>OY740718.1:173247161-174497161 GCA_963513945.1 Hydrotaea diabolus | reverse complement strand
TCCTTTATTTTGAAAAAAAGACAATCAATACTAAAATGATAATAGTTGTAATTAAGTAAAACATTTTAGCCCAATAATGACCATTTTAAAAAACATGGATACGAGTATACGAGGGCTGTTATATATGTATATATTTCTGGCCTAATAATGAAAATGCGAATATTTATCATCAAAAATGGTTTTATTGTTCTTCAAAGTATTCTCCAGCATGATTTACACTTTTGCATGCGCTCAATTGTCCAATTGTCGAAGCACTTTTTCCACTCCGAATGAGACACCTCCAAAACATGGTTTTTGAACGCTTAACAGCATCTTCTGGCGACGAAAATCGTTGACCACGCATTTTTTTCTTGATGTGCGGGAATAAAAAGAAGTCTTTGGGTGTTAAATCAGGGCTGTATGGCGGATGACCCATCAATTCGACGTTTTGTCCGGTCAAAAAGGCGCTGGTTTGAGCCGATGTGTGAGAGCTCCCATTGTCATGGTGCACAATGATTTGTCTTCTTTTGTTCGTTTTTCGAATTTCTCCGAAGACTTCAGGCAAACAAATTGTGGTGTACCACTCAGAATTAACCGTCCTACGTTGCTCAAACGGAACAGTCGCCACATGACCAGTTTTGCCGAAGAAAACAGGCGACCACTTGCTTCAAAGTGCTTCTTCCACGAACAACAACTTTCGTTGGATTTGGCACGTCTTCGAAGACCCACACGGTCATTTGCTGTTTTGTTTCGGGCTCATACGCATAGATCCATGATTCGTCACCTGTGACGATCTTTTAAGCGTCTTTTGAACCACCGTGATCGCATGTTTTCAAAATTTCTTTGCACCAATCAACACAAGCCTTTTTTTGAGCATTTGTCAAATTGTGCGGGATCCAACGAGAACAAACCTTTTTACGGCCAGGTGTTCATGCAATATCGAATGTATGCTGGTGGAAGAAATGCCCAAGAATGCCTCTATCTCTCACATGACGATCTTGCATTATCAGTTCCCGCACTGCATCAATGTTCTTTGGCACAACGGCCGTTTTTGGACGACCTTCGTCCTCTAGCGAGCGTCGGCCACGATTGCGTTCATTAAACCAGTTTATGCTATAGGATGGTTCTTCATCGCCATACAAAGATTTAAGTTCATCGATGCTCTCTTGTCGTCCACGTCGAAAGTTGTGAAAAATGATCACACGAAAATGTTCACGAGTTAATTCCAGTATTTTGTCAAATTGATTTTTTCAAGTCACTGTAAACAACACAAATGATGATCGTACGTCAAAACGTTTTGAGTACGTTTATGCTAAAAAATTTCAAACTTTCCAATGGAAATGTCAGACAACACTTAGTGTTGCCTAGGCCAGAAATATATATAGCAACCCTCGTACAAGATTCGAGGATATGTAATAAAACTGCCACAAGATTTTTTTTCAAATTTGTTTTATGAAATACTGGACTTATCGTTTACATACGAGGGCATAACAATAATTCCATGACTTTCCGAATAAAACATAGTTTTTGTTGTTGAAAAAAAACACTTATACACTTAAATTTAATCCCGTCGTTCCAGTGTGAAGCATGGGGCCATAAATAGGCTCAACTCACTTGGTCCAACGTTCTTCCAATTTTTGTATTCTTCCAAAAAATAGAATTTTTGGAGGTCCATAAAAAGACATTTTTTATCAATAATTTCATCGTTGGAGCTGAATCTCTTGTCATCGACCCATTTCTTTAAGTTTGGAAATAGGAGATTGTCACTGGGGCTAAATCCGAAGAATATCGAGGATGAGGTAGCAATTCGTAACCCATTAACCCGTGCATTATCTTGATAAAATGGTAAGCGCGACACGCATCTTGCAGACAGCTTTTTTAAACACAACTGATCATGTAAAATCGAAACCACACAGCCATATGAAATGCGTATGGCATCAACAGTCTAACGCACTTTTACTCTTCTATCGGCCAACACCATATCGTGGATTTTTCGACATTTTCGGGTGTATTGACCTCAATTGGCCGCCCAGAACGTTCAGCGTCATTTGTACTTGTGCGATCACTAAGTCAGTAAACCACTTTTTTACTATTGAAATTGATGGTGCATTCTTCCCCATAGTATTCATTAAGTTTTTTGTTGCACGCAGGGAAAAAACATGGTTACTACATGGTCACGGCAATAATAATATGTTATCCGCAATAAAAGTGTGTTCGTCGCAACCATAGCATTGTTAGCTGAATTTATTTTTGACAGTAGTATAATTGCTGCAATATTAATATTGTTGAAATGTAACAATAGTATTATTGCCAAATTTAAAAATGAAAATATGGTTATAGAAAAAAGTTCGAAAAAAGTATTGTGTTTTGCGTTTAATGTTAACAATAATATGATTACGGCAATCATACTGTATGATTGTAATTTTTCTTCATTTAAATATGCTTTTAAGAACAAATGTTATTAGTATGGACGGGTCTAGTACTTTTTTATTGAAATTAAACAAGCTGCTTTGGCTTGTTAACTGAAATATTTTTAATAAAAACGCTTACGTTTATGTAAACTTATTTTTTTTTCTACTGTAAACTAAATCACTCCCTATTATTTTGAATTTGGTTGCGTGTGAATCATAGTATGGTTGTGAGGATCATACTATGGTTGCGTATAAAACATACTTTGGTTGTGAGGATCATACTATGGTTGTGGAGATTATAGTATGGTTGAGTGTGAATAATACTATGTTTGTGGGGATCATAGTATGGTTATGTGTGAATCATACTATTGTTGTGAAGATCATAGTATGGTTGTATTTGAATCATACTATTGTTGTGGGGATCATAATATTGTTGTACCATAACCATATACCCAACAATAGTATTATCCTCTTCGAATATTGTCACCACAACCATACTTTTTTTCTGCGTGTGGTTTGATTGATGGTTTTTTCCGCAAAAAATAGTGTTTACTGGGCACTCGAAATTCAATTTTTTTCATTTTTAACAAAAGCCACGAGAATGTTATTTTGAACAGCTGTTAAACACAAACTAAATGACGGAACTCTCTCAAAATTTGATAGTAGTCAACTAAAAGATGGTACTTGATAGGAGCAGTGTTGCATTTCATATACCTACGAGGGAGAAGTTGGAAAAGTCACAAAATTATTTTTATGCGTATCAACGAAATAGTCACTTTTTGTTTACAAATGACTTGTTTATCTACTGCGTTTTTGCGATCTAGTCTTTATTATCGAAAAAACACCCCTGGCTAATCCGCTTTGCCATACTGAAGGCCATTTTTAATGTATTCTTTGCACTAGATTGCAAATAAATTACAAAAAACGTACCGACCTTTAGGAAATTGCACACATCAATTCGTGCGAAATAGTCCTGTCCTCACCGTGTGCAATTTCTCCCATCAGATGATAGATCTGCGTTTTTAATCCCAGTCGGAGTCAGCGAATTCTTGAATATTTAATTACTATTTTTTTGGACCACAATGCCGAACGTACCTTCCTAGCCCAGCCTGTCCTTTTCAAGCAGAAACCTCAGCAGACACGTACCTCGCTGCCGATTTAGCATCATTTCATTTTAATTTTTGTGCATTTTTTTGTACGTATTTTAACTGATTTCTGCTTCGCAAATACACCTGAATAGTTTTGTGTAGATTCTGCGGGGAAAATCTCAATTTTAATTACAATCTATTTCTCGTTTTGTGTATGTGTGTTGGTGTTTGTGCCAAAGCATGTGAGATGATGTTGAGATATTTGTTTTAATTACTTACATAAACATGCTTGAATTGTACAAGTGCATGGGTGTGCGATGGATGGATGGATGCAATGGAACGGTGCAGGTGATGGCTGGATGGATGATTGTGAAAAACAAACTAAGAATTTTGCAATATAATTTAATTGTACACTCACAGTAAGCGATCAGTCAATATTGCAGAACTTGGGATTCCTTGCGAGCGGAGATCGAGACTTGCACACTGTTTCTTTACCAGGGATACGCATAAATATGATTTCTCATTTTTGACTTAAATGTGCACACATAATGTAGAGAATCAAACAACATAAATCAGTCTCGCTTGAGCATTCAACAAGGCAGGTTGTTGTTATTTCGCTTTTTGTTTAAAAACAGTGTAACCACAGAGTAAAAATTGTCCCTACAAATACAGTGTGGCTGATGAAAGCCGCTATCAAAAAAAAATACTAACTTTTTTCTATTTAAACAAACTGGTTAATTTTTTTTATTTTGCATTTTGCCGATTGATTTTTAGTCTTAACAAAAATGGATAACTGGGGCACTGAAACAAGAATTTCTTATCTGCTCAAATGGGTATAAGCAGACAGTCATTGAATCAATTATGCAGAAGGATCTGGACTTATTTCCATATAAAATTCAAATGGCTAACAAGTTGAACGAAGCGAGTCGCTTGGAATTTTGCCAGAAGCTGCGTCAAATGGTGGAAGAGGGCGGATCGAAATGTCGATTTAAACGGCAACATAAACAAACAAAATTGTCGAATATGGAGAGCTTACAACCCACAGATACTTCACTTTGTGTCACAGTGTGGTCAGCAGTTTTATCACGCTGCATTGTCGGGCCCTAGTTCCTCGAAGTAAACGGTCACACCGTTACGGTTACTGGAGATCGTTACTTGAGCATATCGAGAGAATTTTCCTATCTAGAATAACGCCGCATGATAATTTCTTTCCACTCTGTGTGGTTTCAACAAGATGGTGTAACTCCTGACATAGGCCGGTCTGTTATGACAGAATTGCGACGAAAATTCTGCAATAAGTTGATATCCAGAAACTCCACATTCCGTTGGCCCCCAGGTCGCCTGACCTTACTGACTTTTTCTTGCGGGGTCATTGTAAACAGGAAGTCTACAAAGCTTAGCCAACAAATTTTAATGAACTATATCAATCCAGTCGAGAAACAATTACGGCTATTCCTGTCTCAACTCTCCAAGCAGTAATGAACAACTTTTTGGTAAAAACTGAACAACTTTTTGGTAAAAACTGAACAACTTTTTGGTACAAAATGCCGCACATGCATCAACGAGCAGAGGGCCATTTATATTCTATTATTTTTAAAACTAATTAAGCTATATTTAATAAATTTTAATGAACTTTAACATAAATAAAAGAAAAATGAATTTCATACACCTAAAAATTAAATTTATTTGAGCTTCTCAATGTAGCAGCATTCATCACCCACCCTGTAAGTTTGATGAACCAATTTGTTTTTAGAAATCTTTATTTATTTGCAATCAATCGTAAGTGATGAACAATATGAAATTTTTTATCTTCAGAAATTATTTTGGCGAGCCAGAATGTTTGGTTTGGCAATGTGCGTTGTCACACATGAAAAAACATGGCATTACGAGTATTACGTATTTTTCAAGAAATATGAAAGTAGCACTGGTGATGCAATAGAAGCCCTTATTTTTAAATTTAAGTATAACATTGAATGAATTTATTTTTCTCCACATATTAAAAATTAAATAAATATTCAGTTTTGAAATTATTATTAAAATAAGTATATATTTCTATCTCTTTTTTTAGGATAGAATAAATATTTTATTTATTTATTTAAAATAAAACTTTAAAAAAATTCAAAGACAAATTTTATTTCTATTTCAAAACCAGAAATTAAAATAAATTTCGGCTAAACAAAAAAATATGTTTTTGGAATTTTTTATGATTAAAAACTATTAATATTAGTGGTGTTGTTGGGCAGCCGGCAAGACTAGTTAGTAAAACCGCAATAGTTGAGGCATTTGTTAACAAAAAATGGCAATTTTGATCATCTAAGTAGGAAAAGCAGCAGTGCTTATTCAATTCCCTAAAAATAATTTGTGTATTTTCCAAAGTTTTTATTTTTTAGAATCGAGTACAGTAGTGATTTTTATTGTGGGTATTTGTAGTTAAATGTTACTGGCAATACCGGTTCGTAGTGAGAGAATCCATATAACGCACACTATCGCAAAATGTATAGATTGCGTATTGCTGTTCTATAACCTCAAATGTGATACTGAATATTAATCCTGATTGTTGATGTTTGTAACACCTTAAAGGAAATTAGATTGACACCATTTATAGTTGACTATACGAATCGATTTGTCGCTGTCTGATTCACCTAAACAATGTCCGCCATTTGGTCATATCGTTGTAATCAATGTAAAGTCCTTTTATATTAACCGATTTCGACGGAAAATTACACACTGTTTAGGATTTGACTAATCATTCGTGAAATCTCATTTGCCAAAAAACTGCTAATCTGCTTGTTAGCGAATCCACTGTGCAGACATTTGGTCGATTAAGCTACCCAAAAACCCCAAAGTGCTCGAAATTAATATCGTGTATCATGGTTGGACCACCCTTCATATACAATCGCACTAAAACAACCATATTAATTCCGATTTCGATAAAATTTGGTATAGTAAAGGGTGTTTAAATTTTAAGGGATGATGTTGAATGTGAACCACACCTAAATGTCAAGTTTTTTTCTGCATTTCGTTTGATATTTCTCAATTTCAGATTAATTAATTTGAACCATGGAAAAATTCACAAGCGAGCAATACGTTAAAGTTATTCAGGCTTATTATGAAAATGGACGTTCAAATCAAAATGCATATTGTGCACTTCGTGATTGTTTTGATCAATTTAATAGTCAAAATGTGTTTACAATCGGAAAAATCGTGCAAAAATTTGAGCACACCGAGTCTGTAGGGGATGTGAAAACACCAGTGCATGCTCGTACAGCTCGGACTGCAGAAAATACTGCTGCTGTTCCCGATAGTGTCGCTGAAAAACCGTCCACCACAATGCGTCATCGTGCCCAAAAATTGCACCTCTCACGCTCGTCATTGATGAACATTATGCATAAAGACTTGCATTTACCCGCTTACAAGGTGCAATTAACTAAAGAACTAAAGCCTCTTGACCATTCCAAACGACTTCATTGGTCAGAATGGTGGCAAGAAATGGCAACTGTGGATGCTCAATTTGCGAAGAAAATCATCTTCAGTGATGAGGCACATTTTCACCTCAGTGGATGCGTCAATAAGCAAAATTGCCGCGTTTGGGCGAATGATAATCCAAGAGTAATTGTCGAAAAAACAATGCACTCACAAAGAGTGACTGTTTGCTGCGGTTTATGGGCTGGCGGCATCATCGGCCGTATTTCTTCCAAAACGAGGACGGTCAGGCGTTCGCTATCGTGAGATGATAACGATTTTTTTATGGCCCGAATTGGAAGATATGGATGTGGACGATATGTGGTTTCAACAGGACAGTGCCACTTGTCACACAGCTAACGAAACAATGGCTCTTTGGCGCGACAAATTCAGTGGCCGTGTTATCTCACGCCGTGGCGATGTTAATTGGCCGCCAATATCATGTGATTTGACACCGTTCGACTTCTTTCTTTGGGGTTATTTGAAAGAAAAGGTGTACGTCGATAAGCTAGCAACAATTCAAGAGCTAAAGGATGAGATAATTCGGCACAATAACAGCTTAGAACCTCAATTTTGCCTCAGCGTCATCAAAAATTTGGACCATCGGATGGCGGTGTGCCGCTGAGGTCGCGGTGGCCATTTGGCCGATATTTTGTTCCATACATAAAAAAATGACAACAATTTCCTTAATAATTTGAAATTCGAAATCAACATCGCCCGTTTAAATGTAACCACCCTTTATATAACAATGAACAAACAAATAATCTTGGGTCGAAATGGATCATATATGCTGATTTGTTCAAATAGTCTCGGGGCCAAAAATATGACTTTCAATTTACAGGGCAGCTGATGAAACCCGCTACCAAAAAAAATTTAATAACTTTTTTCTTATTAAATGAATCTGCTTATTTTTTTTTATTTTGTAGATTGATTTTTAGATTTAACAAAAATTAATAACTGGGACATCAAAACAAGAATTTGGATTGTCCGCCGCCATCACGCACTGGAGTCCGTAGTTTCGGTTCAAAGAGAGTATAGGCGCACGTTTGGCGGCAATCCTCCGAGCAGATGGACCATAATGAGACTTGTTAACAATTTTGCTGAGCATGGGACAGTCAACAAAAGACCTAACCATCGAAAATCTTCAGTACGGACGGAGGATATAATCGCTGCTTGAGCTGCTGCCATAAAAAACAATCCAAGAGTTTCGTCAAGAAGCTTAGCTGCTCAAATAAGTATAAGAAGACAGTCATTGCAGTCAATTAGGCACAACCATTTAAACTTATTCCCATATAAAATTCGAATGGCCAACAAACTGAAAGCAGCAGACTTCCCGATTCGCTTGGAATTTTGCCAAAAGATGCCTTAAATGGTGGAAAAGAACGGAAACATGTTGAACTGTATTTTCCTGTCTGGTGAGGCCCATTTCGATTTAAACGGCAACATAAACAAATAAAATTGTCGAGTATGGAGTGCATCCAACCCACAGATACTCCATGAGACGGAATTGCTTCCACTTCGTGTCGCAGTGTGGTGTGCAGTTTCATCAGGTTGCATTGACGGGGCCTACTTCTTCGAAGTGAACGGTCACACCATTACGGTTACTGAACACCGTTACTTGATCATGTTAAGAGTTTTTCTATCCAGAATTACACCGAATGAGAATTTCTTTCAACTCTGTGTGGTTTAAGATGGTGCAACTCGTCACATAGCCCGGCCTATTATGACAGAATTGCGACGAAAATTTCCCAATAAGCTGATATACGGAAACTCCACATTCCGTTGGCCCCAAGGTCGCCAGACCTTACTGTAACAGATTTTTTCTTGTGGGGTTATTGCATACAGGAAGTCTACAAAGCAACACTAAAGCAATTCATTCGAGAAACAATTGCGGCTATTCTTGTCTCAAATCTTTAAGCGGAAATGAACAGCTTTTTGGTAAGATGCCGCGTATGTATCAACGAGCTGGAGGCATTTATATTCCATTATTTTTAAAACTAATTAGGCTATATTTAATAAAATTGAATGAACTTTAACATGAATAAAAGAAAAATGAATTCCATTCACTGAAGTTATTTGAGTTTCTCAATGTAGCAATACGTATTCATCATTCACCATGTATATGGACATGTGGCTTTAAAATGACTATTCAATTCTTTTCACGATGCAAAAAATTTAATTATATTTGCAGTTTGACTAAGTGCAAAATATTACCTATTTAAACATGGACAACAACGAAATTTTCTGAAAAATTTATATATACCCCTATTCTGAAATCTGTGTAAATTTAGAGCCCGCTCAAGGGATTCAAAAGCTAGTTTCCAATTGGTTCTTCAGGATGTCCAGAGTATTTTTGTAGTTTATTTAAAAAAAAAAAACAATATTCTCAGCAAGTGATTTTATTTCATTATGGATATGGAGAGAATTACTTAACATCAATTGGGGACGGGTTTGTGGCCTCCAAGTCAGCCACAATGTAAAATTAAAGTCATATTCATTCATACTTAGGTGACTGAGTACCCATATGTCATTTGTCAAGGCGTCATGTTTAGATCTAACATTATATTCGGATAAATGATAATTTTTTTTTTTGTTAACAACACCCACATTTAAAAGGGTTCCGATTTGTAGCTCCTAGTTCCCATATGGGCCGGGTCCTGAATTGCCCTAAATCTTAGATATAGGAACTTATTTGTATTTGTAAAAAAAAAAATATCACTGTTACTGGATACGTATGTGTCCTTGAGAAATACGGGACAGCTATTGGACTACTAGGACCCCAGGGTCCCATGACCAAAGGTGGTCACCCATCAGAGACAGGTGTAAGACAGATCTTAGTTAGGGGAAAAATCAATCAATAATCACAGAGCATTACACTGCAAAAATAAATATTATGAGTTATGTACTGTTCTTACACTGAAATAAAGGGTTTTCACATTAATGAACTGAACTGGAGGTCGTTCGAGGGATTTTTATTGTGTTTATTTTGTTTGGTGAAATACACTACTGCCGATTGGCTCTCGTTTTTTTAAAATCTGACTGCACTTAAGTATATAGCCATTGACCATGGTTCAATCACATTCGTTACTTGGGGTCTACGGTTGGTGAAGTAGCATTTTCCCCAGCTGGCAACTAAAAGTATTTTCGACTGCCGTTGGAATATATATTTTTGTTTCTTGAATGAAATGTTCAATAAAGGCCTTAAATTTGGCTATGAACTAATTGTAATGAAATTTAAAATAACTTGATTGATTAAAATCTCTATTTTTGAATAACAACATTACCCAATCCTAATAAATAATTTTGGGGATCATAGTATGGTTGAGTGAATCATACTATTGTTGTATAAATAATAGAATGGTTGAGTGTGAATAATACTATGGTTGTGAAGATCATACTATGGTTGTGAGGATCCTACTATGGTTGTGTGTGAAACATACTATGGTTGTGATAATCATACTATGGTTGTGGAGATTATAGTATGGTTGAGTGTGAATCATACTATGGTTGTGGGGATCATAGTATGGTTACTATTGTTGTGAGGATTATATTATGGTTGTATTTGAATCGTACTATTGTTGTGAGGATAATAATATTGTTGTACCACAATCATATAACCAACAATAGAATTATCCTCTTCGAATATTGTCACCACAACCATACTTCTTTTCTGCGTGAGCCAAGAACAATTCAAGAGCTAAAGGATGAGATAATTCAATACATTAACGATATTAAACCTCCATTATAACTCAGAGTCATTGAAAATATTTATCATCGGATAGAGAGGTATGTCACCCAAGCAACGGCTAGCATTTGTCCATTTCACACATACTAATTGTCATTGATCCTTCTGTTATAAGACAAAATAATATGATAATTCTCTGAAAACCTTTCTTTACAATAAACATTGTTGTTAGCGGGTGGTAACTGATAATATGTTCTGATACTTCGAAAGAATTGATAACAGTTTGGTGAGAGTAAGGTTGTGGCTCTGGATATCTTCAAGGCCTTTGATAGAGTGTGGCACGGTACACTCTTATCAAAGCTGATGGCTTTTGGTGTCGGTGATACTTTCGCTCGTTTTATATCTAGCTTTCTTAGAGATCGCACTATAAGAGTTGTTGTAGATGGGTTCTCATCCAACAAACATAGGCTTACTGTAGGAGTACCACAGGGCTTTGTCCTTTCTCCCCCTTTATTTCTAATTTTCATTGATGATCTGTTGGGTCAGACCGTGAATCCAATGACAGTAACCTCTGTCATACATATTCATCGACCGTAGGCCGAGTCTTCATGATATTGACGACAAAAGGCGAATTATGAATGAGACACTTGGCCGAGATCTACTGGCCATTTCCGAATAGGGTCGAGTGAAGAGAGTAGATTTTAATGCGCATAAGACACAGTGCTGCATGTTGTCTCGCAAGCGATTCGCTGACCCAACAATATCGTCAATTTCTATCGATCAGAAGCTCTTGATGTTCGTTGGGCGAGACATGTATACGAAGTGTCAAAAGAAGCACTCAAGTGCATAGGCTTTTTAAAGCGGTGCAAGAAATATTTCACTCCTTCTGATCTTTTCAACATCTATACAACTTATATCAGGTCGAAAATGGAATACAACTCCCATATATGGGCAGGTGCTCCAAAATCATCCATGGAGCTACTTGACCGTGTTCAAAGGAGAGCGATGGTGCTGTTAGGTGACAGTAGGGTATCCGACTCTATTGTTTCCCTTGAGCATCGTCGGAGTGTGGGTTGCGTGACGCTGATCTATCTTTACTTTCATGGTGTGTGTTCCTCAGACATCCGTCGCCTTAAGGTCCAATTAGTCTTGACGGCTGGCTGTTGATTCTGCCGTCGTCAACCGTCAAACTACAGTTATCTCTCTCTAACACATGCAAAATGCAACCTCAACTGAAATAGCTGATTGCCTACCGTCAACCGTCAAGACTAATTGGACCTTAAAGGTCCAGGTCTGCAGGTTGCAGAATCAACCGTCCACCGTCGACCGTCAAGACTAATTGGACCTTTATTCCTGATGTGAGGATGTTTGGCAGGAATATGCGACTTTCTAGGAATTCACATCCGTTTCTTATCGATTGGCCAGTTGAGCGCACTATACTTATACACTACAGATCAAGTTCGTTTTTCGCTCGTACAGTCCGTATGTGAAATCGACTTCCGCAAAATGTATTTCCCACTAATTGCGGACATCCAGAAGTTCAAGGCAATTGCGTCAATAAACATTACCCCTCTTTCCCCCTCCAATCCTTTACTTCCACTCGCCAACGCAATGCACCGTTATTTAAAAAAAAAATCAGAGAACCTCGGAAAACACGGGACGCAGATCTTGACATGTTCGCATACCTTCCGCTTTCGCTTGAATTCAAGTGTAATTAATAGAAAACAAACGATTTTCATGGGCGTAGGATTTTAAAAAAAATACTGATTTAATTTTTCGAGCGTAAACAGAGCAGAAAACTGCCAAGGATTTTTATTACATATTTTAATTACGTTTCAAAAAAGCGTAACAATGAGATTATATCAGCGTGTGCACTAAGGTAAAGCAAAACATGGCAAAACAGAAAACTACAAGCACGGAAAACCAAAAAGAAAAGAAAACCCAAAGTGTGCAAATGATTTGTTATGTAAACAAAGCAAAAAGAAAAATACGAAATAATTTGAATGCTCTTCAAATTTCATAGAGATATGATGAACGCTTCTTCAGACGAAGGATGGCGATGGAGAAGCAGAGATTGTGTGGAATGAAGCACGCACAGTTCACATCCTTGATATTAACTTTGAATTAAGTTTCTTCTTTCACTCGGATGGTAATCACCAGTTTATGTGGTACGCAACAAGGCCTATAAAGCGTTAGATTGGTTAATAACCAGGAAAATGGAAAGTAAAAACGAATGTTTGGAAAAAGTTCAGCGTTTGTTCTTTAATAGGTTATTTAAGGAAATGCGATAAACGAATTTCGTCACTTTAGCATCGACAAAGTGCACAAATGACTTCAGTGAATAGGCATCCAGGTGTTCTTGGATATATCACTCATTTCTTATGAGTCGGAAAAGACTTAATCTGTCTCAAGAGTCCTTTTAGCTTCAATCCTAACTTCATACACTAAGAAAAAAATACCATGGAATGTTGGTGATTGCAACTAAAAGTGTGTTTATGCAACCGAATATTTATGTAGTTCGGACCGATTTCCAATTGATTGTTTTCTGTGTGTACTGGCCCATGCAAATTTAGTAAATCATGACTGGGCATTCGAAATCGATTAAGTGTAGATTCTCTTCAACGGAGGAATGGGGTGATTATCAAAATATTTTTTTTGATTATCAAAATGAATTTTTTAAAAATCGCCAAAGGCGCATTCATGGAAATCCGAGTAAGTGAGCAACTTGTCCTTGACTTCTGCTCTCGCCATATCCGTTTCTGTTGCCATTGCTGCCTTTTTGCTGGTCGTTTAAACAACTCAATGTTGTACTAAAAGTTAAATTAAAAATCCCCAACAATTTGATAGCTTGGAGCGAACAAAAACTAACAGACTGAACAAAACCATAAAAATATGCCAGAGCAAAAGTTTTATTATACTACGTCGTTGGTCAGACTCTATTTTTTTTACTCTGCTCTTTTTAATTGCATATCTCTTATGCTGTTGATATTTGACATGCAGTTACGGATACGAATACGTGAGAATTGTTGCAGTTGCGGGCAAAATATGATTAGAAAATAGTTCTTTCAACGCCTTTTTAATGCCTTCGGCGGAAACACTTCTTTCCTTTAGTGTGTGTCTGGATAATGGAGGTGTAACATGGCAAATTGACTTTGTAAAAACTAAAAAGTTTGTTGGAATGTATTTAAGTCAAACTTGCACTAGAGATAATTAATTTCCATTAACGCCCGTTGCGACCATTGTGCAGTGGGGGGTTTTGAACAAGTAGGTCGAAATGATTATAGGGAATTTATCCAGAGCCTCATTTTTATGTTTTGTACAGAGCAATAAACTGTGAAGCTGCTCCAGTTTAATGGTAGGTGCATAAAAATATGTCGCTTAATGAACGTTGAGTAGAAAAGCAATTTTAAGATACCTGTTAATAGAGGTTTTATAATGGTTTATACTTTTTATTCATAACCAGATTTTAAAGCCGGTATGCTGTTATGGGGGCCGCACAGTGGTCCAGGATCGATTTCCATCAGCCAAAATTCTATAATTATTGATATAGTAAATATTTTTGAGTCCTGTAAAATGTTCAATTGTAGCCAAAGAGTCAAGGATTATTTTGAGCTATTAATACAGAGTGGAGCGCAGAAATTTGCTTATTTGGATATTAAATAAAAAAACTATGAACCTTAGAAAAATTTATTTTATATTTTAATTATATTGGACGTAAAGAGAATTTTTAAACTATACTCGTAAGTACATGGTTAAAAATAGTATATCTGGCAAATGTCGACCTTCGCTATCAACACACTGCCGCATACGTTCTCTGAGATTTTCATGAACTCTAACAAGCATGTCGACTAGTATTCTGCCAATTTCAGCCTCAATATTGTTAATTGGGTCTTCCTAGGTCTTGGGACGGTTGATATACACATTCGACTTCAGGTAATACCAAAGGTGAAAATAGCATGGGGCTAAATCTGGTGAGATAAGCTGTGTAGAAAACAATTGCCGCAAACAGTTCATGGTTAACATCGCTGTGTGGGCAGTGGCACCATCCTGTTGAAACCACGTATCCTCTAATTGCATTGCCTGAAGAGCCGGCTGAAAAAAAGTCTGAAAATTTTTAGAGCAAGTGATTGCTTCCTAGCAGAGCGTTTCGGAGATTGAAGTACTGCTGATCTAACCCTCTCGATGTTTTGTGGTGTTGTAATCCTTCTCTCAGGTCCCCTTCGTACACATGACACATTCCCTTCTATTCGCAATGAAGTTACGTCCGCGTGGGGGAACAGCGAATCGTAAACGAAAAGCAAGCTGCACTGCAATGATCGAGCGCGCATTTGAAAAAAAAGCTTCAACACAAAATGACCTCCCTCACGTATCCAATGCATGATGGCAACTAAAAGGCAGACGAATACAAATCTCCCGTCAGCCACTATAAGCCACGCATACTCTCCACTTTCTTTAACCAACAGTGCCGCCACAGCCTGAAGTGCAAAAAAGCAAAAAACCGCGCTCCACCTTGTATTTAAGATCGGGCTACTGGCTATATTTTAGAAATTAGTCTGAATTTGACTGATTTTTTTTATTAAAGATTTTAAAGAATTTAATTATTTTTTTTTCGTTTTAGTAATTGTTACTCCAACGAAAATATATTTGGAACAAACAAAATTTTGACGCAAAAGCGTCAACATTCATGAATTGTATCTCGTACATTTTATGAACAAAGTCGAAAACCTAATTCTGACTTCTAAAATTTTTATAACCTGGAAAAAGTGATTTTAAAATCTAATAGCTCAAAACAATACTTGGCTCCTTAACTACAATTGCCCTTTTTACAGAACTCAACAATATTTACTAGATCAAAAGTTATAGAATTTTGGCCAATGGAAATCGATCCTGGACCACTATGCGCCGCTGTATTTTTAGCCGGCTCAGGTAAAAGGTGTTTAGCAGAACTTAACCTAAACAAATGCCCGGGTCCGGGTGGCATTTTAGCATTTCCACCATGCAAGTGCCCTACGACATGTGTTCGTTTATTGCAAAATCTTTTTAATTTTTTATACCATGTGGTGGCGTTAAAAAGAGGGATTTACAACAGTAATTCTCATACGTTTGGTGAGAACCTCGCCTTAAAGAGATTTGTTTTTATTTCAAAAGATGCTGAAAGATTTCTGATGAAGGTCGTCACGGATCCGATATCGCTATAAAAGCAGCCACGAAAATAAATGCCACTGCTATGTTGGCTTCTATTAAAATATACAGGGTGCCCGCCGGGAAGGTATACTACTTTGTTTTGCCGCCATTTTATTAAACATTGATAGTTCATATTTGGCAGTCGTATAGTAGAGACGTGAAAAATTTATTATGGAAAAATATTCGACAAACTAACGTGTTTTAATCGTTAAAACATTTTATCAAAATCAATCATCGATCACTGTGACGATGAGAAAGTTACGTGTAATTTTTTTGAGAAACACCGTGCCAACAAAACGCACTATTTATCGTGTAGTGAATGATTTTGAAGAAATAGGGTCTGTCGCTGATAGGCCCAAGCATGGAACACAACGTACTGCAAGATCGGCTGAAAACATTACTGCTGCTCAAGAAAGTGTTTAAAACAATCTATCAACCCCAATTCGACGCCGTGCTCAGGAGCTTGGTCTTCAAAGAACAACTTTGGCCACAATTTTGCACAAGGATTTGCATTTGTTTCCATTTAAGATTTAATTGACACAAGAGCTTCTTCTACACGACCATTTACGCCACCGTACATATGCCAATAGAATGTTACAGCTCGCCTATGACAACCCTAATTTTCATGAAAAAATCATAATGAGTGACGACGCACATTTTCATTTGAATGGATATGTGAATAAACAGAATAGTCGATTCTGGGCAATGGAAAACGCTCAAATTATTCATCAGTCACCTTTGCATTCCTCAACAGTGACAGTCTGGTGTTCAATATGGCCAGGAGGAATCATTGGACTTTACTTCTATCATTCCACCTTACTTCTACGGTAACTGTCAATGGGGAGTGTGATCGTTATATGATTAACAAGTAAAAAATGTTAAGTTTGGCTGTGCCGAACTTTGGATACCCTCAACCAGATTCCCAAATAAAACCAAATTTGGTGCGGAGTTGTTCTATATAGAAATCTTTATGTGCAAAATTTTATTTCGATTGGCCATGCTTGTGGTGAGTTATTGTCATATTATATCTCAAAGCCCATGAGACCGTTTGTGTGGGAGGTACCAGTAGGACTTTTCCGATCTCAACAGAATTTGGCGCAGAGGTGTGTTCTATATAAAAATCTTTATGTAGAAAATTTTATCTCGATAGGTCAAGTTTGTAGTGAGTTATTGTCATAGGCCCATGAGACCGTTTGTGTGGAAGGTACCAGTAGGGCCTTTCCGATCTTAGCCAAACTTAGCGCAAAAGTCTGTTCTATATATCAATCTTTATGCCGAAAATTTCGTCTCTATAGGTCAAGTGTGTGGTGAGTTATTGTCATATTATTTTTCAAGGCCCATGAGAGGTACCAGTAACACTTTTCCGATCTCAACCGAATTTAGGCTAGAAGTGTATTGTACATAGAAATCTTGATGTGTAAAATTTCATTTCGATAGGTCAAGTTTGTGGTGAGTTATAGTCATATTATTTCTCAAGGCCCATAAGTCCGTTTGTATGGGAGGTACAAGAAATGGTGACCCAATCTAAACCATTTTTACAGAAATGATTGCGCCGATATAGAGATTACTATTTGCAAATTTTCAGTGATTTTGCTCAAGAAACTCGACGGATTTTTCCAAATAAAAAACTAATTTTAGTGAGGTAGTGTCGGTTGAGGGTCTCCAACTTCCAGTAGAGCTATAAAGCCAATTTTCAAAACCAACCATGCTAGGTTAACTAAACATGTTTGTGCCAAATTTCATCTCCGTAGCTGTTATCGTATAGGCTCTATCTTGTTTTCAACAGACGGACAGACGGTCTTTGAATTTTACGAGGATCAAGAATATACATACTTTGTTGGGCCTCCGATGATGATTTCAAGGTGTTACAGACAGAATGATAAAACTAATATACCCTCCATTGTGTGATGGAGGTTATGAAAACGTTTTAACGCCAGAACTGCTTGCTTTGGGCTTGATTAACATGTGGTATCAACAAGACGGTGCCACATCGCATACAGCCAGGATTACAATAGAATTACTGCGAGACCTCTTTCCACAACAAGTTGTTTCAAGAAATGGTGATGGTGATTGTCCTCTATGGTCGCCTGATTTGACTGCTCTGGACTTCTTTTTGTGGGGATATCTGAAAAGCAAGGTTTATGCAAACAAACCAGAAACGCTTGAAACACCGCGTGAAATGTGTGAGAATGTAATAAAAAATGTGCTTAAAAGGGCTCGCATTTGTGTGGCTAACAGAGGCGGACATTTATCTCATATTGTATTTCGCACATAATTGCCGACATTAAATAAAACATTTATCAATATAAGATCCATTCTCTTTCATATAATCAAAAATTATAAACAAACAATATTAAGAGTGATCCAAGTAGAGATACTTTTTTCAATAGCCTTTTTTTGACAGATCACGTGTGAGTCGTGTCATGCTGTCATGTTATTTTTTTTTAGTATTGTTTGGCATTTCATCATGGAAAGACTTACGCCTTAACAACTTTTACAAATCTTTCAACTTTATTACGAAAATTCACGTTCTGCGAGAAAATTTTTTCGTGCACTTCGTTGAACTTATCGTCATTATAATCGTCCTACTGAGCGTACTCTTCGCAACACCATTACCCATCTTGAGATCCAGCATTCATTATTGGATAAGATTCGACCGAATAGACCACGTTCAGCACGCAGTAAAGAAAATGTAGCGGCCGTAGCTGAGAGTGTACACCAAGACCGTGGAAAGTCGATCGGCGCCGTTCGCAGCAACTCGGACTGACGTATGGAACGACTTGGCACATTTTACGTCGAGATCTTAAATTGAAAGCGTACAAAATACAGCTTGTGCAAGAACTGAAGCCGCCCGACGTTCCCAAGCGTATTCGCTTCGCTCTATGCGCTCTTGAAAAGTTCCAAGAAGATCCGACGATTTCGAGCAAAATTTTGTTCTGCGATGAGGCCCATTTCTGGCTCAATGGGTATGTAAACAAGCAAAATTGGCGCATTTGGGACGAAGAGCAACCAGAAGAGGTTCAAGAGCTGCCACTTCATCCAGAAAAAAAGGTTTGGTGTGGTTTGTGGGCCAGTGGAATCATCGGTCCATATTTCTTCAAAAATGATGCCGGTAAGAACGTAACCGTCAATGGCGACCGTTATCGTGGCATGATTACCGACTTTTTGATGCCTACAATTGAAGCTCGTGATCTCGGCGATATTTGGTTTCAACAAGACGGCGCCACTTCCCACACATCGCATCAATCAATTGATTTATTGAGAGAACACTTCGGTAAGCAGATAATTTCACGTTTTGGGCGGATCGATTGGCCACCAAGATCGTGTGACTTTTTCCTCTGGGGATATGTAAAGTCTAAAGTTAATGCGGACAAACCCGCTTCGATTCAGGCCTTGGAGCAAAACATCACGCGTGTTATTCGTCAGTTACCAGTCGAAATGCTCGAACGAGTCATCGAAAATTGGACTCAACGGATGGATCATCTGAGACGTAGCCGCTGCCAACATTTGATAGACAGAATAATGCAAAAAATAAATGCCAACGAATGTTCTTTCAAATGATAATAAATGGATCACGCGATAGTATACCTTCCCGACTGGCACCCTAGATGCAAGAGGTCTCGAGCCGGTTAATCCCTGTTCATTTGTATTATTTTTTTTCAAAATCGACCCGTCCTTAATGGAAAATCCTTTCCTCAGCTATACGTTTGTATTTTAAAAATGTGGATGTGTTGTTCGTTTTTAAATTTTTGCTGTTGTTTCTTTTTGTTCTCTGCGAATGCCTAGAGTGTGTGAATGCTGTTCGTTGTTGTTTTTTCTTCTTTGCGTAATTTGTATTTAATGATGTGTGAATATGTATGAGTAAATAGGACTCACACACACGTCTAGAATACACCCACACACATTTGTTCACTTTAGAAACGTGTAATTGTGCTTGTGCAAAGGGCATGTAGGGGGTCATGTTGCTGTTGAGAAGAAAAAACTAAAAATAACATGTGGACAAACTGTATTCGGCCGTGACGAATCTCTGATGCCCTCCATCGTGGATTGCGGTCCAACATGAAGTAATTTTATACCACCAGAAAACATATCTTTCTATACCAACTATTATTGTACACGCAGAGAAAAGATATGTTTACTATAAGGTCACGGCAACAATATTATTTCCTCTGCAGTAAAAGTATGGTCGTCGCAACCATAGTATTGTGTTTTGAATTTTATATTGACAATAGCATGATTGCGGCAACATGAATATTGTTGAAATGTTACAATAGTATTGTTGCCAAATTTAAAAATGAAAATATGGTTGTAGCAACAATATAAATATGGTTGATGGGACAAAAGTATTGTTTTCATTTCATTTTATGTTAACAATAATATGATTACGGCAATTATACCGACAAAATGATATTTTTTTAATTTGACAAATTTATTTTTACGAATCTTACGCAATAATAGTACTTTTTATATATAAATTAAATTTTTTCAAAACATACTTAAAAAAAATCTCTATTGTTGAATAACAATTTAACCCAATCTTTACAAAATTTTTTGGTGATCATAGTATAGTTGTGTGTAAGTGATACTATGGTTGTGAGGATCATACTATAGTTGTACGTTAAACATACTATGGTTATGAGGATCATAATATGGTTGTGGGGATCATAGTATGGTTGAGTGTGAATAATAATATTGTTATGGGGATCAAAGTATGGTTGTGTGTGAATAATTTTATTGTTGTGAGGACCATAATATTGTTATGGGGATCATAGTATGGTTGTGTGTGAACCATACTATTGTTGTGATGATCATAATATTGTTGTGCTACAACCATATAATCAACCATAGTATGATGCTCTTCGAATATTGTTACCACCACCATACTTTTTTTCTGCGTGTAGTTGTGGGTTTAGTTCACTAGGTTTCACCATTCATAGTTAAGAGTTATATGGTGGTCTCAAGATTGATATGAGCTTATGATAATGGATTGCACTCCACAGTATTCGGTTCAGCTTCTAATCGCTTTTAAGGGCTTTACTCCATTGCCTTATCATCATTATACAGTCTCTTTTTATACCAAAATCAGAGTCAAACGGGCGGTGCAACAAACTTTTGTTAATTCTAAACATTATATCTTAATGTATATAACGAGTGCCCAAATCTGGAGAACTGCTTGACCGATTAACACTAAACTTGGGCAATATTTTTAGATTTTTTTCTAACGTTTTATCCCGATAGGTGGCTCTGCTTTCTATATATTAAAATATTTTGTATTCAAGGTACGATTTGAAACAAATTCGCAAAATAATTTTCTTAACTGAAACTAGATTTTTTTATGACATTTAAATCTGAACAATGACAACGAGAAATTTACAAAACAAAAAACTATAAGCCTGTTTCTCGATGTCGAACGAAAACATGGAAAACGAATAATAGTCACTTGAATTCGAATAAATTTGGGTTTCACTATCTCGATCGTTTTTGTTCGTCTGCACTTGTGTTTGTCAAATTGACATTTCCGTTCGCAGTGTTCGAAACAGAGAAACCGAATTTTGTTTTGGCTTCTTTCGACTTGTCTTTCGCGTTATCGTTCGTTTAAAATTGAGTTAATGAAATTTAAAGCCGAATTTCTTCGCTTACGAATGCTTTCTTGATATTCTGAAACAGGCTATATAAACTATGATATCCCTATTGTTTGCGCCTAACCAAATTTTGGGACACAGATGTACAGGGTGGGCCAAAAGTTACCATAGGACTTAAAAATTTAATAACGTTTTCATTTATATGTTTTTTATTTTTTTTCAGTTTATAAGACTTGTAGAATAAATAATGGAGAGATTAACAACTGAACATAGAACCAAAATAATAGAATTTTGTTATTTAAATCAGCGATAAAGTATTTTTATGCAATCGCATGAGTGATAAGCTTATTTTGATTTGAATGGCTTTGGCTTCGTTCTGGGCTTATTAGGTGTACATTATGGTGTGGGATCACATCTGCAAATGTCATTGGTCCTTACTTCTTCGAGAATGAAGATGGAAGTGCCGTAACTGTAAATAAAGAGCGGTTTATGATAGAAATTTGTTTACTTCCTGCTCTTGAAAACAGACCGGAGATGTGGTTTCAGCAGGTCAAAGCCAGAAATTCGGAAATTATTTGGCCAGCGCGATCGCCAGATTTGCCAGCACCCGACTACTTTCTTTGGGGTTATTTGAAGGAGCGGGAATATGTGAACAGGTGCTAGACAAACCTTCAACTCTAGGCCAAAATTGTTCTAGAAAATCGAACGCTACAGCCACACATTTTGAAAGATGTTATGTAAAATGCTCTGAAACGAGCCCATCATTGCGGAGCTGAAAACGGGGGTACTTTAAGTGACATTTTCATACTTAGCGTAAAAAATTTCCATTTTGTATTTAAATTATCTGAAAAAAAGTATAGGCATATGTAAAAAATAATCTACTAAACCAACTTTTTCAACCCTGGGCAGAGAGGCGTGGCTTAAATCGGATTTTATGCTAGAAAGACAGATGACAAATTTTTTTGTAAACGAGGACATAATAATAATTCCCTTACTTTTCGAATAAAAGACTTTTTTTTTGTAAAAAAAAAAATATTTTTCAACATAATCTCCTTTTAGCTCAATACACTGGGTCCAACGTTTCTTCAACTTTTGGGATAAAAAAAATAGGATTTTTCGAGGTCCATCAAATAGGCATTTGTTTGATAAATACTTTCATCGTTGGAGCTGAATCTCTTTCCTCCGAACCATTACTTTAGGTTTGGAAATAGGAAATATTCACTGGGTGTTAAATCCGGGAAATATGGCGGATGGGGCACCAACTCTAAACGCAATTCATGCAATTTTGGCATTGAGATGGCACACGTGTGCACCCATGCATTATTTTGATGAAAAATTACTGTTTTCTTGGCCATATGGGGTCGTTTTGTTTTAAATCCTTTTTCAATCGGTCCAATAACTTGGCATAATATTTGCCGTTTATTGTTTTTTTCCTTTGGAAGGTAATCACTATGGATTATTTCTTGTGCATCCCAAAATATTGTTGCCATCACCTTATTGGCCGACAAAGTCACCTCGACTTTCTTCGGAGCCGGTTCACCCGGAGAAACCCATTGTTTAGACTAGTGTTTGGTTTTCGGAGTGTTGTAATAGATCCATGTTTCATCTCCAGTTACAAAACACCGCAAAAACTCATTTCAATTGCGGTTAAATTACTCCAAACAATCCTTTGAAGTTGTCACACGATTATGTTTATGGTCAATTGAGAGAAAACGCGGCAGACATACTGCAGACATATTTCTTAAACCCAACTGATCATGTAAAACGAAACCACTCTGCCATATGAAATGCGTTTGGCATCAACAATCTCACTCATTTTTACTTTCGATCGTGGATTTTTTCGACATTTTCGGGTGTATTGACCTCAGTTTGCCGTCTAGAAGGTTCAGCGAACTTACGTGTGCGCCTAACAACGAAAATCTGTAAACCCCTTTTTCACCATTGAAATCGATGGTGCAGAGTCCCCATACTACAGAGTCCCAAACTTTTCCTTGGTATTTCACTTTTTCCATTTGTAACAAATTTCAAGAGGTTGTATGTTTTGAACAGCTGTTGAACACAAATTTAATGACGAAACTATTTCAAAATTCGACAGAAGTCTATTATCAGATGATACTTGCATTTCATATAACTACGAGAGAAGTTGGAAAAGTCACAGAATTATTGATCTGTTCTCGTATTACATCGTGCGTTGAAGTTGCACCAACTGTTGTAACTGAAACATTTTTAATAAATGAAACACTTACGTTATTAAACGGAGTTTTACTATTAAATAAATTAAATAAATCACTGCTATTTTTTTTCGAATTTTTTGCATTTAAAAATAATTAACTGAATCAAATCTCTATTGTTGAATAACATCATAAACCAATAAAAATAAATAATTTTAGGGTTTATAGTTTGGTTGAGTAAGATTATACAATGGCTGTAAGAATCATTACATTATTTTGTGTGAATCATACTATGGTGGTGAGGATCATACCATGGTTGTATGTGAAACATTCTATGGTTGTGATGATCATAATATGGTTGTGGGAATTGTAGTATGGTTGAGTGTGAATCATAATATTCTTGTGGGGATCATACTGTTGTGAGGCTAATGATATTGTTATGTCACAACCATATACCTTACAATAGTATGATGCTCTTTGAATGTTATTACCATAACTTTTTTTTCGTGTACAGGGGAGCTTGGGTGAAAAAAAATAATGCTTTTCAAACCCACAGTTTAGTCAATAAAAACTATACTTCCTAATAGAACTAGAGTCCTTATACAAACATTTTTTCCTTTAGAGTTCTGTAACCTACTCTGGTTTAATTGGAAAGAAACGGCCCAGGTTTTAATATGGACCTCATACAAAGTTCATTTCGGTTACCAGGCCTGACGCTTACGCAACACATATTAAATCAGATCTTTTGTTAAATTTCGCACAGTTCTAACCCTAGTGACATAGGTACATATCTATATTTTTTATAACCCTTGATTAGAGGCTCCACTAATTTAGAAGCTACATATTAAATCTGATTCTTGATATTCTGAAACAGGCTATATAAACTATGATATCCCTATTGTTTGCGCCTAACCAAATTTTCTGACACAGATGTACAGGGTGGGCCAAAAGTTACCATACGGCTTAAAAATTTAATAACGTTTTCAAAAATCAACAAAATTTAATAATGTTTTTTTTATTTTTTTTTCAGTTTTAACACTTGTAGAATAAATAATGGAGAGAATTAAAACGGAACATAGAACCAAAATAATAGAGTTTTATTATTTAAATCAGCGATAAAGTATTTTAACGCAAATGCATGAGTGATGAAGCTTATTTTGATTTGAATGGCTTTGGCTTTGTTCTGGGGTTCTAAATATCTAAGAGTCATTCATCAAAAACAATTGCACCCTATTAGGTGTACATTATGGTGTGGGATCACATCTGCAAATATCATTAAGCCTTACTTCTTCGATAATGAAGATGGAAGTGCCGTAACTGTAAATAAAGAGCGGTTTATGATAGAACATTTTTTACTTCCTGCTCTTGAAAACAGACCTGAGATGTGGTTTCAGCAGGTCGTGGCCACCCTAATGACATAGGTACATATCTATATTTTTTTTATAACCCTTGATTAGAGGCTCTTCTAATTTAGAAGCTACATATTAAATCTGATCTTGTACAAATTTGACAAAGTGCGTTATGAGCGACAAAACCCTGGCAATATCGGTCTATTTAAAGCCATACAAAAGTGAATTAGAAAATATCGCTCCATGTAAAGTTATACAATAGTTCCTCTCTAGTAAAGGCCCTGCTGATCGTGACGTTAAATATACGATTAAGCTTCAAAGGTTAAGACTGTACCATATCGGTCCATATTTTCATGTCACCACTAATGAAAAAGTACCTTATTGCTTAATAAGGAACCGATCATGATAAAATTCTGTAACGAGTTCACGAAACCAAAGTATTGTAGGACATTATATAGCGGCCCTGGCCTGCTGTAGACCTTTTTACTTGTTCCTATTTAAATGTTCATTGGAATGTGTGTTACTAATGCCTGTGCTGTTGTTGTTATTATTTTTATCGTTGGCTGAATGTTGTTGTTGTTGTTACTGCTAGAACTGCTTCTGTTGCCACTGAAGAGACGCATTTTTATGTGACATTTCGCAATTTACTTTTTCCTTCCGCATCCTTTATGCCAAGCGGCGCTATGTGGAGCTGGTTTTCCATTTTCGTTGCTCTTACTTCAAAAATTCTTTTGTTTAGCTCCGATGAGTGGGATATTTGCTGAATATCATGATGCGGCTCTGTCGCAGAGCCTTTGCAGACCATTGACCTAAAAGAAGGATATGCCCTTCCTTTGCCCCTTCCCCCTCTCTCTGCACTTTATCGTGTTCTTAACTTGCACTTTTTGAGATGTTGAACATTTTAATGAGCGTGTGTGTGAGTGTGTGTAGATATGCATACTTATATATGTGAGTAAGTTTTTATGTGTATAGGTATGGCGTTGTTGTTGTCGTTTTGTTAACCTATGAAGTTCTGTTTTGTTGTAATTTGCATTTGTTTTAAGTATGATTTTTAATGATTATATGTTTTAGTTTTACCAAACTAAGCCATAATCATTATAGACATACGCACACCGGCACAGCACGGAAAATGGATACGAGGACGGATACAGCAAAAGTGGAACAAAAAAAAGAAGAATATGAGAAATTAAAGTTCTCAATAAAATAAGTAAAATTAAATTCCTTATATATTGCCATTAAAAAATGTAAAAAAACAGATGTGAAGTATTAAATTTTGACATTTATGACTTTTTGAGTTTTTTTTTATTAGGCCCCACAAATCTCAATAAAGTTTGCAGTCATTACAAATCTTCGTATTTGAATAATATAAATCAATACGAAGAAGCCGGTACTACGTAATCCAATACCACATTCAGCCCCTAAATGTTGGCCAAAGAAGATTTAAGGTTTATTAAGATCAATATGGATTTATTGAAGTTTTATGCTAATAAAAAATGAATTGAGCTTGTTTTTGAAATCGATGATATTGGCGTTGTGTTGATTCTACAATAAAATTTCTTTAATATGTTGCTAAAATTTTTTAAAAGATCAGTGCAGTAGTTTTGCCTCCTATTAGCAACACACAGCCAAACATAAATTCAATTTTATATATATACTGTGTGGTCTTATTTGGATCACCCTGTAGATACATACGAAAGCTTTTATTTATGAATTTTGGCAGATAGTCTGGAAGTTAGCTAGATAGTTTTCAATATGGTCTTGTGGCAATATTGAGTCTAACAGGGCATAAATAAAAGACTACAAATTGTAATAAAGTCATCAATGACACATAATTCATCAATTAATTGCTGCACAATTGCTTTGTAAAAATGTGTAAAATTGCTTTGAACTCTCAGTTTGAATTTATTTACTTTTATAGTTTCGTTAGTCACATTTCGCCGATGAGACAGAAAGGTACATTATTAAATAGCAGGTTCTGTCATGTTTAATTTGTTGGTCAAAAAATAAGTGTGGTAACTTTTACTCGTTTGTAAAGCGACTTGAAGCCAACTCGCCAACGAGATACTTCTATACAAATGTTAGTTTAGTAACATAAAAAACTTAGGTATAAATATTTTTGACTTCTGTGGCATGCATAATAGGTCAGTTCCTGTACTTCTTTTTCTAGTAAAGAAGAGAAAAGTGGTAAAAGCAGTAAATAATTTGCAAGAAAAGAATAAAGGAACAGACTAGTAGTAAAATTGGCAAAATCAATAGGTAATAAATCAAAAAGTAATAAATGAGTAATATTTTTAAATCCAAAAAAGATTGGTAGAACTGAGAGTGTTCACTAGTTTGTACTAATTAGTTTGCTTTGTCTTCTCTAAATTTTGTTAATCTGATTCTGTCTTATGAGTCTCATTGCTTGTAAATCGTAGGAGTTATCATTGTAGAAACCCATTTGTGGTAGTATTGGATAGGACGAACTCTGACATAAACACGCTTGTTACAAGATCTCTTAGAGAATTTTATAAGTTATGTAAGAAACATGAACTTGATTTATCCTACAACTTAATTGAATTTAAAAACAATTTACAATTAATTTGTTATTAGGCATTAGTTTCTAAAGAATTGTTATTTCCGATAACTAAATAATTATGACCAGTGTACGAAGCCGTTTATAGATCGGCTATGGTATCGCAACGATAAAAAGTAAACGCCTTAAGCTTTTTTGAGGAGAACGAAATTAGAAATCGAAGAGTCAATATTTGAAAATTAAAAAAAGTTTTGCTGATTTAGGTGTACCTAAAGTTTTAACAATTTGAAAACAATGGACTTTTTATTACACCTGTTATTTTTGTTGTTGTTGTAGCATGGTATGGTTCAATTTTGTATTGAACAAAATATCGACCAAATGGCCGCCGCGACCTCAGCGGCACACCTCCATCCGATGGTCCAAATTTTCGATGACGCATAATTGAGGTTCTATGCCGTTAATGTGCCGAATTATCTCATCCTTTAGCTCTTGAATTGTTGCTAGCCTAGTACACATTTTCTTTCAAATAACCCCAAAGAAAGAAGTCCAACAGTGTCAAATCACATGATCGCGGCGGACAATTAACATCGCCACGACGTGAGATAAAATGGCAATTTAATTTGTCGCTCAAAAGAGCCATTGTTTCGTTAGCTGTGTGGCAAGTGGCACCGGCCTGTTGAAACCACATATTGTCCACATCCATATCTTCCAATTTGGGCCATAAAAAAGTTCGTTATCATCTCACGATATCGTACACCATTCACAGTAACTGCCTGACCGGCCTCACTTTGGAAAAAATACGGCCGATGATGCCGCCAGCCCATAAACCGCACCAAACTGTCACTCTTTGTGGGTGCATTGTTTTTTCGACAATCACTTTTGGATCGCCCAAATGCGGCAATCCTGCTTATTGACGAATCCACTGAGGTGAAAATGTACCTCATCACTGAAGATGACTTTCTTCGAAAATTGATCATCCACTGTTGCCATTTCTTGCCACCACGACGTTTGGAATGGTCAAGAGGCTTTAGTTCTCGAGTCAATTGCACCTTGTAAGCGTTTTAATGCAAGTCTTTATGCACTATGTTCATTAACGACGAGCGTGAGAGGTGCAATTGTTGGGTACGACGACGAGTTGAGATGGATGGCTCTTTAGCCACCCTATAGCATACCGCAGCAATATTTTCTGCAGTACGAGTACGAACTGTACGAGCATGCACTGGTGTTTTCACATCTCCTACAGACCCGGTTTGCTTAAATTTTTGCACGATTTTTCCGATTGTGAGCACATTCGAACGATTAAATTGACCCAAAAAATCACAAAGTGCACGGTATGCATTGTGATTTGAACGCCCATTTTCATAATAAGCCTGCATAATTTTAACACGTTAATCGCTTATGTATCTTTCCATGGTTTAAATTGAGTTAAATTGAGACATATCAAATGAAATGCAGAAAAAACTTGACGTTTATGTGTGGTTTACAGTAAACATCGGCCCTTAAAATTTTACCACCCTTTACAATGTACGAGGGCGACCGCAAAACTAACTGGCCTGGCACATTTTCTGTTTTACTAGCAACTTTTGTTTTGTTTTTTCAAAGCAGTATTTTATAAGCCATCTGTCAAAATTTCCGAAATATTTAATGATTATTTTCTTTGTTACAGGTGATTGAAATAAACAAGTTTTATAATTTTTGAAAAATGGAAAATAAAGAGTTTCGTGTGGTAAGTAAACACTTTTATATGAAAGGTTATACGCCACAATTAATCAAAGATGAATTGGATTCTGTTCATGGTGATAATGCAAAATCGTACTCCACCCTGAAATCCTGGGTTCAACAATTTAAATTGAGTCGTTCAAGTACGGAAGATGAACAACGCTCTGAAAGACCGAAAACTGCTACTACTATTGAAATGAAGTGACTAAAGATAGACGAATAAAGCTCAGAGAACTTGCTGATATTGTTAAAATACACGAAAAACAAGTTTGGAGTATTTTACATGATGAACTCCACATGAAAAAGCTATCCGCATGAGGGGTGCCGCGTTTGTTGACTTTGCCCCCAAAAATCGTCCGTTGGACCAATTCCGAGGAGGTTTTAGCGATTTATCAGCGTAATTCAATAGAGTTCTTGCGCCGCTTCATAACTGTTGATGAGACATGGATCCACCACTACATCCCAGAAATCAAGATAAAACGACCGCATTTAGAAAAAAAGTTCATTTTCATCAAGATAATGCTCCTCCACACACTGCATTTTTAACTCAACAAAAACTGGCCGAATTACGATTTGAAATTGCTCCGCATCCACCATATAGTCCAGATTTAGCTTCTTCTGATTATTTCTTGTTTCCAAATTTAAAAAAAATTCTCGGTGGCAAAAAATTTTCGTCCAATAGCGAGGTTATTGCTGAAACTGAGGCATATTTTGAAGGTCTTGAAAAATCTTATTTTTCGGATGGAATTAAAAAACTTGAAAAACGTTTGATGAAGTGTATTGAGTTGGAAGGAGATTATGTTGAAAAATAAATATTAATAATTCAAAAAACGGTTCTTTTTATGTTAGGCCAGTTACCTTTGCGGTCGCCCTCGTATTTACCCATCAATTATTTTCGAAATCTGTTATTTTTGCCGCGTCGTCTACTCGTATGGGCAGTAAACGAGTCATCTTAACATGATGTATCCACAGTGACCGACGAACCCAATATATATTGAGTCAGCTAGTAATATAACTGCAGGAATCATTTGTTTACTAATGTTAATAACAATTCGCAATATATCTTTTTTTGGACCGAGGATAGGCGCTATTGATCTTGCAGAAAGTGATTTAGATTAGGATAAACATGTACAGATGTTTAAAAATAAGAATATGCGTTAATTTTTAAGATTTGGATAAACTTGGTTTCTATATCGGACCCTTAGGACGAAAATTAGGTTCTTTTAATGCACATTAATGGCATTCGGCAAAAAGAAAACCCATAACGTTTTCTCAGATATCCCAATACGAGTATGCTATTTATTTGCATACCCCGCACTGAAGGATAGAAAATATACTTAATTTGTCATTTCGTTCGCAACACCTCTAAATATGGATCGGATACCACATACACAAAATCACAATAGCGGTCCAACGAATTAAGAAAAACGGCCCGTATGGTCAACACGGGCTATCGCGGATCAACACGGGCTATCAGTAGTCAAAATATGCATATGCGCTCAAAATAAATCAAATGTTATTTTGACGTTTTCTCTAAGATTAGGGTCAAACTCATAGGCATACAAAACGGCTCTTATGGTCGAAAAAGGGGACCACCAGTAATCATGGGCATGGATAAATATGGGAATAGTAAATAAAATTATAGCTACGAATTCAAATGTGGATTTTTGTTGAAGAGTTGGTTGAGATGAGTACCCAAGGGAACACATTTACTAATGATGGAGGGCTCGAACTGACTGTACTTCACACAACCACTTATTTTTTAAGATTTTCCTTAACCTTTACTAATATTTCCATTACCTCCACCAAAGAGTGAACGGTGTAATAAATTTTTCGGTTTCGATTTTGTTGTTGTAAAAAATCATAGAATATTCATAATTTTATGTATTGACGCTATCCTCCGTCCGTCTGTTGTCTATCTAAAGCTTGTTATCATAAAATTTTTGCCCGATCCTCATAAAATTTGGTACAAATAATATGCTTTTGGCCAAGTATGGACGCTAGTGAAATTAGAGAAAATTGGTTAAAATTTAGATACAGATATGTTCAGCCGATTTTATGTCTATAACTCTTAAAACCACATACCACATAAATTTTGTTAAAATTTAGTTCTTTAAGCTCGATCAGTTATTAGACGAGGTAAATATGCTTCATACAACGTACGTTTTTAAATATAGCCCCAGTTCAAGATGCCAAATATATATACAACCGGTCTAAACTAAACTGTATATAGCGATAGGCACACAACCAATCTTGGACCGATTTGGTTCGTTAGGCGTACAAATTGTTTGGCTTCTCACGGAGCCAAAGTAAAATTTATAGTGACGACCCTATGCTCGAAAGTCTTACCCATTTAAATATGGACACATAGGTACTTAAAACAATGAAATATTACGACAAATTCAAATATGAAATTATTTTAAAATCTGGGTAAATTCAGAGTGGTTCTAGAGGTTCAAAATCATGTTTTCAATTTGCTTTTCCGTACATCCGGAAGTGAAGGATCTAATAAATTTGGTCATGCCAGACTTAAACTGAAACGCACCATGATTTTTTTATGTTAGAAGGATCTATGACGATTATTTTCTTTTCAACAATCACTCGGGGATTCTTATTTGTCCAAATGCGGAAATCCACTGTGGACTCATTTGGTCGATTATGCTGACCAAAAAATTAACAAAGTGTATTTTCGTGAAAGGCTTTAACAATCATAACAGGCTGCTCAATTTTGTACCTCTCCTTGGTCGAATTCGTCAAACACTGATATAAAGAAATGTAATATTAAGTGTGAATTACAATTAACATCGTGCATTCTAGTTGGACCACCCTTAATTCACTATTTCACTAGCAGCAAGTGATTTGATTGCGTTCTAGAGTCTATTAAGTATATGGAGACAATTAGTTCACTTTTGATTGGGGATATATTTTTCATTCCATCTCAAAAGGCTTTAACCGGAATGCCGGTTTTTACTTTTAAACACAATTCGACAAACCCCAAAATGCCGGTTTTCTGAAAACCCCGTTTTTTCGACAATCTAATCGGGACTCACTAAATATCTCAAAAAGGGCATAATTGCTGGACGTCTTGTCCCACGTAGCCCAAAAAAACTTCCCCGCATGGTCAAATCGCGAAAACCCCGTTTTTTCGACAATCTAATCGGGACTCACTCGATATTACTTAAAAAAGGGCATAATTGCTGGACGTCTTGTCCCACGGGCGTTCAATGCGAGGGCTGTATATATATATTTTTGGCCTAATAAAAAAATGTGAATATTTATCATCAAAAATGCTTTTATTGTTTTTCAAAGTACTTATATTCTCCAGCATGATTTATACATTTTTGCATGCGCTCAAACCCATTGTCGAAGCACTTTTTCCTCTCCGATTGAGACACCTCCAAAACATGGATTTTGAACGCTTTAACAGCATCTTCTGGCGACGAAAATCGTTGACCACACATTTTTTTCTTGATGTGTGGGAATAAAAAGAAGTCATTGGGTGCCAAGTCAGGGCTGTACGGCGGATGACCCATCAATTCGACGTTTTGGCCGGCAAAAAGGGGCTTGTTTGAGTCGATGTATGAAAGCTCGCATTGTCATGGTGCACAATTAAAAATAAGAATATGCCATAATTTTTAAGATTTGGATAAACTTGGTTTCTATATTAGACCCTTGGGATGAAAATTAGGTTCTTTTAATGCACATTAATGACATTCGGCAAAATGAAAACCCATAACGTTTTCTCAGAAATCCCAATATGCTATTTATTTGCATACCCCCCACTGAAGGATAAAAAATAAACTTAATTTGTCATTGTTATTTTGACGTTTTATCTAAGATTAGGTGCACGTTTTATCTAACATGGTGCACAGTTCGTCTTCTCTTGTTCGTTTTTCGAATTTCTTCGAAGACTTCAGGCAAACTAATTGTGGTGTACCAATCAGAATTGACCTCCTACGTTGCTCAAGCGAAATAGTCGCCCCATGACCAGTTTTGCCAAAGAAACAGGCGGCCATTTGCTTCGACGGCTTCTTCCACGAACAACTTTCATTGGATTTGGCTCGACCCACACGGTCGATTGCTGTTTTGTTTCGGGCTCATACGCATAGATCCATGTTTCGTCACCTGTGACGGTCAAATAAACGTCTTTAGAAACACCGCCATCGTATTTTTTCAAAATTTCTTTGCACCAATCGACACGAGCATTTTTTTGGAGCGATTGTCAAATTGTGTGGGATCCAACGAGAACAAACCTTTTTTACGGACAGGTGTTCATGCAATATCGAATGTATGCTGTTAGAAGAAATGCCCAGGGATGCGTCTATTTCACGGTATGTCACATGAATATCTTGCATTATCAGTTCACGCACTGCATCAATGTTCTCTGGCACAACGGCCGTTTTTGGACGACCTTTGTCTTTGAGCAAGCGTCGACCACGATTGATTTCATTCAAACAGTTTTTCACAGTGCTATAGGATGGTTCTTCATCGCCATACAAAAAATTAAGTTCATCGATGCACTTTTGTCGTGATAATCCACGTTAAAAGTTTTAAAAAATGATCGCACGAAAATGTTTACGAGTTAATTCCATTTTTATTTAAAATGATTTTTTCAAATCACTGTAAACAACTCGTAATCAACATTGAGCTATGGGTACTCAGAACATACCCAATTTTTGGCGAATTCAAATGAGTATTAATTTTAAAGTTATGGCTGAAATTAAGGACGCTAAAACTGAAATGTTTTTGCACTTTTCTAGCGTATTGACCGCGTTACCTACGTTTTTGGTTAGTTTTTTTTATTATTACACTCTGCGACAAATGGTAAGGGTCAGTGATCGGTTTGGAATGAAACCACCGGGGAAAGTTATATTGGTAAAAAAAAAGTCATACGTGTTCCAGCGTTTCGCTGGGTCTCATCTAGGAATCGAGATATATCGATTTGAAGTTAGTAAGTATCGTATAGGCGAATTTGTCACGTTTTAGGCTCTTTTGTTTGACATAACTCGAGAACCACTCGTCCGATTTAGCTGAAACAAATTTAGAAAAATTAAGAATTACAATTCCTCTAATCTGTTCTTAAACCGTTTTCCTACTTAAGCAACAGTTTCGCAATTATAAATAAATGTATGAAAAAAAAAAATTATTTTTGCCTAAAAATTAAAATTTTTTTTTTTTAATTCATAAAAAATCCAAAACGGTAAAAAGTGTCAAGTCCTATTACTTTCACGTAAAGTCACATAACGAAAATAAATGTATTTAAAAAAAAAATAAAAAAAAAAAAAAAAATTTTTCTTCATGCGCTTATTTTTAACTTGGAAACTTTTACTTGTAAAGGAAAATAATATATGAACAGATTAAGGGAATTATAATTCTTGGTTTTTTAAAATTTATTTCAGCTAAATCGGACGAGTGGTTCTCAAGTTATGTCAAACAAGAGAGCCAAAAACGTGACAAATTCCCCTATACGATACTTACTAACTTCAAATCGATATATCTCGATTCCTAGATGAGACCCAACGAAACGCTGGGACACGTATGACCTTTTTTTGACCGATATAACTTTCCCCGGTGGTTTCATCCCAAACCGATTGTGGCTGTCGCACAGTGTTATTAACAAGATTCCAAATGAATACAATATGTATTAAAAAATTAAAATGAATAAATATACTCTTTACTCGTATAATATATATACTCATGTGTGACAGCGCATAGAGAAAGGGACCTAAGGGTAAAAAAAATCAATTTTCACTTTTTTTTGATGTGGACAACATCTGAGCATCGAATGAGACCGATCCTATGCCCCAAAAGTGTTCCCTCTCAGAGATATGCGCGTTTTATGAAAGTGATGGTACACCAAAGATACACGTATTTAAATCTTTATAATGGCTCTCCTGAACAAATCTGGTTTTTACCCTTAGGTCCCTTTCCATTTTGGGCGTCACATATAATAAATGTCCGGTACGTCGTTTGAAAGCCCCAAGTCCCAAGTCTTTTTTAATTATTCGACTCATGGACTTTTGCGTGATATTCATCTCACGGGCCATGATTTTCTGTTTTCGGAGCGGATTTTTGTGAATTCTTGATTTAACGGCTTTGATGACATGCGGTGTTCGAACAGAGCGTGGGCGGCCTGACCGGTGGCGGTCTTTGAAATCTCCAGTCTCCTCAAACAGTTGTATGCATCGGTAGACGAACAAGCGTCTAATCCCTAGTGTCGGGAGCGTCTTGAAAATATCATTTCACACTTGAAAAGCGCTATTACAGCGATACGGTTCTCATTATCTGACCACTCCATGATGAAAGTTGAAACAATTTTAAAATCCCGTTACAGACTAACGCTATTGAGGTTAGCTTTCAAAACCCATATGACATTAACGGGGTATGTTCAGTTCTACTATTGAAATGGGTGTGTTCAATGTTGTAACAGTATTTATGTCGCTACTAAGTAGTACAATATGATTAAATTATTTATTGATTATTTTACTGATCACTTGTGTTTTTAAAAAATTATATTTAGCTTTTCGGTATTCCTATCAAATTGCTGGCACAAATTGTTTTTTACAGGATAACCAAGGTACTCTAAGATTGTACTACAATTTACATACCACTCCCACACAAACAACAACACAGAAAGACTGATGAAAAACTTACAACATCAGTTGCTTATGTATGTGTAATTTGCTTAGTTAGTTGGTCGGTCATAAACATTTATTCCTCATTGGCTTCCCGGTTGTTGTTGTTGTTCGCTTCCTGTTTGCTATTTGAACTTAAGTATTTAATGAGTTGATTTTTCTGCTTTTCCTCGCTTCTGTCTGCTCTGTCTCTCCCTCTTTCTCTCTCACTACATGTTTTGTTTACTCTCCTGTAGTCTTCTTCTGCCGGGTCCTGCCTTTGTCTCTATCGCTTTATAGCTGCAGTTGGCGCTTTGAACACAAAATTGCATATGCAAAAATATAATAACAACTTCATAATAGAAGTTTTAAGTTCTTAATTACACATTGTACGGCAGCATTAGTTCGAAAAGTTTGTTTTGAATCCGAGTACGAGTTAGTAACATAATCCTAAATATATGCAACAATTTTAATAGCTGCTGAAAGCCCATAAGTTGGCAATGATTATTTACATATGTTTAAACTGTTTGGATATGCAATTGATGACTAGCTTTGTTCGGCTTATGTTTGATATACTGACAACTAGATTTAAAGGAAACACAAGTGGACAATTCGTCAGTAAAAATGTGATAAAGTTCAGCCGAAACGGCATTACAACATGGAATCGGCACTGTAGGAGGGATGTGGTTGTTGGTTAAGTATGGTATGAGTTTAAGCCACACTTTTTGATGAACACAATTTATTTATGAGTTCCAAAGTTAATATCAGTCAAAACATTACAAAAAAATGATTATTTTTAGCTTATCTTGAAAGCAGACTTGTCTCTAGATTCACTCCAATAGATGATCAATTACGTACGTCTCATTAAAGGAAATAGTAAACATCTCTCAAATCAGTAAGCTGTAGACTGTCCTAAACCAAAAACCGAATTCCGGTTTTTGTGTCCAAACTCGACAATTGGTTCATTATATTCATGTATGAAATACGTACGGTTGCTATATACATTTCTGGCCTAGGCAACACTAAGTGTTGCCTGGCGCCATCTGACATTTCCATTGCAAAGTTTGACATTTTTTTTAGCATAAACGTACTCAGAACGTTTTGAGGTACAACCATCATTTGTGTTGTTTACAGTGACTTGAAAAAATCAATTTGGCAAAAAATGGAATTAACTAGTGAACATTTTCGTGCGATCATTTTTAACAATTTTCGACGTGGATTATCACGACAAGAGTGCATCGATGAACTTAAATCTTTGTATGGCGATGAAGCACCATCCTATATCACTGTGAAAAACTGGTTCAATGAATTTAATCGTGGCCGACGCTCGCTTAAAGACGAATGTCGGGAAGGTCGTTCAAAAACGGCCGTTGTACCACAGAACATTGATGCCGTGCGTGAACTAATAAAGCAAGACCGACTTGTGACATACCGTGAGATAGAGGCATCCTTGGGCATTTCTTCCACCAGCATACATTCGATATTGCATAAACACCTGGCCGTAAAAAAGATTTGTTCTCGTTGGATCCCGCACAATTTGACAATCGTTCAAAAAAATGCTCGTGTGGATTGGTGCAAAGAAATTTAGAAAAAAATACGATCGCGGTGCTTCAAAAGACGTTTATAAGATCGTCACAGGTGACGAATCATGGATCTATGCACATATAAAACGTGTGTAACAGTATTTATGTCCCTACTAAGTATATATCAGCCCTCGTAAATACCAAAAATATTTAAGCTAGACCACCTTTAAGTGAATCGCTTGACTTAAAATAACCAGTTGATTGTATTATACGATATCTGTCTGTCCATCTATCCGTCCATCTGCTGTCGTTCCAAAACTTGTTTTTAAACTAAAGATAGACATTATTGTCAGATCTTCAACAAATTTGCAAGAGTGTGTTTTTTTGAATAAATGCTGTTGACTTTTATGATTATCAGTTCAAATGTGCTCCAACACACATTATGCCTTAAGCGCTAGAAGCCACATAGTGCATCCAATATTGCGGAAATTGGGTACAGTTCATTATCATTGATCTCATATCAGCTCAGATGAAAATGGGTCATACCGGTCCCCAACGGAAAGATCCCGATATAGCATAAAGTTTTCCATTAAAGACATAACAATTTTATATATTAATAAAACACAGAATATTTAAGATATTGATTTCAAATAATGCAAATGTTACATTTTAAGAATGAAATTCGATTTCGGTCATGTGATCACCACGAGCTCGTGAAAAGCGGTCTATTCTTTGGACCAAATTTTTCACCAGTCTTGCACACATTTCGACCGGAACGTTGGCAGTTTCGCGTTGGATGTTGTCTCTAAGCTCGTCTTTGCTTGTTGGCATAGCCAAATGACTTGATGTGGCATCATAAAAAGAAATCCAACAGCGTCAAATCGCATAAACGAGGTTGCCATTCGACCTGACCATTCCTCGAGATAACACGTTCACCGAATTTGCCTTTCAGTAAATCGATTGTAACGCGTGATGTGTGGCTAGTGGCATCGTCTTGTTGAAACCACATATCGGCGATGTCAAGCTCATCCAATTCTGGTCAAAAACAATTTTCTAGCATTTCACGATAGCGCTCTCCATTGACGGTAACATGACGCTTGTTTTCATCGACGAAAAAGTACGGCCCAATCACACCTCCGGCGTGAAAACCACACCACACAGTAATTATTAGCGGATGTAATTGTGTCTCTCGAAGCACATGCGGGGTTGTTGCTGTCCAATAAAGCATATTTTGTTTATTGACAAAACCACTCAGCCATCGCTGAAGATGATTTTTCGATGAAATTTTTGGATTTTCGTGAAACTTTGCCAGAGCCCAATCGGAGAAGTTTCGGCGTTTTAAATGATCATGGGGCTTTAGTTCTTGAGTCAGTTTGATCATAAAAGGATGAATGCCAAGATCTTTTCGCAAAATGCGCCACAGTGTGGTTTGAGAGATACCCAATTCCTGAGAACGACGATGAATCCACTGATATGGCTTGTTTTGAGCGGATACACTTACGGCTGCGACATTTTCGTCGATTCGAGCGGTACGGCGTCTCTTTGGCGCCGGAACATTTAAAAGTTCCAAATGTATCCACTATAGCAGCCTGTTAGGTGGGACGATTATTACTGCCGAAAATTGGAGTAAGCGCTCGTAAAGTTGCGACCACCTACTCAGAATTTCGGTATTAATTTTTAATGATTTCCAAAAGTTGCTCGTAAGTAAACTTTTATGATTATTAATAATGCTTGACGCTGCGTTGACATAAAGATACTAATTTGTTATTTGCCTATTGGAAAACCGTTACAACTGCTCTAGATCTTTAAGTTTAATTTGCTATGGTATATTTCGACTGACAAATAACTAATTTTGTAGTGAGTCATATCGGCTTATTTTTTTATTGTCCCCGTAAAAATTGTCTGAGAGTTAAAAAAGGCTTCCCATATAAATGGACATATGATTTTAATATTGCTAGTAAAGTTATAAAAACAAAATTATTTTTGCAGTTTGGATAAATTTTATGTCCAAAAATCTGACCAATTTAAAAATGTACATATGAGTAGCAAAAACTCAAATTTAAATAAAACCTAATTTTTAAAATCTGGGTAAATTTTGAGCTGTTCCAGGGCACCATTACTTTACTTCGGATTTTGAAAAAAATTTCCATTCTTGTCGGTTTATGCAGGTTTTTTTTTACTAAAACCAAAATGCCGATATTCTGAAAACGCCAGTTTTTTGGGCACCAAGTAAGCTGAGTTCTTAATCTGATCGGGACCTACTGTCAAACGCCGTCTCCTAACTGCTAACGCATTTAATAGAGCAGTTATGGCTTAGAATCTCCTACTCATAAACTCACCGACATTTAAGAGGTGGAAACCCTCCGCTCAAAAATTGTTAGATGTTCGTACCCAGAATTCTAAAGTCCAAAAAAGGAACAAACATTTACTTTAAGTTATTGAAAAAAATTTCATTGATGTGTTGTTGTTCAAAGGGTCCATAGAGACCTGGGGGTCGGCTGTGGCTTGGCTGGACAATTGAAGAGGTGCAGCACGTAATGTGGTCCCTGATCAGGCGGCTGCATCATCCAGATCCTCGCGTCTGCCGAGGTAGCGTCGGAAATCTCCGGGGGATGTTTCCCGAGCACTACATTCACGCTATAGCTTGATACTGCTACTGCGACTTCATCAGCGTGAATGTCGTTCAGACCTGCTGATAGTTTCGATGATCTAAAGGCTCTCTGTTGTATCGCTGGACCTCTTTCTTTTGATCATAAAGATCGTATCTGATCTGCATGGGCGAGGGCATACTGTCCATGAGATAGTGGTTGGGATGACTACTGTGAAGACACCCAAACAGAACACTGCAAGGACCTTCGTTTCCACAAGTAGATGGTCCTTAGAAGACATAAGGAGACACCCTGTTGATGATCTTAGGGCGGCATTCTGGCAAGTCTGTATTTTCTACCACTGAGTCGTATTCACGTTTACCGACCACACCGGCGCTGCGTAGTTCGCTACATACTGAAATTGGACCGTTACAGAACCAGTGACGTGACAGGTGCCTCATGAACGCGGACCGGTCCCAGCACCGATCCAACTATATGCAAGGAGCCGGTAACTTTTAAAAGGCTTTGTCATGGGAGGCAGTCAATTGGCACTACTCAGATACCATGCGATACATCACGGGACTGATAAAAAGATATTGTATCCAACATAAAATACCCATCACAGAACCCAGAATCCATCCCATCCCATCAGTTAATTAAACGATTAGTCAGATTGTTTAAAAAAAATTATCTGAGTGTCAATTTGTATACAAATTTGAATAGATTTCTAAAACTAAGGATTTGGGTAGTTTGTAGTCGGGATGTTGAAGTCATTGACTTTTACATTAAGCGACAACCATACCTCTGCGTTCTTTGCAGTAAACAGTGTGGCTGATGATTTGGAGGCGGATATTTTCCTATTCCTCGCAGAGAAGAAGCTCAAATCGTAGCTGCGAAGTGGTCAGTTGACATCGCTGATACGGCTGATAGTATCATTTTTGGACCTATTTTAGTGCCCGTACTAATGGACTCCAATCTAGTTCATAGTAAAATTTGCCTTAATTTGAGTAACTATTTGTCTACATTTACAAATTCTATATAGTATGTCTTCAAATTTTAAGCAGACTTTGAAAATACGCCCGAAAAAATCACTTCGAAAATTTGCAAGTTCGCCTGGACCGAGGCTTAAATACTCTTAACCATGGATTGTATCCAGTACGGCATTGACAGGACGTTACATCCCATTCAGCCAAATACAGGGCCGCGATTTAACTTTTTAAATTTGAATTGGCTGCAAAAAAAGTACTAATAACTTTTTTAAATTTCTGGTTTTATTGGAAAGTTTTAACTTTGACAATTCATAATGGAACAGAATAGCATTCATATGACTACCACAACTGGCTCGGCATCCGATCAACCCAATTTTTTAGTACATTTTCGATTGTGTGGTGTCGAATCTCTTCAATGTCAACTTTTATTTCATGTTGCAACACTTCACTTGTCTATCTTGTCTATATTATCTCAAATCACAGCTTCAAGGCGGCCAATTGACATCACAATTTCAGCAGATTATTCGATTTTTAAAAGCAGTGCGTAAAATATCGATGGTTGCGTTGGCTGTGTGAAAAATGGTCCCATCTTGTTGAAACCAAATGTCGCCCATGCCATTCTCCCGGATTTTTGGAAACAACAATTTGTTGAGCACGGCGCAGTAATGCTTACTTTTGACGGTAACGGCGGTTTCTTGCTCATTTTCGTCGAAAAATGGCCCAATGATGCCGCCAGCCCGAAATCCACACCAAACAGTGACTTGTTGTGGATGCATTGGCTTCTAAATAATCCCATGTGGGTTCTCTGAACCTAATATGCGGCAATTTTGCGTATTGACATAGCCACCGAGATGAAAAATTCTTCATCTCAGAGGGTGTTCCATTATAGTATGACAAAGTTCTACTATTCCAATAAAACCAGAAATTTTAAAAATAATCAGTACTTCTTTTTTACAGTCGATTTAAATTTTAAATGGCCCACTCTATGCTATACGAAATTTTATTAAAATCGAAACTAGTAAGAGTGTTCTAGAGCGATTGTATCTACCTATTTTACATGAGCTGGGTACAAATCGATCGTAATGAGCTGTAAAATTTTATACCAGGATAGGATGTAATATATAACGTGTACAGAGTAGTATGGGTCGAAAAAAAAGTTGCACCAGTAACCCCCTAGATTTAAAGATTACCTAGACACGAGTACGGGAACACAATTTTTTTTTATGATTAAAAATGAGTACTTATGCTTTCATAGAAAAGATTTAATCATTTTTAAAGCCGTTTACTAACGTTTCACAAAAGTCCCAATCAGGGGGGTAGAAAACGAGATAGCAGAGCAAACTATTCAAGTTTGATCTCGGATCCAAAAATGACCTAGACACGATATAGTCCTTGTCAAAACTTGAACAACGGTGTGCATCCTGTTACGATTCCAAAATAATATCTAGATAATTTTTAACTCTAGGGGGTGTATGCGGACCGACTCTTACTAGTAATACATCATTTTCTCATGAAACTAAACATTGACTTATTTTTGTCATTTTACTAAATTTTGGTAGGCCGGTAATATTGCCCATTTAAACGTGGACATATGAATTGCAAAAACAATAAAACATTCTACTGTGTACATAGGTCAAAAATTTGACGTTAATTGGCTTTTCTAAACATCTGGAATTCCTGGGCCACGGCTGATTTTTGATTTTTTTACAAGGTTCATATATGTAGTCCCCATAAAAATGGTTTGGTGCCTAAAAACGGCTTCCAGTCACCCAATCACTGTAACATTTTTTCACAAACCAAAAATAAAATAAATTTAGCCATTTGGCTAATTTTGGTTACGGACCAAAATTTAATTGTTACGAAAATTCAGCCCCCTCAAGCATGATCATATGGGTATAAAAAAAAAACGAAATTTTCTCATAAATTCAAATGTAATTAGTTTTAAAATATGGGGAAAATTGGTGCCCCTCTTAAAAAATCTGTTTCGAATTGGCTTTTATGAACTTTTAGAAGAGCAGGGTTTTTTTTAAAGCCGGCCACTCTCAACTTTAGCTTCTTTACTAATTTCATTTTAAGTTTTAATAAAATCAAAATTCAAATTATTTCGAAATATTAAAAAAGGGAAGCAGTAGGTTGATTCTGAGATTATGGGCCACTTTGTTGTCCTTGGTTGTTTCAAGCGGGAAAAATAAAATATATTATACTTTATTATTTACTATACCATAAATCTTTATAGGACCTTTAAAGTCTTAAAAATTGTTTTTTAAAAAATGTATTTGTTCTTTAAAAAATTTCCTACCAAAGTGTTCAAATAGCAATGCCCTGGTTGTCCCTAGCACTACTTTCAATTGAAATTTTCTCAATTTTTTACAAAAAATTAATTATTTTTTTAATAAAACCAGTCCATAACAAAAAATAATATTCAATTAATTTTGTTGCTATTAATGATTATTATTTTCTATGCAATTTATATTTTTATGGATGTTTATTTTATGTCCATGAAAATACACAGCATTCCCCTGTAAATTCTAATATTATCTAAAATTCAAATTTCCAAACCAATCTTGATTTAAAGCAACTCAAATATGATTGAACATTACATGAAAAGGGTGCACATCTAATAGTTTTTTCGTCAATAGTCTTATTAAAATTAAGAAGGTCTTGTTTTGTCACTCGTTATGAACATTCACACTTAAGTTGGTCATTTCCCTGTGTTTTTTTTTAAAGATAATTAATACTTTTTATAATTCGGCAAGTGTTTTTTGTGTTTATTGCAAGTAAAAACTTCCAGCTCAAGTCAATTTTGTATATAAACATTTCAGGGTGTTTAGTAGAAATTCATCATTTCCCTGCCAAAATTGTTCTCAGGGGAATGACGACTAACAGATTTTTTCTTTTATTATTTTTTACAAAAGAACTAAATTAAAAGGAATTTGTTGATTTTAAAGAACAAATACTATATATTTTATTGTCTTCGTCATTTCTTTGTTCAATGAGTTATTGTTGCATGATTCCGTTTAAAATTAAACTTTTGACGTGTACATTTTAAAAATGACTAGTCTTTCTTAGAACTAAGACATGTACCTGAATTAAATATTAAATTCTGCAATAAAATCAAATGGCAAAAATGATGTCGAAATTGGCCCATAATCTCAGAATCACCCAGTATGCTTTTATTCAATGAAAACATAATTAAAACGAAAAAAATAAAATATTATAAAATATCCAATGCTATCTAAAATTCTTTCAGAAATATCGAATGAAACGGTTATTTGGGAGTTCTGCAGCTCTGTTTGGGCTACACGAAAATATGTCCTAACACAATCCAGTTTTACCAGATTTTGTTATGGGTTCATTATAACGTACCTTTTTATGTTGTATGGTTGTCACTTGGATTCTTTAATTCAAATATTGATGTTCGTTTTATTTTTAGACTTCTTAGAGGTCACAAGACTATTTATAGCCATGTAATAGTTGAACGTTTCAATATGGTATGTCGTAAATCAATAAATATGCCCCAAACATTTTGCAAACATTGTTTTTGCTTTAATCCATCAAAAGATGAGAAGCAACATTAAAATAAATTCTATTAAATGATAATAATCTAATTTAAAACAATAATAAATCTTTAAGACGGATTTTCGATGGGACTGCGTAACTCGTGAGGGTTTTTTTTCGGCATTTCTGTTGCGGACTTTTTCTTTACTTTCGCTATGCTTTGTCAAATTATCATATAATAATACGAGTACAAGCGCAGAAACTGTTCCATCAACATGGCCAAAGCCATGAGCCGTTTGACGAGAAGACAACATACAACTCATATACAATGTTTCACTAGCAGATGCTGCTGATGTTGCTGGTGTGTTTCTTTTGTTTTTTGTTCGGGCGGCTGACACCGTCGCCGCTTACAATGGAATCTTCTTTACAGATGACGCAAGAAAGGAGATAGAAAAACCTTAAAGAATAAATACGCAAATTATGCTAAAACCAAACAAAAGGCAAAAGAATAAATAAATTAAACTCAATAAACAAAGAAATGATGAAATAAACAATAACAGCAGAAGCTACAATGACGACAGCTACGGCTACACAGAAAAAAATAAAAAATTAAAATTTTCAAAAAAAAGTAACAATAAAAAATTGAACAGGGATTAACCCCCTAGACCCCTGTTGTATATATAAGTATATATGAATAGGATACAAGTTTTTCACATAGCAAAATGAACATAGTTTCCGTAACGACCTTCATCAGAAAGCTTCGCAAATCTATTGATGGCTCTCAATGTGGAGTCTCCGTAGAGGTGGTTAAAGTGAATTGTATTTTGGTGGGCAATTGTGTTAAGAAAACTTGAATAGTGAGGTTAACAACAGTAGTTCTCATTTGTTTGGTGAGAGTCTCAAATCACCACGGACCCGAGATCGCGATATAAGCGGAGTGCTGCCACGAATAACAATGTCACTTTGCCAATTTGTTAAAAACTCATCTTCTATTCAAATATAGATACTAGAGGTCTCGAGCCGTTAAATCCCTGTTCAATTTTTAAAAGCAAAAGACGAAAATAAAACAAACGAGCTAAATATTAATGAAAAATTTCACATATAAACTAAAAAATTGGTACGTTATTTATCGAAAATGTTTCAGATTTCAAGCGATAAACAAATTTACTTATTTACAAAAAAACGTGTAAGCCGTTTATCGAAAATAATTTTGTACCTGACGATGAAAAACTAAACATGTTTACAAAACAAAAGTAGTAAGCGGTGTACGAAAAAATATATTCATTGTGAGGCGATGAAAAATGTATATTTTTACACAGAAATTGTACATTTATATATAAATAGCAGTCAGAAACTCTTTTAGTTAGAAGCAGGGGTGTACGAGGGCTGCTACATATACTTCTGGCCTGACAATGTTCCAGCATAATTAATACACTTTTGCATGCGCTCAAACCAATTGTCGAAGCACTTTTTCCACTTCGATTGAGACCACCAAAGCATGGTTTTTGAACGCTTCAACAGCATCTTCTGGCGACGAAAAAGAGCAGCATCTTCCGGTCAAAAAGGCACTGGTTTGAGCCGATGTGTGAGAGCTCGCATTGTCATGGTGCACAATGATTTGTCTTCTCTTGTTCGTTTTTCGAATTTCTCCGAAGACTTCAGACAAACAAATTGTCAGAATTGACCGTCCTACGTTGCTCAAGCGGAATAGTCACCACATGACCAGTTTTGCCGAAGAAACTGACGACCATTCGAAGGGCTTCTTTCACGAACAACTTTTGTTGGATTAGGCTCGTCTTCGAAGACCCACATGGTCGATTGTTGTTTTGTTTCGGACTCATACGCATAGATCCATGATTCGTTACCTGTGACGATCTTAAAAAAGTCTTGTGAACCACAGCGATCGTAATTTTTCCAAATTTCTTTGCACCAGTCGACACGAGCCTTTTTTTGAGCGATCAAATTGTGCGGTTTCCAAGGAGAACAAACCTTTTTTACGGCCAGGTGTTCATGCAAAATCGAATGTATGCTAGTGGAAGAAGTGCCCAAGAATGCCTCTATCTTACGGTATGTCACAAGACGGTCTTGCTTTATTAGTTCACGCACGGCATCAATGTTCTGTGGCACAACGGCCGTTTTTGAACGACCTTCCCGACATTCGTCTTTAAGCGAGCGTCGGCCACGACTAAATTCATTGAACCAGTTTTTCACAGTGCTATAGGATGGTGCTTCATCGCCATACAAAGATTTAAGTTCATCGATGCACTCTTGTCGTGATAATCCACGTCGAAAGTTGTTAAAAATGAACGCACGAAAATGTTCACGAGTTAATTCCATTTTTTTGCCAAATTGATTTTTTCAAGTCACTGTAAACAACACAAATGATGGTCGTACGTCAAAACGTTCTGAGTTCGTTTATGCTAAAAAATGTCAAACTTTCCCATGGAAATGTCAGATGGCGCCAGAAATATATACAGCAACCCTCGTATGCAGTACTTCACTATCATAACACCCTAAGCAATGAATATGATTTGACCAAGTTTAGCAGCAATACACTTAAGAGCAGGCAGTTTCACATATAGTAGAAGAGTTTTCCCCTAACACAATTAAAATCCCCCGCAGGGCGTACATATTAAAACAAATACACCTACATGCACATGCATAAATTTGAAGATTTTTTGTTTTCATTCAGTAAATATCATTACAAACTCTGATAAATAATTTAGCTTATTTACGAAATTTTTAATTGAGTGGTGATAAAATTCACATATCAAATTTTTTTTGGTTGTAATTTAAGGGTAGTCTTTTTTTCTGTGTATGATGGCAACAACGATGTCCTCGACTATAAAATGAAAACTCCAAACCAACCGCCACTACAACATGGACCAAAGCATCCGCATCAGTAGCGACAAGCGTTAAAAACCATTAAGCCGCATCACTACAGCCATCCAAACAACTTCTCCTTGAGTCTCCTCTAGTCCCTGTGTCCCGTTGTCCCTTAACATTCCCTAGTCAAGTGTATACCGTCGACAGTATGTAGATGCAACGTGATACATGCAACGCTTAGAAAACCATTATGTTAATGTCGTTAAGGATCAGGATTATATACGTCATTGTCGTCGTCATCAACCGCTTCAAGCCACAGCCGTCGTCATCCTCCGTCTGAAAGCATGCTCTTACAACATCACCAGCGAAAAAAAATTGAATGTTTTATAAGCTGATGAAGCTGAAGAATAACAAAAAAAGGAGAGTATTGGATAAAGGAAAGCGAATACAAGCAGTGAACGAAACTGTAAGTGGCAGCTAAACAAAAATTGTCACTTTGCTGCTGTTGCCAGAGAGCCAACCACATGGCTCTGCTGCTCATCATTCTTAGCTGCAGCTTTAGAATGTCTTGGATATGCTTACCAGCGATGGCGAGTGGTGCGTGCTTGCGTGGATTTCAACTCGTTTTGTGCTGTTACACGCAAAACATTTTTATTGTTAGTGTGGAACGTTTGTACTACAGCTCCACCATCTACCCTTGCCAGGGATTGATTACGACGTTACATGTCGTTTATGGTAATAATAGAAAAAACGCTCAATACTTTCCCGAGGATGAGTGACTTTCGAAAGCCACCATGTAATGAATTACGCATTTAGTGGACACAGGTGCGTATAGGGAGATACAGGCATGGGTATTAAAAGGGGGTAAACTTCTATTGGCAACTGTTAAAGAGAGAGGTGCGACGACGAAAGAAAGGCGGTATTGTTTTGGCCCGCAGTCGCAACGTCGAGTCTTAAGATAAACAGATACGCCACACGCCAAAAAATACGATGGTTATTATATTATCACGGCAACATCACTATGTTATCTGCAAGAAAAGTATGCTTGTCGCAAGCATAGTTTTGTTTTTATACCCTCCACCGAAAAGCGAAATCGGTAAAGGGATAAAAAAAAGTTTCCCTTTGAGGGACTAAAGGTACCTCGCTTGAAAGTACACTTTTCTGATTATTAGCTTAGCAAACAATAACTGTAGACTGCCAATGGTTGGAAGAAGTGCTGTTAGTTAGAAGGCACTAGATTCCTAAAAATGGCATAATTACTTGACTTTTTGGTACAGGTGGCCCAAAAAAACGTACCACATGGTCACAACGGTAAAGGGAAAAAAAAAGTTTCCTTTTGAGGGACTAAAGGTACCTCGGTTGAAAGTACACTTTTTTGATTATAAGCTTAGCAAACAATAACTTTTTGTAGACTGCCAATGGTTGGAAGAAGTGCTGTTAGTTAAAAGGCACTAGATTCCTAAAAATGGCATAATTACTTGACTTTTTGGTACAGGTGGCCCAAAAAACGTACCACATGGTCCCAACGGGCAATTAATAGTAATTATGAACATATGTGTACTTCACTTAAAACAAAATTTGCTACAAATCTAAAAATGTGACGCGCAAAGTAGAAAGGGACCTAAGGTTAAAAACCAGTTTTGTTCAGGAGAGTCATTTTAAAGATAAGGTCCCTTTCTATTTGCGCTTAGAATCGTCGACTTCACTTTCATAAAACGCGCATATCTCTGGGAGGGAACACTTTTGGGGCATGGGATCGGTCACATTCGGTGCTCAGATGTTGTCCACATCAAAAAAGAAAAAAAAAGAAAATTGTTTTTTTTTACCCTTAGTTCCCTTTCTCTATGCGCTGTCACATATAGAGTTATTGTAAAGTGTTGGCTAAGATTAGTTGCGGACGCATGGACCGAAAGAGTCCTAAAAACGTATCATTTTTTTCGCTGTAGTTCCTGAGAGATTTTGGAGTACATAGAAGATTCAGCCTAGCCAGACTTAACGACGTTTTTACTTGTTTATATTGTTAAGTAATGCATTAAATAAAAATCCGCTACATAACCCAATCCTCATCAATATTTTTTGGGATAAAAGCATGATTGAGTGGGATCATAGTACTGTTGTGGGGATCATAACATGGAGAGGAAAATCCTACATAATATTTACGGTCCGGGTGCATCCTAGTAGAAAACGATGCCTGAAAACAATATTTTGGAAACTTAGGAAACCCCGTCTGGACCGACAAAAGGTTTTAAATAAACATGAAAATTTTTTTAGCCAAATCAAAATAAATGAATAACAATTAAAAAAGTCTTAAGTCGTACACCGCCGACAGTCAACATCACTGAAGAATACAAAAGACAATTTTCTTTTTTTTATTACCTCCATAATAGGATAGAGAGTATGTAGTTATATTCACATTATCATTCCGATTGCAACAACTCAAAATAATGGTTGTTATTCCTCACAATAATTGGTCCGATGGTCCAAATTTTCGATGACGCTGAGGCATAATTGAGGTTCTATGCCGTTAATGTGCCGAATTATCTCATCCGTTAGCCCTTGAATTGTTGCTGGCTTATCGACGTACACCTTTTCTTTCAAATAACCCCAAAGAAAGAAGTCCAACGGTGTCAAATCACATAATCTTGGCGTCCAATAACCATCGCCACGACGTCAGATAACACGGCCATTATAATTGTAGCGCATAAGAGCCATTATTTCGTTAGCTGTGTGGCAAGTGGCATCGTCCTGTGGAAACCACATATCGTCCCCATTCATATCTTCCAAATCGGGCCATAAAAAGTTCGTTTTCATCTCACGATAGCGAACAGCATTCACACTTACTGCCTGACCGGCCTCATTTTGAAAAAAAACGGCCCGATGATGCCGCCAGCCCATAAACCGCACCAAACAGTCGCCCTTTGTGGGTGCATTTTTTTTCGACAATCACTCTCATTCACCCAAATGCAGCAATTCTGCTTATTGACGAATGCACTCAGGTAAAAATGTGCCTCATCCTGAACTTTAACGTGTAATTTGCTTGTATATCTTTCCATGGTTCAAATTGAATTAGTCTGAAATTGGGAAATATCAAATAAAATGCAGAAAAAAGCTGGACGTTAAGGTGTGGTTCACGTTCACCATCGGCCCTTAAAATTTAAGCAGCCTTTACTATCGTCATAACTGCATATTCGTATGTTCAGAAGATATGTGACAGCGCATAGAGGAAGGGACCTAAGGGTAAAAAAATCAATTTTCATTTTTTTTTCTTTTTTTGATGTGGACAACATCTGTGCATCGAATGAGACCGATCCCATGCCCCGAAATTGTTCCCTCCCAGAGATATGCGCGTCTTATGAAAGTGAAGTCGACGATTCTAAGCGCAAATAGAAAGGGACCTAATCTTTAAAATGGCTCTCCTGACTAAACAGGTTTTTAACCTTAGGTCCCTTTCTATTTTGCGCGTCACATATGACATATAAGTATAAGTTAAAATTTTTGTACGTTTTGTAAGGGACTCGTCTTTGGATAAGTGCTATGTAAATTAGGCCACCCAACTATCACATTACGCTTCTAAAGCGTGTATTTTAGTTGACCATGTCGTTTCTTAAAGCGATCCTGGCATCTTTCTCTACTTATTTACGATTCAGTACATTTAATAAATATATTTCACCACACCCTTCGTTAAAAAATCAGCTTAAATACTTAAAATCACCGATGTAGTTCATGAAATATCCCACCGCTCACTGTCGTTCACACCTACTTTCACATTCTCACGAAAAAGTGAAAGTCGACACATGCCACGTACATCCAACAACAATAAAAAACCAAAATTCTTCAAGCAAGAAAAAGCTCAAAAAAGCTCAAATACTTGCAATAGATCGTCGTCTTAACCGGAGGAAGATGGACTAAATGCGCTTACAAGAAATCTCATACTTAAGCTAAACGAAGAAAAAAGCAGCAGCAAAACCCGATGGAAGTATGCAAAATAACGCACTCTCGATAGTGGAACTTGCAAAAGGGCGAGTGGGTGGTCGGGCGTACGAAAGAAACTGAAAGCCAATGTACGTGAAATGCAACGCAGCAAATAGAAAGTGAAATATAGACGATAATGAACATGCTGTAGATGGAGCTGTTGTTGAGACAGGAGTAACCCTAGGGATGTAAGGCGGTAGATAAGACATTATTTACCGTCACTGCGCTTGGCATGAAGAAGACAGGCAACGTGCTAAGAAGATCTACGAGCTTGTTGTGGGAGAAAATTGGAAGAGTTTTTGCAGGGCGGTATACCAATTGGGGTTAGTTATTAGTCAGAGGAGATTTATTTTCGAGGGATATCGAGTAGTATTTCATTAAATAGACAATGGGTTTTGCGACATTGTGTGTTCCTACAGAAACAATTTTTTCATGGAAAATACATTCCCCAAAAAAATTAAAATACTTTCTCTAAAAAGTACTCGACTTTCTGTTGTGTTTGTTCCAGATCCATGAATTTTTACGCAACCATAAGCAATTCACATTCGAGTTTACTGGGAAATTTGTTGACCTCCACTCAGAATAGGAGTTGTGAAACATGGCTTTAAAGTTGGCAACCTCGGGTGTGAAATAACTAAGAATGCTCACTAAAACCACAGTTTAAGGACGGGATGGCTCCAAATAGCTCGGACATAGCTGCAAATAGTTTTTGTCTTATTAAAACATCGAAGGCCTCAAAGTTTCTGGAAAGTTTGTATTAATATGGTTACTACTTAGTAGGGACATAAATACTGTTACAACATTGAACACACCCATTTCAATAGTAGAACTGAACATACTCCGTTAATGTCATATGGGGTTTAAAACCTACCCTCAATAACGTTAGTCTGTCGGGGGATTTTAAAATTGTTTAAACTTTCATCATGGAGTGGTCAGATAATGAGAACCGTATCACTGCAATAGCGCTTTTCAAGTGTTAAATTAAAAAAAGCGATATTTTCAAAACGCTCCGGCCACTAGGTATTAGCCGCATGTTCGTCTACCGATGCATAAAGGAGACTGGAGATGTAAAAGACCGCCACCGGTCGGGCCGCTCACGCTCTGTAAGAAGATCGCATGTCATCAAAGCCGTATAATCAAGAATTCACAGAAATCGGCTCCGAAAGCAGAAAATCATGGCACGTGGGATGAATATCACGCAAAAGTCCATGAGTCGAATAATTAAAAAAGACTTGGGACTTGGGGCTTTCAAACGACGTACTGGACATTTATTGATTGCAGTTTTAAAAAAAATAGGATTGAAAAATGCAAACGTCTTTTGGTGAAGCACGCTGACAACATGCACAGAAAAGTTTTGTTCACCGATGAAAAATTTTTTACCGTTCAGGAAAAATTTAGCAAGGAAAATGATAGAGTGTATAAGCGGTCATCTAAGGAAGCATCTGAACTGATCCCAAGGGTGAAAAAGGGTCATCACCCAGCTTCAGTCATGGTTTGGTGGGGTGTCTCTTGCGATGGGGTCACTGACCTGCATTTCTGCGAACAAGAAGTCAAAACATCGGCCAAAGTTTACCAAGAAATCGTTTTGGAAGCTGTTGTGAAGCCTCTTTACAATTCCTTGTTCCACAACCAGCCATGGACTGTTCAGAAGGATTCTGCGCTGGCCCATAAGGCTAAAACGTCCCAGGCCTGGCTTCAAAACAATTTGTCAGCGTTCATTTCCTCTGAAGAATGGCCCTCAGGCAGTCCAGATTTGAACCCATTGGATTACAAATTGTGGACAAGGTTTGTCACAAAAGATACCCCAACATTGCATCTCATAAGACTGCTTTGGTTCGAGCTGTGGCCAATTTTCCAATGGACGAGGTTCGTGCAGCTATTGACGATTGAACTTAAGGCGTGTCTAAAGGCAAAAGGCGGACATTATTGTATCCAAGAGTAGATTCTTTTTGGATACAATATGCATCAATAATTATATTAAAAAATATTTGGTACAAAAACATTCAGCACTTTTTATTTCCTAGAGAACCTTTATACTCTGTATGGTATCTCTCATTGGCTGGTGTATAGATCGCCTTTTGCCATCTTCCATCATATCCACTAGACTCCTTATATGTCCTCCTAGCTTATAAAAAGCCGATTCAGGTGCATTAGTGCCAGAGTTGAGCACCTGCTGGTTCGACGTGTTTTTGTTTGAAGTAGCAACAGGGTGGTGAGCTTCAGATGGTGACGCTTGCGGAGATCTTTGCATCCTCTAACTTCGACCGAAGGGATCACTTCGTTGCCTATCGCCTTCAATTGCGCGGTTTGTATTGATACTGCTTGTAGCATTATCTGCTACAAGCAGTATCAAGCAGCTTACTGGAGTAGCGTTGCAGTCACTGGATAACGACGCCCGGGAGCCTGCTTGCTCACCCCTCACGGCCGCCGACACTGGGGTATTAGTCCCCTGTGTGGTAAGTTTACTATTGTTCAAGAACTTTTCCATCTTTTATTTTGTTCATCGGGGATCCTACCCCTAGCGTTTTTTGCCTACCGCCAGGACGATTTGCTCAGCCGCTCCTAACTTGAAGACAGACGCTTCTGGATTTGGTGTTTGACTAGGGGAAACCATGGAGACGTCACACTCCATCTTTACCTCTCTTGAGGGCACCTCTGTGGGGGAAGCATTTTTAATGGCGGCATTCCATTCGCCATAACGCAAGGACTTCCTTGGGCAATTGTGCCTTCTTGTTGCACGCCCTCCATTCTTGCCGCTCTTGGTCAGGGACTGCTTATTGGTTATTCGCAGCTGACCTGCATATCTGCAGGCCGTTTAGCTATCCGCCACCTGCTGGCTCCCGTAGTAGCCTGAGCTTGGCCCTACGCCAAGTGTGTAACAGTATTTATTTCCCTACTACGTATATGGTCACGGCAACAATAAAATATTCTATTCAATAAAAGTAAGCTTGTCACTCCATAGCATTGTTTTTTGAATATCATTTTGCTGATAAATTAGTATTATTGCGGCAATATTAATATTGTTGAAATGTAGCAATAGTAGTGTTGCCAAATTAAGAATTAAAAATATGGTCGTAGCAACCGTATTAATATGATTAGTGCGACAATAGCATTATTTTATTTTACACGCTTTTGGTGGTCAACAGATAACAGCTGATACACAGTCTGCACTTTGTAAGGTAATATCTTTCAATCTTGGAACCGACGTTCTTGAGGAGCATACCGTTTATGACTTGTCGATTTGTATTCTGCGTTTGTTTACTTCACAATAGTCAAATAGTCATTTGGCCGGGTTCATGTGCATTTGTCGATGCACATGAACCCGAAACGAAACAGCAACGACCGTATGGGTCTTTCAAAACGAGCCAAATCCGTATGGGTCTTACAAAACGAGCCAAATCCAACAAAAGTTGTTCGTGGAAGAAGCAAATGATTGCGTTCTTTTGGAATAACCGGCCATGTTGCCATAGTGCCTTTCGGGGAACGTAGGACGGTCAATGCTGAGTTTTACAACAATCTGTTTTCAACAGTGTTCGAAGAAATGAGGAAAGATAATAAGAGAAGACGGATCATTTTGCATCACGACAATGCGAGCTCTCACACATCAGCTAAAACGATGAGCTATTTGACCACTCAGGATGTCGAATTGATGGGCCATCCACCGTACAGCCCTGATTTGGCACTCAATGACTTCTTCTTATTCTCTAGCATCAAGAAAAAATGCGTGGCCAACGTTTTTCACCGCTCGAAGGAACTGCTGAAGCGTTGAAAAATGTTTTGGAGGTGTCTCAATCGGAGTGGAAAAAGTGCTTCGAAAATTGGTTTGTGCGCATGCAAAAGTATATTGATCTTAAAGGAGAATGTTTTGAAAAACAATAAAACCATTATTTTCAAAAAATAAATGCCATAAAATGCCCTTTCAAATTACCAATAAAGATTCCACACTTGATTTGAATTTTCATGTTTTTTTTGTTATGAAAAAATACCTGCAGATGAATCACCCTGCCGCTGTTAAACCCTCATTATATATCCGATCCTTGTTTTAAATTAGCATATTGCTTTAAATGTGACCTATAACTAACCTTGTTAATATTAGATCCTATATTTCTTGATTATATGTAGCCTCCGTACAAAGTTGCCTTCCGGGTTAAGGCCCTGCCACTTAAGAAAACATATTTAAATCCGATGTTGCTTAAATTTACTATAACGTACTTTGTAACCAATCCTGTGGAAATTGAATTGAATATCAATCCATGATTTCATGCAGCAGCCATGCAACGACCCTCTCCCAAAGTAAGGGCCTGACGCTCAAAAAGCCATATATCAGCGACTTTAAAGCAATGCCTTCTTTTTTAAACCCTCCACCATACAATGGAGGGTATATTAGTTTTGTCATTCTGTCTGTAAAACCTTGAAATAATCATCGGTGACCCAACAATGTATATATATTCTTGATCCTCGTAAAATTCTAAGACGATCTAGCCATGTTGTCCGGTTGTCCGTCTGTTGAAAACAAGATAGAGCCTGTATGAAAACAGCTAAGGAGCTGAAATTTGGCACAAACATGTGTAGTTAACCTAGCATGGGTGGTATTGAAAATGGGCTATATAGCTCTACGGGAAGTTAGTGTTGGAGACCCTCAACCGACACTACCTCATAAAAATTAGTTTTTTATTTGGAAATATCCGTCCAGTTTCTTGAGCAAAATCACTAAAATTTCGCAAATAATAATCTCTCATCATCTATGTAAAAATGGTTTAGATTGGGCCACCATTTCTTGTACCTCCCATACAAACGGCCTTATGGGCCTTGAAAAATAATATGACTATAACTCACCACAAACTTGACCTATCGAAATGAAATTTTACACATCAAGATTTCTATATACAACACACTTCTATGCTCAATTCTGTTGAGATCGGAAAAGTCCTACTGGTACCTCCCACACTAACGGTCTCATGGACCTTAAAAAATAATATGACAATAACTCACCACACACTTGACCTATCGAGACGAAATTTTCTACATAAAGATTTTTATATAGAACAGCTCTGCGCCAAATTCTGTTGAGATCGGAAAAGTTCTACTGGTACCTCCCACACAAACGGACTCATGGGCTTTGAGAAATAATATGACGATAACTCACCACAAGCTTGACCTATCGAAATGAAATTTTGCACATAAAGATTTCTATATAGAACACACTTCCGCACCAAATTTGGTTTTATTTGGGAATCTGGTGGAGGGTATCCAAAGTTCGGCACAGCCAAACTTAACATTTTTTACTTGTTAATATAGCCCCCGTACAAATTTTCATTCCAGATTTGATTTCTACAAATAAAATCTGCTTAAGTAAATCATAGTGCATTAAGTAACCCTAATGAAATTGGACAATATCAGTATATGTTTTCATATAGGCCTCACAAAATATGTCCCTCTTGTTATAGAAGTCCACCTAGTAAAAGATAATTATTTATACAATTTATTTGCCGGTATCTCGAAGTCAGTTTCATGCTCACTTGTTTTGAAAGCGTTTGTCGCCAGTTCCTCAATGGAATGTGAAGTGAACTCAAAAGTCAAATTGTCCAACGTTGACACGATCCAATTCCAACGAGTTCTAATATCTCCTGCATTTCTCATTTTTGGTATTCGTAAAGAAACTTTGAAGTAGAAGGTTTGTCGTTAGTCGTCTGCCTAAATGACTAAGTTCCTTTATTACTAAATTCCTTTATTATGGAAATTCGGACCTGCATTAGATTTAATTTTCTTCATGCTTTCTCACACCTCCCTCGATAAATCTGAACAACATAAACTCACACCAAACTGGAAAAGTAAAGGATGTCCTATACAAGCCATGGCCTATTACATTTTTGGAAATGACAAGAGAGTTTCTGTTGAACGAAGCAACAATATTGCGTGGTCATTCATAATGTTGTTGATGCTCGTGATGGCGATGCCGATAACGACAGCAAGGTGGCGAAAGAGCGGGTTGTTGGATGCGGAGGCTTCTGGCAAAAGTAGACAATAGATGACGGTACACGCAACAACGACATCCATTCGTTTTCATTTTTATTGTGGGGAAAATGAAAAGAAAATGTCCTTTTAATATGATTTTCTCCGCGTCGCTTGCGAACACATGTATGCATGTACATATTTATGTTGCTTGGCCGTAAGCAATACGCGCTGTAGTTGCAAGATGAAGAATGAAGACGACAACGACGACAACAAGTTGTTGTTACCATTCAACGCCCCAATGGGCGTTTATGAATTGTCATCGCATTGCTTGTACCACTTCTTCTTTCCTTTCGTGTGCTCCCGTTGTTGTGGTTGTTGTAGTTGCACCACACTTTAAGCATATACGAAAAACTTGTTAATGCTATTTGCCACCATCAGCGTCTTGCCACTGATGTTGTGTCGCCGATGTTGCCTGCCGCTGCTGCTAAATGTATTAGAGCGTGCTCATTTCTTTACAGCCCTGAAGCGTTTGTGCCAACGTATTGATGGTGAGAGGCTGTTGTTGTTGCTGCTTCAGCCTGTCATTGTTGCTGCAACTGTGTTAATCCTCTTGTGCTTAATAATGCACTTCTATTCATCATCTTATTACGCGGTCGGTGTGAAATATTTCGAGTTCTTTGCAAATTCCGGAGTTCATTGGGATCTTGCTAGGGGATTACAATTGTGGGCCGAAAGTCGCAATTTTGCGACCTTATTAAATTCAAATGGTGATTGCAGGGATTTCTAATTAATGTCCATCATAGTGGTTTAATTTATTCATAAAATCAATGACATTTTATTATCAAGTTATTTTCATTGCATTGATGTCAACTTGCAATAGTTGAAAGCAAAATTCGTGCATTGTAAAGATTGAAAAATTTATAACAATATTTTCTTTAAGGTGAACAATTATTTGTTTGAACTACACCACTGTGTTCTGAGTATTGTGATAGTGTGCTAATGGTAGTAACACCTTAAACTAAAATCGATCGATTAACAAGTATACAGAGAAACTACAAACTACAAAAATTCGGTTGGATAAACCTACTTTCTGTTACAATCTCCAACATTCAATAACATTGATGGTAACATGGTACGAGATATCATATGATGGTTGATACGAGAATATCACGATATTTACAGCCAATAACACGGTAATACCAACTGAATTCAGTTATAATATTGGTTGTGACAACTAGTGGTTCTGGCAGCCAACCATTTTTCGGGCTTGGGTCGAGGACAAACACTATTAAAGTTGAGGACAAACACTATTAAAATTTCATTGTCACAACCAATTTTTTTCGTAACCTAATAATTGAGGTTGCATGAACTATAAAGTTTCCACCAGTGCAAACGAATGTTGATTGGTGTAGTGCAATTTTCAGTACATGGAATTGGAACTGGAATAATGTATCGGAACCTCTAAAATTGTTTTTGTATCTACATATCCACAAATTGCAGTTGTAATTAAAAAGTCAAAAGCCTGTAAGCTTTTAAGTATTCTGAACAAAACTAATAAAAAAACACTAAAGTCGGGCTTGGCCGACTGTAGTATCATGGTGTTTGGAAAAGCCAATTGAACATTGGCTTTTCGACCCCCTTTGACAGTCTATAATTTAACCCAATTTTAAAACTAGTTCGCACACGGCATTAATTTTCTCTCGCACAACGGCCGTTTTTGGATGAACTTCACGACCTTCGTCTTTGAGCGAGTTGCGGCCATGATTAAACCAGTTCTTTACATTGCTTTAGGATGGTGCTTCATCACCATGCAAAGATTTAAGTTCATCGATGCACTCTTGTCGTAATAATCCACGTCGAAAGTTGTGAAATATGATCGCACGAAAATGTTCACGAGTTATTTCCATTTTTTTTTGCCAAATTGATTTTTTTCAGTCACTGTAGATTACACAAATGATGGTCCTACGTCAAAACGTTCTGAGTACGTTTATGCTAAAAAATGTCAAACTTTCCAATGGAAATGTCAGATGGCACCAGAAATATATTTGGCAACCCTCGTAACATCAGTGGCTTTTAAGGCTGCTGCATCCCGAATCAGGAGTGCCCTTTGTGTGCACGCAGATAAAAAGAATGGTTACTATATGGTCCTTGCAATAATTATATGTTCTCTGCAATAAAAGTATGTTCGTCGCAACCATAGTTTTCCTTTTATGAATTTAATTTTGACAATAGCATGATTGTCGTAATATTAATATTGTTGAAAAATAACAATAGTATTATTGCCAAATTTAAAAATGAAAATATGGTTGTAGCAGCAATATAAATATAGTTGGTGCGACGAAAATATTGCTTTTTGGGTTTTAAGTTAACAATAATATGATAACGACAATCATAGTGTATGATTAAAATTTTTCTTCATTTAATAATGCTTTTTAGAAGAATCTTATTGTTACGGATCTAATGAAAAAGTTAGTACTGTTTATATGGAAATTAAAATTTTCAAACAAACTGCTTTGACTTTGTTTAATTCAAATATTTTTAATAAAAATGCTTAAATTTTTCTGTTAAATAAATCACTCCTATTATTTTAAATATAATGTGATTTTAAGTAATTTTCATAATTCAAATCTATTGTTGGCAACTTTATCCAATTCTAAAAAAATATTTTGGGATCATAGTATAATTGTGTGTGATCATTCTATGGTTGTTGGGAATATACCATGGTTGCGTGTGACATAACATGGTTGCGTGGCTGTGTATGGTTGTGAAGATCACACTATGGTTGCATGTGAAACATACTATGGTGGTTAGGATCATAATATTGTCGTGGAGTTCATAGTATGTTTCAGTGTGAATCATACTATCGTTGTGGGGAAATTAGTATGGTAAGTATGAATCATACTATTGTTGTGAGGATCATAGTACGATTGTACTTAGTAGGGACATAAAACTGTTACAACATTGAACACACCCATTTCAATAGTAGAACTGAACATACACCGTTAATGTCATATGGGTTTTGAAAGCTAACCTCAATAGCTTAAGTCTGTAACGCGATTTTAAAATTGTTTCAACTTTCATCGGAGTTCTCAGATAATGAGAACCGTATCGCTGTATTAGCGTTTTTCAAGTGTGAAATGAAAAAAGCGATATTTTCAAAACGTTCCGGCCACTAGGGAATAGCCGCATGTTCATCTACCGATGCATAAAACTTTTTGAGGAGCCTGGAGATGTAAAAGACCGCCACCGGTCGGGCCGCCCACGCTCTGTTCGAACACCGCATGTCATCAAAATCATGGCCCGTGAGATGAATATCACGCAAAAGTTCATGAGTCGAATCAATAAAAAAGACTTGGGACTTGGGGCTTTCAAACGACGTACCGGACATTTATTGACTGCAGCTTTAAAAAAAATAGGATTAAAAAATGCAAACGTATTTTGGTGAAGCACGCTGATAACTTGCACAGAAAAATTTTGTTCACCGATGAAAACATTTTTACCGTTCAGGAAAAATTTAACAAGCAAAATGATAGAGTGTATGCGTGGTCATCTAAGGAAGCATCTGAACTGATCCCAAGGGTAGAAAAGGATCTTCACAAAGCTTCAGTCATGGATTGGTAGGGTGTCTCCTACGATGGAGTCACTGAACTGCATTTCTGCGAACAAGGAGTCAAAACATCGGCCAAAGTTTACCAAGAAACCGTTTTGAAAGCTGTTATGAAGCCTCTTAACAGTTCCTTGTTCCAAAACCAGCCATAGACTTTCCAGCAGGATTGTGCGCCATAAGGCTAAAACGTCCCAGACGAAATAATTTGCCAGCGTTCATTTTCTCTGAAGAATAGCCCTCAGGCAGTCCAGATTTGAACCCATTAGATTACAAATAATGGACGCTTTTAGAGGACAAGGTTTGTCACAAAAGAAACCCTTAAGACTGCTTTGGTTCGAGCTGTGGCCAATTTCCAATGGACGATGTTCGTGCAGCTATTATTGACGATTGGCCATATAAATATATTAAAAAATATTTGGTCCAAAAACATTCAGTACTTTTTATTTTACAGCATAAAACGTGTGTAACAAATACTAAGTATTTGCATTATACTATTGTTGTTAGGAACATAGTATTGTTCTACCACAATACTAGTCTTAAGATATTAGCAGCCGAATTCATATTAATAAAAAATAGATTTTACATATCCTTTCTGTATCCATTTGTTTAACATACACACACGCAGAGAAAAAATATGGTTACTACATGGTCACTGCAACAATAAAAAGTTCTCTACAATAAAAGATTGTACTTCGCAACCATAGTATAGTTTATTTAACTTAATTTTGACAATAGTACGATTGCACTATAGGTAATTTAATACATTTTTTTGGCCAAAATTCAAATTTCGCACTTTTGAAAAGCAAGCTTTTGTTGTTGCAGTTTAATTAAGAATACTTCAAAGCATTTAGAAGTAAATTTTGTTTTTGCAAAAAACCAACTACTGCTAATCAGCTGACTCTCAAAGTCATTGTTCACAAACAACAATTTAAGTGAAACGTGCTTCATGTGATTTTTTGATGACAATACAAGGCAATATTTCCTAATAAAAAAACGCTTGAAAAATAAAGTAAGACATGGACAACAATAATAGTGGTAAGTGGTAAATAAATAAATAATCATTTTAGAAATAAAATAATTTATTGGTGAAAAAAACTCATTCTTTCGGCCTAACCTCACTTTTCCAAAAAAAAAAATTCTTCTCCAACTTTGGATAAGCTTTTAAAAAAAGCTTAATATTTTTTAATGCTGGAATTAATAAAGTTTTATTAAGTATTTAATTTTGAGTTTATTTCATCAATTTCATGCTGCGATTTTTTGCGTTTTTTGATATATGCCATTTTTTGTAGGCAACCTCTACTTCGCTTATAGCGAACTTGCTGAGGTTTGGTTCGAAGAAAGAAACAAAGGAGAGAAAGAAACTGCTGTTTTGAAGTATATGCTTAGCAAAATTGGTGATGGCGAAACGTTGAGTGAAGAAATGATTGTTCTTAAACGAAAGATCACAAATTTTTGTCTTTATTTGTCTCAGAAATGGCAAAATTCACATAGAAAACGTGTTGTGTTTGAGACGAAAAATTCAGAATGGTTAAATGCTCAGTTCAAAATTGAAATTAAAAAGTTTTCCATTGATCCGAGTACATCCGCAGTTGGACGCCCAAAAAAAAAATTTGGAGAGAAAAGCGAACGTTCGAAAAGAAGGGATGCTGATGAGCTCTCAAAATCGGTACAACATGAAACGGAGCTGTGTGTTCGCGCAGCAACAAAATCTGCTCGAAAGCAAAAACAGGTAGACTTAGCAGTGGTTCTCAAAGAAAGTCTAGCAAGCCCAACAAGGCCCTCTAAATTGAGGAAAATATCAGAGAGTGCGACAAAGAAGCCAGTCAGATTTACGACAGAAGAGGCACTATCCTTTATATTAGAAAACAACTTTACAAAGGCGCAATATCTTAATATTAGAAGCGAAAGTAAGTCAAGAAATTGTGATATTTATCCGCTTTACAACGATGTTGCACTTTCAATGTTAAAATGCAGACCAGATGGTATAGAGGTAACTGAAAAATGTGCCAAAGTTTCACTTGAAATGTTGCTAACGCACACTGCCAACAGGATTGTTGAGATGCAAAGGGAGGTTGTAGCGGCGGCAATGGCCAAAAATGTAGTTGTTCTTAAAGCAGATCTAATTGTAAGTTATGGCTTTGATGGCAGTACAGGCCAATCATTATATAAACAGCGGTTTGACGAGCCCGGTACTTCTGGCGACTTCGATTTGTCTTTATTTGCAACCACCCTCATTCCTTTGAGGCTTATCGACTCTTTCGGAAAACCTCTTTGGAATAACCGTATTCCTCAGTCGATCAGGTTTTGTCGCCCCATAAAGCTTCAGTACGTAAAAGAGACAAAAGAGATTATTTTAGAAGAAGATTTGGATTTGAAAAGACAAATTGCAGAGTTGAAGAATTTAAGAATACAAGTTGATGAAACAAGGATCATTGAAATATGTTTTAAGTTATCTCTCACCTTAATTGACGGAAAAGTTTTGAACGTGTTAACCAACACTAAATCAAGTCAAACCTGCCCTATATGTGGAGCAAATCCAAAAGACTTTATGAAAATCACAAACTTTGAGAGTGAAAAATTTCATGCGAAAGAAGGTAACCTAAAATACGGATTAAGTCCTTTACATTGTTGGATTCGTGTTTTTGAGTTCATATTGCACGCAGGCTACAAGTGCGAAATAAAGAAGTGGCAAATTAGAAAAGAAGAGGAACGAAAGGCCGTATTGGAGAAAAAAAGAAAAATTCAGAAATTGTTTTGGGAAAAAATGTCTCTTCATGTAGACAAGCCAAAAACGGGTGGATTTGGCAGCACGAATGATGGAAATACTGCTCGTCGGGCTTTCGCAGATCATGCCCTTTTTTCCCATATAACTGGTATTGATGAAGAGTTAATATATTCACTAAAAATTATTTTGATTTGTATATGTTGCCAGTTCCCCTTGGATTTAGAAAAATTCAAAACTTTTTGCTTTAATACCGCAAAAATAATACAAACAAAATATTCTTGGCTTCCAATGACACCGACTGTTCATAAACTATTAATTCATTCAAAAGAAATAGTAGAAAATACAATTCTTCCAATTGGCTGTTTTGGAGAAGATGCTGCTGAGGCACACCATAGAATTTACAAATCTGATAGACTGCTTCATGCCAGAAAATCTAGCCGCAAAAATAATATGTCAGATATTTTTAACCGAGCCATGGATATGTCTGACCCACTTGTTTCTTCTATAAATCTAAAGACGAGAATGGATACTAGAAAACGTCTCCAGCTTCCACGAGAAGTGATTGATATGCTATGTAGTCCAGAAGTTCATCCATGTAGTTTTGAAAGCATTGAGGACCTAAGCGCAAGTGAAGACGACGAATGCGAAGATGATGTCAATACTATAACAGATTTTATGTACACAAATGTTTTAGATGATATTAATTTACAAAATGACTTTAATATTACAATTGAATAGAAGAAAACAGCCATTTTTAAAATATAAATCTGTATATACGAGTTCGTAATTTTTTAAGATAATAAAAACTGAATTAAAATAATGTCAAAAAATCTTTTATTATACGTGTAAAAAAATTAGATAGTTAAAAGTCAGTTAACTATCTTTTTTACTAACTAATTTTTTTGAGTGTAGGGTTGATATTTTTTTTAGATCTTCCCAAATCATTAAATAAGGGTCCTATTACTCCAAAAACGTCTTTTTCAGTTGGAAAAACTTTCCAGACTGGCAGTTATTAATTTTGGCCAAAAAAATGGGATAAATTACCCACAGTGGATTGGTGCAATATAATTATATTGTTGAAATGTAACAATAGTATTATTGCCAAATTTAAAAAGGAAAATATGGTTGTAGCAACAATATATAAGTAAGAATGGTTGGTGCGACAAAGGTATTATTTTGGGTTTTATCTTTACAATTACATGATTACGGCAAAGATTGTAATTTTATTGATCTAATGCAATAAAGTAATTTTTATATGGAAATTAAATTTCGAGCAAACTGCGTTGTTTAACAGAAATATAATATTTTTCATAAACTTACGCTTTTAAAACTGATTTTTTCCATTGTGTTATCATACTATGACTTGTGAACCATACTATGGTTGTGAGGATCATATTGTGGTTTTATGTGAAACATATTATGGTTGAGAGGATCATAATATGGTTGTGGAGATCATAGTATGGTTGAGTGTGAGTAATACTATTGTTGTAGTGATCATAGTATGGTTGTGAGGATCAAAGTATGGTTATATTTAAATCATACTATTGTTGTAAGGATCATAACATTGTTGAACTACAAACATATACCCAACAATAGTATGATTCTCTTCGAATATTGTTATCCCAACAATACATTTTTTCTAAGTGTAGTACGAAGGTGTTTTAAAACAAAAATTTAATAGATGCATGTTAGCCGGTGTCTAACTTTTATAGGCTGTTTCCACTACGGTCGCGTCCGCGTCCACGATTTATCGAAAATTTTTAATGGTGTTTCCATTGTGTTTGCGTCCACGTGTGCGTTCAAACAGCTGTTTGCGTTTATTTGTATTTTTTTGCGGTGCGAAAAAATTTAATATTTTTGTGTTGTGACATTATCATGGAGTTAAATGATATTATTTTGCTAACCGCAGTGGAAAATGAGGATCAAATGGTATTGCGCCTAAAGGAAATGTGCACTAGCAGCAGCGCTTTATGTTTTACTGATAAACAGCTGTTTTAATAGGGATGTGCAATTTGCGGTGTTGCCATTAATAGGTATGGGTGGGTTTCGATTGCAAAAATAATCGAATTTATAGTAAACGCGACTTGTCGAAAAACGCGTCCAATATGAACGCGACTTTTTCCCACCTAACTGCCTATGTTTTTTGTATAGGCTTTAACGCGCGTTCATTGATTTTTGGACGCGGACGCGACCGTAGTGGAAACAGCCTATTAGTTATGAATTTTGGAGTAGATCTGTAAGAAATGCACAAGCATTTTCATGCTTAAGGAAATATGTAGATATGATCTGCACAAACTTCGCACGGTTCGTTATGACTGACCAATATGTCACACAAGTTTAATTTATGATCCAATTAAACTTGTGTGACATATTGGTCATCTACTTTATCCAATAATTTCCATTAAACCTTCCTCCCAATGGTAAAAAAGAATTATAATGGCCATGTTTTTCTATAGCACCCTTACAAATTTACAAATGTAGCCAAACAGTTACCGTTAAGGGTAGAAATGGAGGATATGTATCTGGACGATATGTGTTTTCAACAGAATGGTACCACCTGCCACACAGCCAACGAAACAATGGCTCTTTTGCGCTCCATTATGCGATTTGACACTGTTGGACCTATTTTTTGTACGTCAATAAGCCAACAACAATTTAAGAGCTAAAGAATGATAAAATAAGGCAGATTAAGACACTAAACCTACATTCATTAAAAAGTCATTAAAAATATGGCCTATTAGTTAGAGGTATGCCACCGAAGCCGTGGCGGGCGTTTGGCCGATATTTTATTCTTCACATCATTTTCATAGATCCTTCTATCATAATAAAAAATATTGAGATGATTGTCTAGAAACTTGTTGTTTATTTTTTCCAATTAACATCGTGCGTTTTTTATTTTCCCCTGAGAGGCACTGGGTAAACCTCTGAAAGAATGAACAATCCTGAACTTAAAAATGCAATATCTCATGAACAGTTTGAGAGTAAAGGCTGATATTTGAAATATATATGATCTTGGCGTGGATCGAACCGCACCCAGGAGGAAAGTGAGCATGGCACCCCCACGCTATTAAATATCCTATTTATGGCCCAATAGACCGATCGTTATAAATTTATAATAGAAGCTTTGTGCGGTTGAACAAAAGATTTGTCCGCTTGTTTGAATTTCAAGTGGAATATTTTGAATTTCAAATTGAGTTTGAAAATTTCAAATGAAATCTGTTAGTGTTTTATAAATTTGAGTGTTTATAAATTTGTATGAGTGTTTTATAAATTTGTATTTTAATGGAATTTATGAATTTCACATAATATTTCCTGAATTGAAAATGAAAAAGATGTCTAATCGACCATTAGCAATTTTTTGTTTTTGATTTCTGGACCATTGTGCAAATCTGATAAATGTCATTGCTGTTGGTAGGTCTTCCTTAATTTTTCCAATATGTTGTGTTGGTCATGAACTGATTTAACAATTAAAGTAAAGATCTTCGAACGTGGTTGATCATGTTTTTGTCTGTTTATGTACATACGTACAGAACTCTCCAAACTGCTGCTATCGAACCCACAATAGCACTGCTGGTAGTTAAGTTCAAATACTACCTCAAAGGCACACTTTAAAATGTGCGAATTTTGTTATGTTCATGGAGACGCTGATCTAATCCACTCTGGCCCAGAACTCTCCGATCTGCCCACGTACTACAATCCTTAAGTTACTTTTTTCAATTTATGTCGACGTAAATCTTATACGTTTTTATTATTTTATGTTTCCGCTTTCACCAAGACACAATCTATAGAAATACTCGGGACAAGGAAAAAAGCGAAGCTCAATGAATGAATGCAAACTAAGTCAAGATGTAACGGTAACTCGTAACTAACACCAACTAGCGAGGAGTATTAACAACAACAAGAATACAACGACGGCAACGACACCAACTGACTTTAGTTTTCCTTTTCATAGGCACTCACACACACACAGGCACAGACAGAGCAAAATTACACAACTCTTTAGAAAATGCAATAGCAACTCTGACGACCAGCTTTACCTACACATTACGTCATACACTCTTTACTCATTTAACACTCATTGCGATGACATGAAGCTCTGACACACAAAGTGAAAGCCAAAGAGGGCAAAAACGAGGAAAAAAACAGACGCTCACCAGTAAAAGAAAAGATTGAACGAACGAAATTGAAGAAGAGGGAGTGTTACGGAATAGAAGAGCTAGAGTATTAAAGGAGCTTATAGCTTGAGACTTGGCAAAAGATGATTATAGTTACTCAAGTATTTCATGGATTCTTAAGCATCCGAACTATACGTGTGTGTGTATGTATACGAGTGTAGGGGGCAACATCTGTCTATCAACCAAAAGGTGTGTATGTATAAGTATGTGTATTCGAATACCTGCAAGAGTGGTGTAAGTCACATATGCCACAGTCACAAGGTACTATTTGAAAAACTGTCCGATAGGTAAAAACTTCGTTATTGTCCAAGTTCAAATAATGAAAATATTCAGAAGAAATTACCAAAAAAAAAACAAAATAAGTGGATAAGCTTGTCGATAATAACTTATTTTTTTGACATCAACATTTGAAAATTTATTTTGGCGAAATTTTCTTTAATGATACGATTTTAAAGCTATTTCGTAATAAAAAAGGTAGTTATCAAATTCTTTTTAGAAAAAGAATTTCGACAGCATTTGTTTTATAAACAACTTTTGTCGATTGCTTGATGGTTGGAAAGCAATAGAAAATTTTAGTGTTTGTATATGTTTTTTTTAAATTGAATGTAAATTCTGTTATTTGCACAATGTAACGTATAATATTTTTCAAAAATAATATTTTTCAAAAATAAAATTGGAAGAAAGCCAACGAAACGTCAGAGGAAAAAAAATGAAGAACATAAAAATATAGTTGCATTTTTAATTACAAACTGACCAATTAAGCCTAATGCACAAAATTAGAATAATTTTAATTTAATCGATTCTACGCAATTTTTCTTAGTGAGGATGGAATTCGCTATAGAAAACTGTCGGAAATTTAGCCAAATTTGATAATGTGACAGAATTTTCCCAACGCCAACAACATTTTGGCAAACTCTTTAATGGCAAACTTTTATAATGAGAGAATTGATAGTGTTTTTGTGACAAAATCGTGACGAAACTTAATTCAATGACAAACTTACGACAATATTTTCTCAACAACATTTGTCAAAATGACAAAAATGTAACGAAAATTTTTTGAATAAATAAATTTTGATGAATATTGTACGAGGGCGACCGCAAAACTAACTGGCCTGGAACATTTTCTGTTAAACTAGCAACTTTTTTTTTGTTTTTTAAAAGCAATCTTTTACAAGCCATCTGTCAAAATTTCCGAAATATTTAATGATTATTTTCTTTGTTACAGGTGATTGAAGTAAACAAGTTTTATAATTTTTGAAAACTGGAAAATAAAGAGTTTCGTGCGGTAATTATACACTTTTATATGAAAGGTTATACGCCACAATTAATCAAAGATGAATTGGATTCTGTTCATAGTGATAATGCACCATCATACTCCACTGTGAAATCCTGGGTTCAACAATTTAAAATGGGACGTTCAAGTACGGAAGATGAACAACGCTCTGGAAGACCGAAAACTGCTACTACTATTGAAAACATTAGAAAAATGTTTAATGAAGTGACTAAAGATAGACGAATAAAGCTCAGAGAACTTGCTGATATTGTTAAAATACACGAAAAACAAGTTTGGAGTATTTTACATGATGAAGTCCACATCCGCAAGATGGGTGCCGCGTTTGTTGACTTTGCCCCAAAAAATCGTCCGTTGGACCAATTCCGAGGAGCTTTTAGCGATTTATCAGCGTAATCCAATAGAGTTCTTGCGCCGATTCATAACTGTTGATGAAACATGGATCCATCACTACATCCCAGAATGCAAAGAACAGTCAAAACAATGGATAGAAGCTGGTAAAAGTGGTCCCAAGAAGGCGAAAACTGTTAAGTCAGCAGGAAAAGTAATGGCCACAGTATTTTGTGATGCAAGGGGTATAATATTTATTGATTATCTTAAGAAAGGATAAACTATAAATAGTGAATATTAATGTGCATTATTGGATCGGTTGAGTGAAGAAATCAAGATAAAACGACCGCATTTAGAAAAAAAGTTATTTTTCATCAAGATAATGCTCTTTCACACACTGCATTTTTAACTTAACAAATACTGACCGAATTACGATTTGAAATTGCTCCGCATCCACCATATAGTCCAGATTTAGCTCCTTCTGATTATTTCTTGTTTCCAAATTTAAAAAAAATTCTCGGTGGCAAAAAATTTTCGTCCAATAGCGAGGTTATTGCTGAAACTGAGGCATATTTTGAAGGTCTTGAAAAATCTTATTTTTCGGATGGAATTAAAAAACTTGAAAAATGTTTGATAAGGTGTATAGAGTTGGAAGGAGATTATGTTGAAAAATAAATAATAATAATTCCAAAAAAACGGTTCTTTTTATGTTAGGTCAGTTACTTTTGCGGTCGCCCTCGTAGATGGACAAAATTTGGACGAACTTTCATTGATAACATAATATCATCGATATTTGAAATGATTATTTTTGAAAACATACCAGATTTAATTAATTAAACTGCTGTATAAGTCAGTCTATACAATAAAGAAGACAGTGTTATGCAGTCTGCTAATTAATTTTTTTTCTCGTAGAAATTTTAACTTTCAAATGTAAAATCCGACAAAAACAATTCTTAAAGTTAATAAAGCTGAATTTCTGTATCAAATATTCACAATAATCGTCAAATATTCACATAAATTTATTTTTGTCATTCTCTTTCAAGTGACATTGAAAGTGAATTGTTTATTTGTTGTTCGACTAAAGTCAAAAATAATAAAAAGTTAATATTGAAAACGCCTAGACAAATTTCCCGATGGTGAAAAAGTATTTTCACCAGCTTTTCGAGATTGCTAAAGTGGTGAGAAATATTGGCAATATAATTCTATTGTAACATACTGACAGTATTTTGACCAATTTCCCGATAAATGACAACATTTGACGAATTTTTTACAAAATTTCAAATAATGCTAAAGACTAATTATGTCTACTAATTTTCGCATAATGACGAAATTTCGTAAAAATTTTAATAGTGCCAAAACTTTGCCACATTTTGACTTATTTTCCTATAGTGACATTTCCTCAAATTTTCCAACAAAATTTCGTCGAATTTTCTGATTGTAGAAAAATGTCGGCGAACTTTTCGAGAATATTAGCAATGCAACATTAATATGAGAGCATTTTTGTAGAATTTTTCGATGGTTGTAAAAATGTATGAATTCTTCGATAATGAAATTTTTATTATGAATTTTCATTTACGATATTTAAAAAAAAATCAAAAATATGAAAAAATGTCAACGAATTTTTCGATTATGGCAATAACTCAATACATGTTCCACGACTAATATACTATACTACAATAATATTTTCTTACCTTGAAAGTAGCATTTACTATTACAATATTTCCTAAAACTGTACATTAAAAAAATTTAGCTAATTTTCTGTTTATGAAAAAATTTCGATAATGGCAAATTTCAACAAATTTTACGATAGTATTTTTGCTAATTTTTGATGAACTTTTTGATAACGATAACTTTTCAACGAATTTTTCGATAATGCCAATGCAATATTTATATGAGATCGTGTGGCAACATTTTTATGATAGGGTTAAAATTTTATGAATTTACAATATTTTAACAAAAATACCGAAAATAATAATAAATATAATAATAAGAAGATACCGAAAATAAAAAATGCTGACGAATTGTCGATAGAGCTTTTGATAATAACACCATACTGTACTTAGTAGAGACATAAATACTGTTACAACATTGAACACACCCATTTCAATGGTAGAACTGAACATACCCCGTGTGGGGTTTGATAGCTAACCTCAATAACGTTAGTCTGTAACGGGATTTTAAAATTGTTTCAACTTTCACCATGGAGTGGTCAGATAATGAGAACCGTATCGCTGTAATAGCGCTTTTCAAGTGTGAAATGAAAAAAGCTATATTTTCAAAATGCTCCGGCCACTAGGGATTAGCCGCATGTTTATCTACCGATGCATAAAACCGTTTAAAAAGACTGGAGATGTAAAAGACCGCCACCGGTCGGCCGCCGACGCTCTGTTCAAACACCGCATGTCATCAAAGCCGTTAAATCAAGAATTCACAGAAATCCGCTCCGAAAACAGAAAATCATGGCTTGTGAGATGAATATCACGCAAAAGTCTATGAGTCGAATCATTTAAAAAGACTTGGGACTTGGGGCTTTCAAGCGACGTACCGGGCATTTAATGACTGCAGCTTTGAGAAAATAGGATTGAAAAATGCAAACGTCTTTTGGTGAAGAACGCTGATAACTTGCACAGAAAAATTTTGTTAATTGATCAAAAAATGTTTAACGTTCAGGAAAAATTCAACAAGCAAAATGATAGAGTGTATGCGCGGTCATCTAAGAAAGCATCTGAACTGATCCCAAGGGTGGAAAAGGGTCATCACCCAGCTTGAGTCATGGTTTGGTAGGGCGTCTCTTACGATGGGGTCACTGACCTGCATTTCTGCGACAAGAAGTCAAAACATCGGCTAAAGTTTACCAAGAAACCATTTTGGAAGCTGTTGTGAAGCCTCTTAACAAATCCCTGTTCCAGCCATGGACTTTCCAGCAAGATTCTGCGCCGACACCTAAGGCTAAAACGTCCTAGGACTGGCCTCGAAACAATTTGGCAACGTTCATTTCCTTTTAAGAATGGCCCTCATGCAGTTCAAATTTGAACCCATTGGATTACAAATTGTGGACGGTTTAAGAGGGCAAGGTTTGTCACAAAAGATACCCCAACATTGGATCTCTTCAGACTGCTTTGGTTCGAGCTATGGCCAATTTTCCATTGGACAAGGTTCGTGCGGCTATTGACGATTTCCCAGTGCGAATTAAGGCGTGTGTAAAGGCAAAAGGCGGACATTTCGAATAAGTAGATTATTTTTGGATACAATATACATCAATAAATATATTAAAAAATATTTGGTCCAAAAACATTCAGTACTTTTTATTTTACAGCAAAAACGTGTGTAACAGTATTTATGTCCCTACTAATATTTTGACAAAGATAACATTCCGATAAATATTCCAATACTTGTAATAATAACATTATGAACATTTTTCGTTTTCGAAAACATTTTGAAAAAGTTTATCAAATCAAAGACAACCTATTATACAAGATGGGTGATTTGAGATTTATTGAGAAATCGAACAACAGTAAGTAAAACTCATTTTGGCTGTGTTAAAAGTGTGCGAATTTAGTGTTTTTTGGGTTTCAATTTTGGTTTTTAAACCCCAAGAATTTATGCGTTGCTGAGTACTGTTCTTCTACATTATTTCAACGAAGGAGCACATAGCCCATCTCGTATAAATTATTGCCTTTGCAAGAAATAATGCAAAATATACTGATACATTTTTGATGGTGACAAAATTTGATTAAATTTTCAGTAGCGACTGAATTTTGACTAATTTCCTAATAAGTTACAATATTTGACAATTACTCATATTATGTCAAAATTACGGCATGTTTTTAAATAGCGACAATTATTTCTAGATTTCGATCATGACAACATTTCGATTACATTACTAATAATGACTGTTGTAACCATAATAATCGATCGTGGCAACATTTTTACTAATTTTTTTTAACTGAAAATTTATGACGAATTTACCGATACGATTTTATTTATTTTTTAACAATTACTATTTTTTGAAAATTCCGGCAATGGCAACATTTGATGTTTCGAAATTGCCAACGAAGTTTCAAATAATTATAACATTTTCCACCATGATTTTGTCAATTTTTTTTAGATAATGCAAATATTTTATATGCAATAATTTTCGATAATGACCACACTTCGTTTGGTTTTACGATAAAGACAAAATTTAAAAAAAATATAAAGGATTGTTTCAATAAAGCATTTTAACTTATTTTCCGATAATGATAACATTTCGATACACTATCCAATGTAGGGAAAATGTCCACCACTCTTCCGATAATAATGTCGAAATTATGATGACTTTTTCAATAATTAGCATATTTTTTTTGAGTTTTAATAAAGTTCAAATCGTTGACGAGTTTTCCTATTTCACAATATTTAGAAGCATTTTGTATCCAGAATTAGTTGGTATTGCAGTTTTGTTCCTAAGTAGTTGAATGAAAATATTTGTCATTTTTAGACCGAATCGATTTGGCTTAAAATTTTTGAATTGTTGAGGAGTGCTACAAATCTAGTTTTTTTTAAATTTTATAAATGTCATTTTTAATTAATTTTTTACAATAAATTTTTTTATATGAATTTGTAAAAAAATTCAAATTTTTATGGTAAACTCATTTTGAGTTTAAATTTTTGCGAAGTAATTTAGTCTAGACTTTCTTTTTGGTTTTTATTTTTTAAAAGTTTATAAGATAAATTGGTGCGAAAAATTCTCAACTTTTGATTCCAGAAAGCAAAAAAACACCAAAATTGATTTATTTTTGCCAAATAAATTTTTTAGGACTTTCGTATAGTAGGAAAAAAATCTTCGCCGATTTTGTCGATTTTTGATTTTCATTTTCTAAAAGGTTGGTATGATGCATTTTTCATTCTTTGTTTAGTTTTACGATAAAGACAAAATTTGAAAAAATATATAGGATTTTTCTATTAAAGCATTTTAACTAATTTTCCGATAATGATAACATATCGATAAACTATCCCATGTAAATGTCCACCACTCTTCCGACAGTAATGTCGAAATTACGATGACTTTTTCAATAATTAATTAGCATCTTTCTTTTGACTTTTAACAAAGGTCAAATTATTGACAATATTCAAAAGCATTTTCCGATAACGGCAAAGTAAAAACGAATTTTCCAAACATGTCAACGTGTATTCGAATTTTCCAATAATATTACCGTTTTTTAAAGGTCAAATTATTGACAATATTCAAAAGCATTTTCCGATAACGGCAAAGTAAAAACGAATTTTCCAAACATGTCAACGTGTATTCGAATTTTCCAATAATATTACCGTTTTTTAAAGTTTCCGTCATTGAGACAAATTTTTGGATAAGGACTAGATTTCGACCTCGTTAATGACAACATTTTGACGAATTGAATTTTCCTAAAATAAAAATAAACAAAAAATACCAAATTTAAGCTATTTAGGCTTTTTGTCTTGCGCTGGTTTCAAAATAACTGACACGTTTGCCTTAGCTTAACAGAAGGGCAATGAGTCGGTGTCAACAGCAGAGGGATGTTGCTGGCGTTGATGTTGTTTGTTACCATTGCCTGTCTATGACAACAAGGACTGAACAGCAAACAAACATCGTGTTAATGCTGCTGTTGTTGTATTCAGTTAAGATCGAAATTATTTTGGTTTTGACTTCATTTCTCAAATACTTCACTTACTCTACTTGTAACCTTCTACCCACGGGGGTAGATGGTAAACTGAGGTACCAAAAAAACACACACAAAACAAAAACAAACAGAAAGAGAAAGCCGAAGAAGACAATGTTCATTGTAGTTAAAAGATGCAAAATAGCGTGAAATTTTCTGCAAGAATAAGATTGGTTGTAGATTATTTCCAGAGGATGGCATGGAATGACATGTATTTCGTATTGAATTTTCGCAAGGAAGGATAAATAAATTAAATATGATTGCTTAAAGGTTTTATTAAATTGTCATCATATTTTTAGAGGGAATTTTGTTTAAGACTGAATTGGAAAAATGTTGTCCAAACTTCCGTAGTTCCGTTAATGTTGGGATTAGTTTCGTTATTAATATGGCAGAGGAAAGCAGGTAACGATGCTTTCCACCTACTTTACTGGTTTACCGGAAATCTTTAGGAAATTTCGTTTTATCATAACAGAAGTGGAAGTTAATTAAGTAAGTAATCGCCTTTTGGCAGTAGCTTCCTTAGTTTATATTTGTGTTCATTTTCTCGCTTTTGCCGGATGAGCGAAGTAACGAAATCACTTGCTGTGGTGTCACTGTTATCACACCTGGCTTGAATGTGTATGTGTACTGTAAGAGCCTTTTTTAATTAGCTTTTGCCTAGGAACCAGAGGCATTTTCGCATTTGTACGGGGTAGGATCAGTATACCTAGTAGGGACATAAATACTGTCACACACGTTTTATGCTGTAAAATAAAAAAAACACTGAATGTTTTTGGACCAAACATTTTTTAATATATTTATTGATGTATATTGTATCCAAAAATAATCTACTTATTCGAAATGTCTGCCTTTTTTTAAGTCGCACTGGCCAATCGTCAATAGCTGCACGAACCTCGTCCCATGGAAAATTGGCCACAGCTCGAACCAAAGCAGTCTTAAGAGATCCAATGTTGAGGTATCTATTGTGACAAACCTTGTCCACAATTTATAATCCAATGGGTTCAAATCTGGACTGCTTGAGGGACATTCTTCTGAGGAAATGAACGCTGGCAAATTGTCTCAAAGCCAGGCCTGGGACGTTTTAGCCTTATGGGCCGGCGCAGAATCCTGCTGGAAAGTCCATGGCTGGATTTGGAACAGGGAATTGTTAAGAGGCTTCACAACAACTTCCAAAACGGTTTCTTGGTAAACTTTGGCCGATGTTTTGACTCCTTGTTCGCAGAAATGCAGGTCAGTGACCCCATCATAAGAGAAACCCCACCAAACCATGACTGAAGCTGGGTGATGACCCTTTTCCACCCTTGGGATCAGTTCAGATGTTTCCTTAGATGACCTCGCATACACTTTATCATTTTGCTTGTTAAATTTTTCCTGAACGGTAAAATTTTTTCATCGGTGAACAAAATTTTTCTGTGCAAGTTATCAGCGTGCTTCGCCAAAAGACGTTTACATTTTTTAATCCTATAAATAAATGTCCGGTACGTCGTTTGAAAGCCCCAAGTCCCAAGTCTTTTTTTATGATTCGACTCATGGGCTTTTGCGTGATATTCATCTCACTGGCCATGATTTTCTGTTTTCGGAGCGGATTTCTGTGAATTCTTGATTTAACGGCTTTGATGACACGTGGCGTTCGAACAGAGCGTGGGCGGCCCGACCGGTGGCGGTCTTTTACATCTCCAGTCTCCTCAAACAGTTTTATGCATCGGTAGACGAACATGCGGCTAATCCCTAGTGGCAGGAGCGTTTTGAAAATATCGCTTCTTTCATTTCACACTTGAAAAGCGCTATTACAGCGATACGGTTCTCCTTATCTGACCACTCCATGATGAAAGTTAAAACAATTTTAAAATCCCGTTACAGACTAACGGTATTGACGTTAGCTTTCAAAACCCATATGACATAACGGGGTATGTTCAGTTCTACTATTGAAATGGGTGTGTTCGATGTTGTAACAGAATTTTTGTCCCTACTAAGTGTAGTATAGTCTTTGGTCTCCAGTTGGGACAAAAGACCGTATTGGTCTATATTTTAAATTTGCTGTGATTTATTTGACAAGCGAAAAAATGCTTAACAAACTGCTCTAAGCGAATATCTGCATGTTTTAAATTAGACATGATTTAGACAAGTGAAAAAACCTCTTTTTGAACCCCACACCCCTCGATTTTGTTTTGAAAGCAACCCCGTTATGTATGCTTCAATGGAATAGAGCACACACACTTAAGAGTCATTCCATGCCAAACGGTACGCATTTTTTACATCACAAGCTTGGATTGCTTAACTAGTTTGTGTATGCATTCTTCTCTTAAAAATATTATATACGTGTTTCAAGAAAAAAAATTTAAATTTTTTTTTTAAATGTTATGACCAATTGAACTTTGGTGAAATGAAGATTTTATCAAAGAGGTGTGTTCATTCAGTCGCATGTAACTCCGGAAATACTTGACCGATTTTACTCTGCTATACCTTATTTTGAAGGTAATTTTAAGCACTTCTAAAATAACGAAACGGTATGGCATAACGCCATAGAATTTTTTAAGTTTGTATCATTTTAATCCTTTTATTTCGATTTTGAAAATGATTACATCTTTTTTTATTTTTGAAATTTTGCAGGCGTATTCTTACAGGTCTGTTTTACCGACTGTGTAAGTTTTAAAGTGGTGAAATAATGCGTTCTATTTTTAAATTTTTTTTTTTACCTTATACCTTTTTCACTTCCATGAATATAGAAAATATAATATAGAAAAAAAAATACTTTTTAATAGTTTATTGACACAAGATATAACAACAACAAAAAAACAAAGAAAAAAAGAAATAAAAACATGATACAATAGCCGTGCACGTATTCCAGGAGGGGCTTGTAAATTTTTTAAAGAAAACCTTAGGACCTGTAAGTAAAATATTTTACTTTTCTGATGGCGCAAGCGCACAATACAAAAACAAGAAAAACTTTTTAAATCTGACGTTCCACGTAGAAGATTTTGGAATACCAGCGGAATGGCATTTTTTTGCAACGTCTCATGGCAAATGGCCCTGCGATGGTCTGGGAGGAACAGTCAAAAGACTAGCAGCACATGCAAGCTTGTCCAGCCTCATAAATCCCATTAATAGTGCCGTCAAATTTTATGATTGGGTGAATAAAACCGTGAAGAATATTCATACAGAATTCTTCAATAACTATCAATATCAAGATAGGGCGAAACACCTGAAGGAGCGTTTTGAAAAAGCGAAAACAATTTCTGGAACTCTTGGCTACCATGCATTCATTCCACAACCCGATAAAATAATGAAAGTCCAGACAACATCATCTTCTGAGCAGTACTGTATGAAGATGGTATACAAGGCATAACATTTATTTCATTACTCATTTTTTTATTTCTTTTTTTCTTTGTTTTTTTGTTGTTGTTATATCCTGTGTCAATAAACTATTAAAAAGTATTTTTTTCTATATTATATTTTCTATATTCATGGAAGTGAAAAAGGTATAAGGTAAAAAAAAATTTTTAAAAATAGAACGCATTATTTCACCACTTTAAAACTTACACAGTCGGTAAAACAGACCTGTAAGAATACGCCTGCAAAATTTCAAAAATAAAAAAAGATGTAATCATTTTCAAAATCGAAATAAAAGGATTAAAATGATACAAACTTAAAAAATTCTATGGCGTTATGCCATACCGTTTCGTTATTTTAGAAGTGCTTAAAATTACCTTCAAAATAAGGTATAGCAGAGTAAAATCGGTCAAGTATTTCCGGAGTTACATGCGACTGAATGAACACACCTCCTTGATAAAATCTCCATTTTACCAAAGTTCAATTGGTCATAACTTTTGAAAAAAAAAATTATATTTTTTTTCTAATCGCGGATTAAATAGAATTGCTAGAGGACCAAATCTGCAAATTTTCATAAAAATCGGAATCATTGCGTTAAATTTTTGCCCAAAATCGTACCGTTTGGCATGGAATGACTCTTAAGCGAATCAATTTATCGTTTTTCAAAATAATTTTGTTTCTTCAAATATTTTCAAAACAAGCTATTTCTGACGATATTACATTTTAAGTAAATAAAAACATTTAAGAATTTTAGAATTTTTCGCTTAAAATAATACTTTCATATCGGTCATATTTTGATGTTTACGTAAACAAATATGGATACAAATTTGTATCAAATCGTCCCTTTGCTCAGTGCTGCGTTTCATTGACAAAAGTCAGAAAACTGGCCTGCTTCGAATCTACATTTTTTGGTATCATTTTAAAGGTAATAGACTAAGAAAAATCAGCAAATATTTTTTCATAGAAATAGCTTTTTTTGGGCTCCAGAGCCATTTAAAGTGGGCGATTTGTATCCAGAATTAGTTGATATTGCAGTTTCGTTCCTAAGTAGTTGAACGAAAATATTTGTCAAAGACTCATTTTTAGACGGAATCGATTTGGCCTAAACTTTTTGAACAGTTAGGGAGTGGTACAAATTTCGTTTTTTTTTTTAATTTTTTAAATGTTATTTTTAATTGATTGTTTAATATTTTTAGAACAATGTGTAAAAAATTTCAAATTATTATGGTAAACTCAAGAAGACATCTTAAAATGCGCTGAAATTTTTGCGACGTAAGTTAGTCTAGACTTTTTTTTGATTTTTATTTTTTAAAAGTGTCTATGATAAATAAGTGCGATTCTCAACATTTGATTCCAGAAAGCAAAAAAAAACACCAAATTTCATTTCTTTTTGCAAAATGAATTTGTTTGGACTTTCGTCTAGTAGAAAAAAAAACAAAATCTTCGTCGATTTTGTCCGATTGTTTTTGATTTTCATTTTCTAAAAGGTTGGTATGATACAATTTTTATTCAAAATATTGTTGTTTGTTTCCACAATAATTAGGTTTAAACTTTTGTCGACTTCTTCTGATTCTTTTTGATTTCCATTTTTTAAAAAGTTCGGCGAATTTTTTTGCACAAGTACATTTTTTCAAGTGTAGGATGTCAACTAACTATTCTGAGAGCAGATCATCGTATTAATTCAGGCCCAGTAAATAATATGCCAAATGATTCAGTAAAAAACAATAAAAAGTTGCCTCTTACAAGAAACACGTGCATGTTACTTAAAAACTGTTTAAATCATAAACCATTTAGAAATAAAGAGAAATAAAGTTCGTTGTATTCTAAAAGGTCCTTCTACGTATTTTAAATTTTATTTAAATTATTTTTTTTACTTTTTCAGTTGTTGTTAGGCTTGAGGTCATGAGCAAAAAACAGATGTTGATGTTTTTATACATTATTTATTTTGAACAGAGATTAACCGGCTCAAGACCTCTTGCTTCTATATTAAAATAGTAGGAGACAAGTTTTTAACAAAATGGCAAAGTGACATTGATTTTCGTGGCTGCACATTGCTTTCATCATGATTTCGGGTCCGTGACAACCCTCTTCAGAAAGCTTTGCTGCAAGTGTTGAAAGTAAAACTGAACTCAATAAGGCCAGGCTCTCCCCAAACGAATGAGAACTACACGCAGAAAAAAAGTATGGTTGGGGTGACAATATTCGAAGAGGATCATACTATTGTTGGGTATATGGTTGTGACACAACAATATTATGATCCTCACAACAATAGTATACACATAACCATACTATGATCCCCACAACAATAGTATGATTCACACTCAACCATACTATGATCTCCACAACCATACTATGATCCTCACAACAATAGTATGATTCACACTCAACCATACTATTATCTTCACAACCATATTATGATCCTCACAACCATAGTATGTTTCTCATACAACCATAGTATGATCCTCACAACCATAGTTTGTTTCTCATACAACCATACTATGATCTCCACAACCATAGTATGATTCACACTCAACCATACTATGATCCCTTAAATTATTTATTAGGATTGGTTATTGTTGTTATTCAAAAATAGAGATTTTTATTAAGTATGTTATTTTAAATTGCATTACTATTAGTTCATAGCCAGATTTGATGCCATTTTTTATTAAACATTTCATTCAACAAACAAAAAAATACATACTTAAGTGCGGGCAGATTTTAAATAAACGAGAACCAGTCGGTATTAGAGTATTTCACCGAACAAAGTAAACACAATAAAAATCCCTCGAACTACCTTCTGATTGTTGTTGTTTTTTTGTAATGGACAACAACCATGTCTGTATCGCGTGTATGTGTTTTTTTTGTATATCAAAAAAACATACGCACATACACACATACATGCATGCTCTATAAAACCTTTTTTGTTATGATCATAGTCGCAACCATACTGTATGATTGTCGTAATCAAATTATTGTTAACGTAAATTTTAAACAACAATACTTTTGTTGCACCAACCATGTTTATATGGTTGCTACAACCATATTTTTCATTTCTAAATTTGGCAATAATACTATTGTTACATTTCAACAATAGCAATATTGTCGCAATCATACTATTGTCAAAATGAAATTCAAAAAACAATACTATGGTTGCGACGAACATGCTTTTATTGTAAAGAACATATTATTGTTGCGGTGACCATAGTGTAACCATATATTTTCTCTGCGTGTACTGTTGTAAACCTTACTTTTCAAGTTTTCTTCACACAATTGCCCACGAATATATTTATTTTTAACAAGCCGAACACTAACTGAAGAATAAACAACAAAACGCCAACTATACAAATATAAAAAAGTAAATGTTTAGTTAAAAAAGAAAAAAACAATTTATCTTGAAAATATTTAGACTTTATTTTAGACGGCCTATACTTAAATGATAGTATTGATAATTCAGTAAAGCATTTTAGCCCAAAACCGACAATTTTTTTTTAAAAACATGTATACAAATTCTTTAAAAAAGGGGAAAGCCCATCTGAAATTAATTGAACAAAATTTTGTAGAAAATAATATTACTCTAACTTTAATTAAAGAATCAATTTTTTTCGAAAAAAAGGATAAAAGGACTTTTCAATCTTAGATGTTAAACTGTTTTTCGAAAATAAACTTCACACGATATCACTTAACACATTTTATTACGAAAATTTGCCTAAACAACTTTTTAACTTATTTCATACTGTACAGTGTTGCAAAATAAAATTTCCTGGGCCCATAAAAGCTACCTACCAGGGCCGTCCTTTTGGGAATTTACTTTAATCGCCTTAGTCTTTCATTTCTAAAAGAAATTAATCACCCACCTCCGAGAAAGTTGAAAATTTTGTTGCATAGTGTACGAGTAATATGTTACAACAGCAAACTAAACCGTGTTTAGTTTCTACAAAGAATTTATCTGTTGTCACCACCAATTATAGGTACATGTATCGGGTTTTCCAATAAGAACATATCAATTTCGTATCTTTATGTGAACGCACCCTCAAGCGTATTTAATTATCTTTCAGTGTCAAAACGTTAGTCGAAGTCAACATTTTCATCGTGGTAAAGTTCTCTTTCGAGCAACGTTTTGGAGTCACTGAAAATTACTACCGAAATTCTAAGTCAGTGGTCGCAACTTTAAAAGCGCTTACTGCAATTTTCGTCCACCCAACAGGATAAGCGATAAAGCTCATTTCGAGTGAGTGACCGAGTGATTTTGTCAATAAACAAAATATGCGTTATTGGACAGCAATAAACCTACATGTGCTTCAAGAGACACAACTGCATCCCCAAAGGTGTGATTGCGTCCAAATTTGTGCAAGAGTTGTGGAAAATGCGGTCCAAAGAAGAAATCGCTGTACACGGGCTCGTGGTAGTCATATGACCGAAATCGAATTTCATTATTAAATGTAACTTTTGAACTACACCTGAAATTAATTTAAATTCTATATCATAAATATTTTGTTTTTATTAATATATAAAATTATTATGTCCTTAATGGAAAAACCTGGTACTTTATAATTGCTTGCTTGTCATAACCACAAATTGTGAATTCGGTTGATATAAATGACTAGCTGGCTGTAAGTATCGTAATACTATTGTAGCTACCATAAAATGGTAAGTGAAACTACATAACCATCAATACCATGGGATGTTGATGATTGCAACAGATTTATGTTTATCCAACCGAATATTTGTCCGTGCCATTTAAAATTTTTAAATTGATTCGTTTACAAAAAAAGCTCAGATAATTTTTTCATATTTCCGGTTTTTTGGAAAGTTTTAACTTTGTCATTTAATAACATCATTTATATCACTGCCACAACTGGCTCGACATTACCTCATCCGATCAACCTAATTTTTCTGTACATTTTTGATTGTTTCGGGTCATATCTCTTCAATGGCAACTTCGTTTGTATGTCTAAACGCTTCTATTATCTCTGGATGCTTTGCGTACCATTTATCCTTAATGGCTCTCTACAGAAAATAATCAAAGGATTCAAATCACAGCTCCGACGCGGCTAATTGACATCACAATTCCGGCTGACTATTCGATTATAAAAACAGTTCGTAAAATATCGATAGATGCATTGGCAGTGTGACATGTGGCACCGTCTTGTTGAAAGCCAATGTCGTACATGTCATTCTCATGAATTTTTGAAAACAAAAGCTCGTTGAACATGGCGCGGTAATGTTCACGGTTAACAGTAACGGCGGCTCTTTGCTCATTTTCGAAAAAATTGGTCCAATGATGCCGCCAGCCCAAAATCAATATAACAGTGAATCTGAACCCCATATGCGGCAGTTTGGCTTATTGACATACAAAGTCGCCGAGATGAAAATGAGCTTCTTTTGAAAATACGCTTTTTGGTAAAATGTTTCTTTTCTTGCCAAACAAACTTCAGCCCATTGTGCAATGCGGAAACGTATCGGGTGGTCATGAGGCTTAAATTTTTGGGCCAATTAAACTTTGTAAGCCTTCATACCAAGGTCTTTATGCAAAATTCTTCTCAAAAAAGTGCGATATATGTTCATTTCCTGAGAGCGATGACGAGTTGATGTTGATGGATGCTCTTGGACATTCTCAGCCACAGCAGCAATGTTTTCGATTAAACGCACTGATCGAGAAGGAACTCGAGTTGGTTTGACCAATAATATTCCATTTTCATTAACTTGCTTTATAAATCGACGCACAAACTAATTCCATACAGTTTGTGTTAAAGATTCGCTACTATGGAAATAAATTTTTAATATTTCCCAATTTTGTTTAAGCCGTCTCATTTTCAAATGCTAAACATAAATCTGTAATGGGTAGTTTAAATTTAAAATTTTAAATGGCGCATACTTAGGTTCGAGCCGATTTCCAAAAGATTTTTCCTCTTTGTGTATAGCCACCATACAAGGACCCTTCCCAACATAAGGTCCTGTCGATGTATAGGTCATATCGAGCCCTAATGGCGAAAACGACGTAAGTGCCAAAAAGACAATTTTATAGTATTTACCTGGGGGATTTGAATACACTTGAATATAACTTTGTATGTATAAATATTTAATTTTGATGTTTTGAGCGTTGAGCAATTTTCAATCGACTTTAACTAAAAAAGCGAGTTTTAAAAAGTGTCGCTTAACTCTTGCAGGCACATTTTAATTAAGATTTTTGTTAAAATTCATACAGAAGCAATGAGCTTCGTATATACTATAGTTGGGATGGGTACCTTATAGGTGGCTCCAACCAATGGTTTAGTGTGGTGGAAAATCCCATGGACTCGGACAAAAAGTGCTATTGCTCGTTTTGGAAACTGTGCGCACAATAGGGCACAAATCATTTGTACGTTGGGTCTTTTTCGAGAAATATTATGGAAACTGTCTAAAAATAACACATCTCTTGGTGGGGGGGGGGGGGGGGTATATGTGACAGCGCATAGAGAAAGGAACATAAGGGTAAAAAAACAATTGTCATTTTTTTGATGTGGACAACATCTGAGCATCGAATGAGACCGATCACATGCCCCAAAAGTGTTTCCTCCCATAGATATGCGCGCTATATGAAAGTGAAGTCGACGATTCTAAGCGCAAATAGAATGGGACCTAATCTTTCAAATGGCTCTCCTGAACAAAACTTTCCACCAACTTTTCCTTTTTTTTTGATGTGGACAACATCTGAGCATCGAATAAGACGGATCCCATGCCCCAAAAATTTTCCCTGCCAGAGATATGCGCGTTTTATGAAAGTGAAGTCGACGATTCTAAGCGCAAATAGAAAGGGACCTAATCTTTAAAATGGCTCTCCTGAACAAATGTGGTTTTTAACCTTAGGTCCCTTTCTATGGTGCGCGTCACATATGTAAATCTATATAACTATCTAAAACTTATTTTGGATCAAACGCTTATCTTATCACCCCAGTTTAAGTGACAGTATGTACTCAGCACGTTGTAATGTCCTTGGAGCATGGCAAATTAAGTATTTTCCACTCCTCAACTATTAGAGCAACCAATTTTGCAATAAATGCATAAATGTTCCCCTTCGAATAAGAACCTTCCACGTAGAGTATCCAAAACTTTAACGGAAACCCGGTTGACCGATTTTTTCGTCATCATCTTCGGTTAATCGAGATAACCGGGGAATTTATGTCAGACAGCCGATTTGTCGGCAGATCCGAGATAGCCGAACTTGTCGACAACCTCACAATTGCAAGAGCATGCATTTATTCTGACCTAAGAATGTTGTCTCGGCATTATTTTAGTAGATTCAACCAGCTGCTTTGTTTCGTCCTCTTACAATACCAATATCAACATTGTCTTGCAAAAAGAGTAGAGTAGTCGTACAGTTCTCCTCATAATGTTTTTGTTATCTGCGTATGAGAGAAGCATGCTCTGAGATGGTAGTATTGTGCTGCTAATGTTTAACTTCGTGTTTTTTTGCTGTAGAATATTAAACGTACTGCAGGATAGATTATGACTTTGGCTGAGGCCTGTCTTCGTATCGAATAGTTGGGGTTGGTCCTTTCCTATTTTTACTAATCAATTTGGATAAGTCAACGTAATATTGCAAAGACCTACTTTTTTTTTGTTGATACAGAAGTACTTACAGTACAGCTTCGATCTTTGTAGGCTGTCGAAGGCGGCTTTAGAATCGAAAAAATTATATATACGAGGGCGACCGCAAAAGTAGCTGGCCAAACATAAAAAGAACAGTTTTTTGGAATTATTTTTATTTATTTTTCAACATAATCTCCTTCCAACTCAAAACACTTCATCACTTCATTTTAATTCCATCCTAAAAATAAGATTTTTAGACCTTCAAAATATGCCTCAGTTTCAGCAATAACCTCGCTATTGGACGAAAATTTTTTGCCACCTAGAATTTTTTATAAATTTGGAAACAAGAAATAGTCAGAAGGAGCTAAATCTGGACCATATGGTGGATGCGGAGCAATTTCAAATCGTAATTCGGCTAGTTTTTGTTGAGTTAAAAATGCAGTGTGTGAAGGAGCATTATCTTGATGAAAAAGAACTTTTTTTCTAAATGCGGTCGTTTTATCTTGATTTCTTCACTCAACCGATCCAATAATGCACAATAATATTCACTTTTTATAGTTTTTCCTTTCTCAAGATAATCAATAAATAATCCCAAAATACTGAGGCCATTACTTTTCCTGCTGACTTAACTGTTCTTTGCATTCTGGGATGTAGTGATGGATCCATGTTTCATCAACAGTTATGAATCGGCGCAAGAACTCTATTGTATTACGCTGAAAAATCGCTAAAAGCTCCTCGGAATTGGTCCAACGGACGATTTTTTGGGGCAAATTCAACAAACGAGGCACACATCTTGCGGATAGCTTTTTCATGTGAAGTTCATCATGTAAAATAATCCAAACTTGTTTTTCGTGTATTTTAACAATATCAGCAAGTTCTTTGAGCTTTATTCGTTTATCTTTAGTCATTTCATTAAATATTTTTCTAATGTTTTCAATAGTAGTAGCAGTTTTCGGTCTTCCAGAGCGTTGTTCATCATCCGTACTTGAACGACCCATTTTAAATTGTTGAACCCAGGATTTCGCGGTGGAGTATGATAGTGCATTATCACCATGAACAGAATCCAATTCATCTTTGATTAATTGTGGCGTATAACCTTTCATATAAAAGTGTTTAATTACCGCACGAAACTCTTTATTTTCCATTTTTCAAAAGTTATAAAACTTGTTTACTTCAATCACCTGTAACAAAGAAAATAATCATTAAATATTTCGGAAATTTTGTCAGATGGCTTATAAAAGATTGATTTTAAAAAACAAAAAAAAAGTTGCTAGTAAAACAGAAAATGTACCAGGCCAGTTAGTTTTGCGGTCGCCCTCGTATAAGTATGTGCCAATGTAGTTTTCTCAGGGCTTTTCCCTACCATGACGCAATACAAAAATCTGGTCTGTTTGGATTTATCATGTTAGAGCCACACTGTTGTTGTTGTAACAACAATATATTTATTTTTAAGTCTTCTTCGTCTATGGGGATATCCAGGTAATGCAATGAATCGCGCCATTTGAACTGGATACGTCCACAGATACCTAGGGTCAGTTGAGTTGACTTGACCGGACAATTGAAGAGGTGCAGCACATCATGTGGTCCTTGATGGCAGGCGGGACAGATGTCCGGAACGTTAGCATCAATTCGTGCCCAGTAAGAATTGAGGCGGTTGCACCATCCAGATCTCAGCTGCGCCAGAACCACGCGCGTCTGCCGAGGTAGTACCTTCTTCTCAGGTGAAATCTCCGGGGGATGCTCCCCTACACTACATTCACACTATAGCTGGATATTGCTGCTGCGACTTCATCGGCGTGAATGTTGTTCAGACCTGCCTGATAGTTTCGATGATCTAAAGGTTCTCTCTTATACCGCTGTATCTCTTTTTCAAGATCATGAAGATCGTACCTGATCTGCCAGTGAGGAGGCATCCTGTCCAAAAGATGGTGGTTAGGATGACTGCTGCGAAAAAACCCTAGCAGGTATTACTAAGACAGCAGGAAATTGTGTCTGCGCACGGTAAGGACCGTCGTCTCCTCCGAAGACATAAGAAGAAGACACCCTGTTGATGTCATTCTGGCAAGTCTGAATTTTCTTCCACTGCATCGTACTCATATTCGCCGACCATACAGGTGCTGCGTAGTTTGCTAGAGACCGACCTTTCACTTTGGAAGAGGTCAACAAGGTCTCTTTGTTGGCTTCCCAAGTACTGCCGGTAAGTGACTTCAGGACCTTGTTCCTACTTTTGAGCAGGAATTTTAGAGAGGTAGAGGTTAAACAGAGCCGGGAAATCACTTCATCCTGGGGAACTCCTTGTTTAACTCTACGGGGCTTCGACTTTCTGTCTCTAAATTCTACATATGACTGGCGCCCACACATACGTATAGTTTACTACCCAACTTTTCAAACTGGGAGGAAGGGACGTTTCTGACGCATGATAGACTTTGTCGAAGGCTTTTGTTAGGTAAGATCCGCGACTTATACGTATGGTGATGGGGTGTAAAGCAGTTGTTGCGCTGTGCTGCTTGCGGAAGGAAAGTGTTCGATCAGGGGAGGAGCAGTGCTTCAAGCGTCTTTGCTACTGGAAAAAGCAAGGAGATCGGCCTTTACGAATCTTCTTTACTTGTGTCTTTGCCTGGCTTCAGTAGCGGAACCACTCTGCCCATTTTTCAGGAATCGGGAACTAAGTGAGTGGCTAGCGACAGATTGAGCACTTTGGTTATGTACTCTACTCCCGGGGTATCCAAGTGCTTTAACATCAGCATTGAGATTCCGTCCGTTGCGGATGATATGGGGAACTTCGCCAACGGTAAATTGTGCTGGTGCCTCTTCGTCTAAAAGAGCGAGGATACGACGCAATACTCTCCTTTTCGCTATCACCTTTTCTATCACCGAACGTGACAGCTGTCAGATCATCCTTCATTAGAGCCTCACTGATTTGGGTCAATGATATTGTGACGTGAAGCTTCAGATGTTTAAATAATACGCACGAGAGGAGCTTGTAAGCAATTTGTTATGAACTTTTACCAAGCTAGTTGGTCAAAATGGACTGAAATTCTTATGAGGTCCTGGATGCCTAACAAATCATTACCTCCAGCCCTCATCAGCTCGGCCGGATAACCATCAGCGCACATAGGTAGATATTGAGTAATTAGGCGGCCAAAAGTCAAAATCTTAAATACGTAGTAGGCACAAAATATTGACGTCTACGTATAGTAAACACTTCCGCGAATTACCCCCCACCCTTTTTTCAACAACCATACGTCACCGCTTCCGTGCAGTTAGACGTAATTTGATCGTTGACTTGATAAGTATTTCTATTTGGGTGCCCAAATTATATCAAATTTCGCAATACGCATGTATGTTTATTTTAAGTTGTGTAGTGAAGTGAAAGTAAAAGTGATTCCCATAGCTCAAGTAAGCTTCTATTAAATAAATGATAGTTTTAACTTTTATTTTTAACTTTCGTTATATTTTTCGGTAGTTGAACATACCCTCTTTTTCACATAAAAAAATTAATTTTTTTAATTTCAAAAGCAATTTTGTTATGGATCAGGATTCGTCCGGATCATATTTTTTTGTTTATTGAATTCGTTACACATTCAGCTTTTCTATAAAAAAAACAAGAGCCGCAGAATCTCGCTTATTCCTTAAAGACAGCAGTTCAAAGTATTTTGTTAAAAAAATTTAAAAAACAATTTTTGTATTTTATGTTTTTTTTTTTAGCTATGGAGATACCTAGTTCGTTGGGGGTGAAAATAGTGACCCGTAAATGTCTGTTTGAGCAAATGCAACTACAAAATTTACCAAGTATGGATGAGAAATTGGAGTTTTTACAAAACAACTTGCTATTGTCTTGCGGAGACACTGTGGAAAGAAAAAAGAGCCTTAAGCATAAATTTTCCTACATCAAACACGAATTTAAACAGAGATGGCTAAAAGCTCATAGAGTTGAAGAAGTTTTTATGAAAAACAACCAGAAGTGGCTGGAAGGCACTTTTGAAATACCAGTGATTCGCTTAATCAACCAGGTCGTCCGAGCAAATCATTTTCGAATTCGAGTGAACGAAGCAAGAGAAGAAAAACTGAGGACATTCGATCAAATGTTGATGATGAAATGATTATACTGCCGCACAAGTCATATTGCAAACGAAGGGAAAAAGAAATGCCTCAAAAGTGCTCAAAGAAATAGGAAATTCACCTACAAAGGCTAGTAAATATAGAAAAGCCTATTCCAAGACCAATGAAACAATTGCTCCTTTGACCCCGTTCCAAGCACTCAAAATGTTCGTTGAAGCTGATCTAACAAGACGACAATATGAAATAATAAGGGCAACTAACCCAAAGCATTACACTTGTTACGACCTTTTGTTGAAAGCAAAACAAGAATGCTACTCACCAAAGACGGCATTGCGAGTAACGGCTACCTGCGCAGAAATTAATTTATAATGCCTAATGGATCATACTATTCAACGGTTATCAATCTACCTGGAAGAAGTGTTATCAACCCTTAACGAAATTGAAAGAAAGTCATTAACGATCATTTATAAATGGGGGTGTGACGGGTCACAACACAAAAATTCTCGGAAGACGCCGAATCCGATGCTAGTATATTTTTGAGTTCTTTTGTCCCACTTCAAATTATTTGTGGTAAAGAAAACAATAAAGTGTTGTGGCAAAACCCAACACCATCATTTTCAAGGGAAGAATGCAACCGTGATATTTATCAAAGATTGCTTCTTACTTCAGACCCACTCGTAAGTAGTGAAAGATCGTTAAAGAAAACTTTACACAAGATTTTTTCCAGTGAAGTTATAGAACTATTAGAACCTGCCGAGCCTCACACACAATCAAGTATTGAGCACGAAGAAGTCGAGATAGAAACATCTTTTAATAAGACAATTTAATGCATTTTTATTTATTTATGATTTATGAGAATAAAATGTGTTTTTATTATAAAATATATGTTTTTCTTATTTATTTTTTAAAATAAATAGATAGTTATTTAAAATACAGTCTTCCGAAGCCATTAACGTCCAAAAATATTTTTGGCCGACTAAATATTTCAAATCGACCACTGTGCAGCGCCTGCAGCAATAATATTTTTATGGTGCTGTCTTGAATTTGTATAAGCAAGTCAAAGCAAAGGGTGGATGCTATACTGATATACGTGTATGTCATTAGTGATCGGTCTGTTTTTGAGCTGTCAATCCGTACGTCCATCTAAAGCTTGTAATTAAAGTACAGGTTGCAATTGTTGTCCGATTTCCATGAATTTAGCAGAAGTATTTTTTTTGGACCAAATTAGGATGCTATTGAAATTCAAGAAATCGGTTTAGATTTAGATATAGGTCCGATATACATGTTCATCCGATTCTTATTTTTTTTTGGCTCTAGAAGCCTAAACGGATTTTTTAAATTTCTATTACATTCATCCTTGACCTAGAAAACGTACTCATGCTATGTTTTATCAAGATTTACATTTAATCATTTTTTTTGGTTCACTTTATTGAAATTTAAGAAATTGTTTCCGATTTAGATATAGCTCCCATACATATATGTTCTCATTTTATCTGATCTGATTTTATGACTATTGCATAAGAAGACACATTTTATATTCAATCGTGATAAAATTTGACACAAGGTAGTTTTTTGGATCAAGGACGGATGCTGTTGAAATTAAGGAAAGTCTCAAACCTATGTTCATTTAATTTATTTAGCTCTAGATTTCACATTACTTACAATCTTGGTGACATTTGGCCATGGACGGACGCTGTTGAATTTGTAGAAAATCGGTTAAGGCCGATTTGTCTTTGTAGCGATTTAGCTGAGATATGTTTTATCACTTGAATACTCTTAAATCTTTTAAACAAAATGAAGGTCGCAATTGTTAAGAATTTCAATAACACTTTGCACATAATTTTAAATAATATTTCGTTCTGATGTAAGGTCCTGACCCTCCAGAAGCCACGTATTTAATTTGCCTTGATCAAAGTTTGGGGAAAAAAATTTGGATAAATTTCCAATTGTTATAAAACTGGTACTTGTTAAAATTCTTATAAAAGTTTGATTAAGATAAACTCAGCACGATTTTTTTGTTGGAAAAATAATGGCGATTATTCTGGCTCCCATATACTTGTCCGTTTTGATTTTTAGATCTAACGTTTTCGAAACCATATATCAAATACGAGCTTGCCCAAAATTCGTACAGACTAGGCCTGTCTCCTAAATATGTTAGTACTTATACAATACTAAATGACAAAGATCAACCTTTCCAATAAAACCAGAAATTTAAAATAATTATAAGTACGCTTTTTTACAGCCGATTTAAATTTAAAATGTTTAATGGCCCACATGAAATTTAATATATAAGTCGTGATCTATTTCGAGGTTCGAGGTTCAAGGTTAAAAAAAACACAGAAAATTTAAATTGAGTGGGGAATGTTTATTATCATTTGAAAGAACATTCTTTAACATTTATTTTTTGAAGATCATGTCTATCCATCGATGGTCCGTCCATCCATTGAGTCCAATTTTCGATGAATCGTTCGAGCATTTCTACTGGTAACTGGCAAATGGCATGTGTGATGTTTCGCTCCAAGGCCTGAATCGAAGCTGATTTGTCAGCATAGACTTTGGAAATTACGTAGCCCCGAAGAAAAAAGTTTAACGGTGTGATATCACACGATCTTGGTGTTCAATCGACCGGCCCAAAATGTGAAATTATCTGCTCACCGAAGTGTTCTCTCAATAAATCCATTGATTGATGCGATGTGTTGGAAGTGGCACCGTTTTATTGAAACCAAATGTCGCCGAGATCACAAGCTTCAATTTCTGGCATCAAATAGTCGGTTATCATGGCATGATAACGGTCGCCATTGACGGTTACGCTCTCACCGGCATCATTTTTGAAGAAATATGGACCGATGATTTCACCGGCCCACAAACCACACCAAACCGTTGTTTTTTCTGGATGGATGAAGTGGCAGCTCTTGAACCTCTTCTGGTTACTCTTCGTCCCAAATGCGGAAATTTTGCTTGTTTACATACCCATTGAGCCAGAAAGTAGGCCGACTATGTTGAGCATAAGTTGAACGAAGTGCACATAACACATTCCGCACAGAACGTGCATTTTCGTAACAAACGATTTGTAAACGTGGTTAGGGCGTAAGTCTTTCCATGATGAAATGCCAAACAATGCTTAACAAAAATAACATGACAGCATAACACGATTCGCAACTGATCTCCCAAAAAAGGCTTTTTAAAAAACTGTCTCTATTTGGATCACCCATTATTAGAGACTATCTCTGTTTGCGTCTACATACCGATGTTTTTTATTTAGCTTTTTTATTGCATTTTTCGATTTAACCAATAAACGAAATTCTAAAATAACCGGTTCGTTTGGACACTCTAATTCCAAGGATTACAGAACTTTGGGGGAACATTTTTACACATCCACACATACATAATGGTTTTCAATGTCCATGTCCACAGTTTGGTACACATTTAATAAGGGTGGCACTTTGACTTACGAAAAACCGAAAACTCTGAAGAAAATGCATATTTCGATTTAACCGATAAACGACATTCTAATACAACCGGTTTGTTTGGACACTCTAATTCCAAGCATTTCAGAACTTTGGGGAAACATTAAACACATCCACACATACAATGTCCATGTCCACAGTTTTGCACACATTTAGTAAGGGTGGCGCGTTTGACTGTCGGTCATTATTTCCGTTGGAAGGGTGTTTTAATCGACGTATACAAATAAAATGAAATCGTTACACAAGTAATTAGAAATTAATAAGGTGAGTATTTCAATTGCTTTTATCTGCGTGCTTATAACAGTTGTTTTCCATGCGATATAATTTGTTTCCCAATGCTTAAATGCTTTAGTTAATAACATTTTATTAGATTATTTAAATTAATTTTAAACAAATGAGGAAAATACTAACTTTTTAATATATTTTTTTTTGATCTGATATTGTTTTTCCATCTGTATTTTAGCAGTAATATGTTCGAATAAATTAATTATATAAAAATTTAATGTTCGGTGTACGAGCGCCAAAAACTCTAGTTTTTGTTATCGAAAGAGGAATTGAGCTTTCTGCTGTTAATGGGACGAAGACGGCAAAGTGATCAAAGTGTTTTGCATAAATGAAAATAAACCAACGCCGTAGTTGGTTAATTCTCTTGATAGAACAGAAAAGAGTTCCTTATTTCGTTGGTTGTGAAATTGATTCTCCAACAATGTTAAATCATTCTGACTGATGTACCTTCTGAATTTGTAAACGACCCATGAACCGACTAATTATCATTGAATTTGAAGGAATTAATAAATACAATGGAGACACACACTAGCTTTGATGGCACCAGATGTGTTTAGAAATGTTTCTAAGATGTTTGTACCGCCTATAAAAAAGACGACATGTACGTATATAACCCTAGTATTTACCCGACGCGACGTAAAATGACTATTTGTATTGACAAATAAATGTTCGTATTCGCATTATGTTAATCTATCGTTGCAGTCAGTGTACAGCTTTCAAATATAAACCGATACCTACAAAATTTTGCATATTGTCCAGGTTGAGCCAAAGAAGTCGCTTTCAAAACGTTTGGAAATAAGTGGCTTGCTATATATATTTCTTGCCTAGGCAATACTAAATGTTGCCTTTCTCCATCTGATATTTCCATTGGAATTTTTGATATTTTTTAGCATAACAGTACTCAGAATGTTTTGACTTACGATCAGATTTGTGTTGTTTACAGTAACATGAAAATATCAATTTGGCAAAAAAATGGAATTAACTCGTGAACATTTTCGAGCGATAATTTTTCACAACTTTCGACGTGGATTACCACTATAAGAGTTCATCGATAAACTTAAATCTTTGTGTGGCGAAGAAGCACCATCCTGTAGCACTGTGAAAAACTGGTTTAATGAATTCAATCATGGCAGACGCTCGCTCAGACAAAGGTCGTGTAGATTGTCCAAAAATGGCCGTTGTGCCAGAGAACATTGATGCCGTGCGTGAACTGATAATGCAAGATCATCATGTGATATACCGTAAGATAGAGGCATCCTTGGGCATTTCATTCACCACCATACATTCGATATTGCATGAACAGCTGGCCGTTAAAAGGTTTGTTCTCGTTAGATCCCGCACAATTTGACAATCGCTCAAAAAAGCTCGCGTACGATCACGGTGCTTCATAAGACGTTTAGAACATCGTCACAGGTGACAAATCATGGATCTATGCGCTTGAGCCCGAAACAAAACAGCAATCGACCGTATGGGTCTTCGAAGACGAGTCAAATCCAACGAAAGTTGTTCGTGGAAGAAGCACTTCGAAGCAAATGGTCACCTGTTTCTTCGGCAAAACTGGTCATGTGGAGAATGTTCCGCTTGAGCAACGTAGGATGGTCAATTCTGAGTGCTAAACCACAATTTGTTTGCCTGAAGTCTTCGGAGAAATTCAAAAAAAGGAACAAGAGACGATGAATTTTTGTGCACCATGACAATGCGAGCTCTCACACATCGGCCAAAACGTTGAATTTATGGGTCATCCGCCGTACAGCCCTGACTTGGCACCCAATGATTTCTTTTTATTCCCGCACATCAAGAAAAAATGCGCGGTCAACGATTTTCGTCGCCAGAAGATGCTGTGGAAGAGTATAAAAACCATGTTTTGGAGGTGTCTCAATCGTTGTGAAAAAAAGTGCTTCGACGATTGGTTTGAGCGCATGCAAAAGTGTATATATAAATCATGCTGGTTAATACTTTAAATAACAATAAAACCATTTTTAATGATAAACATTCGCATTTTCATTATCAGACCAGAAATATATTTAGCAGCCCTCGTATTATAAACTAATTCAGGACTTTAATCTGCAAAATTCTTGAAATGTCCCTGCCGCACCGCACCAATGCTTTCAACTTGCATTTCTTTGCTAAGGGCCTAATGGGCGTATGAAAAATATTAACTCTTAATGTTTATCATACGCATGACGTTTCTACTTATCATTCAATGAAATGCTAAATTTATGGGCGGCCTAAAATGGCACTGATTAGTGTTCGGATCTTGGCTGAGAACTATGTTACACTGTCAAGAAAAAAATAAATACTGGGGCCTAATTCAGCCATACGCTAACGAACAAAGCACTATTGCATAGTTTTTTGGGTTGTTAAAATCTATCGAAATTAAGTTTTAAATAACGCGTGATCCATTTCGAGGTTCCCTACTTTTTTAAAGAAAAAAACACAGAAAATTTAAATTGAATGGGGAATGTTTTTTTTTATCATTTTAAAGAACATTCTTTGACATTTATTTTTTTATTTATGTCTATCAAATGCTGGCCGCGGCTACGTCTCAGATTGTCCATCCGTTGAGTCCAATTTTCGATGACTCGTTCGAGCATTTCGACTGGTAACTGGCGAATGACACGCGTGATGTTTTGCTCCTAGGCCTGAATCGAATTGTCCGCATAAACTTTAGACTTTAGATCTTCCCAAAACGTGAAATTATCTGCTCACCAAAGTGTTCTCTCAATAAATCCATTGATTGATGCGATGTGAGGGAAGTGGTGCCGTCCTGATGAAACCAAATGTCGCCGAGATTACGAGCTTAGATATTAGGCATCAAATAGTCGGTTGTCATGGCATGATAACAGCCGCCATTGACGGTCACGTTCTCACCGTAAAGAAGAAATATGGACCGATGATTCCACCAGCCCACAAACCAAACCAATTTGGCTCGAAAACGTCGGATCTTTGACTCTTTTCCACCCTTGGGATCAGTTCAGATGCTTCCTTAGATGACCGAGCATACACTCTATCATTTTGCTTGTTAAATTTTTCCTGAACGGTGAACATTTTTTTCATCGGTGAACAAAATTTTTCTGTGCAAGTTATGAGCGTGCTTCACCAAAAGACGTTTGTATTTTTCAATCCTATTTTTTTTAAAGCTGCAGTCAATAAATGTCCGGTACTTCGTTTGAAAGCCCCAAGTCCTTTTTAATGACTCGACTCATGGACTTTTGCATGATATTCATCTCACGAGCCATGATTTTCTGTTTTCGGAGCGGATTTCTCTGAATTCTTGATTTAACGGCTTTGATGACATGCGGTGTTCGAACAGAGCGTGGGCGGTCCGACCGGTGGCGGTCTTTTACATCTCCAGTCTTCTCAAAAAGTTGTATGCATCGGTAGACGAACATGCGGCTAATCCCTAGTGGCCGTAGTGTTTTGAAAATATCGTTTTTTTCATTTTACACTTGAAACGCGCTATTACAGCGATACGGTTATCTGAGCACTCCATGATAAAAGTTGAAACAATTTTAAAATTTATAGACTAACGCTATTGAGGTTTGCTTCAAAACCCAAATGACATTAACGGGGTATGTTCAGTTCTACTATTGAAATGTGTGTTCAATGTTGTAACAGTATCTATGTCCCTACTAAGTAGACACATTTTCGCAACCAGTTCAAATGGTTTTTCAATAACCTGGCTTGTGCTTTAGGGATCTAGAAGTTAGTAAAATTGGTAAAGTGTAATACCTCCATCCTTCTTAGTAAGAGCGTTTTTATTATTTAATAAAGCTTGAAAATGCAACTCATCAAAAAAGCATTTAAAATCCTACAAGCATTTTGCCCAAATTCGGTTCGCACACAGAGAAACCATCAGTTGATTAAACATACTTTAATCAACTGATTGGTTAAACATACTTTCAGTTGCAAACATCAACATTGTATGGTATTAATGGTTACATGGTTCGCATTTTCATAAAATAGTAAATGCGAAAATATGACGTTTCTTATAGCAAATAAGTCCGTTATATATATAAACCGAATTCAGTAAAACTATTGGTTGCCACAGTTGGTGGTTATGACATCGAATCAAGTATGGATTACTTTGGTACCAGTAATTGGTGGTGACAACAAATAAATTCTTTGTAGTAGCCAAACCCAGTTGAGTTCGCAGTTTTAACATATTACACCATGCAACAAAAGACCTGACTTTTTCGGAGGGTGAATGTTTTACTTCTAGAAATCTAAGACTTACGTGATGATAGTAAATTCGAAAATTGATGGCTTTCGTGGGTCCGAGTAATTTTGTATGGTACGAGAAAGTTTTTATTTTGCAACGCTATACCATGTGAATTAATTAAAAAGTAGTGAATACTCCTCTCTCTCTCTCTCTCTCTCTCTCTCTCTCTATCTCTCTCTCTCTGTCTCTCTCTGTCTCTCTCTCTCTCTCTCGCTCTCTCTCTCTCGCTCTCTCTCTCTCTCTCTCTCTCTGTGTGTCTCTCTCTCTCTCTCTCTCTCTGCATACACTATTTCTTTATCAATTTGATGGTCGCCGCAGTAATAATGCAAACTAATTTAGGCCATTAAAGCATGTGCAAGAAACCACAAACGTAAGTCAGTTTTAATGAGATAAAAATCGCGAAATGACTCTTTAGTGTTCTTAAACAATCCTTTAGTGTACTCGACCTATGCTCTCAGTTTGCATTTCTAAGCCTGGTGTTCTGAAACGGACCACCTGGGCGTATGTGGAATATTTATACAAAATGTCAATCATACGCAATCCCTCAAAAACTCTTACTACAAAGAAAAATTGAGAGTATGCTGAAATCAAAAAACTTTACTACTTCCCAGCAGGAAAAGAAATTAACAAGAATCGAGAAAATAATTTATAGCTTGTATTATATGTTTATTCTGGAATGATTGTAACTACCAAAACTACCATCTTTAAGTATGCAAATCGACAAATAATCACTGCTGATTTCGCTTAACGATGACTGTCCGTCCGTTTATCCGTCCAGCATTCCGTCTATCCATCCTCCCGTCCGATCATCCATCCATCCTCCTGTAGAGCAACATTCTACAATTCGCTCAGACTAACCGTGTTTTATATGGCGCTGAAACGTAAGACCTCAAGCAAACGGATAAAGCGATTCTGAGAGTGCTTAAGAGAAATCTTCTTCGTAAAAACTATGGGTTCCTTTACTGTAGCAGCAAATGAAAAATAAGCTGTATGCCGGCATTGACGTAGTCTGTCGCACCTAACAATGATATCGCTGGCGTGGACATCTTATACGACTGTTAGTCTATTTGCGCGCACTGAAGCTTCGATGAAAATGCCAAGTCCTGCATGACCTACTACGGAATCTTAGAAAAACACACTGAAGGTCATGCGCAAATAATGGGAGCGTAAGGAGATTTGAAACTTATCTATAAGGTATGTTAATAAGTAAGCAAGATTATTAAAAAAAACATTTGGGTTTATGCAAAACTGTATGAAACGTCCGCCTAACATTTGCCGACTTTAAATTAACAATTTTTTTAAGGATAGTTTACCACTACCGTGCTCTCAACAGGTAAACAGAGGAACGGACACGAAGATAAAAATATCTTCAAACTAGGAAAAAGAAGGCTAAAGTTGAACGTGTCCTAGCACGCCTAGAACTAAAAACAGAAAATTCGGATGGACATATTTGAAGGAGGAACCGATTTTCTTCAATTTTAATAACTATTTTCCTGGTCCAAAAAAAAAATTTCGGATGAACATATTTCAGGGAGTAACCGATTTTCTTCAATTTTAATAACTATTTTTCCTGGTTCAAAAAACTAACGTGTACTAAAATTTATCAAGATTAGATGTAACACGAGTATGTGACTTCCAGAGCTAAAGACGTAAAAACCGATTTTCTTTAATAGAAGAAAATCTATTTATCCTATCAATACCTTCAACTTTGGCCTAAAAACTTGCTTGTGCTGAGTTTCATTAACATTGGATGTAAAATGTGTCTGTTAAAAACATAAAAATCGGATGACCATATAGGTAGGACTTAAATATGAACTTACTTTCGTCAATTCCAGAAGCATGCGTCCGTGGTTCTAAGAACTTACTTATGTCAAATTTCATAAAAATCGAACAACAATTGACCTATAATTTTCGATGTAGGTCAATTACAAGCTTTAGATAGACGGATAGACATCGTTTAAAAAATCATCTTTCGATCGGTATATACAAGGTGGAGCGCGGTAATTTGCTTTTAAGCATTGCAGGCTGTGGCGGCACTGTTGGCTGAAGAGAGTGGAGAGTGTGCGTGGCTTATAGTGGCTGACGGGAATTTTGTATTAATCTGCCTTTCAGTTACCATCATGGATTCGAAATTCAAACTCAAATGCGCACTGGATCATGGCAGTGTAGCGTGCTTTTCGTTTACGATTCTCTGTCCCCACACGCGAACGTGTTCCTGGACGGCAATCAATTGTAAATGTGCCATGTGACGAAGGGGACTTGAGAGAAGGATTACAACAGCACAAAACATCGAGAGAGTTAAGGCAGCAGCACTGCAATCTTCGAAACTATCTGCTCGGAAGCAATCACTTGATCTTTGCATTTCATGTCTTTTTTCAGCAGGCTCTTGAGGCAATGCATTTAGAGGATACATGGTTTCAACAGGATCGTGCCACTGCACACACAGCGAGGGTTAGCATGAATTGTTTAAGGCTAATGTTTCCTGGACGGCTTATCTCTTTGAGGGGTGATGTGAACTAGCCGGCACGCTCAACGGACTTAGCCCCAAGAGATTTTTTCCTTTGGAGTTGCCTAAAGTCTAAGGTGTATATCAACCGCCCAACACCTTGGAAGACCTAATTAACAATATTAAGCTGAAATTGGCAGAATTCCAGTAGACATGCTTGTTAGAGCACGAACCTCGTCTATTGGAAAATTGGCCACAGCTTGAACCAAAGCAGTCTTAAGAGATCCAATGTTGGGGTATCTTTTATGGCAAACCTTGTCCTCTAAAACCGTCTACAATTTGTAATCCAATGGGTTCAAATCTGGACTGCCTGAGGGCCAATATTCAGAGGAAATGAACGCTGGCAAATTGTTTCGAAGGACGTTTTAGACTTATGGGCCGGCGTAGAATCCTGCTGGAAAGTCCATGGCTGGTTTTGGAATAGGGAATTGTTAAGAAGCTTCACAACAGCTTTCAAAACGGTTTCTTGGTAAACTTTGGCCGATGTTTTGACTACTTGTTCGCAGAAATGCAGGTCAGTGGCCCCATTGTAAGAGACACCCCACCAAACCATGACTGAAGCTGGGTGATGACCCTTTTCCACCCTTGGGATCAGTTCAGATACTTCCTTAGATGACCGCACATACACTCTATCATTTTGCTTGTTAAATTTTTCCTGAACGGTAGCCCCAAGTCCTAAGTCTTTTTTAATGATTCGACTCATGGACTTTTGCGTCATATTCATCTCACGAGCCATGATTTTCTGTTTTTGGAGCGGATTTCTGTGAATTCTTGATTTAACGGCTTTGATGACATGCGGTGTTCGAACAAAGCGTGGGCGGCCCGACCGGTGGCGGTCTTTTACATCTGCAGTCTCCTCCAACAGTTTTATGCATCGGTAGACGAACATGCGGGTAATCCCTAGTGGCCGGAGCGTTTTGAAAATATCGCTTTTTCATTGCACACTTGAAACGTATATGACATACACGGGGTATGTTCAGTTTTACTATTGAAATGGGTATGTTCAATGTTGTAACAGTATTTATGTATAACAGTTCTAAGTATAACAAATGTCAAGCATTTCTAATATTTATTTTTGTTATGCTTAGTTCATATCGGATATGAGACTATGTTTATTTTAAAACATTTGTTTATAGAGCAAATATAATAGATTTCCAAAACGCAGTCGAAAAGACTTTAAGTTGCAAGCAGAGGTGAACGCTACTGCACCATCCTCACACCTCAAGCAACGAATATGTCTTTACAAAGATCAGTTAAGTGCAGGCAGATTTAAATTCAACGAACAATTTAGGGCAGAAGACAATCCACTCAATAAAGTAAATACAGGGTGTCCGCCGGGAAGGTATTCTACAGGGTGTCTGATGGAAAGGTATACTACTTTTTTGTTTATAATTTTTGATTAAATGAAAGAGACTGGATTTTATGTTGGTAAATGTTTTATTTAAAGTCGCCAATTATGCATTTTATACAATATCAGATAAATATCCGACTCTGTTAGCCTCACAAATGCGAGCCCTTTTGAGCACATTTTTCATTACATTAAGCACGGCGTCGAATTTAGGTCGATGGATTGTTTGAACACTTTCTTGAGCAGCAGTAATATTTTTAGGCGATCTTGCAGTACGTTGTGGTCTTTGCTTGGGCCTATAAGCTACAGACCCTCTTTATTCGAAATCATTCACTGCACGATAAATAGTGCGTTTTTTTTGGCACGTTGTTTCTCTCAACAATTTCACGTAACTTTCTCATCGTCCCATTGATTTTAATAAAATGTTTTACGTTGTATCGAATTTGTTTCCACAATAAATTTGGCACCTCTCTGCTTTACGACTGCCAAATATGAACTGTCAAGACTAATGTTTACCAAAATGGCGGCAAACAAAGTTGTATACCTTCCCTTACGAAAATTACTCGTACTGCCTTTTGATTCGCATATGTTTGCATATGTTGTTGTTGTTTTTCTTACTGGACAACTACCACTTAATGTATCTCATATGTGTGTATTTTGGTATGTTTCGTTGGTCTATGAAAATTTGTATGCTTAGATCATAGTCAGATTTGCGACTATTTTTCTTTTTGAACTTTGGTCAAAGAGAAAACCAAAAAGATTTCAATTTTGAAATATTAAAATAAGTCAATAACCCAAAACTATATTTTAGGTTTTTAAGGTTGCTAAATGAATGATCCCTCTTGTCTCTCAGTAAGATTACGAGGGAAGTTAGTATATATATTTGGAGCTATCAGCAATGTTTGGAGCTGTCACAAACGCTTGCGATGGCATATGACAAAAGCCCGTACGCTGTGGCGTATGATGAACGAAACCGAGAATTATCATAGTAAGCAGATATGAACAACGAGCGCTGATTATATATGAATATATCGTAAATATACAAACATATACATACTCTCTATGTATATACTCTGTATTTCCATATACCGTATACATACGCTATATTTTCACAAATCCATTAAAAACATGACCGCAGTGAGATGCGTATATGCATAGTTGAAAAACCGCAAAAGGAGAGAATTTACGATTGTGCTACTGAATGATTTATAAGCGGTTGACACATTGCCAAAACGTCATTGATGTAACACAGGATGCATGCACGCAACATTGCCGAAGACAGTTCCACATACGAATGGACGATGAATGCCCGTCCACGACCGCGGACAGACCCCGCCCCCCATGTCCATCATCGAACGTCTACCGCCCACCATGTTGCGGTGTATGCAAATGGATTTAACGTAAACGACATTGAAAGCATTCCGAATGGAGAAACGGAAAAGTGGGAACATTAAGGATGCGGCGATATATGCACGGCCGTGCAAGGACGCGCAAAAATAGTTATTAAGGATACGCAAGACACGTAGCGGCCACGGCAATGACAACGGCATCGTCGACGACGACAATAATTATGAACATTACATAAAAAGTTTATAATGATTGCATCATTTGTCTATGCAGGGTGTTTTATGTAGAGGTGTTTTATTTGAATTTTTTTACAAATCAGGTGAGACAGGATGTACAGGTGTTATTTTACATCTGTTCACTTATATATAACAAATTTGACGTGAAAAGACTAACATCGCAATCACATTTCAAAATGAGCAGTGTTACATCAAAACGAAGATTCGTTATTCGGTTTTGTAGATACATAAATTGACCATATTGCCCCTGATAACACTTTGCAACTAAATTGTGGGGTGGATGGTTGCTTTGGAAAATAAAAGATATAGTTGACTAAAGTAAATTCCCAAAAGCATAGGTTCCTAGAAGGTTTCATTTTTTGTGATCCAGGAAAGTTTTTATTTTGCAAAATCAATAGTACATAATCCTTCATTTTCGTAATAAGATGTCTTACACACAGAAAAATAATTATTTTGAAATCGGTTAGGACTACAAAAGATACGTTGCAAAAGAAAATTTTTTGTTGCAATAACCAAATTTTTATAATTGTAATAAATATTCGGTACGACATACCACAAGATGAAAAATATGATGATCGTATTGTGCACACAACTAATTGACAGGTCATACTCATGAAACGCGGAAAAGGTTTTTAGTTGCCACAATTTCTTTTTTTTAGAAATTCGTATACTTCGTATGTTCCACCAATACTTCAGTTCCAATTAGTGAAAATTACAGAGCAACAACCTAAATTGGGTTGTACTGATGGAATACTCGGGGTGCATGCAACCTAAATCATTCGGTTGGCAAACAATTCAGTTGTGACAACGAATCAGTTTTCGGTGCGTAAGTAACATTGTATGGAGATTATTTTCGTTAAATATTTATATCTCCGAGTTTGGGGTGTCTTTTTCGCCATTTTTCGAGAAAAGTGACAACAAATTCTGTAACGGCAGTTTAAATTTTTTTTATGCTTTACAAAAAAGCTTCGCAGTTATTTTCAGTAGGGGTTGCCGAAGACCAACAATTGTTATGTCTAATTTTAGCTGGTCATTTTTGGTCCTTTTTAAGTGATATTGTGTGAATATGGGTAAAAAAGGTAATTTTTGGGTTAAATTTTTCTAAAAAAGTACTTCTAGTACTTACGAGTATACTTTCTAAAACAGGATATCTTTAAAATGAAAAAAAAACTTTCGTCTACTTCAAAAAAAAAAATGTAAAATTTTTGAAAAATATTTATGATTTTTTAGATGACAAATTCTTTAGTTGTAAAAACAAACAGGAAAAAAGTCTATTAGATCGGCCGAACCTAAGAAAGGGTGATTTATCTAGAGGTATCTTTTCGGAACAAAAAAATTAAAAAATTCAAATCAAGTGTGAAATCTTTATTGGTAATTTGAAAGGACATTTTATGGCATTTATTTCTTGAAAATAATTACCTTCAAATGTTGGCAACTGTATTATGGAAATGAGCGTTCGGTGAGAAACGGGAAGATCTGTTCAGTGATGAGGCCCATTTCTGGCTCAACGGCAAAGGTAATAAACAAAATTGCCGCATTTGGGCTGAACAGCAAAAAGAAGAGGTTCAAGAGGTGCCATTATACCCAGAGAAAACACGGTTTGGTGCGGTTTATAAGCTGGTGGAATCATTGGTGCATATTTTTTCAAAAATCATGATGGCCGGAACGTAACCGTGAATGGTGCTCGCTATCGCGCAATAATATCGATCTTAATGCTACCTTAAATTGAAGCTCATAATCTTGACGACACTTGGTTTCAACAGGACGGTGCCAATTGCCATACAGCTGCTCAAACAATGGATATATAGAGAGGTCATTTCGAAAGGCAACTAAATCGTGTAATATCACTGCTAAAGAATTTTTGGGTCCAAATTCTATGCTTACAAACCAGAATAGCTGACATTACGCGTGTCATTAAAGTCATACCGGTCGAAATGCACGAACAAGTCAACCAAAATTGGACCCCCAGAAAGGACACCCTGAAGCGGACAACATTTGAAGGAAATAACATTCAAAAAATAAATGACATAAAATGTCCTTTCGAAAGATCCACAAATATTTCACATTTTATTTGATTTTTTTTGGTATTTTGAAAAAATACCTCTAGATTGATCACATTAAAGCTAAGTTTTTGGCCATTATATTAAATTATATGAGTTTTATTTCTTTTTGATAACCTCACATCTAAAAGTACACCAAATATTAGCCACTAAGGTAGAGATAATAAATAAAAAACTTCAAATATCAAATATGTTTAATAAAGATAGAAGATGAAAATATGTCTGATATTGAGAACGGGACGATTAGGCAAAACATTTTATAATTTTATCAAAAGCATATTGTAACAAAATATTGTCGAGAATTAATATTAACGATAAGAGGCCTAATATTACAAGCTTATTACAGCCAATTTTTTGCCGTCGAACGAGGACGTCGATTACAAATCTGAATTATGAGTAAACCAAAGAATTTTATTAGTGAATTCTAATTATTAGAAAGTAAAATCTAGTAGAAGTAATAAGAAAACATTTCTAAAAAAAAATACCGAAACTTTTTGGCATACTATATGTATTTTAAAAATGTTTTTGACGAACCTTTGTACCGTTTATACAAATTAGCAGCGTACGTACTAACTTTACCACACAGCAGTGCGTGTGCAGAATAAATTTTGTTAAAGCTAGGTTTAATGAAAAATAAATTAACCAATAACTTAAAAGTTAAAACATTTGATTATATGCTATCAGCCCTGAATCTGCTGGATTCAGAATTAGAGGACTTGATACCAAGCACTGAACTCGTACAAAAGAACAGAGACAAAGTTTCTAAAAAAAATAATATTAATATAGGGTTGTAAATATTTTTGCTTCCTATTATAACATAAGAAAGATAATAAATTATTATTATATTTATGTATGAATTGTAAACTCTTCTTTGTTTCTTTTTAGATTCTAAGCGTTTTGTTTTAATAAACAACGCCCATATAATTGTATGGCCATTGTATGTGGACTGTATAGAAAATATACCATATATGGTCGAATATCATTAGGGTTGTTAATTGCTTTTTCTATACTTAATTTTGATAATTTCGATAATTTTGGAAGCGTTGCTGAAGGTATGGCTAATCATTCTGGTCATTCTTGGCCTCGTCGGATTTTTATTGATTCTAGTCACGCAAGTCAACCATCGCATCAGTCATTGTAGTTTTTTTTAATCATCCCAGTCTACCAATGATTTTTTATCTTCATACTTATTTTATGCTGGGAAAGACCAAAGGTCGGTTTTTTCGAATAGTGTACCAATTAAATAAAATTATCTTTAAATAATAAATGTCGATGATTTTTCCTTCAGCCCGTAATTAATATTTCATGTATTTCATTCCAAATTTAAAAAAAATATCTTAATAAATCACCCTTTATCTATAAAACCGACGACACATGTGAATCTGTGATACAAAATGTATCAAGCGATATTCCCAGAAAAGGCGAGGTAATAATATAACTCATTATGATTGAGGCGAACCATTTTATGTGTGTAAGGCCAATATTGGCCTGCTCTTTATTTAAATTTCAGCATTTAAATTGAAAATTCATTTATAGGAACAGTGGACTGAAGGTAAGCACAAACATTATACTTATAAGTATATGGCTGTGTGAAGATGTTCGACACCTATTTAACATTTTAATGTTGCATTTTAGAACTCTTTAAATACGGGGTGGCTGATGAAAGCCGTTACCAAAAAAAAATTAAATAACTTTTTTTCTATTTCTTTTCTTAATTTGCAACATGATTTTAAGATTTAACAAAAATTGATTACTGGGACACTGAAACAAGAATTTGGATTGTCCGCCGATATCACGCACTGGAGTCCGTAGTTTCGGTTCAAAGAGAGTATAGGCGCACGTTTGGCAGCAGTCCTCCGTGGAGATGGACCATAATGAGACTTGTTAACAGTTTTGCCGAGCATGGGACAGTCAGCAGAAGACCTTACCAACCCTTCAGTTCGGACAGAGAAAACAATCGCTGCTGCCATACAAAACAATCCAAGAGTTTTAGAAAGAAACTTTTCTGCTCAAACCGGTATAAGCAGACTGTCATTGCTGTCAATTATGCACACAGATTTGGACTTATTCCCATTTAAAATTGAAATGGCTTACAAACTGAATGCAGCAGACTTCCCCATTCGCTTGGAATTTTGCCAGAAGGTGCTTTAAATGGTGGAGGAGGGCGGAATCATGTTGAACTATCTTTTCATGTAAGACTAGGCTCATATCGATTTAAACGGCAACATAATCAAAAAATTTGAGTTTCTTAATGTGGCAATATTCATCAGGGTGTATGATGCAGATAGATTGTAGGTTCAGACACAATTGATATGTATTTAGATGGAATACGAGAGTTGATATATATTTCTGGTTCGAAATTTTTTAGCTTTAACGTACTCAGAACGTTTTGACGTGCAACCACCATTTGTTTTGTTTACAGTGACTTGAAAAAATCAATTTGGCAAAAAAATGGAAATAGCTCGTGAACATTTTCGTGCGATCATTTTTCACAACTTTCGACGTGGATTATCACGACAAGGGTGCATCGATTAAATTAAATGTTTGTATGGCGATGAAGCACCATCCTATAGCACTGTGCAAAAACTGGTTTAATAAATTCAATCGTGGCCGACGCTTGCTCAAAGACGAAGGTCGTGTAGATCGTCCAAAAACGGCCGTTGTTCCAGAGAACATTGATGCCGTGCATGAACTGATAATGCAAGATCTTCATGTGACATACCGTGAGATAGAGGCATCATTGGGCATTTCTTCCATATACTGGCCATAAAAAGGTTTGTTCTCGTTGGATCCCGCACAATTCGACAATCGCTCAAAAAGAGGCTCTTGTCGATTGGTGCAAAGAAATTTTGAAAAAATACGATCGCGGTGCTTTAAAAGACGTTTATAAAATCGTCACAGGTGACGAATCATGGATCTATGCTTAAACAAAACAGCAATCTACCGTGTGGGTCTTCGAAGACGAGCCAAATCCAACGATAGTTGTTCGTGGATGAACACTTCGAAGAAAATGGTCGCATGTTGCTTCTGAAAAACTGGTCATGTGGCGAATGTTCCGCTGGAGCAACGTAGGAGGTCAATTTTGAGTGGTACACCACAATTTGTTTGCCTGAAGTCTTCGGAGAAATTCGAAAAAAAGCACAAGAGAAGACGAATCATTGTGCACTATGACAATGCGAGCTCTCACACATCGGCTCAAAACACGTCGAATTGATGGGTCATGCGCCGTACAAGATTTCAAGATTTTTTAATTTTTCCGGAGGTGGTCCCAGTCCTTGAGGGGAAAAGATTTTGACCTCTCGGCCGATCAGGCTCATGGAAACATGGCAGGCTTTTCAGTTTCAGCACAAGTTTTTCTTTTTAGTTTTTTTTATTAGTGCGACCAGCAGGTTGCTTTCGGAGAGTGTTAGACGGACATGGCTCATTAATCTAAGAATTTTACGACGATTCTGAATATATATACTCTATGGGGTCTCAGACCATTGTTTCGATATGTTGAAGATGGAATAACAAAGGCAATATACCCTCTATACTTTGATGGAGGGTACAAAAATAAGAAAATATGAGGAAAAAAAACAGAGCTCTTCATTGTCAACGCATTTTCGTATGCATATAAAAAAAAGTATGAAACTTTCTAGATCACATTGAGGCGTGAGATGGCGTGGTTTCAAGAAATAACCACCTCAGCTAGTTATCTCAAGTCTATCGAAGGATATAGTATTAAATTATACTTGACATTTGCAAATCAATATCGTTTTAAGCGTTATCAAATAGTTCCAGAGAATGTAGATTGCTTGTTGCCTGCCAACTTATGTTAAATTCTTATTTGCCTATTTGTTCCACTGTGTATCGTCTGCAGGCGTTGGGATTATTTAATGTATGCCACAAACGCATACGTACGAGTATCTGCCTGCATGTCTCCATGTAATCTTCTTCATGTTAAAGTTGTGTCCGTCCATCCATCGGTCGTTTCGGCGATGACCGTTCGCGAGTATCTTTGGCATGTTGACTGATTCGCGGCATGAAAGCATAACAGAACGTATGGAAGACAGAACGATTGCCTGTATTTTCATGTAAATCCTTGTCACAAAAATGGCCGCTTAAATTGCATTTCTGTGGCCATTTCAACTATCCCAGCATTTGTCGTCCCCGCATGATTGCGATGAAAAAAGGTCAAATGATACGATTCGCATTGTTGTTGTTGTGTACTCTTCAAAAGTAATAAACATTGCATATCCCCCTTTACGGAGCTCCCTTCGATGCATCATTTAAGTGGTTTCCATATTCACGTTGCTCTCTGTCTGTCTTTCCGACTGCTCCATCTTTCTGCTAGCTGCTTGCTTTTAGCCACTATTCTCACTGAGTTGGTTGGTTGGTCCAATCCTGGCCGGCCTTTTATTGTACTTTTACTTTTTGCCTTGCTGTTGGTTGACTCCTTTGTTGCGGCATCTTCAAAACAATACAATAAAATGACGTTGCGTATTGTTTTTGTGTCTGTTCTGCTGTTGCGACTATTATGGCAATGAATTGAAAACAGGAATTTTGTTGGCTGGCTGTTGCACAGTGGCACAGTTTTTGAAGATAGTAGCGGGAAGGCAATCTGTTACCTTCGATGGAGTTTAAATATTATTGTGTATTAAGTTGATAGATAGTTTTTTGTAGTTTAAGTTACAATCAGTGCCTGATCGAATTTACTTACTTAAATTCCTACAACAACCAATTAAGAAGCATGGGGAAACTTTTGTCAGATCAGTGAGCTGTGTGTGATTCTTATAATCACTGAGCGGGTCCTGTTTAACGCCGGCACCGATCTGCTAATGCATTTAATAGAGAAGTTTTTAAATGACTTAGAGATAAATCTCTTTCTCCTAAAGTCGACGGCGTTTACGAAGTGGAAACCCGCCGCTGAAAATAGTTAGATGTTCTTACCCGAGGTTGAACCTGGATTTACTGGCTTGATAGTCGTGCACACTTCCATTACACCACGGCGGCCCATAATATAAAAAAATAATAGGGTTACTTATTCAAAGTGTTATAATAGGGAATAACATTATCATACCGACGTTTCATTCATGTAAAACCCCTATTGTCGTACAAAACGACAAAAATCAGACAAATTTGTATTGTTGCCAGTTTAAGCGATTTTCATAAATTTTTGGTCTTCTATAATCGGTTCGGGTACTTGATCAAAATAGGGACCGACATGACCTATTCTGGTCTACCGTTATAAACTATGTCGAATTTCATTGACATACATTTTACTAGATGGCGTCTAGAGATATAAGACCTAAAATCGGGAAGATATTTCTGTGGAAGCAATATTGAAATATGAGCCCAGTTTCATCAATTGAAATTTCGTCTATTCTTGGTCAAAATAAGTATTTACCAAAATTAATTTAGACCTGAAAAAAGCAACGTAATAAATTTAAATTAGATTAGCGGTGATCGGTATATTTAAAACTAGTAAAAAAAGTCGGGCACAACCGACTGAGTTATACCCTGCATTTCTGGATGTTTAGAAAAGCCAACTGAAATTGGTTTTTTGGACACCCTTGGAGGTGCTCTAAATTAACCAAGTTTTAAAACTAATGCCATAAAATTTGTGAGGAAAATTATTCTTTTTGATGAAATCTGTTGAACATATATGTGGTTGCTATATTTTAGTCTAAACCGATTTTCTCCAATTTCAACAGTGTCCGTTCTTAGCACTATTAATATACTGTTCCAAACTTTATCAAGATGGTATGTAATCTGTGTCTTCTAGAGCTAAATACATAATATCGAATGAGCACATATTTGGGAGCTTAATCTAAATCCGAACCGATTTTCTTCAAATACAATCACATCCTTCTTTGGACAAGAAAACTAACTTGAGCTAAATTTCATCGAAATTTAGTTAAATTTAATCTAAATCTGAGCCGATTATCTACAGTTTTAATAATGTCCTTCCGTAGTCAAAAAAACAAACGTGTGCCAAATTTCATTAATATGTATTGTATGAAATATGTGGCTCCTGAAACTAAAGGCATAAAATCGGATGAACAAATTCGTATATATGATGGGATTTTAATAACGTCCTTTATTGACTCAAAAAACTTGTTTGTGCAAAGTTTCATGATTTGGTTTGATGTTTAATGTGGCTTTGAAAGCTAAAAATATACAAATGTGATAAATATATCTGAACTTTATCTATCGGTTGATCAATCTAGAGGCATTTTTTGAAAATAAAAAAAAAACGAAATTCAAATCAAGTGTGGAATCTTTATTGTTTATTCGAAAGGACATTTTCATCATATGCCGAAAGGACATTTATGCCAAAATTGGACACCCCAGGACATATGTAGAAAAAAGTCCGAATAGGTGAGTTGCATGAAAACCGCAGATAATAAAATCACCTTGGTCTCAGTGAAGTCAGATCCGAATGGTAGCCCGAAGTAACCAATGGCTTCAAATGATGGACCTTAATCTGAGGAATCAATTGAGGAATGTGGTGTTCCTACTTAATCTCTAGATGCTAACAAGCTGGTCAATGGCGTGAGCAACAACAATGCAAACCTGACAACGAAACGCAAGAGATGGAGAGGAAGAATGTAGAAGAAATCATGCTAAGGCCCAATTAGTCTTGACGGTTGACGGTAGGCAATCAGCTATTTCAGTCAGGGGTTGCATTTTGCATGTGTTAGAGGGAGATAACTATAGTTTGATGGTTGACGACGGTAGACTTCTGCAGGTTGCAGAATCAATCGTCCATCGTCAACCGTTAAGACTAGTTGGGCCTTAAGGACACATCTGCGCGAGGTCAACCTACCAACAAGCAAACGAAGAGGTAAAATCCCCTCGCTCATTAATTTTGTGGTTTAAATGTCTTCGAGGGAGAGGAAGCTAGAATTTAAAACTGGTAATGAGTTACCCCGCGCTAATGTTACAAAAAAGCGAATAAGGCTCAATTTGTGCATTGCTGTGATTGACACCAACTTAGAATGTCCACTAAACCTGTATCAATCCTATGAGCAAATATGTCTCAAACCGGTCCAACACTGGTAATTTGGCTATCGTTAAATACCACACCAAATTTAAATAAAATCGGCATTAACATGGATGTTCTAGAGAAGCTGTCTGTAATATCGGGAAATATTTTTGCATTGGGGTTATATCAAAACGTGGTCCGGTATGATCGGTGGAACACATGTGTGGGATCTACATCTTAATGTTAACCGATTTTCTTCCAAGTCAGCAGCCTGTGTCCAAAAAACGTACTTCAGTCAAATTGCATGAAGATCGGACAAAAACTGAGAACTATAGTTTGAAATAAAGCTTCAGATAGACAGCAGACGGACGGAGGAACGGACAAACAGATGTCGTTATAATAAACGAATAAACTAATGATTCGGAGTCGGTCCGTGAGTCTTCAATACTTTTACATTACGTATTTCGTACTTGAATATTATGCATTTTCTTTGTTCTAACATACAACAACAACAAAAAAAACGGAAAAGCCGACAGCAAAAAAACCTGGAAATCCCACTTGTCGGGTTTTAGCCATTTTTGAAAAATCCACTATCGGGTTGGACATAAAACCGAAATGTCGGTTTTTCGTTTTAAGGTTTTGGACACTCTACACTAGCTGCTCCTCTGCTTAAATAAAAAAGACCAGAAGAGAACATTAGATGACGACTCAGCGGTAAACATTAAGACACGGAAAGAAAAATTGGTTGAAAATCGGTAGGGACTAGGGACAAAAAGTCCGTTGTCAGAGATGTATTTCCTTTGTCATCGCCGATTGTTAAAGATTGTAACGAAAATTTGGTTTGACATGATGATAAGAAGTAGATGATAAGTATGATCGAAGTATTGTGCATACAACCAACTGATCATACCGATTGAATGCAGAAATTGGTAAACTTGCTTTTACAGCAACCAATTGTTTGACAGCATATTAATTGTATCAACCAATTGTTGGTGATGATAACAAACAATTTAAAATAACGGTTTGTATGTAGCCAAAGCTTTTTTGGCTCAAATTTAAAATAAAAATATTCAAATATTGATAATTTCAAGCCTATCAGATGAAGTAATTGAAAGAAAACTCTGATTAAAATGAAGTCTAAAATAATGGGTGATCCATTTAGAGGTATTATTTCAGAACCAAAAAAGATATAACAATTTAAGTCAAGTGTGGAATCTTTATTGGTAATTTGAAAGGACATTTTATGGCATTTATTTTTTGAAAGTAATTTCCTTCAAATGTTTTAATTCCGCTGTATTATGAAAATGAGCGTTCGGTGAAAAACGGGAAGATCCGCTGTTTTCCACCAAAATTTTGTTCAGTGATGAAGGCACATTTCTGGCTCAACGGCAAAGTCAATAAACAAAATTGCCGTATTTGGGCTGAAGAGCAACAAGAAGAGGTTCAAGATGTGCCTTTATACCCAGAGAAAACCACGGTTTGGTGCGGTTTATAAGCTGGTGGAATTATGGGTGCCTATTTTTTTTAAAAATGATAGCCGGAACGTAACCGTGAATGGTGCTCGCTATCGCGCCATGATATCGATCTTTATGCTACCTGAAATTGAAGCCTGTAATCTTAATGACACTTGGTTTCAAAGGGACGGCGCCACTTGCTATACAGCTGCTCAAACAATGGATCTATTGCGAGGTCATTTCGAAAAGCCGCTAATTTCACGTTTTGGACAGGTGAGTTGGCCTCCTAGATCGAGTGATTTTTCTTTGGGGTTACGTAAAGTCCAAAGTCTATGCTGACAAATCAGCTACGATTTAGGTTTTGGAAGCCAACATTTCGCGTGTCATTAAAGCCATACAGGTCGAAATGCTCGAACGAGTCATACAAAATTGGACCCTCAGAATGGAAACCATGAGACGTAGTTGCGGCCAACATTTGAAGGAAATTATATTCAAAACAAAAGTGCCATAAAATGTCCTTTCAAATTAGCAATAAAGATTCCACACTTGATTTAAATTTTTATTTTTTTTTGTTATGAAAAATACCTTTAGATGGATCACTATATATAAATGAGTGTTATCACTGTAAATTGTGTGTTTGTAGAATTGTCGGTAATATAACTAAAAACGCTACATTATTTCGAGTGCCTTGAAAAAGTCAACAAAAAAACCTTAAAGTCTGCCAAGTATCTATGGGCGGATCTGCAGCACTGCCATTCACAATGCGAGAAAGAAATCGAAACGATTGATCAGTTTCTCTGCCCAGCTTTCTTGAGATCGAGACTTAATTATATTTCTGCAATTGTGACAAACCTAGAGCCAATCTAGTGGGATGCGAAGGAGGAACAAAAGTTTCGTATACGGTCCAAAACGACTTTAATGAAAGAAAATGGACTAACTATGGAATAAGTGAGCACGACAAGCCGTGCATTGACTCAGGCGTAAATGCTAAGGGTATGGGTCCTAACTTTGGACTCCTTTAAGTCAAGCTTCCCACATTGGACCAAATCGCTATATATGTTCTTAAGACTCTCGAATCAAAGGCTCCTTTGTTACTGTAGAAGCCATAATTATTTAATATTACTTATAATTGTATTCAAATTCCTCATCGTACTTTATGTTGAAACAGTCCACACAGATCCATATTCGTTAATGTTTGGCTCAAATTCCTCAAAAGTAAAAGCTTAGTTAGATCGAACACCATTTTTTTAAATGAATTTCAGACAAAACCAAATATCACCACTTTTTCCAAAACGGTCACGGCCAAGGTGATTCAATTTTTTTCTGGTCCATCGTCTTCGAAAATGTGGCACAGTGCATCGTTCCAGCACATCGACCGTATTTTGTTGTATTAAATTACAAATGTCAACCATGCCAAATGCGGACAGACGGACAAGGATGACAGAGCGAAGCAAAGCTAAGGTTATGGCAAATAATTTCTTACATGACCGAGAACAACATTGGGGAAATTACATTAAGACCATAGTCGGTCGTCGTCAATTTCCGTTTCGCTGATTTTGCTCATTTAATGCTGTTTTTGTATGGACTTTTTGCAATTTTATTTTTTGCATTTTTAATGCCCAGAAAAATGTATTTACTCGAATACCGAATACGAAGTACAAGTTGCGGCAGCCAGTAGTGGTATTTGCACGATGGCATCATTATCATCATCGCTGCTGCGGCACAATTGTATGTTGAAGAATTTCATTAAAATTTCTTTCCGGACACTGTGGCCATCGCCATCGAGGTAAGATGTTTCGGAAGAAAAGGCGCAATAAATGGCAACCGCATAGATAATGATGAGCAAAAAATCAGTTTTGGTATAAACAAGTTGGTCTCCCCGCTGCAAGTATTCAGATGGAAGAAGCACTGGCTGGGCCGAATATTGAATATGTACATCAATTTTAAAATATTAATGACACCAGCGGGACTTTTTTTGGCATAAAATGACAACGGGAACCAGTAAAAGTGTTTTGCGGGTCACTTATGTTGAGTGACCTTTGATGAGATAGTCGGTAATTTGTATAGGCTAGATCATGGGCTTCATTAATTAGAGACTTTATGATTTGTAATGCTTTTAAGACTCACATGTGTATGTTTTTTATGTCATTCCTCAAAGAAAAAACACGTGGACAATGGGTAAGTTCTGCTGGGCCGAAGCTTTTATACTCTCCACTTGTAGTATTGGGGAATATTTGTAGTATGGCATTGACCATGTTGAGGGATATGGTTGTTGGTGGTGGGTCCTTGTTTGACAAAACATGGAAAATTGGAAAAATTTTCGATAAACCAACGTGTTTTAATTGTTGAAACATTTTATCAAAATCAATCATCGATTACTGTGACGATGAGAAATTTACGTACAATTTGTGGGAGAAACAACGTGCCAACAAAACGCACTATTTATCGTGTAGTAAATGATTTCGAAGAAAGAGGCTCTGTAGCTGATAGGCCCAAGAATGGACCACGAGGTACTTCAAGATCGGCTGAAAACATTACTGCTGCTCAAAAAAGTGTTTAAAACAATCTACCAACCTCAATTCGACGCCGTGCTCAGGAGCTTGGTCTTCAAAGAACAACTTTGGTCAAAATTTTGCACAAGGATTTGCATTTGTTTCCATTTACGATTCAGTTGACACAAGAGCTTTTTCCACAAGACCATTTACGCCGCCGTACATATGCCAATAGGATGTTACAGCTCGCCCATGACAACCCCGATTTTCTTGAAAAAATCATAATAAGTGACGAGACACATTTTCATTTGAATAGATATGTGAATAAACAGAATAAATTAAACAGAATAAGTGTAAATTATTCCTCAGTCACATTGCATCCATTAAAAGTGACAGTCTGGTGTGCAATTTGGTCAGGAGGAATCATTGGACCGTTTTTCTATGAAAATAAAAACGGCGTAATGGTAACTGCCGATGGGACGCGATATCGTGATATGATTGAAAACTTTTTAACGCCAGAACTGCACGCTTTGGGCTTGATTGACATGTGGTATCAACAAGACGGTGCCACATCGCATACAGCCAGGATTACAATGGAATTACTGCGAGACCTCTTTCCACAACAAGTTATTTCAAGAAATGGTGATGTTGATTGGCCTCCAACTGCACCTCCCAGCACGGTCGCCTGATTTGACTGCTCCGTACTTCTTTTTGTGGGGATATCTGAAAAGCAATGCTTATTCAAACAAACCAAACACGCTTGAGCAACTCAAACAAAATATTCGTGATGAAATTAATGAAATACCGCCTGAAAAGTGTGAGAATGTAATAAAAAAGGGCTCGCATTTGTGAGGCTAACAGAGGCGGACATTTATCTGATTTTGTATTCCATACATAATTTCCATACATAATAAAATATTTATCAATATAAGATACATTCTCTTTCACTTAATCAAAAAATATAAACAAATAAAGTAGTATACCTTCACGACGGACACTCTGTACATGATAGAAAAATATGGTTGGAATATCAATATAGTTTGCTATATGGTTGCGGTACAACAATATTACGATCATCAAATCAAAGGTATGATTCATATACCATCATACTATGATCCCCACAACCATGTTATGATTCTCACAAAAATTGTATGATTCACACACAGCCATACATGATCCCCACAACCATAGTACGATTCACAGAAATAGTATGATTCAAACGCAACCATGAACTATACCAAAATTATTTATTAGAATTGGGTTATGTTGTCAAAAATAGAGATTTTTATTAAATAAATTATTTATAATTAATAAAAATAGAAGTGATTTATTTAACAGTACAAACAAATCCGTTAAAAAACATAAGTGTCTATTAAAAATAAATCAGTTAAACAAATGCAAAACAGTTTGTTTCAAAACATTTTAATTCACAGACAAAACGTACTATTACTCGTATTAAGTAAGATTCGATTGTTTTAATTCAAATGCCTTATTCAAATTTATAAAAATTACAATTATACATAATATATCGGTTGATCAATCTAAAGGTTTTTTTTTCAGAACAAAAAAAAATCAAAAAACAAATAAAATGTGGAATATTTGTGGTTCTTTCTAAAGGACTTTTTATGCCTTTTGTTATTAAAATATAATTTCCTTTTAATGTTGGCCACAACTACGCTTCAGGGTGTACAATTTTGTATGACTTATTCGAGCATTTCGACCGGTATGGCTTTAATGACACGCGTAATGTTGGCTTCCAAAATCTGAATCGCTAGTTTGTCAGCATAGAATTTGGACTTTGCGTAGCCCCAAAGAAAAAAAGTCTATACCGGTCCAAAACGTGATATTGGCTGCTCTTCGCAATAGCCTCTTAATAGATCCATTGTTTGAGCAGCTCTATGGCATGTGGATCCTTCCTATTAAATCCAAATGTCGTCAGGATTACGGGCTTTAATTTCAGGAAGCAAAAAGTCGGATATTAAGGCGCGACAGTGAGCTCCATTCACGGTTACCTTCCGACCATCATAATTTTTGAAAAAATAGGGACCGATTATTCCACCAGCCCATAACTGCACAAGACTATGGTTTTCCCTGGGTATAATGGCACCTCTTGAACCTCTTATGGATGTTCTTCAGATAAACTGCGGCAATTATGTTTATTGACGTTGTCGTTGAGCCAGAAATGTGCCTCATCACTGAACGAAATTTTGGTCGAAAACAGTTTCTCACCGAACGCTCATTTCCATTACACAGTTGCACAATTTTGAGACGTTGTTTCGGTGTAAGTCTTTCCATGATGAAATGGCAAACAATATTGAAAAAAATAAAGTTTAACACAACTCCCGCAAAATCAGTGAAAAAAAGCTATTGAAAAAAAACCCTCAAGATGGATCAGCCTAAAAAAGTGTTTTGAATATGAAGAGGGAAGCGTAAGGTTCCAAAAAAAGGACGATATAATAAAACCAGTTTCACTGAGACGCGGTCGGTCTTAAGAATCCTTGGGGCCTAAAAAACAGCCTTTTCAAAGTTGAAACTGTCGAACAAATACTTAAACAAGCTTCAATACTCAAACTTAAGCTAAAAAATAATTAAAAGTCCGAATATGGATTAATATTTTAGATGGAATTCATAGAATCGTGCCCATAAATAAAATAATTGTTATTTATACGATTTATTCTAGAGCAATTCGGCCTTATCGAACTTATTGGCGTTATAAATTATTTTTTATTCAGTTATTATTAACATAACAAAACAAGGGATTTTTAAAGATATAAAGTGTGGTTACATTTTAAGGGCCGATGTTGATTTTGAACAAAACACAAATTATTTAGGGGATTATTGTCATTTCTTTTTATTGTGATAATATTGGTATGGTTCAATTATGTATGGAACAAATTATCAGTCAAATGGCCACCGCGACCTCGGCGGCACACCTCCATCCGATGGTCCAAATTTTTGATCACGCTGAGGCATAATGGAGGTTCTGTGCCGTTAATGTGCCGAACTATCTCATCCTTTAGCTCTTGAATTGTTGCTGGCTTATCGACGTTCACCTTTTCCTTGCAAATAACCCTAAAGAACCCTAAAGAAAGAATTCCAACGGTGTCAAATCAAATGATCTTGGCGGCCAATTAACTTCGCCACGGCGTGAGATAACAAGGCCATTGAAATTGTCGCGCAAAAGAGCCATTGTTTTGTTAGCTGTGTGGCAAGTGACATCGTCCTGTTGAAACCACATATTGTCCCCATCCATATCTTCCAATTCGGGCCATAAAAAGTTCGTTATTATCTCGCGATAGCGAACACCATTCACAATAACCTCCAGACCGGCCTCATTATGGAAAAAATATGGCCCGATGATGCGCCAGCCCATAAAACGCACCAAACAGTCAATGGTTGTGGGTGCATTGTTTTTTTGTTAATCACCCTTGGATAATCATTCGCCCAAATGCGGCAATTCTGCTTATTGACGAATCAACTGAGATAAAAATGTGCCTCATCACTGAAGATGATTTTCTTCGAAAATCGATCATCCGCTGTTGCCATTTCTTGCTTCCATTCTGACCTTTGATGAGGTTTGGAATGGCTTTAGTTCTTGAGTCAATTGCACGAGCGTGAGAGGTGTAACTGTTCTGGACACGACGACGAGTTGAGGTGGACAGATCTTCAGCCAAACTACCACGAACAGCAGCAATATTTTCTGCAGTACGAGCACTGGTGTTTTAATATCTCCTGCAGACCCGGTTTGCTCAAACGATATGTCCGATCGTACACACATTTGGACGATTAAATTGACCGAAAAAATCAAGTGCACGATATGCATTTTGGTTTGAACGCCCATTTTTATAATAAGCCTGAATTACTTTTACGCGTTGCTCGCTTGTGTGTCTTTCAATGGTTAAAATTGAGTTAGTCTGAAGATAAGAAATATCAAATAAAATGCAGAAAAAATTGACGTTTAGGTGTGGTTCGCATTCAACATCGGCCCTTAAAATTTAACCACACTTTACAGTAACATTGGGTGTGCTTGACCACTTAGCTCTATACAGATTTTGCTATAAGCATAGTAGCATTTTTAATGCTAAGCATATTCCTAACAGAAAGCAACGAACTTTAACTTTTAGGGATTTTCATTACATACGAGTTTGTTTTTCACAGCATCACTTTCAAGCCAAGCATTTGCTAAACAAATATTTTCTTTTACTATCGCTTTAATGAATTCCATCGTACTTCCAGAACACTTTCTTCACATCATCCCCTTGCAGCAAATTGCTAATAAATCCTTTTCATAGCTCATAATACTTGAAAGGAATTCAGACATTTACCGTCTCATCAAATTCATGCTAACCATTCACATCCTGCCCGTATAGAATGCTAAGATCAGGAAATGCAAACCATAAAAACATAATCTGCACAAGAGAAGAGAATGGCAAGAGGAAAAATAATAATAAAAATAATGTGACATCTTCACATTTATCCCAAGGAAAACTCCAAAGAAAATGAAAATTGTGTCAGTCTCTCATTTGGGCAAACCTGTCGACAAACATTGAGCTGAGGAGAAAAATGAAAAAACTGCGAACTGCATTCAAGCCATGCATGCAAACTTATCAAGAAAAGGAGAAAAGGTAAAACGGCGGAATACTTAGTTGGGATTCAATAAGAAGGAAGTCGACTTGGCGGTCTACTGGGAGCTGCAATGATGCTACTATATTGATAGTAATAGCGACAAGAGGGAGCTTGTTTGTGTAGGTGTGAGTGTGTATGTGTGTGCTCGTGTATCATGTCACAGGTTATATTCAAACACTTCCTGGAAACAGTCACCACGATTCATTCATGTACTGGATGCACATAAGCTGCTGGGAGGTGCAGTTGGTTTCCATTTTATGTTTGTGGTACTTCCTTGTTTTCACTTTAATTGGCTTATTTAGTGACAGGGAAATATCGGATGTCATTAAAGCAATTGAAAAAGCGTTTCGTGTAAAGTGAATAAAGATTAGTGGCAATTATTTTTACGTTTGTAAAGTGGTGCATTAAATAGGAAAAGGGGTCTTACTAGACGCTTCCAATAATTATGATATACTAGGGCATCTTTAAAACCTTCTGCTTGCACTTTAGTCGCATTTGAGTAGAAATTTAAATTTGTTCTTGTGTCCGTAGATCTTCTTGGAATTGGGCATTTCGATCGATTTGCACCTGTCCCAAACACCGCTATCGCTGCGGTTTGATTGAAGCGCTTACATCGATTTCGGCATAAAACGTAAATATAAAACGTTACGGAAACGGTTATACCAACCGAATTCAGCTATTGGTTGCCACAACTGGTGGTTATACAACCAACCAATTATGAAGTGCATGTTGCTTTGGTATCAATATTTGGTGGTAATAACAAATAAATTTAACAAAAGCTTGGACTGAATGACTTAAGTGATTATAAAAAATTCCCTAAATCATTTTCCCTAAATTGTAAAGGAAGCCCCTGGTAGGTCAGAGTTACATTGTATTTGCCCAGTAAACTTTTATTTTGCAACTTTATACCAAAATAATGTAGAGATTTTTCCAGAGGTTGACTCAGTCCTTGTGTAGAAATAATTTTGAACATTTCTTAGCACAAATCCTTTTTTTTGTAAAATATAAGCCACATAGCTTCAATAGTGCGACTGAAGTTCGTTTTTCACACGAAGATGGTCAGGCAGCCGGGCATGTCTATATCATCTTAACATTTTATCGGATCTTCGAAGAGTATTACGAGGTGTAACAAACGGAAAGACTAAGTGCATATATCCACTATATTATAATAGAAGGTAAATGCTTTGAAGACCGGCCGCATTACCAAACACGTTTTACATCCGATCTTGCTTAATTTAACTCTCGGATAAGTGAGATTTTAAATTTTCGAACTAAAATTCCCCATCATGATCGATGGGAAGTATACCCACCTCCACATGTACGAGGGCGACCGCAAAAGTAACTGGCCTAACATAAAAAGAACCGTTTTTTTGGAATTATTATTTATTTTTCAACATAATCTCCTTCCAACTCAATACACTTCATCAAACGTTTTTAAGTTTTTTAATTCTATCCGAAAAATAAGATTTTTCAAGACCTTCAAAATATGCCTCAGTTTCAGCAATAACCTCGCTATTGGACGAAAAAGAAGGAGCTGAATCTGGACTATATGGTGGATGCGGAGCAATTTCTAATCGCAATTCGGCCAGTTTTTGTTTAGTTAAAAATGCAGTGTGTGAAGGATCATTATCTTGATAAAAAAGAACTTCGTTTTTTTCTAAATGCGGTCGTTTTATCTTGATTTCTTCACTCAACCGATCCAATAATGCGCAATAATATTCACTATTTAAAGTTTTTCCTTTCTCAAGATAATCAGTAAATATTATACCCCTTGCATCCCAAAATACTGTGGCCATTACTTTTCCTGCTGACTTAACAGTTTTCGCATTCTTGGGATTACTTTTACCAGCTTCTATCCATTGCTTTGACTGTTCTTTGCATTCTGGGATGTAGTGATGGATCCATGTTTCATCAACAGTTATGAATCGGCGAAAGAGCTCTATTGGATTACGCTGATAAATCGCTAAAAACTCATCGGAAATGGTCCAACGGACGATTTTATGGGGCAAATTCAACAAACGCGGCACCCATCTTTCATGTGGAGTTCATCATGTTAAATACCCCAAACTTGTTTTTCGTCTATTTTAACAATATCAGTAAGTTCTCTGAGCTTTATTCGTCTATCTTTAGTCACTTCATTAAATATTTTTCTAATGTTTTCAAAGGAAGTTTTATCAAGAATCGATTAAAAATAAGTTCAAGGCGATCCCACCAATAGTTTGGTTTTATTGACAACCTGTAAGGAACTCCGGTAAAATAAGTCCCATGAGACCCACGTTTTTAACTAGCTTTTGTCAAAGTGGTCCCCTTTGACTTAGGGTCGCAGTGATGTTTATGCCCAGGAGAGCGTTATCACGCCATGCTCAGCGAATTTTTGTTTTCAAAAATTCAAGCGAATGACATAGGCAACACATTGTTTCAACAAGACGGGGCCACATGTCACAAGGCCAACGCAACCGATTTTGTTTAAAATTTATCTGGAAATATTATGAGCGACTTTTAAGTAACCGTGATGAAATTGTCTGTCCATGATTTATATGGCTCTGATACAAATACGAATTACGGATCAACTTAATTATATTACAGTCATATAATCAGCCCCGATTAAAGAACAATTCGTAAGTGAGGCCGGGCCAAAGCTTTTATACTCTCCATAATGGATTGAGTTGTAGTATTGCATTGACAGTATTGGGGTTAATGTTTGCAAGTGGTGGGTCGCTGAGTTAATACCCTTTTTAGAATAAGTGCGATCGCTTGGCGTTTTCTCCAAAATATTTTTTGGAGAAAATTACGAAGAAACAAAGGAAATCTTTGCATATTACGCGTATTGAAGAGATATGATTACTATATAGTCTCGACAACAACAATATGTTGTCTTCAATAGACGTTTGTTAGTCACAACCATAGTATGATTTTTTTAATTTCATTATGACAATAGTATGATGGCGCTATTAATATTTAAAAATAAAAATATGATTGAAGCGACAAAAGTATTGTTTTTTAATTTTCTGATAACAACAATATGCGTATAATAATTTTTATAAATTTGAATATGGTTTTAGAACAATGTTATTGATACGAGTCTTACGCAGTAGCACACACAGAGTACAGATTTGTTGCCGCAATATTTGCCAACCGAATGTTGGTGGTTGAAACTACTACCCATGTATCCCATCCTTACAACCGAATGTTGATTGGGTAGATAGCAATTTTCAGTGGAGGTAACTGACACTTTCGGTTGTGGAAAACAAGTATCGGTAATCCTAACAGATTAATATGATTATTGAAACTATTGTTGAACATGCATTTGTTGTTGTTATAGATAGTTGGTTATAAGTACTTTTTGAAAAAAAATATTTTTTGAAAATAATTAATTAAGGTATATAACAATATTTATTGTCAAGCTTTCGGTGGCCGTAACTCGAGAAAAATGGGTGGCCACCAAAAAAACTTGGTTGTTGTTTTGAATAATAAGGAGGGTTCTGATCAAGTCTGAGTAATGTCGCGTAATTACAGTTAAGCCTGTTTCTACTTAGTAGGGACATAAATACTGTTTCACGCGTTTTATGCTGTTAAATAAAAAGGGCTGAATGATTTTGGACCAAATATTTTTTAATGTATTTATTGATGTATGAGTAGTAGGGATATGCTGATTCCAAATAATGATTGACAGCTAAAAGCACATTAATCATTTTTAATGTGCTTTTGGTATAGGGAATCCTATATAATTAATTTTTATTACCTTGGGGGTATGAGTACGTGATGTGACCCTTTTTTATTTGGTAATAGGAAATCCTATGTGGTTTTCAGATAGTCCTAGGTAATTAATTTTTATTACCTTGGGGGTATGAGTACGTGATGTGACTTTTCTTTGTTAGGGGTATAGGAAAATCCAATGGGGTTATCAGATACTCCAAGATAATTAATTTTTTATTAGCTTGGATGAGTACGTGATGTCCCCCCTTTTTATTTGGATATATATGGAGATGATAATAAATTTTTATTAGCTTGTGTGTGGGGATCGTGATGTGACCCTTTTTTTATTTGATATGGTGTATAATTAAACATCGAGTGCAGTCATTGCTTCATCGATCGTCATAGTTCTGAGCCTTTCTTTGAAATTTTTCCGTTAAGATGGTGCTTGTGTTTAGAAGTATTCAAGTTAGTGTTTTAGGGTTGCACGTGTTCATATGTTTTGTCGTCATTGTTTTTTATGAACCTTATTTTTATTTATTTTTGCTGCCTGATAGAAAATCCCTTATGTCCATGTTGTGTGTGTGTGTGTGTGCTAGAGTAATGTTGTATCCGTTAGAGTTCTGAGCCTTTCTTTGGAATTTTTCCGCCCACACGGTTGTTATGTGTATGCTTGAGTTTGTATGTTTTTTGATATTTCAGAGATCTTAATTTTTTCCTTTCAATTTCAATTCGTTAGAGTACTGAACCTTTCTTTGGAAATTTTCCGTCAAAAAATACTTGTGTGGTGAAGGAGTACGTGCTCGTCTGTTCTATCGTCATTGTTTTGATAACCCTGTCGCTAGAATTATACATATTTTTGTTTTTTGGGTTTGACAATTTGTTGCCCTGTTTTGATTTACAAGTGACAATGTACTTGATTTTGAATGTATGTGGAAATTGTGGCTTGTGACCTTATGTAACGTTTGAAAGATGCACTGTGGGATGTTGAATTGTATAAATTTTCTATAGTCTGTCGCAGGTAATTCTTTCGATTATCCAGTGCCATGAAATTGAATGCATATGATAATTATGTTGTTTAATTTATGACCACTTGTTTGTATCGAAAAGGTTCGATGAAGGAATTTAATATTTACCTGCAAAATAATGTAATTTCTTTCATATTGGGCGGAGGATTTTTTTTTTAATATAAAGCCTTGGACATCTTAAATGAAAACAATCAGTTTGTATCTAATATCAACAAGGAAACATGTCTTTAAGCAACGAATCAGGGGTTTTCAGTGAAGATAGTGGGGAGTTTAGATTTAGCAACGAATTCGTTAATCGAGGATTCATCGTCATGTACGACGACGAAAGTGTAGAAGAGCTAGGGATCTTAATTGAAAATGAACCAATCGTTATTGAGGACGATGGAATCATACACATAGAAGATAGCCCAGATAACGTTGTTATTGTGGTTGATGACAACGAAGAAGCTATGGAAGCCGAAGACATTCCAAATGCTATGGAAGGAGAAAATATTCCAAATGCTGAACCATTCCGTATAGAAGAAGACGAGGAACCAATCGTTATTGAGGACGATGAAAACATACCGATAGAAGATAGACCAGATGATGTTGTTGTTGTGATTGACGACAACGAAGAAGCTATGGAAGCCGAAGACATTCCAAATGCTATGGAAGGAGAAAATATTCCAAATGCTCAACCATTCCGTATAGAAGAAGACGAGGAACCAATCGTTATTGAGGACGATGAAAACATACCGATAGAAGATAGACCAGATGACGTTGTTGTTGTGATTGACGACAAGGAAGAAGCTAGGGAAGCCGAAGACATTCCAAATGCTCAACCATTCCTTATAGAAGAAGACGAGGAAGGTCAAGCGCAAATGATACCGTGTCCCCTTGCAAGAGCTAGACAATTTAATATGTCTGGATCTGTACAGGAAATTGTAATGGAGCTATTAAGAGAAGATTTACAACGCCAAAACCGACGACCAATCGAAAGGAGCAGAGATCTCTTCGAAGGCTATGAGGATGAGGAGGATTATATTCCATGTGCCCAACCGAGAGAAGACTAATAACCACTGCAGGTTTTAGTCTAAACAAGATATCTTTAAAATAAAAATTATATGCATAAATGAAAACTTTTTATTTTAACAATCATTTATTTTTCTTGTAACAATCTTTATTATAATTAATATTTTTGATTTATATTTAAATAAATGTGAATACACAACAAAAATTGTATTTATTTCGTTTTTTTTTTTTATTGATAAAATAGTTTTTTTTTTATTTTGGTGTGTCTATATATGTGTTGGTATGTTTATGAAAAATTAGAAAAATAGTTGATTTACTTTTCTCACTCTTCCTCTCTTGCATCCGCTATAGTTCATGAAACTATATCCATTTCATTCACCCTTTAGTCTTAACGTTTACTAATTTGTCAGTAAAATTGATTCGAAACAATATAAATAGCGGGTAACATATGGAGAGACTGTATAGTTTTGAATAAAGTTCCCCATGATGAGTTCAAACACAGAATTAATTTCATCGTTCAATTTTTTAAATTTTAAAAAAATTCTTAGCATTAAGGAAATGAAACCACACAAAAACTACAACATAACTGGAGCATACAGAACATCTACAAAGTATGGAGATACAATCGCATTGAAGATAGCTGAAAAAATATTATATCTCCCCAAAAGATTTAACTCTCTGGCAGATGATGCAATTCAACGGTTGAACGACATATCCTTTGCCATAACAAAGATACCCTTAACTGAAGATCAGGACCATCCACTATGCCGATTAGAGCTTACCCAGATTCTACCTACAGATATTTTTTATACACCCACTTTTCCTTAAATTAAATCGAACAATAAGTAAAGTTTAAGCTAATTTATATTCTGAATACTTTCAAATAATAAATAACAAGAAACGCATCAAAGTACAATAATTTTTATACTTACTTTATACATTTGTAAACAAATAATTCAAATAAAATAACATGATACATATATGAAAAAAGAAAATAATTTTTATTTTTATATTAAGTATTCTATTTCATCAGGTATAAAGTTTTCTATTTGATGATAATTTGTCTCAATAAAAACAAATAACTTATATAAATTGTTGAGAGCACATTTAAATCTCATATCATTATGAAGAATGCAAGAAGTATAATAGTTTGGTAAATTCTTAAAGTTGATTCTATTTTCCAGGTTTATAACAGTTGTTTTGATATATTTCAGTAGAAATTCTTTCTTTGCTTTGCCGAAAACAAAAATGTATTTATAGTTATTCAATGGAGAAATTACGTCGCCCACATTAACATAACTTGTGTTTCCACTCTGCCACTCTAACCCATTTACATGATTTCGACAGTAAGCATTCTTCTTCCGTCCCTCTTTAGTAAGTTCTCTGCCGTCAAAGGGGGGACTGAAATGGAAATAGTTGGGTGCAACGCTTCTTCCACACATGAATGCCAACTCCTTAATGTAAACGTCACTCTGATTGCCATGACAAAATTGGAAATCAACCAATGCGATTTCAGATCTCTCAACTTTAAACATTTTACGATGAAGTTTTATGAAGAACTAAAGTATAGATTACAGAAAGTCTTCCCTTTATATAGCGGATAAATCTACCGACAAACAATCAGTGCTTTTTTACTCATCAAAGTTAAATGGAACCATCTGTTAAGAAGGAGGAGAAATATCAAAACCACGAAGTCGTCTTCGAATTTGAATATTTTATAAATTTAAAATTGAAAGTAAAGTGTGGATTTTCAACAGCGTTGAGATTCAAACCTCTCATATGGTTCCAAGATAAGAAGAAAAATTATATAGGAATCTCACGTGAAATATGGCTCCATTTAATGATGTACAAGGACTACATTCAAATTCGACTAGATCAATACGAGTTTTTCGATTCCTTCAACTTGCTGAATGATCCACCGATTGATGACATTTCGTTTGGATTTCGACAAAAGAATGATATTTCTTACCTTGTGATGAAGCAAAATAATCATAAAATTATGATAAATTGTGAAGAATGGCGCAACATTACACGTATTGGAATATTTTTAACTACTTTTATATGTTGGAACAACATACTGCAAAAGCAAATTGTATACTTTTATAATAATCATTATATTCCCACTTGTGTCGCTTTAAATAAAACTTACATTCAAGTTAACGATATCAAAGGATTTTATGAGAAGGATGTTGAAGTAGATTTAACGAGATTATGTTTTGAGCTAGGTCAAAAAATGAAAAAAACTATTGAACATGATATTAAAATTTATAAGCTAAACTTGAGAATAAAAAATAAAACCTGAAATACTATTGAATATTAAATTTGTGTTTATTTATTAAATATTAAATAGAAATTTTAAACATAAATGTCCACAATTATATGATTTAAAATTTTGCTCCCTCTTATAATTATATTTAATTTTATCACCTAAGTATAGTAAAATTTCGAGAGGCGGCTGAAGGTTTCCAAAACTATCATAGTACTCAATATTGTTGTTATTTTTGTTATATGCTACCCAATGTGTACCATAACCGCTATATGAGTCCAAATTAACTATTCCGCATTCTTTGCGTCTAGGTGTTTTCGGAAGTTTGTCCCTCATATAGACTCCTCTAAAATATGGTAAATGTTTTTTTCCAAATTCTCTAATATCGATGTCAGTCAGAGGTCTTTTGGGTAGCTGCTTTATTAGTTTTTTGATGATTTCTTGTTGTATGTGATTCCTATTCCCGTTTTGTATGGTTTTAGATAAAGTCCTTTTCCCATGGCTATCCCCTCCATTCGCTTGTTGTGTCGCACATTTTCTTCAAATTGTTGTTTTGCATTTTTAGCGGTCTTAATTGCTTTTGCGATGGAAGATGCACCTGAAGTTAAAGCTCCCAATGCACCAAGAGCCGACATAATAGGTATCAGAGGTAGAAATCCACCAACTTTTGGCACACGAATAACTCTGGGTATACTGACTTGAGATTTTCTACCTTTAAACGATTTTCTAATCACCATTTGAGCAAGGCGAATGGCACTGTTGATATCATGTGGTTTTTCTTTTTTAAGGACTACAGATGCACCTTTAACTGCAGTATTAAATATATTTTTTCGACATTTTGTTTTAGGTTTTCTCTTCTCTATCCCCATACCAAGTTTTACTTTAGTCTTCATAGCGTTTGTAACTAAAAATGCGTTTATTTTTTCTCCAATTCTACTATCTTTAGCCTTTACTCTTTCCCAAGCTCTTTCCGCTAGTTCTTTGTCAGCTTGATGTCGTTTGTTTATATCTTTGTTTTGTGTATATGCAATATCATGAGCTTTACATGCCTCATCCAAAATATTTATACCCTTATCACCCCTTTCAAGTCTTTTTTCTAACTTTGTTCCGGGGCCGCAAAATTGATATCCAGGCAAATGTAATTCTAAGGGTAAATTCTGAATTACGTTATTGATTAACCCACTTCCTTGAACTACACTTTTGTTATTAGCAACCTTTTTATGATAGACAATCATTTTATACCTTTTCTGAAATGATTCAACATAAATTGAAATGATATAATAAGTTTACAATCAGTTGTTAAAATGCGTCTAATAAAGCAAGATACGAATATTAACGTGAGAAATTTAGATTTCACGCATCAAAATACGCTTAAAACAAAGCACAGTTCCCTTTTACCTAATTCCATAAGAGCTCTCATTGTGGGTCCTTCTAATTGTGGAAAGACAAATGTTATGCTTAGTCTTATTGAAAGTCCGAACGGATTGAAATTTAAAAATATTTATCTATACTCAAAGTCGTTATATCAACCGAAATATGAGTATCTTAAACAGCTTGTTACACCTATAAAAGGAATGGGATATTATACATATACAAATGGAGAAGATGTTATTGAACCTGAACATGCCAACCCTAATTCAATATTTATATTTGATGATATTGCATGCGAAAAACAAAACAATATAAGATTATACTTTTGTATGGGTCGACATCGCGATATAGATTCATTCTATTTATGTCAAACATATACTCATATTCCAAAACATTTAATTCGCGATAACGCTAATATTATAATAATGTTTAAACAAGATGAAATGAACATGAAACATATATATAATGATCATGTTGGAAGCGATATGACTTTTGATAACTTTCGTGATATATGCCGAGAGTGTTGGAAAGATAAGCATGGATTTTTAGTTATAAATAAAGAAGACGAAATTCGCTGTGGACGTTATAGAAAAGGTTTCAATGAGTACATTCATAGTTAGTAATAAATCAACCTCTGATTCCAACAGACGTCGATCAAGTTAAATAGTCTAGTTGAAACAAACAGCCTACCAGTTGAAATAAACAACCCACCAGTTGAAACTAACAGCCTACCAGTTGAAATGAACAGCCTACCAGTTGAAATTATCAGCTCGACCAGTTGAAATAAACAGCCTACCAGTTGAAATTAACAGCTCGACCAGTTGAAATAAACAGCCTACCAGTTGAAATAAACCGCCTACCAGTTGAAATATACAGCCTACCAGTTGAAACAACCTGCCTACCAGTTTAAATTAACAGTCTACCAGTTGAAATTAACTATCCATCAGTTGATATAATCAATCTATAAGCTATAAATCAACCTATAAGCATGGAGGAAACCCTTCTAAAGGAATTAATTAAGTCGAGAAAAATCTTAAAACAGAAATTTAATAGCATAAAATTAGGGGAAGCGGAAAAAAGTGAGAGATTATCTAATACCTTTAAGCCAGTGATCGAACCATTAAATGAAATATTAAAATTAACTAATACTAAAAGACCTGCAGCTACAAACCAACAGAGTCTAAAATTCGACAGCAGTACTCCGATAAAGAAATTTAAGGAAGACAATGTTGAAACCCCTATTGTAAAAACATTTAAGAAAGATCATTGGAATTCTGAAGATGAAACAAATGAGAATGATTTCTTTTCTCAATCAGATGAAAATGAATTGGACGTTATCGATTTATCATTACTTCATAACGTAAAAAAACTTGATACAACATATGGTCCACATAAAGATGAGAAAGGTGACTGGAAATTCGCCAACAACAACCTTCGATTAAACGAAAACAAAATTATTATCGGAAATAATTCGTGGGCTTATACACCAGGTTTATTTGAACTCATTTTTCATAAAATCCCCAAGAAATATGACAAATTCGAACTTGATATCTATAAAAGAATTCTGATGAATACTAACGCACATAAAAGAAATTATGACGCAAACGACCAAATTAAAGGAAACAAAAGCTATAAGTATAAAAAAATTATAAAAAGACTCTTTGAAGCTACTCACACGGGTAAAGGTTTAATGACTGTTAATCGCGAAAAGTCCAACTATATATACTGGGATGACCCCAACGAGTTAGTGGAACGTCTAAAACTTTTGTTGGCTTCACAAAGCGCTGGTAATACGAATCATAATAATGAAATAGTATCCATAATTGAGGAACTGAGGGAAGCTGATATAATTTACTGATATTACCGAAAAATCTATTATTCGCAACATGAGTGTCGACAAGTTCGGTCACTTTTCTAATAATAGTTCTTTTATATTAAGGAGCAATGTTACTGAAATATTTGGAATTACTATGGATTGGAATAATAACATCGATATACAAAATAAAAAAATCAAAAATTTGGCACCGCCGTCAGCAGAAACAGATGCAGTCAACAAAGCTTACTTACGATTCACAAGAAATATTAAGAAGTGAATTTAATAAGAAAATAAATAATGTCAGAGAAGAAATAGCAAACTTGAATAAGAATCTTAAAGATATTATAACGATATACATCCAACCATCCAACGATTAAGAATTTATTTATTGTTTACATCATCAAAAATGGAAAGAAGATCAATAGTAAACGAACTGCATGCCCAAGCAAGAAAACATTTTCAGCGACGAAGAGTAGTAATGAAGGGAATTGATGACTTATGGCAAGCTGACTTGGTTGAAATGGGAAATTACTCAAAGCTAAATAGAGGATATAAATATATGTTAACAGTTATTGACACTTTTTCAAAATTTGCTTGGGTTGAAGCAACTAAATCAAAAAATGCCACTGATGTAACTGCTGCATTTCAAAGAATATTAAACTTAGGGCGTATACCCAACAATTTACAAACTGATGATGGAAAAGAATTTTTTAATAAACAATTTGAACAACTTATGAAAACACATTCAATCAATCACTACTCAACATACAGCGTTATGAAGGCTTCAATTGTTGAACGTTTTAACAGAACGTTAAAGGGTATGATGTGGAGAGAATTTAGCTTCAACGGTAACTACCGTTGGTATAATAACTATAAAAAGTTGGTGGAAACTTATAACCGCAAAGTGCATAGAACAATCAAAATGACCCCAAGCGATGTGAGTGTTTCGAACGAAAAAAATTTGCTGAATACCGTATATAATCGCCTCAAAATATATATACCTTCCAAACTTCATGTGGGAAATTATGTACGTATAAGTAAATACAAACACATTTTTGAAAAAGGATATACACCCAATTGGACAACAGAAATATTTAAAATAAGAGCTATCCAAAACACAAACCCAGTAACGTGTCTTCTAGAAGACTATCAAGGCAACCCAATCAAAGGTGGATTCTACAAGGAAGAGCTTCTACGTACTCGTTTTCCGAACACATATCTTGTAGAAAAAGTATTGAAATCAAATGGTGATAGAGTATATGTTAAATGGTTGGGCTTCTCGAATCATCATAATTCATGGATAAACAAAAATGAAATACTATAATTTTAAATAATTTCAATAAAAATGAATAAAACAACTAATACAAAACATTTATTTTCATTTATTATTTAACTTTCATAATGTCAGTAACATTAGCTTTGAGCGGAAGATCTTCTATATTAACTGCTAATTATTTTCCCCCTATTGAATTATCTGGGGAATATGAAGCATGTTTAGTAGATTTTCACTCATACAACTCAATTCCAAACATTGATTATGATAATAATTTATTTCATATTGGTGATATGGTAATTGAATTACCGATAGGTTCCTACGAGCTAACTGACATAGTGAAAACTATAAAGACAGCATATAAAAGGCAAAACGAAAACAAAACAATAGAGATAAAAGCAAATAATAATACATTGCAAATTGAAATATTTTCCTCACATGACGCAATTAATTTTAATAAAGATCGTTCTATAGGAACTCTTTTTGGATTTGATGAAAGAATACTAATATCGAATACAAGACACTATTCTTATCTTCCCGTCAACATTTTAAAGGTCAATGCCATACAAATACAGTGTAATATAACAACTGGAGCTTATATGAATAATTTAACGGCACACACTATTCATCAATTCGCAATTAACGTTTCTCCAGGATATAAATTGGACGAAACACCTAGAAATCTCATTTATTTGCCAGTAAACGTCAAAGAAATAAGTACTCTAAAAGTATGGATTGTTGATCAAGAATCACGATTAATTAATTTTCGCGGGGAAGAAATTACACTTCGACTTCATCTTAGACCAATATCAAAATGATAATTTATAATATATATACTAATAAAAAGAAAGACTTAAACATTCCCATTCCAGCAGTCAAACCTAAAAGACCACAGTTAACAAAAGAAAATCAAAAATTTTTGAAATCTTTAAATCTACATTTAAAAAAAAAATAATGTCTGAACTGCTTGACGTCACTGATGGACCCCTTTCGGACGAAAGCATAATAAAAAAGGAATATCATAGCTATATTCCATATATACAATCGTTTAAGCATAACGATGAAATTAGAATTACAATTCAAAATCAAGACTTATATGTTCTACCGAGTGAAAGTTATCTGTATATTGAAGGAAATGTAACGCTATCAGGTGGTGAAAAATCTTCAAATGCCCGACTACGAAACAACTGTGTAGCTCACATGTTTGATGAAATACGCTATGAAATTAATGGTATAGAAATCGATAGAACACGAAATTTAGGAATATCAAGCACAATAAAGAATTTTGTCTCTCTAAGCGAATTTGAAAGCAATATGATGAAGAATGCTGGATGGAATGTTGGTGAAGATTTATCGGTGGAGTCATTTAACTTTTATATTCCCCTTAAGTTATTGTTGGGGTTCGCTGAAGACTTTAAAAAGGTTATTTTAAACTGCAAGCATGATCTTATTTTACTACGAAGCTCAAGTGATACCAATGCTTGTTATTCAACTGATAAAAATGAAAATTTAAAATTAGCTATAACAAATTTAACATGGAGAATCCCTCACATTCATCTATCCGATTCCACAAAACTAAAAATGATGAAAATAATAAGAGATGGAACATCTTTACCTCTGGCATTTAGGAGTTGGGATTGTCATTTTAATCCAACCTTTGCAGGCGCAACAAAGTGTAATTGGAATGTAAAATTATCGACTAATAGAGAAAGACCACGTTTAATTCTGATTGCATTTGAAAATAATAAAAAATTTATTCACTGTAATCTTACAAATATGAAAGTATACCTAAATTCAGATATCTACCCCTATGATGACTTAAATTTAAAGTTTGATGATAACCGATATGCTGTTCTCTACGATATGTATGCTAAATTTCAACAAAGTTATTATCTGAGAGACCCACAACCAATTATTTCATGGGAACAATTTAAAGAGAAACCAATTATGGTTATCGATGTCAGTCATCAGAATGAGACAATCAAAAGCGGGCCAATCGACGTAAAAATTGAGTTTGAAACCGGTACATCAATCCCAGCAAATACATTTGCATATTGTTTAATACTACATGATCGATGGATGGAGTACACACCCTTAACAGGAATTGTTAGAAAAATCTTTTAAATTTCTCCCTCCCTCAATTATTTATTTATTTATATTTAAGATTGTATACTTACATAATTTCCATAATAAAAAATATAAATAAAATATAAACATTTGAAATTTTTTTTTTCTTTTATTAAAATTTTTTTTCTTATAAATAATTAACAAAAATAATATAATAAGCTTATTTACTCTGGAGATTATAATAAATACATTTCAATTCCTTCATCGGTAAATGAAAGATTCATTAAATCAACTCCATCAAACATTTCAGAATTAATAACATTTTCGTTTGATATTCTAAAGTGACCCCAAGCATATGTGGTTACACCATCAGGTTTAATCTTTCTTTTATTATCATCACAACTCAATGTGATTTTATTTTGTTTATTTGTATAAATAACATGATTTTTAGATTTAAATGTTAGCATATCACCCGTAATTCTACTTTTATTTAGTAAACAATCTCTAAAAGTATCTATGTTGTATGTAGAGAGGATGGACTTTTTAACACCCTTAGATTTTAAAATTTCAGCACCATGTTGTACACTTATCGCATACATTTTTGGTCTCAATCCTATGAACTCCTTCATAACTCTTCCACAGTTTTCGTCTTTCATCATTCCTAGCTTCTTTTTATTGACCAGTGCAATATTGAATATATTCATCGACGGATACTCTGAGGTGTCAAATCTCTCCTGAATTTCACTAGACGTTATTTCTTTATAAAAATCTCTTCCCTTTAACGAATATATAAATGAATCTGTATCCATATAATTTAACGATAAATCATCTTGAAATTTAGGTTTCATAAAACCATAATGGAAATCATACATTTTCCACTTTGATAGTTCTAGAACACAGAATCCTAAATATATTGGTTTATTGTAAATGGCCTTGACTCGATTTAATTGGATTGCGAGAGCCTTATCAGAGAACTGAGTTAAACTATGAAAATTAGGTTTGGCTATCAACGATCGCGCGCCTAACTTTTTTTTATTTATGGTCTCCCAGTGATTAACAATTTTAACATCTTTTCTTTTATCTACATTCTCCATTGTCTTTCCATATACGGCGTTATTTAACAATTTAAAGAAATCTTTTTCAAACGTATTTTTTGCTTTGGTTCTGTACTCTGTATTAACATCGATGTACTTTTTCAACCATGCATCTTGGTTGAATGCTAGTATACGTTTTACACCGCTTAAGATTATTCCTTGTTGTAATGCTTGACGAAGATTTCTGTAGTGTATGGCATATGAGTTTTTAGAAGAAAAGTCGGTTATTAACTTTTTATATTTGGATTCACCCACAATTTTGTTTTGCGCACAAAAAGGTAAATCGTTATGTATATCGTGAAGGTGAGTAGGGTACTCTAAATCAACTTCATAAATATAACCAACTGGAGAATTATCTCCAATATTTAAAATATTTTCACTCTTGGATAGTTTTGCAAATTCCGTTCCTTCAACCCACTTGAAATTATTTAAAGGGAGATATTCGGACATTGCCCACCCATATAGATTGTTGGCATCTAGATACATAAGATATTCAGCTGGTTTACTTTTGTCATAATCATCTAAATACTCGTTATTCGCAACCGTATGCCTTTTTGAACATTGTACTATACCACCACGAATTCCACTTTTACAAAAATTGTACATGTCAATGTCCGTTAGGAGTTCCAGTTCTACCTTCGTCATTTTTAACATTGCATCCCAGGAAAGACCTGGTGCTGTGTAATAGTGACTTGCATCTAACTTGTAAATTGATTTACAAAGACGTCTAAAGTTCTCAAATACATCAGTTAGTATTAAAACGTCAGCCTTTAAATATAACTCCATATATTCTTGTAAATTTTTACAATCAAATGTTCTCCAAACGTTAATGGCATGTTCATATTCCTCTAATGAACAACTTTTATTCGTTAAAGTGCTAAAAAAAATTTCTATCGATGGAAGTTCAGTCTCTTTCAACACATCGAACGATTGCAGGTACTCATAAGGAAATTGACCTTTTCTACTCATGAGATTAAACTCATTATCGTTTACAAATTGACTGCGAACTGTATGAAAATCATCCTTTGAAAGATTTTTAGCTAAGGAGTCTAAACTGGCTGCCATAAATCTAATTGAATCTAAAAATCTCAACTCTAATCGTTTTTTACCATTTATTGGAATGAAATGTGAGAGGGATACATATAATTCCTTGTTTAATGGAATAACAGTTGTTTCCCCATCATATTCCAACAACTCTTTAACAAAGAGATGACAGTCGTATGAAGAAAAGTTATGGAAATATATGGGGATGAATTTGGCAACCTGATGGTTGAGATTGCAAATATTATGGGCTGCCCCCCTATATTGACCGCTTAAATGACAGTGATCTCTAACTCTATCATTGCCTAATGCTTCCTCACAAATGTAACAATTGATGCTATTTTTAAATTGCTCTTCATCTAAGGGTGTTAAACTATTCATTTCGACAACTACATTTAAATGTTCCATATATATATTTTTACAGTCTGCAATAAGATTTTCTAAAAATTTTGTTGGTGCATCTAATCCTGTATACGTTTTAAATTTATCTAACCTACTATTGAACCCACATTTTATATAGTACGCAAATGCACATGGAATATGCTTACTAATACTTTCAGTTTTTGAATTATCTGTTGTATTAGTAAACTTCAAAATCAGCATATACCACAAATGGTACATCATGCTGTCTATGATGCCCCTTAAATTTTAAAACAGCAGCATCTCCTACGGGCAGATGCGTCACAATTCCTCCACACTCCGGTTTATGGCGATTAAGCAGTTCAACACTTCCAAATGATTGTATGCAACTATTGCATATATGGATTTGATTGCCGGTCTTACTATATTGACGGCTTAAAAGTCTATAGCGTTAAAAGAAAGAAAAAAAATGGTTAATTAAAGATGATTAAAAAGATAAATAATTAATATATTACCTTGACATATTCTTGATCAATATGAAATGAAATTTTCCTTCTTCATGTAGCAGCATTAGATTGACATGTTGCAACTTCTCTTCTTTTGTTAGGTAGTATGGACCAACAATTTCATCTTTCTCATATCCAAAGACATTGACACTTATACCGACGTTGCTTTCTTCGAACATTCGAATGTGTTGCAAAGCTATAGGAAATTGCATTCCGGTAAAATTCAAGATAACACCACTTTTAAGTGTTATGAGTTCACTATTAATGTCAACATCATATGAAGAAGTGAGTCCACAGTTGACTGTTGGTTTGCAATCCAATGCTGCTACCATACACCATTTAAAACAAAAATCATCATCAAGGTTTTTAATGTTGATGCAGGCTGACTTGTTTCGGAGCGTTTTTGGAGTAACTATATATTGGGAACCTCTAGTTAATGAAGCTTTATTAACATTAATCTCGAGCTTAAGAATCCGTGTTAGAGACCATCCAGAATCTCTCTCTTGGAATTCACCCATTTTGTTTGCTAGCATATCAGCATGGTCATCAAAAATGCTACCAATGTCATCAGATAAAGTTAGCAACTGCATTTTTGTGATATGTTTCATAGTTGTGCAGGCTTGACTATCTTCATTAGTTTTCATATTTGCATTTTGATCTCCAATATACGTTTTGTTTACCAAAGGGTGCTGCTCTTTATTTTTATGCGGAGGCATTGCTGAAGATTCCGTTTCTATTAATGGTTTAATGTAATCAGCCACCAACTCCACATTAAACTTGAGTACAGTATGTTCTACTAAACTATCTCTTAATAGTTTAACTAAACATTTTTTGCTGCTTATTAAAAACTCTTCGGGCAAAATAATATTTGTTGAGTTTTTGTATTCATAAGTTGCAATTCTTTTATTATAAATACTCTTTATCACATTAATATTTTTACTAATGCAAACTGCTGCATTTTTCCTATGTTTAGTTGTTCGATTGTGTGAGTATATGCTGTTGGTGGGGATATATATGTTGCATTCCTCGCATAGGGTGTTTGCTCTACTTGAGGAGGACTGTTGAGAACTTTTACAGGTTTGAGGTATTTGTAGCTGTTGCTGTTGTTTCCGGTTTTCGGAACGCGTTTCCTCGTTATTTGACATCTGGGGGTGTCCACTGACCGAAGTTGTATACGTGTATTCATTATTAGGATATTGAGTTTGTTGTTGTCCATCATAGTAACCCCATCCAGGTTGTCCATGATTCTGATATTGAGGGTATAGACTATTAGATGTTGTCGGCATATTTTCGTATAGGGGGTATTGTGGTTGTTGTTGCCCACTATAGTAACCCCATCCTTCTTGATTTTGATATTGGCGGTATCGACTATCTGATGTTGGTATATTTTCATATAGGGGGTATTGTGATTGTTGTTGCCCACCATAGTAACCCCATCCTGATTGTCCGCGACTTTCCATTGTCGAATTATGTGTAGACGCATATAGGGTTGATGAAGGTTTTACCCGTTTTGCACTTAATTGAGACGCCTTCTCTATTTTCCTTTTTGCAGCGGACTGGGAAATCACGTTTCCATCATCATGAGCAATCGTATGATGAAACTTCATCGCGTACGCACCTTCAATATATTTATTACACTTTGAACAATGATTTTTTAAGTGCTTTTTGTAAATAACACTGGAATTAAACTCCATTTTGCATATAGCACAGATATAAGACATTTTTAGTATATTTATTACTTTGTTTTGCTTCGTATTTCTTCTTTCTTTTTTTCTCTTTTGTTTGTTTGTATTTTTTTTTTCTTCTATTACACAATTTGTTTAATAATAATATTAGTATTAAAAAATTTCCTATCGGAGTTAAAATATGTATTCGTGTTTACAAAACTGATATACAGGTAAAATGAGTAATTCTTTAAAATATTTTGATGTGCCACTCACAATGTATCAACAAAGACTAACTTTAACAAAAACAAATTTAGGCAAACACCGTGTTAGCGGAAAAATTTCAAAAAAATTGTCCAACACCACAGTGCATCTTTCAAACGTGACACAAGGTCACAAGCCACAATTTTCACATACATTCAAAATCAAGTACATTGTCACCTGAAAATCAAACCAGGGGAACAAATTGTCAAACCCAAAAAACAAAAATATGTATAATTCTAGCGACAGGGTTATCAAAACAATGACGATAGAACAGACGAGCACGTACTCCTTCACCACACAAGTATTTTTTGACGGAAAAGAAAGGTTCAGTACTCTAACGAATTGAAATTGAAAAAATTAAGATCTCTGAAATATCAAAACACACACAAACTCAAGCATACACATAAGCACCATGTGGACGGAAAAATTCCAAAGAAAGGCTGAGAACTCTAACGAACACAACATAACTCTAGCACACACACAAGATGGACATAAGGGATTTTCTATCAGACAGCATAAAATGAAAATAGGGTTCTTAAAAACAATGACGACAAAACATATGAACACGTGCAACCCTAAAACACTAACTTGAATACTTCTAAACACAAGCACCATCTTAACGGAAAAATTTCAAAGAAAGGCTCAGAACTATGACGATCGATGAAGCAATGACTGCACTCGATGTTTAATTATACACCATATCAAATAAAAAAAGGGTCACATCACGATCCCCACCACACAAGCTAATAAAAATTTATTATCATCTCCATATATATCCAAATAAAAAGGGGGGACATCACGTACTCATCCAAGCTAATAAAAAATTAATTATCTTGGAGTATCTGATAACCCCATTGGATTTTCCTATACCCCTAACAAAGAAAAGTCACATCACGTACTCATACCCCCAAGGTAATAAAAATTAATTACCTAGGACTATCTGAAAACCACATAGGATTTCCTATTACCAAATAAAAAAGGGTCACATCACGTACTCATACCCCCAAGGTAATAAAAATTAATTATATAGGATTCCCTATACCAAAAGCACATTAAAAATGATTAATGTGCTTTTAGCTGTCAATCATTATTTGGAATCAGCATATCCCTACTACTTGTATGTTGTATCCAAAAAGAATCTACTTATCCGAAATGTCTGCCTTTTGCCTTTACACACGCCTTAAGTCGCACTGGCCAATCGTCAATAGCTGCACGAACCTCGTCCATTGGAAAATTGGCAACAGCTCAAACCAAAGCAGTCTTAAGAGATCCAATGGGTTCAAATCTGGACTGCCTGAGGGACATTCTTCAGAGAAAATGAACGCTGGCCTTATGGGCCGGCGCAGAATCCTGCTGGAAAGTCCATGGCTGGTTTAGGAACAGGGAATTGATAAGAGGCCTCACAACAGCTTCCAAAACGGTTTCTTGGTAAACTTTGGCCGATGTTTTGACTCATTGTTCTCATAAATGCAGGTCAGTAAGGGACACCACACCAAACCATGACTGAAGCTGGGTGATGACCCTTTTCCACCCTTGGGATCAGTTCAGATTCTTCCTTAGATGACCGTGCATACACTCTATCATTTTGCTTGTTAAATTTTTCCTGAACGGTAAAATTTTTTCATCGGTGAACAAAGACCAAAAGACGTTTGCATTTTTCAATCCAATTTTTTTTTAAAGCTACAGTCAATAAATGTCCGGTACGTCGCTTGAAAGTCCCAAGTCTCTTTTAGTGATTCGACTCATGGACTTTTGAGTCGTGATTTTTTGTTTTCGGAGCGGATTTGATTGAGAATTCTTGATTTAATGGCTTTGATGACATGCGTGTTCGAACAGAGCGTGGGCGGCACGACCGGTGGCGGTCTTTTACATCTCCAGCCTCCTCAAACAGTTTTACGTATGCATCGGTAGACGAACATGCGGCTAATCCCTAGTGGCCAGAGCGTTTTGAAAATATCGCTTTTTTCATTTCACACTTGAAAAGCGCTATTACAGCGATACGGTTCTCATTATCTGACCTTTCCATGATGAAAGTTAAAACAATTTTAAAATCCCGTTACAGACTAACGCTATTGAAGTTAGCTTTCAAATCCCATATGACATTAACGGGGTATGTTCAGTTCTACTATTGAAATGGGTGTGTTCAATGTTGTAACAGTATATATGTCCCTACTAAGATTATTCCGGAAAATTTTTTGTTATTTAAGGTTTGATATACGACAGTATCGTTTGGAAGCATTCTCCGCCTAACCCAAGAAAATTAAACTGTCTGACCATTTTTTTTTGTTTTTATACATTTTTGGGGTATTTGGAAATATATTTTCGTCGTAAACATAGATTTTGTTGTGACTAGAACCGATAAAATATTATAGAGTTTATATGTAGATGTTGAAATAACCAATATTATGTTACAACAGCCAACTAAACAGGGTTTGGTCACTACAAATAACTAATCTGTTGTCACCTCTACTTACACAGTGTAACAACCAAAATGCGAATAGGATGAAACCAATTGCAAATAAAAGTTGACATTAATTATCCATAACAAAAACTTCAAAGGTATTTGAAGTTGGTGTTTTTGAAACGCTGTCTAACAAGAAAAGAAAAACAGCTCCGTTTGTATGACAGCGTCATCTACCGTGAATTTAAGGTAAAACTAAATATCAAAAATGAGTTCCTCGACCCGAAAAACAGTAATATACACAACATTCCAGGATAATAAAAATAAATAAGCATTATTTTATCAACTTTTCAATGATCTTTTCTTGTTAGACAAAAACTCAACTTCAAATGGGGTAAATCCCTTCAAGGGTTTGTTATGCATAATATCAACTTTCATTTGCAATTGGTCTCATCTCATTTGCATTCGACTTTGTTTCACTGTGTTTAGAACTGCTATATATATATAAGTATATATGTGACAGCGCATAGAAAAAGGGACCTAAGGGCAAAAAATCAATTTTCATTTGTTTTCTTTTTTTGATGTGGACAACATTTGAGCATCGACTGAGACCGATCCAATGCCCCAAAAGTGTTCCCTCCCAGAGATATGCGCGTTTTATGAAAGTGTAGTCGACGATTCTAAGCGCAAATAGAAGGAGACCTAATCTTTAAAATGGCTCTCCTGAACAAAACTGGTTTTTAGCCTTAGGTCCCTTTCTATTTTGCGCGTCACATATATTACTGGTCTAGTAATGAAAATGCGAATATTTATCATCAAAACGGTTTTATTGTTTTTCAAAGTATTCTCCAGCTTTATTTATACACTTTTGCATGCGCTCAAACCAATTGCCGAAGCACTTTTTCCACACCGATTGAGACACCTCCAAAACATGGGTTTTGAACGCTTCAACAGCATATTCTGGCTACGAAAATCGTTGAACAATCATTTTTTTCTTGATGTGCGGGAATAAAAATAAGTCAATGGGTACCAAGTCAGGGCTGTACGGCGGATGACCCATCAATTCGACGTTTTGGCCGGTCAAAAAGGCGCTGGTTTGAGCCGACGTGTGAAGCTCGCATTGTCATGGTACACAATGATTCGTCTTCTTGTTTGTTTTTCGAATTTTTCCGAAGACTTCAGGCAAACAAATTGTGGTGTACCACTCAGAAGTGACCGTCCTACGTTGCTCAAGCGGAACAGTCGCCACATGACCAGTTTTGCCAAAGAAACAGGCGACCATTTGCTTTGAAGTGCTTCTTCCACGCACAACTTTCGTTGGATTTGGTTGTTTTGTTTCGGGCTCATACGCATAGATCCACGATTCGTCACCTATAACGATCTTATAACGTCTTTTGAAGCACTGCGATCGTACTTGTTTAAAATTTCGTTGCACCAATCGGCACGAGCCTTTTTTTTGAGAGATTGTCAAATTGTGCGGGATTATTTAAAATAGCATTACAATTTGTTCATAGCCAGATTTGAGGCCATGTTTTTATTGAACAATTCATTCAAGAAACAAAAATATATATTCCAACGGCAGTCAAAAATACTTTTAGTTGCCACCAGGGGTGAAAGCTACTTCACCATCCATAGATACCAAGTAACGAACGTGATTATACCATGATCAATGGCTTTATACTTAAGTGCAGGTAGATTTTAAATAAACGAGAACTAGTCGGTAGTCCAGTATTTTACCGAGCAAAGTAAACACAATAAAAATCCCTCGAACTACCTTTCAACTGTTGTTGTTTTTTATAATGGACAACCACCATGCACTGTAACGTGTGCATGTTTTTTTTTGGTATATCAAAAAAATCATACGCACACACACACAGCAGTCGCAACCATACTGTATGATTGCCGTAATCATTATAATATTACCGCAATCATACTGTTGTCAAAATGAAATTCAAAAAACAATACTATGGTTGCGACGAACATGATTTTATTATAGAGAACATATTATTGTTGCGGTGACCATATAGTAACCATATCTTTTCTCTGCGTGTAGCACAACGGGCGTTTTTGGACGACCTTCACGACCTTCGTCTTTGACCAGTTTTTCACAGTGCTACAGTGCATAGTCACACAAAGATTTAAGTTTATCGATGCTCTCTTGTCGGGAAAATCCACATCGAAAGTTGTGAAAAATGATCGCACGAAAACGTTCACTAGTTAATTCCGTTTTTTTTACCAAATTGATTTTTTCAGGTTACTGTTAACAACAAAAATGATGGTCGTACGTCAAAAGGTTCTGAGTACGTTTTAGGTAAAAAATGTCATACTTTCCAATGAAAATGTCAGATGCCGCCAGATAACACTTAGTGTTGCCGAGGTCAGAAATATATATAACAAGCCTCGTATACAGTGTCGCAAATAGTTAAATTGAATTCGGTTCGTATAATTGTGTTGTTGACTGTAAACACCATAATATGGTTGTAGCAACCATCATATGTTATCTCGAACCATGCTACCATTTATACTATGGAAAGTTGGTTATTGCCGGTTTGGTTAAAGTCGGTTTATCCAATCGAATTTTCGTAGTTCGGACCGATTTGCAACTGATTTTTTCTTTATATGTACGTTTTTTCCTCGTGCAGATGCTAGTAGTGAAAGGGTAAGGTTTTACAATCCTTTACCAATACAAGTGCCGAAAATCTTACACAAAATATTTTACCTTAAACAAAACGTCACAAAATCTCAAAAATTCTCTTATATTAACCTAAGAATCATGTATAAAAGCCCCTCCCTATTCAATGACCGTTACTTAAATTTCGTCAGACGCCCTGGTTTGCCTGCCTCCGCTTAAGACCTTATCAAAATTGCACTTTAAAGCATAATTTAATAGCTCTTGTCATGTATTACATTTCTTTTAACATCCACATCAACTTCAGCTGGTACGCATCTGTAAGGATGTACGTACGCTGAGTGCTCCTTCGTCCTTAGACACTTTGGCTTTCTAACATCGAAATTTCCAACAACAAAACAAGAGCGAACGTGCTGCATGCAACATCAAACAGAAAACTAAGAACCACATATGAAAGAAAGTCTGAATCTTAACCCACAAGAAACGTGAAGCGTTCGTTACTCACACGCTGCCTCGTCGTTTCGTTTTCCGTTTCTATCGAGATGTTTTGTAAATGCATTAGGTTTTGCAAGCACTGCGGATGTCTGTGCAGCATCTGTGTGTTTTGTATCGAATGCATCATCAACATTTTAAGCCCTGGGTGAACGTATGCATCTATCGTACAGTGCACGACCTTTGAATTAAATATTCGAATATGCAATTTTTTGCTTCAATTTTGAGATGATTTCAGGGAGTGCTTTGCCATACATTCAAAAGCCCCAAGCATGCCACATCAAAGGGGATGCCCAAGCAAAACAAGAGGGGTCAATTTTGTCTTCCACCTCCTAAATGCGCCTGGACAGTTCCTTTAGTCATAAAGCAAATTGGCACATTTTTTTATAACAGATTCAAGTATTGAAGTTTCGCTATCCATTCTTAGTTATGACGGCTTAGCGAAAAACCCCTCTTTTCTAGGGTGTGCAAAACATTGCTTACCGTCGTAGTGCAGTGACCAGTGGCTGTAGGCATGTGATATGCTTTGCGAACAGAGAACAACGTGTGTTGGTGGGTTCATGCGAAAAATGTTTGCTTTAAAGATATTTTAATATTAGCTGACATAAGCTTCTTATAGAAAATTGACACTATTTTTACATGACGTTTTTTTGGTATCCTCAATTTCTTTTTTGCTTACTTCGTGCATTGATGATTTATTCATTTGTTCGTGTACAACATTTGCCCAGATAGACTGTGTCAGTGTGCCCGGGCGTCTGGGTGGGAGGACAGTGCTTAAGAGGAATTAAAAATACATTAAAAAATTATTAAAGAATACATTAAAATGTACTTATGCAAATGAATATTTACAGTGTCGAAACGTTGATAGTTACGTACATAAATAGTGTGCATGTGTTTGTGGGTATTTCTCTTGAAATATCCCATTTACGGCTAGCATTTGTAAAGCCCGGATTACGTGTACATTTTACTGATAGTGGGGCATCTGACCATTTTATATTCCACGAAATTATTGAAAGGTGATCGCTGCTCAATTAATTTTAACAGGAAAAACAAACATACACTGAGCCGAAAATACAATGATTTTTTTAACCATGTGCCTGGTTAATTTTTTCATTGTAATTCTTTGATAACGAAGGCAAAATAACGTTATATAAGGTCAAATATACATATAAAATAGTTGAGTTAACATTATATAAGGTTGGTTTTTTCAAGATAGAGGCAGAAAATTGTGCGACATAGACAAAAAATTTAAAGTTCATTCGTATCGGAGTTTTTTAACTGCTTTGTGTTGTATGAAGTACAGAATTAACTTACACGAGGTTGCAACGATTGGGACTGTCTTATCCCCCCACTCTTTTTCCTTTTTTTCTCTGCTCTGAACGTTTGTAATTGTGAGAAAAATCATAACCTATTTATCTCGCTCTTTTATAAAACCACCACCAAATGCAAATTCTAGCTGTACATAGCGCAATGAAATTGAGATTGCTTTTGATTGAAGACTGGAGACTATAGGCAAAGGGTAATTCTCAATAATCATAATGGGACTTCCGTACAAGTCATTTGATTTGTAGCCGAGGTAATCATTGCCAAAGACTGCTGAAAGAAAACTTGTTGGGCTTAGAAACAGCTGTACAGTCTGCCTGGCAACCGTAGCCAATAATAATGTTTAGTTGATTCTGAAAAAGAAATAACAAAAAGGTCTTGAAACAGAATTGTCGAATTGTTTCATGTATTGTTTAAATAAATTAATTATGAAATTTTAGTGTTAACAATTTTCATGGTTAAAAACGACGCATTGTTAAAACAACAATAATTATTTTAATAATAACAATTTTACTGGTTAAAAAACTCAACAATACATTGTTACAGCAACAATAATTATTTTAAAATTACCAATTTTCATGGTTAGAAAATTCAACCATAGAATAGTTAAATTAACTTTTATTATTGTTAAATACCAGTCAACAACAAAACGTTAAAATTAACCTTATATAACGTAGACTCCAAATCATGTTTATTTAAGGTAAAGTTAACCTTATATAAGGTTATTTTTCTTCTCAGTGTACAAGTGGATTAAACATGGTAGACTTCTATCAGGGTAGTAGTAGCGGAACTTTGAGACAGTTTAAATGATCATACCATTTTATATTATTTCATATTATATATACCATTTCCGAATGGGGTCGAGTGAATAGAGTAGATTTTAATGCACGTAAGACACAGTGCTGCTTGTTGTCTCACAAGCGATTCGCTGACCCAACATTATCGTCAATTTCTATCGATGCTACGGTTATTGAACAATCAGAAGCTCTCGATGTTCTGGGCATGAAAATACAATGTGACGCTCGTTGGGCGAGACATGTATTCGAAGTGTCGAAAGAAGCACTCAAGTGCATAGGCTTTTTAAAGCTGTGCAAGAAATATTTCACTCCTTCTGATCTTTTCAATATCTATACAACTAACATCAGGCCAAAGATGGAATACAACTCCCATATATGGGCAGGTGCTCCAAAATCATCCTTGGAGCTACTTGACCGTGTTCAAGTGTTCAAAGGAGAGCGATGGTGCTGATAGGTGACAGTAGGCTATCCAACTCTATTGTTTCCCTTGAGCATCGTCGGAATTTGGATTGCGTGACGCTGTTCTATCGTTACTTTCATGGTGTGTGTTCATCAGACATCCGTCGCCTTATTCCTGACGTGAGGATGTTCGGCAGGGATACGCGACTTTCTAGGAATTCACCCCCGTTTGTTATCGATTGGCCAGTTGACCGCACTATACACTACAGATCAAATTCGTTTTTCGTTCGTACAGTCCGTATGTGGAATCGTCTTCCGGCAAATGTGTTTCCCACTAATTGCGACATCCAGAAGTTCAAGGCAAGAGTCAATAATCATTACTCCCTCTTTCCCCCCTCCGATCCATTACTTTCCACTCGCCAACGCAATGCACCGCATGTATAGGGGGCATCCCCTGAGTGTTGGTTATTTAAAAAAAAAGAAAAAATAGTTGGAATAACAATGAATCGGTTGTAAAAGAGGGATTTCGGTTGCAATCACCAAAAGTTTATAATCGGAATGGATATTCGGTTCGAAATACCACCAGATGATAAATATTATCATCGTACTGTACTCACTTATTGATTGGACATACCAATGAGCCGCGAAAAAAGTATTTAGTTGCCACAACTGATGGTTATGGCCACCAATAGATGTGCACATATTTTGTTGTTGTAACCAATTTTTAGTGATGAGAACTAATCTTCATTTAAAACGGGTTGTGTAGTCGTATTATTTAAAAAAAAAAGATAAATCAATTATTACTGGCTGTAAGCCAATAGATTAGCCAAATTATTTTCCTGTAAAAATAAACCATCATCATTTCTACTTTTGCCTCGTGAAGGCACTTCTTTTGAGTACTTCAATTGTGTAAGCAAATAATTTTTGCCACTGAATAAATGTTTTTTTTTATTTTTTTGTTTTATTCAAAAATTCTCTGCTGCAGGCTCGGATACTAACTGAAAATTCAGAGTACTAACTAACATTCGGTTGTACTGGTGGAATACTCGGGGTGCATGCAACCTCAAGCATTCGGTTGGCAAAAAATTCAATTGTGGTAACGAAAATGTTCGCTATCAGGTTTCGCATAATGCTGAGCAATCTGTTTCAAACTAAGGAATATTCAAATGTAGGCAGGTAATTAAAGTTTAAGTTAATTATTCTTAAATAGTCCCTCACCACCCATCTAAAAAAAGTTAAAGGATTAACACCCACTCTGCTATTCAGGGGATTAAGCACCTCTGTCTGGAGCTTGAGCAAAGTCGTTTTTTTAGAGTTAAATTTTTGTCGCTAATACCATACAAAATTTACGCTAAATGGGAGGGACCTTTTTGTGAAGGCTATTTAAACCGATTTGTTACAGAACAGGGTGTTGGCCGCTCGTAACGGTCAAAGCGAAATTTGGTAGGAATTGGATGTAAAATGTGGCTTCCAAAGCTTACTTACTTACTTGGGTTCTAAATACAATCTCTTTTTTGAACGTACCTGCAAAAAAAAATACTTTTAAGTTCTTCAGTCTTCGGCATGCTTCCTGTAACCTTTTATTGACCGAATCTGCTTAAAAAAATATTTATGGGCGTGCTTCTTGCAGGTCTCTCCACCAAAGTTAAAGTTCCCTATCTGCGCTTTTCGTGGAATTTTTCACTCAAATACTTCTGAACTGTGGTTCAGAATATTAAATATGCAGTTAAAAAATCTGATCGAAAAGTTTATAAATCGTTTCTTTATAATCGTATAAATGACTGCTTTCAAAGCTGCTAAATATATTTCTGGCCTAATAATAAAAATGCGAATATTTATCATCAAAAATGGTTTTATTGTTTTTCAAAGTATTTTCCAGCATGATTTATACACTTTTGCACGCACTCAAACCAATTGTCGAAACCTTTTTTCCACTCCGATTGAGACGCCTCCGAAACGTGGTTTTTGAACGCTTCAACAGCATCTTCTAGCGACGAAAATCGTTGACCACGCATTTTTTTCTTGATGTGCGGGAATAAAAAGAAGTCATTGGGTCCAAGTCAGGGCTGTACGACGGTCGACCCATCAATTCGACGTTTTGGCCGGTCAAAAAGGCTCTGGTTTGAGCCGATGAGTGAGAGCTCGCATCGTCATGGTGCACAATGGTTCGTCTTCACTTGTTCGTTTTTCGAATTTCTTCGAAGACTTGGGGCAAACAAATTGTGGTGTACCACTCAGGATTGACCTCCTACGTTGCTCAACCGGAACAGTCGCCACATGACCAGTTTTGTCGAAGAAACAGGCGACCATTTGCTTCGAAGTGCTTCTTCCACGAACAACTTTCGTTGGACTTGGCTTGTCTGCGAAGATCCACACGATTGCTGTTATGTTTCGGGCTTATATGCATAGATCAATAATTCGTCACCTGTATACTTATAGACGTCTTTTAAAGTACCGCGATCGTATTTTTTCAAAATTTCTTTGCACCAATCGACACGAGCCTTTTTTGAGCGATTGTCATATTGTGCGGGATCTTTTTTACGTTCAGGTGTTCGTGCAACATCGAATGTATGCTGGTTAGTGCTGCGACATCGATAGAAAAACATCGATGTTTTCAACATCGATGTTTAAAATTTGAAACATCGATGTCGATGAAAAATCGATCAAAAAACATCGATGTTTAGTAACATCGATGTTTTTGCGCTTTCGAAATTCTGATAGAAATTCAAAGACGATACTTTATTAATAAAAGTTTTAAAATTAATTTTATTATAATTAAATGAAATTGTGTTTATTGTAATTAAATAATAGGTTCTTATTCAAGATTCCAGAATTTTGAGTCGACTGTCTGTAAAAACAGTACTTTTTGAAGCTTGTCCCCCGAAATAGAGCTTCTTCTGTTAGAAGTAATGTAGCCCGCAGCTGAGAACAACCTTTCAGAAGGGACTGAAGTGGCCATAATTGATAAATACTTCATAGCAGTCTTCATCAACGCCGAATTTTTGGGCATATAGCACTGTTGCCATCCCTCAAGGGGGTTTTTATTTAATCTAGATACTGGGCTTTTTAAATACATAGCCAGTTCTGCGGGCATTTGAGCAGTCTCCAGTTGATCTATAACTCTAGATCTTTTTTTGGCCTTCCAATTTTCTTGCACCAATTTGTGATGGTCGTCCCAAAAGTTGAAACCTGTAAAATTACACAATTTATTTTTAAATATTTTAACATGTTGTTAGTGCAAAATATATACCTGAAGGAGTTTTTCTTGGACTATTTGTGCTAGATGACTGTCCATCAGATTCTGATGAATATTCCTCATTTTCCTTTATTTCTGCACTTAATTTTCTTATCGCTGTCGCTAGGGCTAGACTATCTTCAAAATGGAGGTTTTTAAATCTAGGATCTAGTAGCGTAGCTATGGAAAAAAAGGGATTGTTTTCTATGCCATCAAACCTTTTTTGAAACTGAGCCTTTAAAATTTGTTTTGTTTCTTTGCCAAAGCTGGAAGTTACAACGGCCTCGTATATTTGTTTTTTCATCAGCCTTAAAACAGGTATAACGACACTTGAGGTGACAAACTTCTCGCCGCATAGCTCTTTTGTTGCCCGCTCAATCGGTTGAAACAACACAATAAAATCCTTTAAATAATCTACCTCGGATGCAGTAATCATAGGTGGGGCAGTTGCGTTAAATGTTATTATGTTGTTGACAATTTCACGCAACAACAAAAATCGTTCCACCATATAAAATGTGGAATTCCACCTGGTTTCCACAGATTGTATAAGCACCTTTGCGTCTAAATCTGCGTTTTTTTTTCGTAGCTCATCACTTCCAATTACACTTCGCTTGAACCAAGTTACGATAGACTTTACCTTCTCTATAACTGCCGTGCCATCTTTAAAAATAGACATTGTTTTGTCGGCAAGAAGGTTTAATAAATGAGCAAAACAGTATGTATGTTTTTTTCCATATGCTATTTCAACAGCCTTTATCATGTTTGCTCCTCCGTCCGTCACAACGGTTATCACCCTCTCTTTACTGATACCCCATTCTGAGCATTTTGTGCTTATCTCAACGGCTAAATTTTCTCCAGTGTGACGTTCATTTAACTCAAAGGCTCCAATAGTAACATTTTCCATGTGAAAACTTCCCTTCGAGTCAATATAGCTATCCGAGATGAAATGAGCAGTTATTCCGAGGAAGCTTCTCGACTTATGGGTTTCGGTCCATATATCCGTAGTTTCTAAACTTGATATATATTCGTATTTTGTATCAAGCAGATTGTCGATGGTGCGTCTCGAAGGAACTTTGTACATAGGTGCTGCAACCTTTAAAAAATATTTGAATCCATCGTCATCAACTATGGAGATGGGTTGACTGTCTCTGCAAATCATGTACAATATTGCAGTTGTTATTCTATTAAATTTATGTCCCCCATCTTTGAAGGATGAAATTGTATTAAAACAATTTTCCAAGGACTGTTGCCTTGCAAGACCTGAAAAGTTTTAAGTCAAATTAGAATAAAAATTAAGTTTTTAATATTATTACCTGTTGATCCCGTTGGTTGTTCTGGTTGTGTTGAACTCGTACTAGGCATTTCTTCCGTAATTGGTATATCTTCCGAACGTGATGCTGTTTTGGTTTTAGAGGCGGCAAAATGTTTCGCATATATGCTATTGTGTTTAGCCTTTAAATAACCAATTAAATTAGTAGTATTTCCACAACTCTTTAAATTTTTTCCACATAACTTGCATAAAGCAAAATTACTGTTTGTTTTTGTGAAATGTTTCCATATGTCACTTTTTGGAGGCATTTTAATAATTAAAAAATTCACAAAGTAAAAATGTTCAAAGTAAAATGTCCACAAATAAACACAGTGATGACATTGACGAAATAACGTTAGATATCGCAGTCCGAGAGAAAAACATCGATTCAAAACATCGATAAAAAACATCGATGTCGATGAAACATCGGAACTAAAACATCGATATAAAAAGTACTCGATATTTTAGAAAAACATCGATGTTTCGAAAACATCGATGTCGATGTCGCAGCACTAATGCTGGTGGAAGAAATACCCAAGGTTGCCTCTATCTCGCGTTATGTCACATGACGATCTTGCATTATCAGTTCACGCACGGCGTCAATATTCTATGGCACAACGGCCGTTTTTGGACGAACTTCACGACCTTCGTCTTTGAGCGAGCGTCGGCAACGATTGAATTCATTATACCAGTTTTTCACAGTGCTATAGGATGGTGCTTCATCGCCATACAAAGATTTAAGTTCATGCTCTCTTTTCGAGATAATCCACGTCGAAAGCTGTGAAAAATAATCGCACGAAAATGTTCAAGAGTTAATTCCATTTTTTTTTGCCAAATTGATTTTGTCATGTTACTGTAAACAACAAAATGATGGTCGTACGTCGAAACGTTCTGAGTTGGTTTATGCTAAAAAATGTCAAACTTACCTAGGGATATGTCAGATGGCGCGAGGCAACACTTAGTGTTGTCTAAGCCAGAAATATATAGCAAACCCTGTAGTGCCATTTTTAAAAAGCTTGATATTAATCGAGCAAACGTATTACCAACACCAAACCTCCAACCTCTTTTTGAACCGGACCTGCTGAAAAATTTCTTGATCCCCAGGATCTTTGCATCATCCTCTACTTGGTTGCTCTACTAAAGTTAAAGTCTTCCCTATCAGAGCTTTTCGTGGTAGTTTCGTGGAGTTGACGTAGGAATTTTCTCTCAGAGACTGCCAATACACTTGTATTGTAAAGTGTAATCTTCGTTTCTCGAATGTTGGCTCTGTTCTTCGGCTGTTAACTGAGCCCAAAATAACATTTATTTGCCAACATAATCCTTCGTTTTATCTTTGTGCGGAACGGAAGTATACAAATTTGTGTACTGTTTTTTATAGTAAACGATTTAAAAATATTTATTCTGTTATTAGACTTATCAGCAGATTTTTTAAAACTTGGTTTTACTTTCGATACTAACAAACTTTGTATGTACAAGTGGAACTATTTAATACATCTTATAAGTAAAGCAAGTGAAAAAAATGCAGTTTTAGTTTTAACCTTTGACAACTTTTAGAATAAAGCTAATAGTTGTAAATTATTTAAGTGACATTTAAATCTAAATATTTTCTGCTACTTAAGGCAAATTTGAAACGAAATACCTCAAGAGAATTCTTATAATAATCATATCTTATTAGGTATTTATAAAAAGTATTTACCAGAATGTTATTTAATAAATCGTATTTCTGTGTCCCTTAACGTTTTCATTCTGAACATTGAATTTAATTACATTTTATTAAAAAAATATTTTTTTTGAAAATGAACGAAAGATAGTCTGATTTTATATAAACGAACTGTACTAAAATAATAATAGAAGTAATGTAGAAAAACATTTTAACCCAAAAACTGCAATTTTTAAAGGCATTTAAAGGACACGTCCCAACTGAAATTAATAGACAACATTTTTTCATTTACTTTACTTTTTCGGGAAAAGGATGTTACTCCAATCCTGGAGATAGAAAAAAATCTCCATACGATTTTACTAAAGACATTTCATCACGATAATTCGGTAAAACAAAGAAATGTTTGCTACTTTTTATTTAATTTTATATAATAAAGCGTTGTAAAATAAAAAAAATCCTTGACCTATAAAAAATAACTCCGAGCTACAAGAGCCGTCCTTTTGGGAATTTACCTTAATCACCTTAGTCTTTTTTCTACAGGAAGTCATTTACCCCCTGAGAAAGTCCCAACTTTTGTTGCATAGTGAATTATGTGACAACAGTGAACTAAACGGGGTTTGGTTACTACAAAGAATTTATCTGTTGTCACCACCAATTATTGCAACCAAAATAACGTGTTCTTCGAAATTGTTTGGTTGCTTTAAACACAAGTTGTGGCAACCGATATTTTTATTGATTTCGGTTGGTATAATCGACTTATTGGTGTAAGTATTGTAATATTATTGTAGCTACCATTTTATGGTAAGTTGAACCATGTAACAGCCATTAGTCATAACAGCTGTTAGTGATAACAACGTAAAGAATGTTAATCCAAACGAATGTTTGTAGTTCTGACCAATTTGCAACTGATTTTTTTATCTGTGTGTAGGTAGCTAAAAGAATTTGTTTCGCTCGAAAAGTTTCTAAAACGTTTCTTTATAATCGTATAAATGGCTGCTATCATTATACACTCAAAATACTAGATAATAGGGAATATATCATTTGGCACGGACAAAAAGTAACGCATCGAAAAAGCATTTTTGACCCTTACTATGTATATAACCATATCCGTATGTGCGGCTGGTTCGCACGATAACTCTCAGAATGATATACCAATCTTTTTTGTATGCGTGTAAGAAAAAAAGTGGATACCACGTGTTGGAAAGGCAGAGAGGTCGTACTAGTAACTTCCACGGGGATTTTGAATAAAGTACACAAAAATATTTGATTTATTCCACAATGTGTACTTTTATTAAAATTTCTATATAAGAAAAAACAATTTGGAATTATAAAAAGAAAATAATTGACAATGAGTCGAACATACTTTTTGGTATGGAAACCACTACGAACTTTTAACAAATTGTAATAACTTTTTCCTGAGCACCGCGTATGAACCAAATTGTAAGTAATTCAGAATAAAATGGCGAAGGTTCAGGGACGCTACTTGACATTTCTACTGTTTCGTTAAATATTTATAGCAATTAACAACTAAACTAATCAATGTTTTCTTAATATTAAAGTGGAGATGCCACATCTACAATAACAAATCAGGGAGATTTTTGAAGTGGCGTTAACATTCCCCCCGCAGTATGAGAGGAAGCTTCTTCGTCGTCAGACTCTCGATGTGGAGCAACTTCCAAAATCGCAAGCTTCGTCTCCAGAATCCCCTGTTGAGTAAGAACCTTTGCACTCCGTACCTGTCCGTCACTAGCCAATCTCGCTTCTAAAACTTTGCCACGCAGCCAACTATTACGGGATAGAGAAGGGTCAACAATGATCACTAAGTCCCCTTGACATAAAGGTTTTGGCCATTTCGACCTACAAGTAAAGGTTGGCAAATATTCAGCCAGCCACTTCTTCCAAAATATGTTAACATATTGTTATGAAATAAGCCAGCTTAGTTTTAGCAATATGCCACTATCACTACATTCAGACAGCGGCTTTAATCCATTGAAACTTCCAACCAGGAAGTGATTTGGAGTTAAAGCTTCGTCAGTATTTTCGTGCACCGGAACATAAGCAAGAGGTCTTGAATTTATGATGTTTTCAATTTCTATCAGCATACTCAGCAGAAGCTCATCGGTAGGAGACCTCGAAGGCATAATTATATACAGAATTGTTTTTACAGAGCGTACAAGACGCTCCCAAGCTCCACCCATGTGGGGTGAGGCCGGTGGATTGAAACTCCATTTTGTAGTCCAACTTATTTTTATCAACGTCTATTAATGCCTCACGCAACTCCCTCTCTGCACCGACGAAATTGGTACCATTGTCAATATAGAATTCATGAGGTATTCCTCTGCGCTCCATAAAATTGCGTATAGCCAATATACAGGAGCTCGTCGTTAACGAATGTGCCACCTCGATGTGTACCGCTCTTATAGTCAAACAAGTGAAAATATACCATAGCGTTTTCCTTGGTGCCGGTTAACGGTGACCAGTATGGGCCCGAAAAAGTCCACTCCAGTAAATGTGAACGGTGCCTTAAATGATGCAACACGAGCTCGAGTCAATTATTTAATTTTACACATTTGGCAGAAACGAATTGTTGACTTATATGTAGCTCGAAGTCTTGACAAAGAAAATGCTTGTCGTACTTCATTAATTGCGGTTTCGTGATTCATATGGTGAAGCTTTTCATGAAAATGCATTAAAATTAGTTTGGTGATACGACTTTTCCTCGGCAAAATGATTGACCGTTTTTGTTCCCAAGGAATATCTGCTTTGTCGATTCTGCCATGCACTAAAATATTTCAAATTGAGCTTGCATACACAAGATATGTTGAGCTTTCAATAACTCCTCTTGAGTTAATTCGCCTTTTTGTTTGCCGGCATTTCGGCAATTGCTGATAAAACGCAAAACATAGGTTGCTCTTAAAAGGCGTGCCCATTTTGAATATCTAGACATATCAAAAATGATTTCTTGTTTTGAAATTTTAAATGAATGATGTAATCGTTCCTCCTCCGTGGCCTGAGGCGGACCAGTAAAACTTTTTGCAAATTTTTATTTCGTGATTATCTATTTTATATTTGGCAAAACGGGCACCGATCAGAGCAGCCATTAGTTCAAGGCGTGGAAGAGACGTAAGCTTCATGGGTGCTACTCTGGTTTTGGATCCAATAAGCGTACTGGTCCGACTCAAAGACGGTATGTACTAAGCTGGATAAATTCTGATCACTGAAAGTACCACCAATTCGAAGCTTTCCGAATTACAGATATTTTGGAATTAGCTTCAATGAAGGACTGGAAATGGGTCCCAAGCAAACAAAATGTTGCCGATGACGCTACAAAATGGAGAAATTTTCCTTAAATTTCAGAAACCAGCAGATGGCTGAACGGTCCAGAATTTTTATGTTTATCTGAAGAACAATGGCCTAAAACAGAGGCACATCCTGAGGCCACGGAGGAGGAACGATTACATCATTAATTTAAAATTTCAAAACAAGAAATCATTTTTGATATGTCTAGATATTCAAAATGGGCACGCCTTTTAAGAGCAACATATGTTTTGCGTTTTATCAGCAATTGCCGAAATGCCGGCAAACAAAAAGGCGAATTAACTCAAGAGGAGTCTATGATTGTATGAGAAACATACTATGGTTGTGAGGATCATAATATGGTTGCGGAGATAATAGTATGGTTGAGTGTGAATAATACTATTGTTGTGAGGATCATAGTATGGTTGTGGAAATCATAGTATGGTTGAGTGTGAATCATACTATGGTTGTGGGAATCATAATATGGCTATGTGTGAATCATACTATTGGTGTGAGGATCATAATATTGTTGTGCCTCAACCATATACCCAACAATAGTATGATCCTCTTAAAATATTGTCACCCCAACCATACTTTTTTTCTGCGTGTGCTTAGAATACAATCCTGCTTTCTGCGATTGATCGCCGAAGTTCAGTGGTACATCAAGAAGGCAATTATTTTATATTAAAATTGTTACGGATTAAATCCGAGATAATTCAATGAAAGAATCCGGGACTGTTCTTGCCAGAGGTCTAGTAAATTTTGAAGAACATGTACTCCTCAGTAGAAAACTACCGTGGACTTGATATAGAAAACTTAAGGACAATCGCAACCAAATAAAATATGTATAATTTTGAATGCAGTTTATTTCTTTTTTAGTACTTAATGCAAATATTAATATGTTAATAATTCGAAGAACTCCATTTGTTTATACAAGTAGAAACTACCTTACTCTACGTTAGTACTCGTATATAGTTTACATGTGGAGGAAAATGCATAAGTATAAGAAAGGCCAATGGTTTCTTATGCACCCAAAACCCATGGACCCTACGTTTAAGTGGTAACCGTTGTCCTCAGCACGGTGCCCACGACTTGGAGCTTTGAACATGGCTCTAAGGATTTAAAATGTCGTTAATTCTGTCTTTAAAATTCTTAAATACCTCGACTTTAAAATTTTGGTAAAAAATATTTATTTTTCCTTATAATTTTTTAAAGTTAAACAATCTTGACCAACATTCCGAGCAGACAGTCTGTAAATAATCTCCTCTTTTTCAGCGACTTTATACAGTTTTTGCCATCCTTTTTACTCGTGGGGCGATTATGCAATTAATCAATTACGAATAATTTATGAGACACAAATTTCTCGTTGAACTTTTGCGAAAAATAATGATATAATGAATTTCTAAAATGTTTCTTGGTGTGAGTTTGCTATTACATACAGTGTTTATGAGTGTGTGTGTGCAACCGTAAGAACTAAGTTTAAGCTATTTGCCACTTGACTTGAGCTGACATTATTTGTGAACTCTTTTGCAGGGACTTTTTTTTCATGTCACTTCGTAGCGGCAGCAACGAATTTCATTACTACGCGACGACAATAGTATCAAATCAGTACTCGTACATACATGCAAGTGGCACAGCACACAAAAAAAGGGAGAATGAAAAAATGCTGCGGAATGCACAGAAACTGGAAGCCACTGGAATTCGTTATGATGCTCAAGTTGATGACGACGACGATGACAACGGTGGCGGTGTCAACAGGGAATGCCGTAGATGATGCTAATGCTGTTGCCGATAATGCAATTCAGTATTCACGAGTAGAATATCGGCGTCAGGTGAAAGCCAAAAGAGAGTAACAATGAAAAGTGATAAATGTTGCAAATTGGTACGTGTAACTATCACACATTAAAAATCGTACTTTTAACCCGGTATAGCTGCTGGTTCTAAAATCGGGAAAAACTTGAATAATAAAATAATATTATCGAAATCAGTTTATAATATTGACCTGTACGAGTATTTTAATTGCAGCGATAGATGGTTAGACAGACGGACATGTTCAATGAATCAGATAGTAAATCTGAATCGATCGGTTTTTAAACATGGAGTCTCCATGTTTAAAAACCGAACCGACCAATCGATTCTCGATTTGATTCTCCATTCCTATAAGTTATTACAAACATCGGTACAAAGTCATAATACCCTGAACTAGTGTGGTGTCAAGTATAACAATTTCAATAATAAATACTACCGCAACTCTAAAAGTTACATAGCTTTTATGAACCTTATGACACCGTTTGTGATAGATCTTGCGATGGTTTGACCACCTAATTTTTAAACTAAACTGTAGGATGTTCTTTACTCTGCATGAAACTACTAATAACTATGGTTTGACAGCTGATAAAGTCACACGGTGTTGACATTTCTACCTAGTATCGTTTAACGCCAGAACAACGCTTCTAAATTTTTTTATTAACCCCCACTCAGGGTATGTCCACTATTTTGCAGCGTATTGCGTTGGTGAGTGAAATGTAAGGGAGCAGGTGGGGGGTAGAGGGAGTCATTTTTATTGACATTTGTCTTAAATTTCTGGATGTTGTAGTTGGTCTAAAATGTAGTCTATTCCACATACGGACAGTACGCACGCAGAGAAAAAAATATGTTTACTAAATGGTTCTTCGATAGGGACATAACATTTTCGTATCTTTATGTCAATGCACCATCAAACATTTTTAATGTTCTTCCAGGGTCAAAACGTTAGTCGAAGTCAACATTTTCATCACGCAAAAGTTCACTTACGAGCAACGTTTGGAAATCATAAAAAGTTACTAACGAAATTCTAAGTCGGTGGTCGCAACTTTAAGGGCACTTACTCGAATTTTTGGCCGAAATAATCATCTTCAGCGATGAAACTCATTTCTGGCTGAGTGGTTTTGTCAATGAACAAAATACGCGTTATTGGGCGGTGAGCAACAAACCATTTGTAATTTTTTCGACCATCATCCTGATTGGAAGAAATCCGATATAGTTTCTCATTTTGTAGAACAAGGAGAAAATCGAAGTTCGGTATATAGAACACTGGCGATATATGAGAAAAGACAAACAACAGAAAGAAAACATGGTTCTGGAAAAAAGTGTAGTTTGAACGACTCTTCTATGAGAAGCCGACTTCGAAAAATTACCGATGGTAAAGTCACTAAATCCTATAGGGAGCTTGGGAAAAAGTTCCAATGTGACGGAAAAACAGTGAAAAAGTATCTGAGTGATATGGGAATTCAGAGAAAGTCCAGAAAAAACAAGGCAAAAGCGTCAGAAGCTCAAGAAGTTACCCAAAAGTCTCGACTTAAAAGTTTGGTCAAAAATACATTCAAAGCCAAGAGCGACATTGTATGCATCATGGACGATGAGTCATATTTCACATTGGATGGAAACGAATGGCAAGGAAAACATTTTTTTGAAGGAAAAAAATACGTTGACGATAAAATAAAGTATGTGGAGCATTCAAAATTTCCTAAAAAAAGTTTTATTGTGGCTTGCAATTAGTCAGCATGGAATGTCAGAACCAGTTTTTGTGAGTCCGGTTTGGACGTCAATTCTGAAGAATATATAAATTTCTGCTTACCAAAAGTTGAAGAATTTATGAATAAGAAGCATAGAAACTTAAATGTAATCTTCTGGCCCGACTTAGCATCAAGTCATTATGCCAAGAAGACATTGGAAGCCATGGGTGGAAGAAAATCCACCCAATTTACCCCAATTACGCCCAGTTGAGAATTTTTGAGCAAATTTAAAACGAAAAGTATATGCAAATAACTTCAGACCCAAAACTACCAAAAATTTGATTAAAAAAATTCGAAAGGAGCTTCAAAACATGCCAACATCGACATTTTCAACAGCCATGGAAAAAGTTCCTCAAAATTGCCGCAAAGCAGCTCGAATGGGACCAAATATTTTTTTACATTAAACTTGTACAATGTATCATCTTAAAAAAAAATTGATATACAATTTTTGTTTTTGTTTAAAAGAAAAAAGAATGTTTTTTTTTGTTGCGATTTCATTCCGCATACGTTATATAAAATTGTTATGACCTTAATATTACTATTATTGTCGTTATATGCCTAAAAGCATATTCGTCGCAAACATAGTATTGTTTTTTGAATTTAATTTTAACAATAGTATGCCGCAATACTGATATTGTTGGTATGTAACAATAGTAGTATTGCCAAATAAATATGAAAATATGGTTGTTGCAACAATATAAATATGGTTGGTGCAATAAAAGCATTGTTTTTTGGGTTTTATATTAACAATAATAGATTGCGGCAATGTACGTAATTGTACTTTTTATTCGCTTGAATATGCTTTTTAGAACAATGTTATTGTTATGGATCTACGAGTATATATAGAAATTAAATTTTTTTTAAACAAACTGCTTTGGCTTTGTTTAACTGAAATTTTGTGAAAAAAACGCATAGGTTTTTTTTAACTGATTATTACAACTGTTAAATAAATTAGTCCTATTATTTAGAATTTATTGTATTTTTAAATTATTTTCATAATTCAAATCTATTGTTGACAACTTAACCCAATTCTAATTAATAATTTTGGGGATCATTCATCGTTATAATCGTGTGTGATTATACTATGATTGTATGTAGCATAACATGGTTGCTTGTGAACCATACTATGGATGTAAGTGAAATATACTATGGCTGTGGGGATCATATTATGGCTGTGGAGATTATAGTATAGTTAAGCGTGTATCTCACTATGGTTGTAGGGAGCATAGTATGGTAATGTTTGAATCATAGTAATGTTATGAGGATCATAGAATGGTAGTGAGGATCATAGTATGGTAGTGAGGATCATAGTATGGTAGTGAGGATCATAGTATGGTAGTGAGGATCATAGTATGGGAGTGAGGATCATAGTATGGTTGTATTTAAATCATAGTATTGTTGTAAGGATAACAATATTGTTGTACCACAACATATACTTAACAATAGTATGAAGCTCTTCGAATATTGTTACCCCAACCATAGTTTTTTTCTACGTGCGGGCAAGAAACAAATTCGATTAATAGTGTATAGTGCGGTGAACCAGCCAATCAATAATAAAAAGGTGTGAACTCGTAGAAAGTCGCCTATTCCTGCCAAGCATCCTAATGCTGTGAATAAGTCGATTGATGTCCGCGGAGCACACACCATGAAATTAACGATAGAACAGCAATCCCACATTTCGACGATGCTCGAGGAAGGCATTTGAGTTGGATTGAGGGTGACAATTAAGTTGGTAGTTCCAAGGATATTATTGGAGCAAGTTCCTATATATGGGAGCTGCATTCTATCTTATGTCTGATATTACTTTTATCTTTATATAAGTATAAAAAAGTTAAATGTGGTTTGTTACACCGTTTAAAACTTTAAAACGACTGGGGCAAACTAGAAACTTCCTTCTGCGGGTTTGTTTATAATTGCTACGCAAAGGTTCAGGAAAAAAAGAAAATTTGGACTGTGGGCGGAGGAGGAATGACAAAACTGTTTTTTTTGAGCTAGTATGCTGACAATTTTAGGGTACGTTAGGGATGGTCTGTAGATGGTTTCGGTGTAGTTTGCATGAAACCGGCCCAGTGGGCGTGGTACCTCCCATACAAATCATAAATAAAAAATCCATTATGACTGCTTCTGTTAACGGTATATGAACCAAATTATGGTTTGGTGTACATATTATACGTTCTGCTGGAAATGTGGGCGGGATTGGACAAAGGCGCGTGGTACCTCCCATACAAATCACATATTAAAAATTCATTATTTCAGTGTCTGTTAACAGCATTTCAACAATAATTGGTATGTCGGTTTAGTGCATCTATCATTCTTCTTCTTCTTATATATATTAATCTACCACGAGTTTCCAACGTAACCAGACTTTAAGTGAAAATAAAATTTGTATATGTAATAGGGGCGGTGGCAAAGATGAATTTCAAGATGGATTTTGACGGGGCGCATCAAATTCACTCACGTACATTGTTTTTTTAGTTCGGGACTTATTAGCTGCTGCATTTAAACATTTCTTTATGTGTTTTTGAGCCATTTTAAACTGATATACCGATTTATTTCTACCTGTAAGAAGTATAATTTAATGGAACTGTAGTTCATTTTTCATCTACTTATATTAAACGTCATCTTCGGTTAAATGTTTTTCGGATATTTTTTTCATTTTTATTTAATTTTGTTGAAAAAGATTTTAATTTTATTTTGAAAGATATCATCTAAATCTGTGGATTATCAATTTCTGAGCGATATTATTGGTATTTCGATCAAAAAGAAGTAAGTTAATTTTTTTGTCGGCGAAAACCTAACCCCTTCTTCATTGCATTGTATATTTTGGCTATTTCAAAGTTCGAAATTTGTCACGATGCCAAGAAGACTTTCAGTTAAAGTTATTTAAATAAAATTTGTATTCCAGTTTAGTGTGCCATTCTTCTTTGAAATATCAATCCACCACGATTTTGCAACGCAACCAGACTTCCAGTGAAAATAAAATTTAAAGGCAAAACAACTTTTACCCGGTCAGCTAGTGTTGTTTAATTATTAAAAAGATTAGAGGGAGAGAAATATTCAGAATATACACTTGAGTGCTTTTTTCGACACTTCGAATACTTGTCTCGCCCAACGAGCGTCACATTGCATTTTCATGTCCGAAACATCATGAGCATCACATTGTCCAACAACCATACCTTCGATAAATAATGACGACCCTGATGGTTTAGTGAATCGCTTGTGAGGCAACAAACAGCACTGCGACTGGTGCGCATTAAAATCGACTACATTCATTCGGCCCAATCGGAAATAGCCTGTAAATCTCCTGTCTTTAATATCTAAGGGACTTGGCCTACGGTTGAATGAGTAGAATAGAAGTCATCCGCGAAGGAGTCTATTGGATTCAAGATCTGACCCAACAGACCGACAATGCAAATAAGAAACAAAGAGGGAGAAAAGGCAGAGCCTTGTGGTTTGGTAAGGTCTACACGCTGCTGGCATCATCGGTCTTAAGTTCTTTCATAATGAGAAAGGGCTGCCGTTATGGTGAATAGAGAGCATTATTGAACCCAGCGACTAAATTTTTGGTTTCCAAAATGAAATAACTATCAGTGACATTTGGTTGCAACTAGACTGCAAAACTTGTCATTTAGCGCTTCTAAAAATCCATTTATTGCGAAATCAATTTATTGACAACTTTATTGTCAGAAGTTATCCTGTTCAGAGGCCCTTTTGTTCGAGCATTTTAACGCTTCTGGATTAACATTTTATGGAGCGATGTTAAGTCATTAATTTATGCCGAACAACCAGTAACTCTTGATCGATACTCAAACCACCAGTGACGGCCAGATTTATTGGAAAAGTAGTCAAAAATTCTACTAATGAAATGAATCATGTAATTTGTAGTCGAGATGGACATTATATTGCAAACAAATAAAATCGGGTGAAAACGTCATTAAGTTTGACCAGGTTGAATTTTATATACCTTTCATAATGGATTTCGGTCAAATATTAACATTTTGTCAAGGGGCGTGGCACCGGCCTCTTTTCTATCAGGATGTGTTGACGTTTTATAGCGATCGGCCTATTACTTAAGCCTTAAATCTGATATTTTAAATAGGCACCACCAACTTTTCCTCCAGGATTTGTTTCGATCCATTCCAACATCATCTGTACCAAACATCATCGTCATATCTCAAATAGTTCATGATATGTCTCTTTACGTTCAGGGATGTCTAGCGGGGTCACGTACCATTGTTTTTTATATAATTTCCTAGTCATTGATTTCATTCTGTAATAATTTTATTACGACCAGTCAACTACTTCGGCCATTAATGTAATTTTTTAAAGTAGGCGTAGTACCGCCCAATTTTCCTTCACCACACACAACCCTGAAATTAAATAGAAAATATCTAATGAACTCATATTAATATGGTGACGATATTACGAACATATGATGTTGGCTTGGATCGAAACACATCCTGGTAAAAAGGTTTTCGGTGACACACACTCTTTTGAAAAGTCAAATCTATGGCCGAATTAATGTTGCGATCGTTAAAAAACTTTAACAAATTGAAATCAGTGATTATAAAATTACTTTAAACTATGAAAAGGTAATAAGGAGGTGTGGCACCGCCCACACGAACCTAAGCCTAAATAGACAATATTTCATGAACTTATAGAGATATGACGATGATATTTAAAACATATCAAAATTAAAAAAAATACAAGCACTTTTTGTAGAAGCATATTTTCTACTCCGACTGAGACAACATGGTTTTTGAACCCTTCAACAGCATCTTCTGGCACCAAAAATCGTTGACCACGCATTATTTTCTTGATGTGAGGGAATAAAAAGAAGTCATTGGGTGCCAAGTCAGGGCTGTACGGCAGATAACCCATCAATTCGACGTTTTGGCCGGTCAAAAAGACGCTGGTTTGAGCCGATGTGTGAGAGCTCGCATTGTCATGATACACAATGATTTGAGGAGGTACTTTTCAAAAAATGATTATTCCACTTTTGAAAAAAAAAATTTTTTTATTTTTTTTGTTTGGTAGCATTGAATTGAATACTCTGCGAAAATAAAATGTATCAAAATGTCAATAATTACACCAGGAAAATAATTGAAAAATGCATGATTTCATCAAAAGTAGATTATTCAGAATGACATTATCCATTTCAAATATACATTTTTGGAACAAAATATGATTAATCCAGAAGAAAAAATAATTTTTTTTTAATTTCTTTAGATAGGTTCATTACCTAATGTTGTTTTATTTCAACTTAATATATCTGATACCTAATTAGTTTTAGCAAAACAAGATTAACCCACAGTGGTTTGAATCAAAACATGATTATTCCAACCAGCCGCATCAAAACAAGATTATTCCATTTTAAATCATGCATTTATTCCAAATATAGAAGTGCCAACTTTTTAAATCCTACACAAAACAATGACTAATCTTTACGCCTTTAATAATGCACCAAAATTTCGGGTTAAATATATAGGGGCATACCCAAGAAACTATTTTCTCAATTTGTGCAAAAACACAAAAAGTGGAATAATCATGTTTTGAAAAGTACCTCCTCATTTGTCTTCTCTTGTTCGTTTTTCGAATTTCTCCGAAGACTTCAGGCAAACAAATTGTGGTGTACCACTTAGAATTGACCGACCTACGTTGCTCAAGCGGAACAGTCGCCACATGACCAGTTTTGCTGAAGAAACAGGCGACCACTTGCTTGGAAGTGCTTCTTCCACTAACAACTTTCGTTGGATTTGGCTCGTCTTCGAAGACCCACTCGGTCGATTGCTGTTTTGTTTCGGGCTCATACGCATAGATCCATGATTCGTCACATGTGACGATCTTATAAACGTCTTTTGAAGCACCGCGATCGTATTTTTTTCAAAATTTCTCTGCACCAATCGACACGAGCCTTTTCCTTTGAGCGATTGTCAAATTGTGCGTTATCCAACGAGAACAAACCTTTTTTACGGCCAGGAGTTCATGCAATATCGAATGTATGCTGGTGGAAGAAATGCCGAGGATGCCTCTATCTCACGCTATGTCACATGACGATCTTGCATTATCAGTTCACGCACGGCATCAATGTTCTCTGGCACAACGGCCGTTTTTGGACGACCTTCACGACCTTCGTCTTTGAGTCGGCAACGGTTGAATTTATTAAATTAGTTTTTCACTGTGTGTTTTAGGATGGTGCTTCATCGTCATACACTGATTTAGGTTCATCGATGCACTCTTGTCGTGATAATCCGCGTCGAAAGTTGTGAAAAATGATCGCAAGAAAATGTGCACGAGTTAATTCCATTTTTTGCCAAATTAATTATTTCTTGTCTGATGGCACCAGGCAACACTTAGTGTTGTATAGACCAGAGCTCTCGTAGTTTTTTTTAAATGTTGGCCGCAACATCAGAGGCAAAATGTCTGATATCATGGCGCGATAGCTAGCATTATTTATTGTTACGTTTCGACCATCATAATTTCTGAAAAATATGGTCCGATGATTCCACAAGCCCATAAATTGCATCAAACCGTGGTTTCCTTTGGATATAATGGCATCCTTGAACCTCTATTGGTTGCCAAATGCAGCTATTTTGTTTATTGACGTTGCCAGTGAGCCAGAAATTTGCCTTCGTCACTAAACAAAACTTTGGTCGAAAATAGCGTATCTTCTTCGAGCTTTTTAAGATCCCAAAACGGCGACACACTGGAACATCGTTAGGCCTTTCCATGATGAAATGGCAAACAATACTGAATAAAATGAATAAAATTTAACAAAACTCACTCGTAATCTGTGAAAAAGACCATATTGAAAAAAACCTGTATCGAAACACATCGTGGAGGAAAAGTGGGAGGTGCCTCCTTTTAAAAATTGAACTTATGGCCAAATGGTCCGATCTTATTAAAATTTGAACGGAATGAAATCAATGAATATTATTTTATTAACTTTTTTATTTTGTTTAAATTGGACACAGGGCCCACACCCTGAACTACGAAAGGCTACTTCTCTTGAACAGATATGATGATAGTGGTTGGTACATATGATGTTGGTATGAAAAGTAACATACGCTAATAGAAATATTACCAGTGATGCGTCCCTTGACACAATTTTCATATTGGACACTAATCCATTATTAAGGGTATATAAGCTTTGCCACGATTGAACTGAATTTGTCCAGTGTTTTCATTTCAGTTCAAAAGAACTACCGATATTAACTGTTTGCAGCCGACTGTCATCTTTTCTTAATAGGACATTAAACGTATCATCTTTATCTCCTGGTATACTTTCACCAACGTTTCGCTACAAGAAATAAATCGAAAAGAACTCTCCCTTGAATAAAAAACGTTGCTATACGTATATTTTGGATTTTAGCTACCGATATGTAATACATATTCGTCTTTTTGAATTTGTCGGTATCGCTGTAAAGAGATCTGCTTATATACAAACATATTTATGCATACTTTTGACTTTCTACGAAAAAGGGGAACAATTGGTTGCATCAAATACACCGAAAAGTACTCGTATACATATATAATATTTTCATGCAAAGTAGAGCCACTACAACACATACTTGAACGGATTTTCTTACCATTTTTCAGTAAAACTATTACAAAAAGTAGTAGTAGAGCAAAATGACATAATTCGTCTATCGACCTCAATAGCACATACTTATGCATTGTGAAAACCAATAAAACTATAAGTGTTATATGCTTTCTTTTTTTTAGAAAAAAGTGTTCATCGTCGCATGTATTGCGACAATATTATAGGAGGTAAGAGTTCGTCAATATGAACGATGAAAATTCAGGTGATAATAAATTGCATCAATTGCATATTATCAGCTCCGTTTTTGTATATATTTTCTGTGTGAAATTTAATTGATTCAAATTGTAAAGTGTGTGGAAATAATCAAAATTTCAGAAACCATGTGAAAGTACATTTTTTTTCGAATTACAAAGTGTGTGGAAATGATCAAAATTTCTACCATACTGGCTATTTTTATACTCTCCAAGTTTATAATACCTCGAAATAAGGCGAAATGAAATTTTAAATTCGAATTGGCTGTAAAAAAAATACTGATATTTTTTTCAAATTTCCACAACTGGGTCAACCCAATATTTCAGTACATTTTCTATTGTTTCGGGTCGAATCTCTTCAACGGCAACTTCGATTGCATGTTTCAATGCTTCAGTTGGTCTGTATGCTATGCGTAACATATATCCTTAATGGCTCCCCACAGAAAATAATCCAAAAGGGCTCAAATCAGAGCTTCGATGCGACCACCTGACATCACAACTTAGGCTGATTATTCAATTTTCAAAAACATTGAGTAAAATATGGATGGTTGCATTGGGTGTGTGAAACCTAATGTTGTCCATGTCATTGTCTTGAATTTTTGGAAACAAAAATTCGTTGAGCATGGAGCGGTAACCCTCACTATTGATGGTAACGGAAGCTCCTTGCTTATTTTCGAAGAAATGTGGCCCAATGATGCCACCAGGCCAAATCCACACCATACAGTGACTTGTTGTGTGACTTCTCAATACACGCAGAGAAAAAACATGGTTACTACATCTACGTCGCAACCATAGCATTGTTAACTGAATTTAGTTTTGACAATAGTATAATTGCTGCAACATTAATATTGTAGAAATGTAACAATAGTATTATTGCCAAATTTAAAAAAAATATGGTTATAGCAACAATATAAATCTGGTTGGTGCGACAAAGTATTGTGTTTTGCGTTTTATGTTAACAATAATATGATTACGGCAATCATACTGTATGATTGTAATTTTTTTTTTCATTTAAATATGCTTTTAAGAACAAATGTTAATGGTACGGATCTAATGCAATAATACTACTTTTTTATCGAAATTAAAATTTTTTAAACAAGCTGCTTTAGCTTTGTTTACCTGAATTTTTTTTAATACAAACGCTTACGTTTATTTAAACTTATTTTTTCTACTGTGAAATAAATCACTCCTATTATTTTGAATTTAATGTTTTTTTTTTGAATAATTTTCTAATTCAAATCTATTGTCGACAACTTAAACAAATTCTAATAAATTATATTGGAGATCATAGTATAATTGTGTGTGATCATACTATGGTTGTAGGGATCATAACATGGTTGCGTGTGAATCATACTATGGTTGTGAGGATCATACTATGGTTGTATGTGAAACATACTATGGTTGAGTGTGTGTCATACTATGGTTGTGGGGATCATAGTATGGTTATGTGTGAATCATACTATTGTTGTGAGTATCATAGTATGGTTGTATTTGAATCATACTATTGTTGTGAGGATCATACTATTGTTGTACCACAACTATACCCAACAATATTATTATCCTCTTCGAATATTGTCACCACAACCATACTTTTTTCTGCGTGTAGTCACGTGGGGGTTATCTGAAATTTTAAAAAATTGTCAGTGCTTTTTTTGTTACAGCCGATTCAAATTAAAAATTGTATACTCGTATCGCCCACCCGATACGAGGGTTGCTATATATATTTCTGGCCTGATAACACTAAGTATTGCCTGGCGACATCTAACATTTCCATTGGAATGTTGGACATTTTTTAACATAAACGTACTCAGAACGTTTTGACGTACGACCATCATTTGTGTTGCTTACAGTGACTTGAAAAAATCAATTTGGCAAAAAATGGAATTAACTCGTGAAAATTTTCGTGCGATCATTTTTACAACTGTCGACGTGGATTATCACGACAAGAGTGCATCGACGAAATTAAATCTTTGTATGGCGATGAAGCACTACCCTAAAGCACTGTGAAAAACTGGTTTAATGAATTCAATCGTGGCCGAAAAAAAATACGATCCCGATGCTTTAAAAGACGTTTATAAGATCGTCACAGGTGTCGAATCATTAATATAGGAAAATGTTCCTCCTCAAAGTCGGACTCTTCTAATGAAAGCAGCTCACAAAATAATTTTTAGAGGTTGTTGAAACACTTACTGGTAGTACATGTTGAATATTTTGACAATGGTAACTTATATCGGTATATATCGGGTGATCAGCCTAGAGGTACGTATTTTTTCCAAAACAAAAAATCAAATCAAGTGTGGAATCTTTTTTGTTCATTCGAAAGGACATTTTATGTCATTTATTTGTTAATTATAATTTCCTTCAAATGTTAACCGCGACTAAGTCTCAGCGTGCCCATTCGGAAGGTCCAATTTTGGATGGCTCGTTCGAGCATTTTGACCGGTATGGCGTTCATAACACTCGTAATGTTGGCTTCGAAAACTGAATCTTAACTGGTTTGTCAGCGTAGACTTTGTACTTTACGTGGCCCCAAAGAAAAAAGTCTTAACTCGTGATATCACACGATCAAGGCGGCCAATTCACCGGTCAAATACGTAAAATTAGCTGCTCTTTGAAATAAGATTCTCAATAAATCCATTGTTTGAGCCGCTGTATGTCAAGTGGCACTGTTAGGTTGAAACCAAATATTGTCAAGATTTTGTCTTCATTTTCAGGTAGCAAAAATTCCCATATCAAGGCGCGATATCGAGCACCATTCACGGTTATGTTCCGGCCACCATCATTTTAGAAAAACTGCACCAACCCATGGTTTTTTCTGGGTATAATGACATCTCTTGAACCTCTTCTGGTTGCTCTTAGCCCAAATGCGGATATTTTATTTATTGATGTTGCCGTTGAGCCAGAAAGGGGCCTCATCACTGATTAAACCGTTGTTCGAAAACAGCGGATCTTCGTTGTTGTGGTGTTAGTCTTTCTATGATAAAATGACACACAACACTGAAAAGGAAAAAATAAAGTTTAACGCAACTCAGGCGAAAACTCTGAAAAAACCCCTATGGAAAAAAATACCTCTAGATGAATCACCCTATATTTAAATAATTTTACAAAATGTTTTACAATCTTAGATATTGTTTTATTTCGGTCTGTTGTTTTTACACGGACCCGAAATCATAATAAAAGTAGTGTGCAGCCACGAAAATCAATGTCACTTTGCCATTTTGTTAAAAACTTATCTTCTATTTAAATATAGAAGCAAGAGGTCTTGAGCCGGTTTAATCCCTGTTTAATGTGAATCTTAGATATTTTCAATATTTTTTCTTCTAATATATAAAAAAAAAAAACAAAAAACACAAAAAAACTGTTGTCTCTTGATCCGACATGTATGGATTTTAAATTTTTCTAATATCCGTCCTTCTATCGGTCAAACATGGATCCACTGTCAACAACCATATTCCCCAATATTGTCAATGCCATACTACAACGCAATCTATGGTAAAGAGTATAAAAGCTTAGGCCTGGCCAAACTTTCGCACTATCCACCACTTTTTGTTTACTTCTATTGTTGGCTGATCCAAAATCTAGATTAAAGGATTTAACTGTCAAAAAAACGTGTACTCATGCCTAAATTATTCCAAGGTCCGATCAAAATGTTTGCGGACTAAAGGCACAATGACGACCGACCCCACGACGAAATGAACATTGCGTTTTTGATAAAAGTTTTAAATATTTTGACAGCTGTCGGACAATGCATGATGTAACTGCTATCTTTATTGAATATCCTAACAGATTTCTTAACTAGTTTTTGAAAAAAGTATAATTGGTAGATATATTATTGCCTTATGGTCGCCAATAATTTCAAATGCTTAAGTTTTGGAGTAGGCCCTACACGGCCTAATGGACGAAGATAAAGGTCATTCTTTTTAAATTCTACCATCTGTCTTTAGTATTCCATTGCCAATAATATTTATTCCACTGCTGGTGAGGAGTTAAAAAATTATGGAATATACCGATGAGAGCTGTTTATAAACCGTACATTTTTTTCTTCAGTTTCTTGTCTAGCATTGATTTTAAAATGAATCAACTATTAAACACCAAAAAAATGGAAATTTAATTAGATGGCCTTTTCCGAGAATCCCCTTATTTTTTTAAGAAGATGCTTTAATTAACAAATAAACACTTCTAAGAATGAACCTTTATACTACGAGGGCGGTTCGGAAAGTTCTTAGCCTATCAATGAAAGAGAATAGTTAGTTTTTATTTTTCAATATAATCTCCTGAAACTTCAATACACTTAGTCCAACGCTTATCTAGCAATTCTATCCCTTGATTAAAATAGTTTTCCTCAAGGTCTTCAAAATAGTGGTTTACAACTGTAATTGCATCTTCATTTGAGGTAAAACGCTTGCCAGCAAGGAATTTTTTTAGATTTGGTAACAGGAAAAAGTCACTGGGAGCTAAATCAGGAGAATAAGGTGGGTGGTCAAGCAACTCGTACTTTAATTCGTTGATTTTAGCCATTGTTAAAACACTATTGTGCGCTGGTGCGTTGTTTTGATGAAAAATTATTTATTTGTGTTGTAAGCCAGGACGTTTTTCTCGAATTTGTACATTTAATTGATCTAAAAGGTTGCAATAGTACTCTAAATTTATTGTTTTACCCTTTTGCAGATAGTCAATCAATAAAATACCTTTGAATTCCCAAAAACCGTTGCCATAACCTTACCAGCCGATTGAATTGTTTTTGCCTTCTTTGGGGCACTTCCTCCAGCTTCAGTCCATTGTTTGGATTCTTTTGTCTCTGGAGTATAGTGGTGGATCCATGTCTCATCAACAGTTATGAAACGACGCTTAAAATCCATTTTATTTCGCTGAAAACGATCCAAACAAGCTTGAGAAATGTTCATTCTTATGCGTTTTTGGTCGACTGTTAACAAGTCCGGCACCCATCTTGCAGAAAGCTTTTTCATCTGTAGTTCTTCATGCAAAATTAAATGGACTCGATCATTTGAGATGCCCATGATATTAGCTATTTCACGCACTTTTATTCGTCGATCATTTAATACCATATCGTGCACTTTGGCTACAATTTCTGTTGTTGTTGCTGTTTTTGGACGTCCACTACATGGTTCATCTTTAATGCTTGTACGACCACGTTTAAATTCAGCAATCCAATTTTTTACTGTTGCATATAAATATGTACTTTCACCAACACATTCACCATATCATTATGAATTTCTTGTCCCGATAAACCTTTTTTATGTAAATATTTAATGACACCACGCATTTCTAATTTTTCCATTGTAAAAAAATCGCGGATGCGTCTTTTGTGAACACCTGTTTCTATATGAAGGAGTTGCCAGATCGAAACAAAATTTAACATGTGTTCATAGCAGCGTTCATAGATGGAAGTTTCCAAAACACTTAACTTTTTTCTGTTTATACCGCGCTTTTTGTGCTAGGCTAAGAAGTTTCCGAGCCGCCCTCGTACATTCAGTTCCAATTTGTAGTCCATTATCGGGCAAACCCTTTTCTGTGTCCCTAATCATCTGATCTTTGTGTGAACTCGTATTTAAACGTATGTGTGTGCTCAAGTGTAATTTTGTCCCTAGATTGCTTTAAAATGCTCGTTCATGAGATACTGTACGTACTCATATTGAAGCACTCCTCGACAATAGTTTAACGTCCTTATGTTGACATCAATTTATTACAATTCTGTTTTAATGCTTTTCCATCTCTTATGCTGTCTTCGATTTTTTATACCCTACACCATATAGTGGTACATGGTATTATGACTTAGTGCTGGTGTTTGCAACACGTTAAAGAAATGGAGATGTTTGTCCCTATGTCAGTCCTTCCCTACGTCATTCCTTCCCTCCGTCCGTCTGTCCATCTATCGTTATAATAAAAGTACAGGTCGCAGTTATATACCGATTTTGATAAAACTTGGTACATTCTTTAAGCTTGGCCAAAGGACAAACCCTATTAAAATTGGTCTACATCGGTCCGTGTTTTGATATCATACATAGGTGTTTTCCGATTTCAGAACCTACAGCCACTTTTAGCATCCGATTTCGACCAAATTACGCACGGAGTATTACGAGTGACTAACACCCATCTCTATTGACGCTGGTCCATATCCATTCAAGTTTTCGCAGAGCTCTACAGGTCTAGAGGTCCACTAGCTCTATAAGCCACAAACAACACCAGTTCGCACGCAAATTTGGCACGGTACGTTATAAGTGACCATTAATTAACAAAGGTCAATATTTTTGGTACAGCCTCCTAAAAAGCAACATCCACAATTCAGAACCTACCGCTCTAAAAGGCACATGTAACACCTTATCCTGACTAAACGCATAGAGCATTACAGGTGACCAAAACAGATGCTGAAACTGGACCATATCGGCCTATGTTTGCAATTATGTGTAACACAATGGTCCCACCCGATTAAAGGTCCTGCAGCTCTAGATACCACAAGTTACACCCGATCAAGCTCACGCATGGAACGTTATGAGCGACTTTTAATTTACTGTAGTAAAACTAGACCACATAGGTCTATATTTTCCTATAGCCCTCACACAAAGGTCTTTTCCGATTTTAAAATCTGCAGCTTTAAATATCACATCTTACATCAGATTCCTTCAAAATTTCGCATTGAGCGTTACTAACAAGCATGACCTGTAACAGTGTACCATATCGGTACATGTTTTCGTGTAGCCCCTACACAAAGGTCCCTCCCGCAGCTTTAGAAGCCACAAATTTTAGCCCATCACGTTCAAATTTAGAATTCACTCTAAAATATTTAGTCCAAACTATCTCAAACTTAAGACAGAGATGGCTTATCCTCGGAATATTAGTGTGGTGTTGGGTATCTCATAGTCGACCAAGCTCGACTTAAACTTTAACTTGTACTTGTTTTATGTTGTCTAGTGTTCATGTTCTAAGATTTCTGTTGTTTTCGTCATTGCGTTTGTTTGGTTCTTAAGAAAAAGAGTAAATTGGCTTTTAAGTAAGGATGAACGATGTAAAGAAATTCGAAATTCATAACAAACAACTTGACATAATTAAATATCCAAATGGGGGTTGTTTATAGGGTCTTCAAAAACTTTATTCTGGACGTACTTTTTATTTTTCAGAATGTACTTATTCTGAATATTAAGCAAGTAAAAACTGTAAGTTTCTTCTTCGGAATTTTGTTATGATCATTTGTTGTTATTATTTTTAAAAGAGTAAATTACTCGACAACCTAATAAGATTACGTTTTTTGTTGTTTGCCATATGGGGAAGGAGGTAAAAATATAGCAAACACATAAGCGTCGGATGGACGCTCGTTCCGCTGGAGTGGGAAGGCTCTTCGGTACTATATATGTGTGCTGCAAACAAGGCTTCTACTTTTTAAACGATCTATATATACGAAACATTGGTAGATTTTGCATATGCAAAGTATAAAGTTAAAAGTGAGAACGCGGGAGACTTACTGAAACAATTTCTCCCATATTGACAAACTGATGTTTTTCAGCACGAGAACATTTACTTTTTTGCATACACACTTATTTCGATGATTTGAAAGTAAAGTAAAAAACATAGAATAGAAATCTATCGCATTGCCTTCTAATTCCTCATATGTTTGCATCACTAACTGTACGCTGTTTTTTTTTTTTTAATTTATAGTTGATCTATAAAAACAGTGATAATTCATAGTCACAACCAAACGGTATGACGTAATCATATTATTGTTAACAAAACACCCAAAAACCCATATTTTTTTCGCACCAACCATATTTATATGATTGCTACAACCATATCTTCATTTCTATAAACATGGCAATAATACTATTGTTACATTTCAACCATAATAATATTGCCACAATAATACTATTGTCAAAATGAAATTCAAAAAACAAGTATGTGCAGAAAGTATGTCACGTGGCCTTGATCAAGTAATAACTACATCATTTCTCTGTACGCAGAGGTTGACCCGTTCCTTGTGAAGGGACAATATTTTACTTCTTGACCAATCTGGCTCATTTTGAAAACCAACTGTTCTGATCCATCAACTCATGGTTCTGCAATTTTAGCCAATGGTGTCACCTGTATTTTTTATTCCCACAGACAGGCGAACATGGCTAGACCACCTTAGAATTTTATGACGCTTCAGAATATATAGAGTGATCCATCTACAGGTATTTTTTCACAACAACAAAAAAATATAAAAATTCAAATCAAGTGTGGAATCTTTATTGGTTAATAAGTTAATGCCATTTTATGGCATTAACTTTTTAAGTATAATTTCCTACAAATGTTGGCCGTAACTGTGTATCATATGGAAAAGTTTCAAAAATGTTGATAACAATTACTAATGTATTTCAGTGAACTAATCAATAGTTCCAAGGTTTTTAGTGGATTATCAGTGTCAAGAACATGTTAAATGTCTACGGCAAAGAGCATTGGCTGGGGTTTAATTGGTCAGAAGTACTAGTGACAAAGTTAATAGTAAATCAGTACAGTGTAAATATTCATAAATATAAAGGGTTGTTAAATAAAACACAAATTATTTAGGAATATATTGTCATTTCTTTTTTTTATGATAATATTGGCATGGTTCAATGTATGAAACAAAATATCGGCTAAATAGAAGCCGCGACCTCGGCGGCACACCTCCATCCGACGGTCCAAATTTTCGATGACGCTGAGGCATATTTGAGGTTCTATGCCGTCAATGTGCCGAATTATCTCATCCTTTAGCTCTTGAATTGTTACCTTTAGCTTGTGTCGAACTTATTCGACGATGAATTTATTAAAAAACCGGATTATTTGAAGACCAAAAAAAAAGAAATTTGTATGAAACGGATTGGTTTTTTCTGTCTCAGAAACCGAACAGCTGATTCTTGAAAACCGAACTGATCACTTAACTATAGAGTGTGCACAATAAATGTGACTATCACACACATAAGCCAACATCAGCTTGTCTTTAAAATTTTGAAATTATCTACCTCTATCGATGCCTTTTCGTCGATTTTTAAACCCATAGACATGCTGTCTACGAACAGTAAAAGCATAACCAAACCATACCAAATCACCATAAAGAATAAGCATTGAATGCCTGTTTAGCAAGCAAGCAAGGAATATACCTAACATCCTTCCCGCCTACATACGTTGGTGACGTCGACAGGATTTGATAATATGTTCTTGACGAAGCTGCTCCTGTTGCAAGCATAGATCAAGAATCATCAAAGCTACAACAGGAACGGGTCAATACAAAAAATTTGTAAAACATTGCAGCTGAAAATTTAAGTAAATATACGAGTACCAGTATTTCACTGCAATATAGTTTTACTGAATGCTCTTACCCCGCCATACTTCACTATGACACGCTAATGTTTTAGTGCCAACTAAGAAAATTTTCTTAAATTTAGAAGAAATTTCACATCAGCATAATTGAATTGAAACGCAATGTCGCTCAAGTTCTCTTGGCTTCCATGCTGCTTTACAAATGCCTTATGAATAATAATACCGAATAAAGTTTCTATTTTTATTTCATTTACATTGTATGTATTTGCAACACTTGACCCATGACCCCTTTAATATTTAAACATGGCGAGCATAGACAAACGTTATGGCTTTGCATTTCGAGGCAGTAATCGCTTTAGGCGATTCGCAAATTGTGACAAGGAAAATTTTTTTTCCATGTATTTATGATTCGGATGGAAATCTCTCCTTTTCTCGAAGTGACTTTTTACATTCGCCCAGATTAGCAGATGTAGAGGGCTCGTTCTTTGTGTAAGAAATTCCATTGTTGAGCATAACATTAGTTTGTTAGGCCGGGCTTCCTTAAGACATTTTCCATATCTCCTTTGGTGCTATCCTGTGAATATAAGTGAATACACTTGGATATGGATACGGCGACGTGGACGTGAGCATGGACATGGGCATGGGGATATGATATTCTTGTTTTCACATAGCCTGAGGTCATAGTTAACTTTGTATACCTCGTTTTGAGTATTTTTGCCGAGGCTCTTTTTCTTGTAATTTTCTTCATTTTCTTCTTCATTGCCATCGTGGTGTTCTGTTGCTGTTGTGTCTTGACGTCGTTGCACTATTCAAGAGTTGATGTAAATCGTAAGGTCATTTTATGCATTTATGCAGTTTGACTCATTGAGTTTTGCAGCTTTTTAGCTACGTTTTATGATTTAGAACTGTAGGCGATACGAAAGCAGATCAAAATTGCAGTATAATTTCAAATTCCCTCAACATCCATCTTAGATAAAAAAAGGGAAATTCTTAAAAGTAATTCAGTTTTAACCAATCGAAATATGTCATTCATTTTAGGATTCGGCTAAACTTAAGACCCGGACCCATTTGCAATATTCAGTGACAACTTCCCTTTTCAAAACCTCAAACAAGTAATGACAGCTACAGAAGAACAGGACCGTCTATGTAATACCCTTCACCATCTAAAGGGTGGTGAAATTTTAAGAGCCTATGTTTATTTTGAAAAATACACAAATTATTAAAGAAATTATTGTAATTTCTTATTATTATGATAATATAGGTATGGTTCAATTATGTAGGGAACAAAATATCGGCCAAAATGGCCGCCTCGACTCCGGCGGCACACCTCCATCCGATGGTCCAAATTTTCGATGACGCTGAGGCATTATTGAGGTTATATGCCGTTAATGTGCCGAATTATCTCATCCTTAGCTCTTGAATTGTTGCTGGCTTATCGACGTACTCGTACACCTTTTCTTTCAAATATTCCTTAAGAAAGAAGTCCAACAGTCTCAAATCACATGATCTTGGCGGTCAATTAACATGGTCACATATTAACATGGTGAGATAACACGGCCATTGAATTTGTCGTGCAAAATAGCCATTATTTCGTTAGCTGTGTGGCAAGTGGCACCCTCTTGTTTAAACCACATATCGTCCACTTCCATATCTTCCAGTTCGGGCTATAAAAAGTTCGTTATCACCTCACGATAGCGAACACCATTCACAGTAACTGCCTGACCGGCCTCTTTTTTGGAAAAAATAGGGCCCGATGATGCCGCCAGCCCATAAACCGCACCAAACAGTCACTCTTTGTAGTTGCATTGTTTTTCGACAATCACTCTTGGATTATCATTCGCCCAAATGCGGCAATTCTGCTTATTGACGAATCCACTGAGGTGATTTTCATTGCCTCATAACTGAAGAAGATTTTCTTAAAAAATTGTACATCCACTGTTGCGATTTCTTGCCACCATTCTGACCATTGATGATGACCACGGTTCAAATTGAGTTAATCTAAGATTGAGAAATATCAAATTAAATACTGAAAAAAAAACTTGACGTTTAGGTGTTGTTCACATCGGTCCTTAAAATTTAACCACCCTTTTGCGGAATTCTACCCGCTTTTATCCGGAATTTAATGAGGCTTCGATTAAATATGGATAGTTAGGAAATCCTCTAACATATTCAAAAATACCCAAATTCAAATAGATAACTCGAACGTTAAGTCTATCATACTAAATGAATGTGAGACATCTAATGCGGCTGCGAGTGATATAAACAACTTGTAAGTACTTTAAAATCGATGCCTCTGATGAATATTGAATATATTCTGGCCAAATATTAACAACAATTCCTATCTACAGAGTGCATCTAAACAAAACCAAGTAAAAAATGTTAAGTTTGGCTGTGCCGAACTTTGGATACCCTCCACCAGATTCCCAAATAAAACCAAATTTGGTGCGGAAGTGTGTTCTATATAGAAATCTTTATGTGCAAAATTAAATTTCGATAGGTCAAGCTTGTAGTGAGTTATCGTCATATTATTTCTCAAAGCCCACGAGACCGTTTGTGTGGGAGGTACCAGTAGGACTTTTCCGATCTCAGAATTTGGCGCAGAGGTATGTTCTATATAAAAATCTTTATGTAAAAAAATTAATCTCGATAGGTCAAGTTTGTAGTGAGTTATTGTCATATTATTTTTCAAGGCCCATGAGACCGTTTGTGTGGGAGGTACCAGTAGGTCCTTTCCGATCTTAGCCAAATTAAGCGCAAAAGTCCGTTCTAAATATTAATCTTTGTGCCGAAATTTCGTATCGATAGGTCAAGTGTGTGGTCAGTTATTGTCATATTATTTTTCAAGGCCCATGAGACCGTTAGTGTGGGAGGTGCCAGTAACACTTTTCCGATCTCAACCGAATTCAGGCTAGAAGTGTATTGTACTTAGAAATCTTGATGTGTAAAATTTCATTTCGATAGGTCAAGTTTGTGGTGAGTAATAGTCATATTACTTCTCAAGGCCCATAAGGCCGTTTGTTTGGGAGGTACAAGAAATGGTGGCCCAATCCAAACCATTTTTACATAGATGATTGCACCTATATAGAGATTATTATTTGTAAAATTTCAGTGCTTTTGCTCGAGAAACTGGACGGATATTTCCAAATAAAAAACTAATTTTGATGAGGTAGTGTCGGTTGAGGGTCTACAACACCAATTTTCCGTAGAGCTATATAGCCCTAGGTTAACTACACATGTTTGTGCCAACCTTCAGCTCCCTAGCTGTTTTCATGCTGGCTCTATCTTGTTTTCAACAGACGGACAGCCGGACAACATGGCTAGAACGTGTTAGAATTTTACGAGGATTAAGAATATACATACTTTGTTGGGTCTCCGATGATTATTTCAAGGTGTTACAGACAGAATGACAAAACTAATATACCCTCCATTGTATGGTAGAGGGTATAAAAAACTATTACGCTCCGAAATACTGAGAAGGAAATGGACCTTGCTGGGCCACACCCTACGGAATCCTATATTGCAAGAGCAGCAATCGAATGGAATCAACCGGGTACGAGACGACGAGGTAGACCCGGACATGCATATACACGGAAGTCATCAGTCTCTGATTGGAAAATCATGTAGTGAAGTGAAATTAATAGCTTGTAATAGATTTGAATGGAGTACATTTGAAACGGATCGACATTTGAAATGGATCGACAGGAATAAATAATAATAATTTTTGCTTCTGTACATCTTAAATTTCTCACACGCAATTCCATTACTTGTTTCCTTTGTTCAAATAATTACACCTCTATGGTAATCGCCCGTCTCTATGCTAGAATTGGCAATTCAAAATTGTAAATTAGAATCGTACTGAAAATAACTGATAATTTGTTCAAATTTCTGGTTTTATTGGAAAGGTTCAACTTTGTCATTTAATAATGGAAAATAATGACTACTACGACTGGATCAGCAGTACCTCATCCGATCAACCCAATTTATTAGTACATAGTCGATTGTTTCGGGTCGAATCTCTTAAATGGATATTTCAATTTCATGTTTTAACGCTTCAAATGTCTCTGGATGCTGATGGCTCCCAACATAAAATAATCACAGCCATAGCTCCGAGGCGGTCAATTCACAAATTAGGGTGATTATACGATTTTAAAAAACAGTGCGCCTGTGTTGTTGAAACCAAATGTCGTCCATGTTCATTTGAAATCACGATTTTTCGGTAAAATTCTTTATCTTCTGCAAAACAATCTTCAGTTTCAGTTCTAGGACCAATTAAAAATTTGGAAGCCTTCATACCGAGGTCTTTATGCAATGTTCATAGCCATGGTTTTCCAATGTGTTCTTTTGAACACACTGGGCGAGAACGTACTCGGGTTGGTTTGTCCAAAAACGTGCCATTTTCACGGACTTGCTTAACAAATTGACGCACAAACTGAACTGAAGGCCGATCTCTTCTCGAAAATTTTCAAAGTAAATTTCTTTCAGTTTACGTTAATCACTCACTACTTTGGAAGTAATATTTTTATATATCTAAAGTTTGTTCCAGCGTTTAGCGTCCCACTTTGCAAACGTAAACCATTGACATGAAAATAAAAATTCATGTTATTCTACCTTTCAAAGTCAAAGTAATGAGTAATTCCATTTTTAAATGACCCACCCAATAAATGAAAAGTATTGCACAAATTGAGAAGGGCTCAGTCAGTGAGTATATGAATTATGACAGCGGTCCCCTGTTTGTTCCCAAATAGGGCTTAGAGTTACTAAGTATCTAGGTGAGTACTTTTAACACTCTTATTGCACTTTTGGAAGATTTGTTGCTAAATATCCTCAGCTTGACCTTTATACTTGAACTTCACTTGTTCATTGACAATACATTTGCTGTTATAAATGTTTTCTGTCTTTGATGGCTTCATTGCAATCTCGATCAAATTGATTCTTGGGTTTGAGTGTATTCAGCTCAGCCAGTTGATTTATTCTGTTTGTCGGAAAAGGAAATTGCGTAATAAGCATGTAAATGATGGCGACCATGATGGTACTGAGTGCTGAGTTGGCTGCCCGATGCTGCTGATTTTGCTTGGCATTAGATATGCAGCAGTGTTGCAAAGGAAATAGCAACTAACCCTTAAATTGTATTTTTTTTCTTCTGTAACAATTTACAATTCATTTTGTATGCAATAAAGTTTGTAATAAAAAAAAATTGTTGCTGTTTCTCTTAGGTTCATCTAAGACTTTTACAAAAATTTTGATTTTCTTTAGTATATTTAAGGCGTAAAAGATAAATTTGAAGCAGGATATTTTTCTTTTGTTGCAATTTTTTTTTGCTTTTCAAATAGAGGATGTAAACGGACATGACCATGAGGTTTATAAATTAAGCACCTTATTGAGAAAAGGTTAAACATTCAAATTTTCCTAAAACGATTTGTAATATTTTGTGATAAGGAGCTTAAGAGTTTGGAAAGACACGTTTTGAAAAACGTGTTCTTGATTGAGAAAAGACTGGGATATCACGCTTTATCCTTAAAGGCAAGCGGTGTTTAAGTTCGTTATTTATATTTCACAAAAAAACAACTTTTCGCTAATGTTATTTTGATTGTGTCCCAACTATTTGAAACTTATGAGTGGGATTTTGTGACATTTTATTAATTGGTTTCTGTTGTTGCTACTGTTTTAAATAAAATTACTTTTATTTTGTTTGCAAGCATGCAAAGCATTTAGCCTGAAGCTTTTTACAATTGCCTCTGCTGAGTTTGCATAAATCTTCAGCTGTCACATGCAAAGTATTATTTTGTACTTAAATTCATTTAAATTGCCGGTTCCTTTTCCATTTTCGGTTAAACGTGTGTTTTTTTCTTTAAAGTTTTTTGTTTGTTTTTTTATGTCATGTAAACTTTTAAACCCCAACACTTTAACGTGCATACATACACAAGTCACATCTGTACACATACACACATACTCATAGAGATATGGAAATTTGTAAAACAGTAATTTCCGTCGCATTTTATGCGTTTGCAGAGTTAACATGCCTATGAATGTTTCCATATTGACAATCTGTTTCAGAAGAAAGTTTCTTTATACAGCGAGTACTCATCAAACTACAGGGTGGGCCAAAAGTTACCATGGGGTTTATAAATTTAATAACGTTTTAAAATTTTGATTATTTATTGACCTTATTTGTTTACCTTTTTTGATTTTTCTTAAGATTTCCTAAACATTAAAAGTTAATTTTTTTTTATTATTTTTTTTAGATTATATAAATAACACTTGGAGAATAAATAATGGAGAGATTCACAACTAAACAAAGAACCAGAATAATAAAATTTTATTATTTAAATCAGCGATTAATTATTTTAATGCAAATGCAAGAGTGATGAAACTCATTTTCATTTGAATGGCTTTGTTATTAAGCGGAACGGTAGGTCCTGGGTTTCTGTAAATCCAAGAGCTATTCACACGCAGAAAAAAAGTATGGTTGTGGTGACAATATTCGAAGAGGATAATACTATTGTTGGGTATATTGTGGTACAACAATATTATGATCCTCACAACAATAGTATGATACAAATACAACCATACTATGATCCTCACAACAATAGTATGATTCACACATAACCATACTATGATCCCCACAACCATAGTATTATTCACACTCAACCATACTATGATCTCCACAACCATAGAATGATCCTCACAACCATAGTATGTTTCATATACAATCATAGTATGATCCTCACAACCATAGTATGATTCACACGCAACCATGTTATGATCCATACAACCATAATATTATCACATACAATTATAATATGATCCCCAATATAACTTATTAGAATTTGTTTAAGTTGACGACAATAGATTTGATCCCCAATATTATTTATTAGAATTGGTTTAAGTTGTCACAAATATATTTGAATTATGAAAATTATTCAAAAATACATTAAATTCAAAATAAGTTTAAATAAACGTAATTGTTTTTATTAAAAATAATTCAGTTAAACAAAGCCAAAGCAGCTTTTTTAAAAAATTTTAATTTCGATAAAAAAGTACTATTATTGCATTAGATCCGTACCGTTCTTAAAAGCATATTTAAATGAAGAAAAATTACAATCATACAGTATGATTGGCGTAATCAAATTATTGTTAACATAAAACCCCAAACACAATACTTTTGTCGCACCAACCATATTAATATTGTTGCTATAACAATATTTTCATTTTTAAATTTGGCAATAATACTATTGTTACATTTCAACGATATTAATATTGCAGCAATTATACTATTGTCAAAAATAAATTCAGTTAACAATGCTATGGTTGCGACGAACATACTTTTATTGCGGAAAACATATAATTATTGCCGTGACCATGTAGTAACCATGTTTTTTTCTGCGTGCATCAACGCCAATTGCACTCCATTAGGTGTTCAGTATAATGTGGGATCACATCTGCAAATATTATTGAGCCTTACTTCTTTGAGAATGAAGATGGAAGTATGCGGTATCGGCTTAAGATAGAAAATTTATTTAAGTCCTGCTCTTGGAAACGTTCCTGTGATGTGGTTTCAACAGGACGGAGCCACTGCCCGCGAAACAGTGGCATTTTAAGTGAAATTTTTTGGCCTGTGGCCCGACTTTTTATCTGAGGTTAGTTGAAGGAGCGAGTATATGTGAACAAGTCCGAGTAAATCCTTCAACTCAAACTCGAACGCTACAGCCACAAATTTTAAAAGATGGGGTTATCTAAGTGACATAATTTTTCATACTTAGTGTAAAAAAATCCATTTTGTATATTTCTTAGTAGGGACATAAATACTGTTAAAACATTGAACACACACCCATTTCAATAGTAGAAAGGAACATACCCCGTTAATGTCATATGGGTTTTGAAAATTAACCTAGATAGCGTTAGTCTTTTAAAATTGTTTTAACTTTCATCATGGAGTGGTCAGAATATAAGAACCGTATCGCTGCAATAGCGCTTTCCAGCACGCATATGTTCTCTACAATAAAAGCATGTTCGTCGCAACCATAGTATTGTGTTTTGAATTTCATTTTGACAATAGTATGATTGCGACAATATTGCTATTGTTGAAATGTAACAATAGTATTATTGCCGAATTTAGAAATGAAAAATATGGTTGTAGCAACCATATAAACATGGTTGGTGCAACAAAAGTATTGTTGTTTAAAATTTACGTTAACAATAATATGATTACGGCAATCATACAATATGCTTACGACTATGGACATGACAAAACAGGTTTTATAGAGCATACATGTACGTGCGTGCGTATTTTTTTTGATATACAAAAGAAAAACACATACACACGATACAGTGAATGGTTGCTGTCCATTAAAAAAAAAACAACAACAATCAGAAAGTAGTTCGAGGGATCTTTATTGTGTTTACATTGTTCGGTGAAATACTCTAATACCGACTGGTTCTCGTTTATTTAAAATCTGCCTGCACTTAAGTATATAGCCATTGATCATGGTTTAATCACATTCGTTTCTTGGGGTCTACGGATGGTGAAGTAGCATTCACCCCGCTGGCAACTAAAAGTATTTTTGACCGTTGGAATATATATTTTTGTTTCTTAAATTATATGTTTAATAAAAACATGGCCTCAAATCTGGCTATGAACTAATAGTAATGCAATTTAAAATAACATACTTAATAAAAATATCTATTTCTGAATAACAACAATAACCAATCCTAATAAATAATTTTGGGGATCATAGTATAGTTGAGTGTGAATAATACTTTGGTTGTAGGGATCATAGTATGGTTGCGTGTGAATCATACTATGGTTGTGAGGATCATACTATGGTTGTATTAGAAACATACTATGGTTGTGAGGATCATAATATGGTTGTGAAGATAATAGTATGGTTGAGTGTGAATCATACTATTGTTGTTAGGATCATAGTATGGTTGTGGGGATAATTGCATGATTGCATGTGAATCATACTATGGTTGAGAGGATCATAATATTGTTGTATCACAACCATATACGCAACAATAATATGATCCTCTTCGAATATTGTCACCCCAACCATACTTTTTTTCTGCGTGTGTACGAGTACTTCGCATGTTCAACATCCTAGTCCTAGTGTTATCTATGTTTTAGATGAGACAGAGTTTTAACTAAAAAAATCAGAAGTTCGGCCAAGTCAACGCTTCATACAAGTATAGGGTGATATATCCAGAGGTGTTTTTTTTTCAAAATAAAAAAATACTTAAATTCAAATCAAGTGTTAAATCTTTTATATTCATTTGAAGGCAATTTTATGCCATTTGAATATAATATCCTTCAAACGCCTCAGGGTTTTCATTCTGAGGGTCCAATTTTGGATGACTTGTTCGAGCATTTCGACCGGTATGGCTTTAATGACACGCGAAATGTTGGCTTCCAAATCCTTAATCGTAGCTGGTTTGTCAGCATAGACTTTGGACTTTACGTAACCTCAAAGAAACATGTCTAAAGGTGTGATATTATTCGGTTGAGGCGGACAACTCACCAGTCCTAAACGTGAAATTAACAGCTCTTCGAAATTACCTCTCAATAGATCCATTGTTTGAGCAGATGTATGGCAAGTGGCACCGTCTTGCTGAAACCAAATGTCGTCAAGATTACGGGCTTAAATTACACACGCAGAAAAACAGTGTGGTTGTGATATCAATATTCGAAGAGGATAATACTATTGTTGGGTATATGGTTGTGCTACAACAATATTATGTTCCTCACAACAATAGTATGATTCAAATACAACCATACTATGGTCCTCACAACAATAGTATGATTCACACATAACCATACTATGATCCTCACAACCATAGTATGTTCCATATACAACCATAGTATGTTCCATATACAACCATAGTATGGTCCTCACAACCATAGTATGATTCACACGCAACCATGTTATGATCCCTACAACCATAGTATGATCACACACAATTAAACTATGACCCCAATATTATTTAATAGAATTTGTTTGAGTTGTCGACAATAGATTTGATCCCAAATATTATTTATTAAAATTGGTTTAAGTTGTCAACAATAGATTTAAATGATGAAAATTATTCAAAAATACATTAAATTCCAAATAATAGGAGTGCTTTATTTCACAGTAAAAAAAAATATGTTTAAATAAACGTAAGCGTTTTTATTGAAAATATTTCAGATAAACAAAGCCAAAGCAGCTTGTTTAAAAAATTTTAATTTCGATAAAAAAAGTAATATTATTGCATTAGATCCGTATCAATAACATTTGTTCTAAAAAGCATATTCAAATGAAGAAAAATTACAATCATACAGTATGATTGCCGTAATCATATAATTGTTAACACAAAACGCAAAACACAATACTTGTCGCACTAACCATATTTATATTGTTGATATAACCATATTATCATTTTTAAATTTGGCAATAATACTATTGTTACATTTCAACAATATTAATATTGCAGCAATTATACTATTGTCAAAAATAAATTCAGTTGACAATGCTATGGTTGCGACGAACATACTTTTGTTGTGGAGAACACATTATTATTGCCGTGACCATATAGTAACCATGTTTTTTCTCTGCATGCAGGTAATAAAAAGTCCGATATGATAGAGCAATAGCGAGCGCCATTGAAAGATACGTTTTGACCATCATCATTTTTTAAAAAGCTTTTAAATGGCACCAAACCGTGGTTTTCTCTGGGTATAAGGGCAATTCTTGATGCTCTTCAACACAAATGCGGCAAATTTGTTTATTGACTTTGCCATTGATCCAGAAATGGGCCTCATCACTGAACAAAATTTAGGTCGAAAACCATTTCTCACCGCTCATATCCATAATACAGTTGCCAACATTTGAAGGTAATTATTTTCAAAAAATAAATGCCATAAAATGTCCTTTCAAATTACCAATAAAGATTCCACACTTGATTTGAATTTTTGTATTTTTTTGTTCTGAACATATACCTCTAGATGGATCACCCTATACTAAACACGCTCTAAATGTAGGTACTCAAATTAAAGCAAATGCAGAGTAATTTTTGGGCCAATAAGGCCCAAAAACGAACCATTTTTTGCGCTTTAGTAGCATAGGGATGGTATTCATTACCATTTTAAAGTTTAATATAATATTTAAAGTTTAATATAGCCGAAGTTAAATAAATTTTTACTTGTTTTTATAAGTCTTAGTAAATACGGAATTCTCACATGCCATCGAAATTAAGTAATTTAAATTTTTGTCATTCCGTATGTCATACAAATTGTAACAGAGAATGCAGTATAAAATTTCGGAAATCGGTGACTAAAAAAAAAATTGAGGTTTTGGCTACTGACACATTGGCCCAACACAAAATTCAGTAATACTTAACTTTGCAGCACCCACCTTGACGGGGGCTTACAACGATGCAAATATGAATTCGATACATTCATACATCATATTCTTCAGATCTTCCCAGCTCAGTTTATTTTCTAGACCCAAACTTAAAAAAATATGGTGATTCATTTTGAGGTAGCCTACTTTTTTAAAGAAAAAACACAGAAAATTCCAACTGAATGGGGAATGTTTATTATCATTTGAAAGAACATTCTTTGGAACTTATTTTGTGAAGATTATGTATATCAAATGTTGCGACTGCGTCTACGTCTCAGATGGTGCATCCGTTGAGTCCAAATTTCGATGACTGGTTCGAGCATTTCGACACATGATCTTGGTGGCCAATCGACCGGCCCAAAACGTGATATTATCTGCTCACCGAAGTGTTCTCTCAATAAATCCATTGATTGATGCGATGTGTGGGAAGTGTCGCCGAGATCACGATCTTCCATTTCAGGCATCAAATAGTCGGTTATCATGGCACGATAACGGTCGCCATTGACGGTTACGTTCTCACCGGCATCATTTTTGAAGAAATATGGACCGATGATTCCACCGGCCCACAAACCACACCAAACCGTTGTTTTTCTGGATGAAGTGGCAGCTCTTGAACCTCTTCTGGTTGCTCTTCGTCCCAAATGCGGCAATTTTGCTTGTTTACATACCCATTGAGCCAGAAATGGTGGTCGACTATGTTGACCATAAGTTGAACGAAGTGCACGAAACACATTCCTCACAGAACGTGAATTTTCGTAATAAAGTTAAACGATTTGTAGACGTTGTTCAGACGTAAGTCTTTCCATGATGAAATGCCAAACAATACTAAACAAAAATAACATGACGGCATGACACGACTCACGCGTGATCTGTCAAAAAAAGGCTATTGAAAAAGGAATGTCTACTTGGATCACCCTATATAAAGAGTTTCATATTAAGTGACGAAGTTCGTTTGGAAGGAATTGTGCTGTTTGAAAGACTTGTTTTACAAGGATTTACTAACCAAATTGGAAAAACGGGGTACTACACTACGCTTAAAGGAGTCTAAGTGAAGAAATGAAATAACATGCCTTGCTGTTTTAGGAACTATTCACCGGCTAGCTTGGCACTCCGTTTTTTCATTCACTACCTCGCATTGTAAATCGCCACATATGATGAGCTAAAAATTACACCAGCACAATCTTGTGGTACGCACTGTAAATTAATGAATGTGTACAGCATTTTTTTCTTTTTATTTGTGGCATTGCGTGTGTGAAAATTTTTTACTTTAAATAAACCATAAGAAATAATTTAACGTTCATACTGTGTTGTTGTTTTGTACCCGTTAATCCTTTAGAAACGTTTTTGTTGCAAATTTATATATCGTTTCATGCGATGCAACGCGATGAGGGAAATGATGCAATTTTCACAGAATGTGATTTTTTAAACGAATTTCCACCAATACATTTGCAGTGTTACCAGCACTACCACATGCAATAATGCATTGTGTTTTAACCCTTTAAAGATAATGGTTGTGTTTTTTATGAATCGAGTCGGGGATTTCTAAAAAAAAAATGGTTCGTTGTGGGCAGCAGTGTCGCTAATGGAAGCCGACTTGTAAATTTTAAGAGGGAATATATTCATGTTTAAAAAAGTGTCAGTGTTGGCGGTTATTTTTACGTTAAAGGTTTAAAGTAAAAAATACTTTCTACTACTACTCGTACTGCGAAGAAGAAACTGCAAACTCGTTAAAATACACAAGCCACAAAAAGCTGAATTTCCTTAAGGTCTTATTTAAAACCGCTATTTATGGTTTTTACTTACATTATTAAAAAAATGCAATGCATTTATTGAGATTTAATGAGAATTTTAACACAGATATTGTCTCCACTTCAATTGACCACAAGCGGACCGACACCACCCACTCGGTCGTGATAGCCGTAGGAATAATGACAAGGTCATCATTGAATATATAAATTGTATTGAACGAAACTGACAGTGAGTAAATCGATGCGAACGGCAGATTTTAATTACGTCCATGGAATTTATTATTATAACCATACGGAAAGTGTCCTGACAGACACACCGAAACAATCACATTATCCTTGCAGGCATAAGTTCTATAAATTATTTCGACAACAGCGACGAGTGAAAAAAATTACAGCATTATCATAAGGAGTTTTTTTTGCCATTCATTCTCTGTCGCTTGCTGGCGCAGAATATATCACTTTACTTTCAGTTCTTTGCTTACTTAGTTTGAGTTTCGTTTCTATTTTTCATTGTACACATAAAAAATTACGTTTGTACACGTTTCTCGCTTGCACTCTATAGACTGCATGATTTTGAAAATTATTTTTAGGCTCAATTCTGAGTTAAATTGATATCGAAAATATGAGATAGACTATTTGGAAATGTCAGCGGAAGGAATATGTCCACTAGAGAATTATTTAAAGGTTTTATTTTCAGTCAAAGGGCTCTGTAAAGATCCATAGTTTTTGCGCCAAATTTAAGTGACAAGGCAGGTTGCTAATGTACTGAATACGACAATTAACCAATGTGTTGGATTTAGCCTGATGAACAATCCGATGGATGTTATCTTAAATTTGTCATTTGTTAACAACTTTGAAATATTAATCGGAGAGCCCAAACGGTATAAACTTAGTAGGGACATAAATACTGTTACAACATTGAACACACCCATTTCAATAGTAGAACTGAACACACCCCGTTAATGTCATATGGGTTTTGAAAGCTAAACTCAATAGCGTTAGTCTGTAACGGGATTTTAAAATTGTTTCAACTTGCATCATGGAGTGGTCAGATAATGACGACCGTATCGCTGTAATAGCGCTTTACAAGTGTGAAATGAAAAAAAACGATATTTTCAAAACGCTCTGGCCACTAGGGATTAGCCGCATGTTCGTCTACCGATGCATAAAACTGTTTGACTGTCACCGATCGGGCCGCCCACGCTCTGTTATATATTTTCAAAACGCTCTGGCCACTAGGGATTAGCCGCATGTTCGTCTACCGATGCATAAAACTGTTTGAATACCACCGGTCGGGCCGCCCACGCTCTGTTCAAACACCGCATGTCATCAAAGCCGTTAAATCAAGAATTCACAGAAATCCGCTTCGGAAACAGCAAATCATGGCCTGTGAGATGAATATCACTCAAAAGTCGATGAGTCGAATCATTAACAAAGACTTGGGACTTGAGCTTTCAAACGACGTACAGGACATTTATTAACTGCAGCTTTAAAAAATAATAGGATTGAAAAATTCAAACGTCTTTTGGTGAAGCAAGTTGATAAAAAAAATTTTTGTTCACCGATGAAAAAAATTCTACCGTTCAGGAAAAATTTAACAAGCAAAATGATAGAGTGTATCCGCGGTCATCTAAGGAAGCATCTGAACTGATCCCAAGGGTGAAAAAGGGTCATCACCCAGCTTCAGTCATGGTTTGGTGGGGTGTCTCTTACGATGGAGTCAAAACATCGGCCAAAGTTTACCAAGAAACCGTTTTGGAAGCTGTTGTGAAGCCTCCTAATAATTCCCTGTTCCAAAACCAGCCATGGACTTTCCAGCAGGATTCTGCGCCGGCCCATAAGGCTAAAACGTCCCAGGCCTGGCTTCGAAACAATTTGCCAGCGTTCATTTCCTCTGAAGAATGGCCCTCAGGCAGTCCAGATTTGAACCCGTTGGATTACAAATTGTGGACGGTTTTAGAGGACAAGGTTTGTCATAAGAGATACCCAAACATTGGATCTCTTAAGACTGCTTTGGTTCGAGCTGTGGCCAATTTTCCAATGGACGAGGTTCGTGCAGCTATTGACGATTGGCCAGTGCGACTTAAGGCGTGTGTAAAGGCAAAAGGCGGACATTTCGAATAAGTAGATTCTTTTTGGATACAATATACATCAATAAATAACGGGTAGCCCAAATAAGACCAGCTGATGTGAAACACAAATAACTTTTGTTATTTTTTAACATAATTTTTTTTTCTCTTTGCAGATCATAACTGAACTCTTGGAAATTTAAAATGAATACGTACAGTGCACTACAACGCATTAAAATTATAGATTTTTCTTTTTCTTCTCAACGATCAATTGTTCTGACGCAGCAAAATTATCGCCGTTTTTTTAACGTAAGATCAGCGCTCACATCTTCCACGATTACAAGTTTAGTTCCCCGTTTTGAGGAACTGGGTTGCAGTTGGCCATACATCAGCATCAGTTACACCCAATAAGATGTACTGTATGGTGCGCTGCTATGGTCACAAAAATCATCGGCCCATATTTCTTTGAGAATAAGGATGAAACGCCAGAAACGGTCTCCGGGGCTTCTTACAATGATCGACAACTTCTTGCGGTCAATAGTGGAGCAACACGCTAGTTTGTGGTCTCAACAAGATGGAGCCACTGCACATACTGCTAGGCAAACTATGCACATGATGCGTTAAATTTTTGGTGAACGCATAATTTAAAAAAAAAAAATCAGATTTCCCTTGGCCTCCTCGTTCACCAGATTTAACTGCGTCCGATTTTTTTATGGGGATATTTAAAAGACAAAGTGTATGTTAACAAACTACAGACACTTGGACAGCTCAAGCAGAATATTCGAGGCAAAATTGGGTAGCTGAATTTAAACGTGGTCGTACAAGCATTGAAGATGAACCACGTAGTGGACGTCCAAAAACAGCGACAACGACAGAAATTGTAGCCAAAGTGCATGATATGGTATTAAATGATCGACGAATAAAAGTGCGTGAAATAGCAAATATCATGGGCATCTCAAATGATCGAGTCCATTTAATTTTGCATGAAGAACTACAGATGAAAAAGCTTTCTGCAAGATGGGTGCCGGACTTGTTACCAAAAACCAAAAACGCATAAGAATGAACATTTCTCAAGCTTGTTTGGATCGTTTTCAGCGAAATAAAAAGGATTTTAAGCGTCGTTTCATAACTGTTGATGAGACATGGATCCACCACTATACTCCAGAGACAAAAGAACAATCCAAACAATGGACTGAAGCTGGAGGAAGTGCCCCAAAGAAGGCAAAAACAATTCAATCGGCTGGTAAGGTTATGGTAACGGTTTTTTGGGACTTCAAAGGTATTTTATTAATTGACTATCTGCAAAAGGGTAAAACAATAAATTCTGAGTACTATTGCAACCTTTTAGATCAATTAAATGTACAAATTCGAGAAAAACGTCCTGGCTTACAACACAAAAAAATAATTTTTCATCAAGACAACGCACTAGCGCACAAGAGTGTTTTAACAATGACTAAAATCAACGAATTAAAGTACGAGTTGCTTGACCACCCACCTTAATCTCCTGATTTAGCTCCCAGTGACTTTTACCTATTCCCAAATCTAAAAAAAATCCTTGCTGGCAAGCGTTTTACCTCAAATAAAGATGCAATTACAGTTGTAAACCACTATTTTAAAGACCTTGAGGAAAACTATTTTAATCAAGGGATAGAATTGCTAGATAGGCATTGGACTAAGTGTATTGAAGTTTCAGGAGATTATATTGAAAAATAAAAATAATTTTGAAAAACTAACTATTCTCTTTCATTGATAGGCTAAGAACTTTCCGAACCGCCGTATGTCCCTACTAAGTATATTATTCATCGTATATATTGATCATCGTAAAAATCTAAGACGATCTAAGCATTTACGTTTGCCTGTGTGCCTGTTTAAAGCACGATAGGGGTCAAACGAATCAACTTAGGATCCTGAAATTTGACAAGATGATTATTATCATAAGCTGTTTAGGAGCCAACTGCGCCTATTTACAAGTTTCCATTTAAGGACTAAAGGTACCTCGATAAAACTTTTTTGAGTATTTGCCTAACAAATCATAATTATTTGTGGATTAGTTGTGGCGCACTTAATAACCCAGAAACTGTATAGCACATAGTGCATTTTGTAGTATTACTTTATCCATACAGCTGTACTTATAGAACAAGTTTTATTTGATTGCATAGATATTCTGGGGCACCTAATTGTTAAATTTTTTTAATACAAATAAAACCGTTGAATTTCGGTCATTGATTAATATTCAGTCATTTTAGATCTCTAAACATTTCGTTGATTTGTGTATATTGATTTACTTAAGTATACACCTGATTGCTTTGCTTCGGAATTTTTGCATTCTTTCTACCTGGCTTTTATTGCAGCATGTAAAGGATGGTCCAACAAAAAAGCACTATGTTAATTGTAAATAAAATAATATTTTTTCAGAGAATTATCTTTGTTTTTGTTTTAGTGAAAGAAGGATCTATTACAATTATGTGTGTAATAAAATATCGGCCAAATGCTCAACATGACTTCGGTGGCACACCTGTATCCGATGGACCAAGTTTTCAGAGACTCTAACATATAATGAAGATTCAATGTTGTTAATGTGCTGAGTTATCTTAACCTTTAGCTTTTTAATTGTTTTAATCTTATTGACGTTCACTTTTATTCTATTTAAAATTCCTGAAGAAAGAAGTCCAATGGTGTCACATGTTCGTGGTGGCCTATTAACATGGCCGCGCGTTGTTTAGTTGGCTGTGGCACCATCCATTTGGATCCTCAATTTCAACTGTTTGGCCAAACCCATTTTCGAAAAATTACGTCCCGATGACAGAGCGATCTGGACGAGCATGTACAGAACTGGACGAGCCTGCACGGCCCGATGACAGGACGAACTGGACGAGCATGCACAGGTGCCCTGGTCCATCTCCTAAATTTCAAATGTTTGGCCGACCTCAATTTCGAAGAATGACGGGCCGATGACCGATAGCAGAATGAATAAGGCGTGCATGCACAGGTGTTGCCACACTTCCTTCAGTCCCAAATTGCTGAAATTTGGGCACAATTCTTCCAATTGTGGGCACATTTGGTCGATTATGCTGACCAAAAAAATCAATCAGTGCACGAAATGCATTTTGATTTAAAGGGTTCAACAATCTTAACGCGATGCTCAATTGTGTACCTCTTAATGTTTGAATGTTTCAAACAACAAAGCATAGAAATGTCAAATTAAGTTGGGCAACACATTTGACTATAAGGTATGACTCGCTATTAACAGCGTGCATTAAGGTTGGACCACTCTTTATAAGGGAGGTTTTTTAGACGTGAGGTTTTCAAAGGGTGCTTAAATATTAAGGGCCGACGTGAGGTTTTCAAAGGGTGCTTAAACACTAAGGGCCGATATAAATATTTTAAGCAAACCCACTGTCGGGCTCAGGCATAAAACCTATAAATTTCGGTTTTGTTTTCGGGTTTGAACACTCTTTGTACAGGGTCAAACATCTTTAATGATATTTCAGTGTCCATACCTTAGTCGATGTCAAAATGTTCATCTTGGTGAAGTTTACTTACGAGCAACGTTTGGAAATCAAAAATAATTACTACCCAAATTCTTAGTCGGTGGTAGAATTTTAAAAGCACTTAATCTAATTTTTGGCCGTAATAATCATCTTGAGCGATGAAGCTGATTTCTGGCTGAGTGGTTTTGTCAATAAACAAAATATGCGTTTTTGAACAACAACATTGTGCTTCAAGAGACACAATTGCATCCGCAAAAAATACTGTGTATTGTGGTTTTCATGCCGGAGGTGTGATTGGGCCGTGTTTGTTTGTTGATGAAAACAATCGTCATATTACCGTAAATGGAGAGCACTTTCGTGCCATGTTAGAAAATTATTTTTGGCTAGAATTGGATGAGCTTGAAATCGCCACTAGCAACACAGCACGCGTTACAATCGATTTAGGAGTACTGAAAGGCAAATTCGGTGAACGTGTTATACCGAGAAATGGTCCGATCGAATGACAACCTCGTTCATGCGATTTAAAGCCATTGGATTTCTTTTTATGGGGCCATATTAATTCATTGGTCCGTGCCAAGAAGCTGGCATGTTTAGACTAGCTCAGAGGCAATATCCAACACGAAATTGCCAACGTTCCGGTCGAAATATATGCAAGAGAGGTGGAAAATTGGGACCAAGGAATAGTTCTCTATATACGGGCTCGTGGTGGTCAAATGACCGAAATCGAATTTCATTCTTAAAATGTAACATTTGCACTACACCTGGAATAAATTTGAACTCTAGATTTTAAATATTCTTTGATTTAATAATATATAAAATTGTCCTCTACACGCAGAAAAAAAGTATGGTTGGGATAACAGTATTCGAAGAGCATCATACTGTTGTTGGTTATATGGTTGTGGTACAACAATATTATGATCATCACAACAATATTCTGGTTCACACACAACCATACTATGATCCCCATAACAATATTATGGTCCTCACAACAATAGAATTATTCACACACAACCATACTATGATCCCCACAACCATATTATTATTCACATTCTAGCATAATATGATCCCCACAACCATATTATGATCCTTATAACCATAGTATGTTTAACGTACAACCATAGTATGATCCTCACAACCATAGTATGACTTACACACAATCATACTATGGTTCCCAAAATTTTTTGTAAAGATTGTATTAAGTTGTTTTTTAACAATAGAGAATTTTATTAAGTAAGTTATGTTATAATATGAGTGATTTATTAAACAGTAAAAAATGTATTTATTTAAAATATTTCAGTTATACTAATTCGTAGTTTGTTTCGAAAAAAACTAATTATTTTTACTATTATTGCGTAAGATTCGTAAAAAAGACATGGTCAAATTAAAATAAATACAATTTTGCCGGTATGATTGTCGTAATCATGTTATTGTTAACATAAAACCCATGAAAATAATACTTTTGTTCCACCAACCATATTTTTATTGTTGTTATAACCATATTTTCATTTTTAAATTTGGCAACAATACTATTGTTACATTCCAACAATATTAATATTGCCGCAATCATACTATTGTCAAAAAGAAATTCAAAAAACAATACTATGGTTGCGACGACCATACTATTATTGAAGATAATATACTATTGTTGCCGTGACCATATTGTAACCATATTTTTCTCTGCGTGTATCATACAGAGTTATGATATAAAATAAGTATTTCTTACTCGTACTTCTTATTTTTGTTTAATTTCAAACCACTGTCATTTCGAAAAATTTTATTAAAAAGTGTTTGTAATGTGCAGTGTAATACAAGATGAAATTGACCAGATCCTGCAGTTGAATAATGATTTCTTATGGAAAATAAATGTTTAAAAAATAATTGACAAGGCTCTTACATTCCATACTTAACCTCTGAAAAATACTTGGGTGATAACCAAGAACACTTGTTTGATAGTTGACCACAATAAATATCGTTTGTATCTATTTTTCACAAAATCTCGTTTTATTTCATAGAAAAGGGCAGGTTGTGAAAACAGAATTAGTTCAGTTTTCAAACAAACAATTTTTGGATTTAAAAAACATACAACAAGTATAAATTTAGCAAGAAAGTATCCAATTTTAAGTACATTTTTATGAGTTAATTTTTTGGTTTTGAAATTTCAGCAATAATACTTCCTGTTACTATTTTTGGAGTTTCTGCCCTAGTTGCAAAACGATTATTTTTACTGTTGGCTCAATTTTCAAATTTTCCTAGAGTCCCCCGAATGGTCGACCACCGCTAGCTTTTTTGCCTTTGTTTTATCTTCCTCTTTTGCCGCCACAATGAGTATACTTTTTGTTTCCTTTGAAGGTCATTTCCAAAGTACTTTATAACATCATCCTAAAGACATTTGAACATTTGACATCATTAACAAAGAAAATAAAGAAAAATACAAATTGCAATTTCATTCTGAAAATCTCATTCTATCCGGCCATAGAACAGCAGCGGCACCACGAACAAATAACTACGGATAAGCAAACAAAAGCAATGCCATTGAAAACAATGACCAAATTTCCGCCACCATTTCCACCAGCCTGCGTTGCAGGCATTGGTCAATAACTATACAATTTTCGGTGTAACAAGTATTTTTGTGGCCCTTTCACTCTTCTCGGGGTTCGAGTGGCAAAAAGAGTTCATTAAGTGTTAAGAAGGATTCTAAGACCGCAAAAAATGTTTATGGCCACACTCACTCGCACAATAATACACATTTAACGTGCAACGTTCAGTTATTGATGCTGCCGCCATTTGAGGCAGGAAGACAATGGCCCGAAGAGTGAACGAATGTAATAAGGCTTTTCAAGAGCATTCTTTATATTCATGTACTTACATTTGTTCACATATGTCCGTACGTATGTACCATAGACATGGAAGAGTACATCGAGTGATATATTGGGATATACGACTGTAATCATGTGAACAAATAATCTGGCCAAAAAATGGTAGCAATAGTGGCAGAGTGCTTTGGCATATAAAATACGTTCAGAAGTTTTTGTGTCAAATGATGCAGAAAAAGAGATTGTATGTGATATATTTAATTCCTTTGTCACTTCAGGCTGTGATTTGTTAATTGGAAATTAATCAATACTTGCGATTAATGTCCACATGATTAAGCAAGTATGGGCCCATAGGAAAAAGATGTCAATCGATTTTTTTCTGGTGGTGCGCAATGCTGTACTTAACAACACTTTTGTATAGAACTGATTAATTAACCCGAAGAGCTATACAGACTAAATATATTTAATGCCCTTAGGGCGGTATTACCATTAAAAGAAATTTCTGGAAATGAAAGAAAAACGAAATAAATTTTACCGAAAAAAATTAAACAAATTAAGTTCGACCAGGACGAAGTTTTATATAACCTCAATCACAGTCGATAGAGCTACTAATCGCCAGTCAAGAAATGCCACGCCCTTTAATCTCCTCATGTGCATAAGGTCACGAGTAGATTAAAGGGATCGTCAGAGGGAATCATGAATACTAATACGCGTGGGAATCATTTTCACTAATACGCGTGAAAATGGCTCAGCTCTGAACTGCATGGACACAAACGTGAGCCTGTTTGGCGCCGAACAAAATTCAGAAATAACCATTAAAGTGCGAATACCGAAACGCGAGGATTAGGTGTCAAACAGCGTCATAATAGTTAATAAAATCTTAAAATCAAAAATGGGGACGGTTACAAGATTGGTTAAACAATACTATTGGTTGCCACAATTGGTGGTTATGACAACCAACCAATTACGAAGTACATGTAACTTTGTGGTTCAATGATTTCTTCTTAAAATTAAAAACTTGGGTGATTATAGCAAATCATATCATTTTTATGTTCAGTAAATGCCATCAATAGATTTATTTTACAACGTGTGAGTTGTAAAAATAGTTTAGTTGACTACGAGTATGTCAACTGGTGTGCCGTGCTTGCATGTACATATGTAACGCGCAAAATAGAAAGGGACCTAAGGGTAAAAACCAGTTTTGTTCAGGAGAGCCATTTTGAAGATTTAAATACGTGTATCTTTGGTGTACCATCACTTTCATAAAACGCGCATATCTCTGGGAGGGAACACTTTTGGGGCATATAATCGGTCTCATTCGAAGCTCAGATGTTGTCCACATCAAAAAAAAGTGAAAATAGATTTTTTACCCTTAGGTCCCTTTCTATATGAGCTGTTACATATATTTAGCTCGTTTGTTTTATTTCTGTCTGTTGCTTTTACACATTGAACAGGTATTAACCGGCTCAAACCCTCTTACATCTATAATTAAATACGAGACACGTTTTTAACAAAATGTCAAAGTGCAATGATTTTCGTGGCTGCACACTGCCTTTATCATGATTTCGTCAAAGAGTACTTATAGCCAATAATCTAAAACAACAACCTATACAAATAAATTCAGTTGCAGTAATCATCCTTACTAGTTGGGGTTACCGATACTTCGTCTCTTCAAATGATGCTGTCAATTCCCACTTCCGAAAATTGTCGTATACCCAATCTACATTCGATTTTAGCGGTGGAATTCATGGAATGTACGTGCAACCACCAACATTCGGTTGGTAACAAATTTGGTTGTGGAAATAAATCTGTTCTCAGTTTGCGTATCTGATCATGAGTGATTCGCCAGATATCGCTTTGGCATCGCCTGGCAACGCGTCCATATCCAGCAGACCATAATCCTCTTCATCAACAGACCGCCCGATTTGAACGTACGCCGTATGCTTTTCTATCAAAAGAAAGTTGATTGGGGTGCCTTTAGAAGAGCCACTAATCGCAGCTTAGATTACTACACATTCCTTCGAATGTTCGGGTAGGGGAGAAATCGTTCAATGCCAATATAAAAGTAGCAGTCGCTCGCTTGTGTCTATTGTTGTGTTGTATGTCATAGGAGCTGGATCTAAACGAAATATAAATGCTGATGAACCCAAAATTAGAGAATTTGACCAAAGCGCTAAATTTAACCACTCATTTAGTTTCCGTTGCCTGATAAATGAGCAGAGTGGTACCACAGCTAAAGTCAGGCAAAACTCAGGTTGATCTCCCTGCCTTGTTAGCAGCAAAGACACCTCAAGGACTGCTACGCCCCTAATCGCAGCATAGATTATTTCACATTCTTTCGAATGTTCGGTTAGGCGAGAAAACGTTCAATGCCAATATCAAAGCAGCAGTCGCTTGCTTGTGTCTTAGGAGCTGCATGTCATAGGAGCTGGATCTAAACGAAATATAAATGCTGATGAACCCAAAATTAGAGAATTTGACCAAAGCGCTAAATTTAACCACTCATTTAGTTTCCGTTGCCTGATAAATGAGCAGAGTGGTGCCACTGCTAAAGCTAGGCAAAAACTCAGGTTGATCTCCCTGCCTTTGCTAGCAGCAAAGACACCTCAAGGACTGCTCCTCCCCAGCCTGCTCGAACGCCTTTCATGTTTCGATCATCACCATGGGTCCCGCAAATAGTTCAGTACATCCACTGCTCTTAACGAAATATATTTGTCGCGTCCTTAACCAGAACAAGCCCAACAAGAGGACGGTCCACGTGTCTCTTGACCTCACCTACACGAAGAAAAAAAGTGTGGTTGTTGTAACAATATTCGAAGAGCATCAAACTATTGTTGGTTATATGGTTATGGCACAACTATATTATAATCATTACAACAATAGTATGGTTCACACACAACCATAATATGATCCCCACAACAATGTTATGGTCCTCACAACAATAGAATTATTGATACACAACCATATTATTATTCAGATTCAACCATACTTTGATCCCCACAACCATATTATGATTCTCATAACCATAGTATGTTTAACTAAATAGTATGACTTACATACAACCATACTATGATCCCCAAAATTTATTGTAAGTTTGGGTTAAGTTGTTATTCAACAATAGAGATTTTTATTAAGTAAAAATACATTTCTGCTGTATTTGACACGGTCAAATAAGTAAGAGGAAAACGCAGACATGTCCCTTTTGCCGTTTTTGAAATATAGGGTAGCAAACTATATGTGTGTTGGTTTCAGTCGCAGAATTTAGAGACATGAAGTTGAAGTTCCATAAAGTTAAACAGGAAGTTTCCAAGGTCGGCTGATATCTCAGCATTGTTTAACCTCTATTCCTCAGAAGTTTCTGGACCACCAGGTAGAGGACTTAAGGTGGGTATATATGATACAAAATCAAATATGACCTTGTACAGGGTGGAGCGCAGTAATTTGCTTTTTTGCGCTGCAGTCTGTGGCGGCACTGTTGGGAGATTTGTATTCGCCTGCCTTTCAGTGGCCATCACGTATTTGGACACGTGTGGAGAGGTCACATTGTGTTGAAGCGTATTTTTTAAATGCGCTCTCGATCAATGCAGTGCAGCGTGCTTTTCGTGTACGATGCTATGTTTCCCCACGCGGACGTGTTCCTGGATGCCAATCAATTGTAAATTGGGTAACTTTATTGAGAAAAGCATGGAATGTGTCATGTGTACGAAGGGGACCTGGGAGAAGGATTACAACACCACAAAACTGCGAAAGAGTAAGAGCAGCAGTACTGCAATTTCCAAAACGCTCGACCGTAACTGCCGTAACTGTGAACTCCAAACGGTACTTGACTATGATACAGGATTTTTTCAGCCGGCTCTTGAGGCAGTGCAATTAGAGGATATATGGTTTCAACAGGATGGTACTACTGCACACACAGCGAGGGTTACCATGAATTGTTTGAGGCAAATGTTTCTTGGGCGGCTTATCTTTTTAAAGAGTGATGTGAACTGACAGCCACGCTCACCAGACATAGCCCCATGCTATTTTTTCCTTTGGGGTTACCTGAATTCGAAAAAGTATACTCGTATCAATCCCGACACCTTGGAACGATATTGAGGCTGAAATTGGCAGAATACCAGTCGACATGCTTGTTAGAGTTCATGAAAACATCAGAAAACGTATGCAGCAGTATGTGGATAGCGAAGGTCGACATTTGCCAGGTACACTATTTAAAACCATGTAATTTAAAAATCTCCTTTCTGTTCAAAATAATTAAAATATAAAATAAATTTTTCTAAGGTTCATAATTTTTTAATTCCATTTGCAAATAAGCAAATTTTCGCGCTCCAGCCTGTACGTTCCTTCAATGTGAGTAATATGGAAATACCGGAAATAAAAAGGGGGCTTGTGGTGTGGTAGGATCTTAAATTGGGAGGGACGATTTATAGGAGCCATTTAGAATCATGGACCGGTTGGGTCCAACTTTACCGGATTTGGTAAGTGGTCGCTCGTAAAGGTCTATGCAAAATTAGGGCTGAGGTAATACGAGTATGTAATTTCTAGGGCTACAATTTCTGTACTCGGAATGCAGCGTTAGGAGTTTTCACGCTACAGACTCTTTGATTAGTTTATAAATCCCTTTGATATATAAGTGAATATCGACGACGCATCCACTGTTCGTTAATAACCGAAGCTTCCAAGTCCAAGAAGACATGAGGAATTTAGTAATAAGATCCAGGTGAAGACGCGTAAAATATCAAAAAGGTGAAGTTATTTCAACACGCCATCAAGGACCAAACGGTGCAATTTTCTTAAAGCATTCCTATTTTAAATTTATATCGTATTCGTAAAAAGGGGTCCGCCTGTTGTGGTATAAAAGACTATTGGTATGGAAATTACATGCAATTCTGGACGATACCTGCATCTTTTATCAAACGTATTCTATAAATACGTTGGACATCTCTGCAAATGTTGTAGACACTGTTAAATCGATTTGTTTGAAATTCCAAGTTATTGACTTGTCGTTTTTTATTTTTCTATGCCATTTTTGTGTATTTAAAAAGTCCGGCCTGAAATAAAATCTTTGACACATTTACGAATTTTCTTATATTTTTATTTAAACACAATAAAACATGCTTAAGTTGATAATTTACTCGTTAAATGCTGTGCTACCAATTCTGTCTGACATCGTTTCAAATTTGAACAATTCATCCTTAAAGAAATATTGTACTCGAACACAAGAGGATTTTGTTGTTGTTGTTTTGAATAAAACACAAAAATCCTTTGGACCTTTTTTCGTCTCTTAGCCATTGTCCACAAAAAAATATTCAAATATTTCTAAGTCTTTTGTGGACTTATTTTACTGTAGTTTGCCTTTAAAAGGAAATTTTAGTGACCTATCGAAGAATGAGAGTTTGGAGACCAAAACACATTCGAAGTTGCCGAATTAGCTGGTACAATGCCATTCTTTTAGATGAATATTTATTAAGTGGATTCAGGAAATCTAAAATGTTTTTCATTGCCATTGAGTGTTTTCATTCGTCTGTTGGCTGGGGAAGGGGCAGACAAGAAGGAAAGACAGGAAATACAAGAAATTCTGTTGAATAATTTACTGAAACATTAGCTGCATTAGTCTAAAAGGGTTAAGCACTTGGATGCCTTTTGTGAAAATCTTTCAGATAATTTTAGGTGTGTCTGCCATTTTGTTTTTGCTTTCTTATTAGCCGGCTTCAAAAAATTAGAGGAGGCCGGTACAAGTAAAAGTGTTGTTCAAGCTAAGCGATAATGGAAGGTAATGAAAACCAAAATTATGTAATCCCCGCTCCTATAGGGTGACCAGATAGTTCTGATACTATTAGTGTTAATTATTTTAGAAGCTGTCAATGTAGCAATTCTATTTCGATTCAATTTTGTAATACATCATCTCTACAAAGTTATATTCGTATTGTATAAGTATCGGCTAGTAGTAAATGTTGGACTATCAATCTCGTAGTTTCATATTGAATCATATGTTATTTGGATTCCTTCTGACCAACTCAACTTTTCACGCACCAGTCTGATGCGACTTTTGCAAAAAAAAACTCGCATTATTTGAGGCAAAGGTCCTATTTAAGGCACACGACCACCCACCTTATTTATATTGTTTCTCAGTTTGGGCCTAAGAGCTTAAAATCTACAACAATTTAGCTTAAAAAAATCAACTTTTTTGCTTGAGTTCATTTTATTTCGCCGACAACATTAGCCGACATAACAGCCATTTCTGGTGCCTACAGTGAGAAGAAAAATAACCTTATATAAGGTTAACTTAACCATAAATAAACATGATTTGGAGTCTACGTTGTACAAGGTTAATTTGAACATTTTATTGTTGACTGCTAACAATTATAATAGTTAATTTAACTATTCTATGGTTGAATTTTTTAACCATGAAAATTGTTCATTTAAAAATAATAATTGCTGTTTTAACAATGCATTGTTGAGTTTTTAAACCATTAAAATTGTTATTAATAAAATAAATATGGTTGTTTTAACAATGCATTGATTTTAACCATGAAAATTTTTAATATTAAAATGTCATAGTTAATTTATTGAAACAATACAAGTTCAATTTAACAAGGAAATTGGTAATATTATTTACTATGAAGATTGTTATAGAAAGCTTTTTTTATTGTTAGGTTAACTAATTATTGGTTACGTCTTTTAACCAGAAATACTGTAACAATTATTAATATTAAATTTACCTACTAATATTTGAGTAAAGCAAGAAAAATTAATTTTTTCACGAGTTTATTTTTGATTTTATTTAATAGAATTAAATATACATATGTACATATGTTTGCAGATTTTTAAAATCATTTTCCTCTTTAATAGAAATAGTTTGAAGTTTTCAGCACAAACAGTCCAATTAACAAACACTTGAAAAGAAAAAAGATTAAAAACTATTCGCATATACAAATGTATGTACTTATGTAGTATGTAGGTAACACTTCTAACAAAATATGTATGTTTAGGGTGATCCATCTTGAGGTATTTTTTCAATAGTATATTTTCACAGATTTCGCGTGAAGAGTTCTTCTTTTTTCTAGTTCAGTTTTGTATGCCATTTCATCATGGAAAGACTTACACCGAAACAACGTCTCAAAATTGTGCATGTTTAAAATGGAAACAAACAAGTTTGTTCTGTGATGAGGCACATTTCTGGCTCAACGACAACGTCAATAAACATAATTGCCGCATTTTGGCTGAAGAGCAAACATAAGAGGATCAATAGGTGCCATTATACCCAGAGAAAACCACGGTCTGGTGCGGTTTGTGGGATGGTAGAATAATCGGTCCATATATTTTCAAAAATGATGATGGTCGGAACGTAACCGTGAATGGAGCTCGCTGTTGCGCCTTGATATCGGACTTTTTGCTTCCTGAAATTAAAAATCGTAATCTTGACGACATTTGGATATCACAGGACGGCTCCACTTATTATACAGCTGCTCAAGCAATGGATCTATTAAGAGGTCATTACGAAGAGCAGCCAATTTGACGTTTTGGACCGGTGAATTGGCCGCCAAGAACGTGCTATAGATCACAGCTCTAGACACAACTATAGACTTTTTTTCTTGGGGCTACGCAAAGTCCAAATTCAATGCTGACAAACCAGCTACGATTTAGGTTTTGGAAGCCAACATTACGCGTGCCATTAAAGCCATATCGGTCGAAATGCTCGAACAAGTTATTAAAAATTGGATCCCCAACGCGGACACCCTGAAGCGTAGTTGCGGCCAACATTTAAAGAAAATTATATTAAAAAATGGCATAAAATGTCCTTTCGAAAGAACCACAAATATTCCACATTTTATTTTTTTATTTTAAAAAAATACCTTTAGATTGATCACCCAATACATTTAACAGTTACAACTTCGCACCAACAATAACAACGTACACAAGTATGATGTAGCAGCCACAGGTGTTACATATTTTTTTCTACTTTAACGCTTGTTACTTACCTTTAAGTATCAGCTTCCAAAAATTCCGACATCAGCACTTATCAAAAATTCCAGTCAAACTTAAACTTCTTCACAGCTCAACAACCAGTGAAGCTAGCAATTGCACTTCGTGGTGGTTTTTTAAAAGAGCGAGATAAATTGTCTTATAATGGAAGAAAGGAAAAAGAGTGTGGGGATAAGACAGTCGCAATCTTTGCAACCTGGTGTAACTTTATTCTGAACTTCATACAACACAAAGTAGATCTAAAATTCGATACAATAGAGCCGAATGATCTTTACATTTTTGTTTATGTCGCAAATTTTTCTGACTCTCTCTTGAAAAAACCCACCTTATATAATGTTCATTCAACTATTTTGTATGTACATTTGACCTTATATAACGTTATTTTGTCTTTGCTATCAAACATTTACCATGAAAAATTTATCCAGACACATGGTTTAAAAATCGTTATATTTTCGGCTCAATGTAGTAAGAGGAGGTAAATCGGCCGTGGCCGATTATATTTTACCCTACCTTCAGGATGTTCAGAAAATCCAACTGAAAATAGTTTGTTGGACCCCCTTAAATATGCTTTTAATTAACCCAGATTTAAATACTGATGTCATATTCAAATTTTTAAGAAAATTTCATTGTTTTTGATAAAAAAAATCGGCTGAACATGTATATAAGTGCTATATCTAAATCTGAACCGATTTTCTACTATTGACGACCTGCCTAAATAAATATTATACCATATAAATTCCCGCCACTTCGTAATCGGGAAATATCAATAAGCTATTTTTTCAACCTCTCTGGATAACTTTGGCCATTTTTTCCCTTTTAAGTTTCTTGCGACCTTTTCATTCCAATTAAATCAGTTCCTAATGGTTTTGGTTGTAGTGAACAAGTTTGAAATACATTTCTTATTATTTTCATCTTTCCTAGATTTTACATTATTTTTCTAAGTTAATAAGTGTTTTTTTTTTGTTACATATATTTATCATTATTTTGTAGGTCATCCGTAACTTTAAACCTCTTATCATTTAAGCCCATTTCTGTTATTCTGTTGTTTTAAACTTCTTTTTCTCACTATTTTATAACTTGTCCATTTAAACCGTTTTTTTCTATTATCAATTATGATGATTTAATATTGTTTTCTCGCATTTTTCTCTAATGCCCGTTTTACCTTCTTCGTCTCTCTTATCCCATTTTGACCCTCTTTTTTGTTTTTGATATTGTTTACTCCTTTTTAATAGAAGGTCCGATTTCTATTTGCTGTGCCATATTTCGATATTTCGCCCTTACCCCCGTTTTGTATCCCTGATTTTTAAGATTCTCTCACTTTTTCTATTTCACCTCTTTTTCTCTTTTGGGCGTTTTTCTAGCCCATTCCTTTTTTCTACGCCATCCTGTTGATTTTTTTTTTATTGTTTTTATCACTTTTCTAACAGTTGACCCATTTTAGAACTTTTTTCGTCCCTTTTTATGCATTTTCTATTTTCTACGTCCTCCTGTTGATATAATATTGTTTTATTTTCCTTTTTTAGCATTTTTTCGCGTTTTGACCCTTTTGGTTCTAATTTTATCTCGTCTTACATATTGAAAACTTGCTAAAGAGTTGACTAAGGCGATAAATTCACAAGAATTTGATTTTCTTAACAGAAAACAATATACAATTTGGGTTTAGATCCGATTGTTTTAAATAATAAAAATTTTGGGAAGAAATTTATCAGGAATCAAAAGGTAATTAATCGCTTTTAGTATTTCTTGAATAACTTTATTTCTATAAATTACAAATTTTATTGATGGGATGTATTTTCTTATTAACAAAAACATAAAAAAAGGCTGGCAAAATTATGGGTATAAATTGTAATCGTTTTATTCCACAATTTGATTCATCGCTAAAATTATCTCAACTTTTAACTTAACTAACTCAACTTATAACTTAAAATTCAAATTTCTAGTTTAAAGATTTAAAAAAGTACAAAAATTCTTATATACACAAGTTTTAGCCCTAAATTTGTCCCTTATAAAGAGCATTTTTCCTTTCGCATATACTTTATTTTTCAAAACGGAAATAACCTTCTAATTTCATGTTTCTACGTGCTCTGGATGAGGAGGAACGATCCATTTTTATCCCCAAATTTCTAACTTAAAGATTTAAAAAAGTACAAAAATCCTTATTCACAGTATTTAGCCCAAAATGTGTCCCGTATAAAAGGAATTTTTCAAAATCCTTTCTCTTATACTCTAGCTTCAACCGTTTGGTCCTGGTATGAATTAATCACTTGTGTATAATTAATCCAGGCGATGAGCCATTACATTAGAGTGCGATTTTCCGAAATCGCTTATTATCGAGTGACTACATCTGGACCTACACCTACCCACAAAATTTCTTTAGCCTGAGCAGTTACAGTCAGTCAGTAAAGGTAGAATCGTGTAATTTGGTGGGTAGGTGTAGGTCCAGACTATTTTATAAATTTACAGTCAGTAGCGTAACAATTATATATATATATATTAGAAACATGCATGAACACACTCTGGTTTACAATACATTCATTTAGTCATTGTACCAGTACCACTGTCCCGAATAGTGTAAACAATGAAATGAAACGAGACGAGATTGCTTGCTCTTCGAATGAATGTTGTATGGTTCTCTGCTCTCTTAACTACTCTATTCGTCTCAATTCTGTTAAGAGAACACAATATTGTTCTCTATAAATATTCGAGACTGTAAAAGGCATTTGAATACATACAAAGTCTTTGAATGGTATACGGTAAATTATGAATGGTTGTGGGTATCATTAGCTTTCAGTCATTTAAGAAATCAACAAGGGTGAGCAAGGTGTAAACAAAAAAATAACAAAAAAAAACAAAAATCAAAGCAAAAACAACATCATTTGCTACGCTCATCATATGTTACGCTCATGGAAATAGATTTTTTCTCAAATAGTCTTATTAATACATCTCAGTATTCGAGTAGTTGTGGTTGTCTCTAAAGACCTTTTACCCGATCACCTTACAACTCGTTCATACCCGAACTCTGTCGTCTCGGTACCATTCTGTTTCATTCCCGATGCTACTTGCTAAGAGGAATGGTTGTGTGTACCATACTCTTATCGCTAGAATGAGCACATTTACGCTTTTGTAAACAAAAGAATGTGTTCGGGTGTGTGAAAACGATGTTCATGCAGGGTTTTAATATATATATATATATATATATATATATATATATATATATATATATATATATATATATATATATATATATATATATATATATATATATATATATATATATATATATATATATATATATATATATATATATATATATATATATATATATATATATATATATATATATATATATATATATATATATATATATATATATATATATATATATATATATATATATATATATATATATATATATATATATATATAGATTGCTTTCCCCAAATTTAAATCTTTATACAACAATAGTATGCTTGGCTAAGTGTGCTTGGCTTGGCAATTGAACTATTTGCGCAGCATGTGGTCTCTGATGGCAGGGAGGACAAACGTCCAGAACGCTGCCATCAATTCGCGCCCAATATGAATTGAGGCGGCTGCACCACCCAGATCTCATCTGAGCCAGAACCACACGCGTTTGCGGACGTAGCGTCTTGGCCTCTAGTGATACACCGGAACTTTATTCTGTTTTAGTTGAACACATTCACTGCGTGAATGCCATTCAGAACTGTCTTTCGTTGCCGTAATAGAATATTTAAGTACAAACGAGGCACTTGAGCAAATATTCTCCTTTAAAAATGCTTCTAAAATACTTGTTGAAATATTACATAACAAAGCACTTAGGAAATATAATAAAATTCTTGAATAATATAAAGGAAATCTTCATATTCAATCTTGATCACCAATTATGGTGATTTTTCTAGCGTTGTTTCCTTATTTTGTGCAGCATATTTAGTATCCAATCATGCCCAAAAGAACGATTTAATTTATTTATAAAAGTATGCCTGAATAACACACTGATGGTAAAGTTTTTATATTAAGCTAAAAAAGCGTTTGGTTGCTGCATAGAATACTAAATTACAGGCAAATGTAAGCCATTGTATTCATATGGGCATTTCCAGAGAAAGGTCAACCGTGACCAAAAAATAATATATTTACACTAAGAGGTCTCAGACTATACCAACTGATGTTTTTTTTTTTAATAAAACAACACTTAGGGGACGCTCCCTATATAAGCGGTGCATTGCGTTGGCGAGTGAAAAGTAAAGGATCGGAGGGGGGAAAGAGGGAGTAATGATTATTGTCTCTTTCCTTGAACTTCTGGATGTCGCAATGAGTGGGAAATACATTTGCCGGAACTCGATTCCAGATACGGACTGTACGAGCGAAAAACGAATTTGATCTGTAGTTTATAGTGCGCTCAACTGGCCAATCGATAACAAACGGGGGTGAATTCCTAGAAAATCGCGTATCCCTGCCGAACATCCTCACGTCATGAATAAGGCGACGGATGTCACAGCGTCACGCAACCCACATTCCGACGATGATCAAGGGAAACAATAGAGTTGGATACCCTACTGTCACCTATCAGCACCATCGCTCTCCTTTGAACACGGTCAAGTAGCTCCAAGGATGATTTTGGAGCACCTGCCCATATATGGGAGTTGTATTCCATCTTCGGCCTGATGTAGGTTGTATAGATATTGAAAAGATCAGAAGGAGTGAAATATTTCTTGCACCGCTTTAAAAAGCCTATGCACTTGAGTGCTTCTTTCGACACTTCGAATACATGTCTCGCCCAACGAGCGTCACATTGTATTTTCATGCCCAGAACATCGAGAGCTTCTGATTGTTCAATATCCGTACCATCGATAGAAATTGACGATATTGTTGGGTCAGCGAATCGCTTGTGAGACAATTAGCAGCACAGTGTCTTACGCGCATTCAAATCTACTCTATTCACTCGACCCCATTCGGAAATGGCCAGTAGGTCCCGGCCAAGTGTCTCATCCATAATTCGGCTTTTGTCTTCAATATCTTGAAGACTTGGCCTACTGTCGAATTAATATGAATGACAGAGGTTACTGTCATCTGCGAAAGAGTATACTGGATTCGCGGTCTGACCCAAAAGATCGTCAATGAAAAAAAGATATTGTGTTTCATTTAATAATGAAATACAATATCAGTACCTTAGGCAGTACCTCATCTGATCAAGCCAGTTTTTCACTACATTTTTGATTATTTCGGATTAAATATCTTCAATGGCAACTTCGATTTCATGTTTCAACGCTTAAATTTTCTCTGGATGCTTTGCGTAACATTATCTTAAATAGCTCCCCACAGAAAATCATCCATAGGGATCAAATCACAGCTCCGAGGCGGCCAATTGACATCACAATTTTGGCTAATTACTCGTATTTGATTTTTAAAAACTGTGCGTAAAATGTCGATGGTTGCTTTGGCTGTGTGACATGTGGCCCTGCCTTGAAACAAAATTTCGTCGATGGCATTCTTTTGAATTTTTGGAAACAAAAATTCGTTGAGCATGGCGCGGTAACGCTCACCGTTCACGGTAATGGCGGCTCCATTTTCGTTCAAAAATGGACCAATGATGCCGCCGGCCTAAAATCCACACCTTAAAATCCCTCGTTGTGGATGGCTTCTCAAAAGTCACGTGAGGGTTTTCTGAACCCCTTTTGTGGCAATTTTGCTTATTGCCAAAGCCATAGAGATGAAAATTAGCTTCATCTCTAAACAGTATTTTTTGGTAAAATTCTTCATCTCCTACCAAACAATCTTCAGCCCGTTCGTCTATGCATCAACGAATCGGATGGTGTTCCATAATTAAATGACAAAGTTTAACCTTTCCAATAAAACTAGAAACTTGAAAAAATTATAAGCCCTTTGTATTTTACATCCGATTCAAATTTTAAATATTAAATGGCCCACGCTATAAAAGACACAAACTATATTTGATTTTGACCAAATTTCGAATAATGTATTTTGGGAAAACAATAACCAACCCAGGTAAAGTTGGACCTTATCGCTCCATGTTTTCAAATATCCTCCACACACAGGTCATTTCCAAGTTATGTTGCAGCATATCTAGTATTCACAGAATTAATCTGATTGCGCTCAAACTTACTATAGTGTGTTATGACCAACTTGTATCTGTTCTTACGTAACCTCGACGACATTGGCCCATCTTTTGATATAGCCCCTTACAAAGGACTTTTCCGATCTGGAGAACGAACTGTATCTTAAAATAGTACATTTTAAATTTAATCTAGTTCAAATGAACTAGAAATGGTGAAATTAACTCATATCGTTTTTTTTATGTATCTAAACAAAACATACTCCTCCCGCTCTAGAGATACCCTATTTAATTGCTGAAACTCCAAAAAGGGACGCGGAATCTTTAGTATATAGAAGTAGTGTAGGGTATCTAATATTTGGCGAATTAAACTTATTTGTCCGAATTAAACTTGTTTCATCATTTCTTTGAGATATAAATGATACAAGCCAAAAAGATATTTAAAGTAAGTATTTGGCACATCACGTCACGTACCGTCTCATGTTAACGACTATAAAAAAATTAAACAAAAAAATTACAGTTTGCGGCAGCAGATATTAAGAATTATAACTCCATTTCATATTTAAATGAGTTGCATCAAAAAAAGTTATCGCTTTTTGCAGACTTTTCCACTCTTCAAATACAATCACAACTACAATTATTAAAAATAATAGATTGTAATCATCCTACGTTTTACAATAAATTTAGTGCTACAAAACACTATTAAAAAAATTAAAAAAATGGTTATGAAATGTTTATACAGGGAGGCGCAAAACTTCCCTTGTGGTTTGAATGTTTAATAACTTTTTTAAACTTATTTATATTTTTTATTTTTATTTCAAAATTTTGTGAAGCAAACTTGGGAAATTTGAAAAGGAACACTACACAAAGGCTTGATTATGCCATTTCATTCCGACAAAAAGGAGAAGAAAATCCCGATTTCGTTAACAATTTAATAATGAGCGATGAAGCCCATTTCCAATTAAATGGTTTCGTAAACAAACAAAATTGCAGGATATGGGCTACGGAGAATCCAAGAACAGTTCATCAGCAACTATTACACCCACTTAAGTGTACTGTTTGGTGCGGTATATCGTCTGAAAGGATCATTGGTCTATATTACTTTGAAAATGCACATGGCGCCCCAGTTACGGTTAATGGTGCTGAATATCAAATGATGCTGAACAATTTTCGAGGCCTGCTCTAGAAAACCATCCACAGGTGTGGTTCCAACAAGATGGAGCCACAGCCCACACTGCAAGAGACACAATGGCCTTAAACATTCAAACCACAATAGTAGTTTTGCGACACCCACTAATTTGTGTTTTTTCGAATCGATGGTTTACGAATGTCGCGTGCATGCCTGTGGAAAGACCCATATGTCTTAGTTGAATTGAATTAAAGGGGACAATATCATCCCATAGTCTAGTCAAACATTGTTTGAAATAAACAAGATTTAATTTGTTGTACTCACAATTTGTCGTGAATTAAAGGCTTTATACCGCCCAATTGCCTTTTCTGTCATTGTCCGTATTAATCTCAACTTCCTATATAGGAACTTACCTCCAGCTAAGTTCAAATGGCCAATGAATGTTTTCGCAGACTTTTCCACTCTTCCACTGTAAAACGTAAGAATATTTTAGAACAATTTTGAGCCTGGTCAAAAAAAAATTAAAGTTGAAGAAAGTCAAAAAATTTAAATTTGGTCGTCTCGATAATAATTTTTTGATATGTACTAGTGAAACTTTTTTTTCTCATGCCAAAAGCTAGAGAAAAATCGATGGCACAATATCGAAAAATTTTTGTCCTTACAAATCGAACCAACCTAATATATTTATAGTCGTGGAACTTTTTTGCTCATGCCAAAAGCTATAGAAAAATCGATGGAAAAAAATCAAAATTTTTTTTTCAAATCTCAAGAGAAGCAAAAATAGTTTTATTTCTTGTAAAACTGTTGGGACGATTATCTTCACACGTTTAAAAAAACATATTTAAATTAATGTGGTTGAAAATCCCAATCTTACAATTTTAAAACGAATGTTCTCGCTACTGGGTTCTGGTTTGAGGTTTCGTACTGGGGTGAGGTTTCGTTCGTTGGCAAATGTCAAAAATAAAATTTTAACATGATATTACATGTTAAAATTTTAATTTCAATCATGAAATATTTCAAATTTGGTTAACTTGACAAATCAGTTTTATAGTAACTTTCGCGTTAATTATTTGTATATTGGCATATAAGGGTCGAAATTAAGCCACTAAAATATCACTTATTATGAAACAGTTCGTAAATGTTCTTTCGCAAATATACTTCAAATGGGTGTATTGCAGCTAGTGTGTTCGGCCATTGATATGACTACACTTCATCCCATATTATGAAGATATAGATTTCGGGAAAGTCTAACATAACATAACTAAGATTTGTTCGTGTTCACATTATTTTTAAAATTTTTGAAAAAAGAGTTTTGTTGTTCCGTAATAAAAAAATGTTATGAAAAATTCGGTCCATTTTTTTAACAAAATTTTGCGAGCAGTTATCAATACAAGAAGTCATCATCAACGTCTGATAAAAATATTTTTATTGTTATTCGCATGCAAACCAAAATATTTCAGCACGAAGTTTTTCATTACATGCAATATGGTTTTACTTATTCAGATTTACATTTCTATGCAAGAATCGTAATTAGCATGCTTGCTATGACATTTATTTGCTGAGAATATAGAGGTAGAGAAAAACACCCATTTGAAAAATAGAGATTGCTGCCATTTTAAATATATATATATACATATAACTTTTGAACCCATAGCGAACCTACTTTAAAATTTTCACATATAATAAACCAACTTACAAGAATTTTTCTAAAAAATTGTTAGTAAGTAAAATATTTATCACCCTAATATAGGGTGATTAATCTAAAGGTTTTTTTTAAATAAAAAAATTCAAATCATGTGTGGAATCATTATTGTTCATTCGAAGGACATTATATGCCATTTATTTTTCAAATATAATTTACTTCAAATGTTAGTCACAACTACGCCTCAGGGTGTCCATTCTGAGGGGCCAACTTTATGACTCGCATTTCGACCGATATGGCTTTAATGACACGCTTGAGTTCCAAGACCTGAATCGTAGTTGGTTTGTCAGCGTAGACTTTGGACTTAACGTAGCCCAAAAGAAAAAAAGTCTAAAGGTGTGATAATACATGATCTAGTTGACCAACTCACCGGTACAAAACGTAAAATTAGCTGCTTTTAGAAATGACTTTTCAAAGTTCCATTGTTTGAGCAGCTGTTTGGTTCCTACAGATAGCAAAAAGTACGTACTATTCAAGGTAACGTTCCGGCCATAATCATTTTAGAAAAACTATGGACCGATGATTCTACCAGCCCATAAACCTCACCAAACCGTGGTTTTCTTTCGATATAATGCCACCTCCTGAACAACTTCTGGTTGCTCTTCAGCCCAAATGAACAAAATTTGGATCGAAAATAGCGACTTCAAGTTCGAGCATAATAAAGTTGCATAATTTGGAGACGTTGTAATGGTGTTAGTCTTTACATGATGAAATGGCAACAATCACGCGTAATCTGAGAAACAAACCCTATTGAAAAAATACCTCTAGTTTGATTACCCGTTATACGAGTATGTAAAAAGATCAAGAAAATATCCATTATTATTATTATGAAGAAGTCAATACTTTTAGGCGACACCTTATTTTTTACATCTGATGTTGCGTTTCTTACATATTAGTTTTACAAACATCATCTTTTCCGAAAGATATTTTCCTAGGCCAACTTTGAGATGCTTTAAAGTTTAACCAAAAAATATAAGAACATATTGAGATGGCATTTGACAGACAGTAACTAGGAGAATATATGTGTCGATTTTCATCAAATTCCATGAAGTTGAAATTTTTTGAATTTTTTTTCTTTTTGGCACATAGAGAACTGGCTGATGTGGCAACTAATAGTTGTGGTTGCATACTTCCGGTAGTACCAACCAACAAGTGATAAAGACATAATTTCGTTCTTATAAACAAAAATAGGTAGTTTGTTGGTGGCTCTAAGCATTGCTTATGGAAACACAAAACTAAGCAAGTTGAGAAATTTAGTTCGGTCCGGTCATCGTGAATTGCGGTCCAATATTAAAATTTTGCAAGGGGTCGTGGCACGCCCTCTTTTCTTCCAGGATATGTTTCGATAGATGTCAACATCATATGTTCATAATATCATCGTCAACTTCAATGTGGTTCTGACGGCACCACGCCCTCATGTCCAATTTTACCATAACATAGTTTATAATAAATCCACAGTCATTGATTTTATTCTGTTAAAAATTTTAAGAGGGGAGAAGCACCGTCTAACTTTCCTCCAGCATCTGTTTCGATCCATGCCTACTTCATATTATCCAATCGTTGCATCTTTACTAGTTGCATACTTCATGAGATTTTGTCTTTCTAAATTCATGGTTGTGTTCTCTGATTTAATGCTTGAATATTTGTACACCAACGCATTATTTAAGTGAGACGCGTACCTGCTAATATCAAAGAGTACTTTTTTGTGCAGCATAAGTAATATAGGGAGCTGTCTTCAGCAGAGGCTCTCAGGTAAGCAACCGACTTAAAATGCAATTTTCAAACTAGTAGATCGAACTAACTGTCAGTCAAAACATTACAGAATGAAAAATAAAATGGTATACCCTTAAAAAACAATAACGTAGCAGAGGGGTTTCCACGGACATATGTCTTGCATATGCAAGGGATGCACGCCATACATTTCTGGAACCAAGTATTACTTTACGTCTTTACCGCTAGAAGCCAAAGTGGCTCCTAGAGGAAGAAAAAACATTTGGAATTATGAAGAATGAATAATCAAAGAACATATTTGACGCGCAAAATAGAAAGGGACCTAAGGGTAAAAACCAGTTTTGTTCAGGAGAGCAATTTTAAAGATTTAAATACGTGTATCTTTGGATCTTTGGTGTACCATCACTGAGCGTATTGGTATTGGTCTCATTTGAAAGCGACACATCTCATGACGTCAATAACGTGCTGGTCAACCTTGAAAACGCGCAATGCAATGCTTAGGTCAAAAGTTGGTGATCGATCGCGAGCTATGAAGAAACGGTACAATCAGATGTATTATTTTCGAAGTTTGTCGATATGCCGTGATATGTACATATTCCTGTATGCAATGAGAATTAAACGCTACAAAAATCTAATTGAACATTTGGACAAAAATGGTATTTATCCACGTGGACATGGCATGACGAATAAAATTAATCGTACAGATGCTTTAACTACTTTGGAAAAAAGAGAAATTGTTTCATTTATCTGCCGTTTTGCTAAAACTGTTGCTATCACTTTACCTGGACGTCAACCAAATCATCGTGATTATCGTTTATTGAAACTTCCAACTACTGAAAGTAAGACTTTTGTTTACACTAGATACACCATGACGAACATGGCATGACGAATAAAATTAATCGTACAGATGCTTTAACTACTTTGGAAATAAAAGAAATTGTTTCATTTATCTGCCGTTTTGCTGAAACTGTTGCTATCACTTTACCTGGACGTCAACCAAATCATCGTGATTATCGTTTATTGAAACTTCCAACTACTAAAAGTAAGACTTTTGTTTACACTAGATACACCAACAGCGTCGAACCGGGTGGTAAAATCGTAAAACTTCGCACCAAACGGCGTGGAAGAAATATTGTCCCTACATCGTCACTATGAAGCATGCTGGCTTCGATTTGTGCGAATTATGTTGAAATCTTGCAAAAGATGCTGTTAATACAGTAAACGTTACTAAAGTTGAAAAGGAAGGAGCATTGAAGGTGTATTCTGATCATTTGCAATCTGCCAGCACTCAGCGAGAGTACTATAACGACATGAGAACATTATTCAAGCCTGATCCAAATGCCATGTATCCAGGTATTCCAGAGGAGGATAATCTAGTAATATCTATGGATTATGCTCAAAATGTTAGCTTTCCGTCGTGCAATTTTCGGCAATTTTCGGAATTACAAACGAACGTCAAAATGTTCAACACATCTTCTGTATTGACGACAGCGATTCCATTGGAAAAGGTCCGAATTCAGTAATATCAATGCTTGATTACTACCGACGAGAAGTGCATTCGACTAAAAAATAAATGATATTCACTGATAACTGTGTTTCACAAAATAAAACAATGCGATGATACGATATTTACAACACCTTGTCGATACTTCCAGATGTGAGTCCGTTGAATATAACTTTTTGTTAACCGGACATACAAAGTTTTCACCTGATCGTTTATTCGGAGTTTTCAAATCAAAATATGCCCAAAATAATGTCGACTGCTTCATGGATGTAGTTGATTGTGTTAGAAAATCATCTCGTAATGGATTTAATGTTCCTGTACCTATTCGACTTCCAAACTCAAGTGAGCCTGTTGTTGAGTGGAGAAAATGGGACGAATACTTCTCCACTAAATATAAAACTTTAATTGGAATATCGAAGTATCATCACTTTGTATTTATTGCTCAGTCACCAGTGCAATGTAAACTGTTTGCGAATTCAGCCAGCATAAATGAAAACATACATCTGAGTAACAATACCAGTTTCGATGACAACCAATTATAATTCCGTCGCCAGGGTTATCGATAAAGCGTCAATGATACTTGTATAAAGAGATCCGGGGTTGATGTTTTGCTCCTCTTCCTTTGGTCTCTGGAAATGGAAACGAAGAGGAGGATTCGGAGGAAGTGGACAACCCTCAAGAAGTGGAGACAGCAGACGTTAAGAAGAAATCGAAACAAATAAAGGACCAGTACCGTCAAGTTCTAAGGAACCAATTCGCAAGAACCGTCGATTAAAATGATTTTTATATTTTTTAAAATTGTTCATAAGGAAAAATATAAATTTTTTGTAGTTTCGTAAAATCAAGTTATTTTGTTAATTTAGTAGGGGAAAAAATGAAAATAAATAAATTTTACCGTTAGGTACCTTTCTATTTGCGCTTAGAGTCGTCGACTTCACTTTCATAAAACGCGCATATCTCTGGGAGGGAACACTTTTGGGGCATGGGATCGGTCTCATTCGATGCTCTGATGTTGTCCACATCAAAAAAAAAGAAAAAAAAAATGAAAATTGATTTTTTTACCCTTAGGTCCCTTTCTCTATGCTCTGTCACATATTCTGAAAATATGGCAAATATAGAAAAATACAGTTTTTTCTTCATTTTCCATAAAAGTTTAAAAATAGTGCAAAAACTAATTGAGTTTAAATAAAGCAAACATTACATTTCTTATTAATTTGTAAAGATTGAATCTGCAGACACACACTACAACGAAAGAGCAAACTGGCCCCCAAATGATTGTAGTTGAAGAAGCTGAATAGGGAAGTTAAACAAGCCCAAATTAAAACTGCTGGAAACTTCATTGGTTCGGTCCGTACGTTCTATGGATGGGCTGAAACGTGGATATGTAATGTGTGGATATATATGTATGTGTAACATATTCTGTAACTTCCCCTAAACAGATATGTGGCATGGATATAAACAAACTGCATAACAGGGCACAGTGGGAGATTTTTAATTATTTTTACAAAAATCTAGCAAACTTACAAACTTTTTTTAATCCAGAGAGATTGATTAAATATAATTTGGAGTTTGCACCAACAACATTTTAATATATATGAAATTGATAAACTCCTATTTTCTTACTATAAAAATTTGTTGGTGAGCCTTAATATCTTCTGTTAAATTAAAATAATTTGGTTATATCTCAGAATTTTTTCTTGGCAAAACAACATGTATTTTCCATCTGTTTCTAAGGTACCAATTTTTCAATTTATAGCATTATCTTCATACAGGGTTTTCCAATAGCGATAACATAAAACAAAAATTCGTATCTTTATGTCAACGCACCCTCAAAAATTTTTAATGATCTTTCAGTGTCAAAAGGTTAGTAGAAGTCAACAATTTCATCGTGGCAAAGTTCACTTAGGAGCAACGTTTGGAAATCATTAAAAATTACTACGGAAATTCTGAGTCGGTGGCTCTAGCAAAGTTCACGAAACTCCTGAATTTTATCGAAAAATTATCTTCAGCGATGAAGCTCATTTCCGGCTGAGTGGTTTTGTCAACAAGCAAAATATGCGCTATTGGACAGCAATAAACCCACATGTGCTTCAAGAGACACAACTGCATTCGCAAAAAGCTACAGTGTGGTGTAGTTTTCATGCCGGAGGTGCGAGAGCGCAATAGTGCCATGTTAAAATATTATTTTTGGACAGAATTGGATGAGCTTGACAACGCCGGTATGTGGTTTCAACAAGACGGCGGCACGCGATACAATCGATTCACTGAAAGGCAAATTCGGTGAAAGTGTTATTTCGTGCGATTTAACGCCATTGCATGTCTTTTTATGGGGCCACATCAAGTCATTGGTCTATGCCCATAAGCCAACAACTTTAGATTTTAGAGCTTAGAGACAACATCCAACGCAAAATTACTAACGTTCCGGTCGAAATATGTGCAAGAGTGGTCGAAAATTGGGTCCTAAGAATAGATCGCTGTACACGGGCTCGTAGTGGTCATATGACCGAAAACGAATTTCATTCTTTAAATGTAACATTTGCACTACACCTGGAATAAATTTGAACTCTAAAATAATTTGTGTTTTATTAATCTATAAAATTGTGTTTATTAATCCTTAATGAAAAATCTTGCATAAGTCTTCTTAATATTTAAAATTTGTGAGTGTACAAAAAAGTTTATATGCTTATAAATAATATTATATATAAATTTTTAAATTTGATAATTTACATTTTATGTAGTACGGGTTGCTAATTATATTTCGGTACTAGTGTTCTCAGATGCAAGCTGGAACTTCCATTGGAAACTTTGACATTTTTTAGCATAACTTAACTCAGAACGTTTTGTCATTTGAGGGCGAATTGTTTTGTTTACAGTCAAAAAATTAAATTATCCCGTGAACATTTTCGTGCGACGATTTTTCAAGATTTTGGCGTGGGTTATCGAGACAAGAGTGTTTAAATCAACTTGTATCGACTATTGACGCTGAAGCACCATCAATAACCACCGTTAATCGCTGGTACCAAGATTTCAGTCTCGGACGCCGTTCGCTTCAAGTTGAATTTCGTGAAGGACGTCCAACTTCGGCCACTTTGCCTGAAACCATCGATGCTGTGCGTGAACTGATTAAGCAAGACCAACATGTGACATACTGTGAGATTGAGGCATCCTTGGGCATTAGTATGACAAGCATCAATAAGATATTGCATGTTCATTTGGCCGTGAAAAAAATTGCTCTCCCACATTGGCGCAAAGATGTGTTGAAAAAGTATAACTGCGGTAGCTCATAGGCAGTGTATAACATTGTCACAGGTGACGAATCGTAGATCTATGCATATGAACCCGAAACAAAGCAGCAATCGACTGTATGGGTCTTTCAAGACTAAGCAAATCCAGCACAAGTTGTTCGTGGAAGAAGTGCATCGAAGCAAATGTTTGTGTTTTTTTGGTATAACCGGCCATATTGCCACAGTGCCTTTAGTGAAACGTAGGACGTAGAAAGATAATAAGAGAAGACGGATCATTTTGCATCACGGCAATGCGAGCTCTCACACATTAGCTGAAACGATGAGCTATATGACCACTCAATATTTCGAATTGATGGGCCATCCACCGTACCACCCTGATTTGGCACCCAATGACTTCTTCTTATTCCCTAGCATCAAGCACATGCAAAAGTGTTGAGGCACTGATCTTAAAGGAGAATATTTTGAAAAACAATAAAACATTCCAAATGATAAATTACGAGTATTGTTTTTTTATTGCCGGACCCGAAATGTAAATAGCAACCGTAATAGTTATAAAAAAATTCTCTATATTCTCTTATCAATGGAAATGTAGAGAGTGGGTTATTGTCATAATATCTTTGGCTAAGCTTGTACATTAATTCTTGGATTTTATCGTAACAGCACCTTCTATGAAGAAGGTCTATAGGATTTCTTTATTGCAGGTTATTAATAATTTTAAGACACTTATTTTGAAGTATTTGCAGATTTTTGTTATGCCTTTTTACAGTGTTATAACAAAAAAGGCATGCAATTGTAGGACTAAAAATTCATTTAAAAATTATAATTTTTTTTTAAGTTCAGCGACGATCTATAACACAGTGCCTCAACAACTTTTGGTGTTCTTTTGGCCGTAACGTCGTTGTTTACTTTAATTTAATAAAAATCTTTTTTTTTAAACAGGGCTCCAAGATAATTCACTTCATTAAATATCAGTACGTCGTCATTGCCAATATTAAATTACTGGTTGCGCTTGGGGGACTTGTTTAACGTAAAAACATAGCTTTGGTCTTTGTAAAATTTATTATTTTCATTTTCCATCCAAGGTACCGTGAGTCTCTAAAAGGGAGAATTTTTCTGTAGAGTCCGTTTACGCACACAGAGAAGAGATTTGTTGCAAAACCGAACTTTTGGCCAACCGAATGAATGAGGTTGAATAAACTATTAAGCTTCCGTCATTTAATGATGCATAGCAATGATCATTAAATGGAGCTAAAGGAATGGGTAGAAGTGTATGAATGCTTTCGTATTTGTATTTTTTGTTTAAAATTTGTTTGTCGGATAAGTTACAAGTGTATTGATGAGATGACTGCCCACAGAGAATAGATTCGTTGTCCCAACCGAATTTATTTGCCAATAAAATGATTGCTATAGTACAAGTATTGTAAAACTACAGCCGAGTATTAGTTTATGCACTACAATTTTCGGTAAAGGCGGCGCACAGTGGTCTGGGATCGATTTCCATCGGCCAAAATTCTATAACTTTTGATCTAGTAATTATTTTTGAGATCTGAAAACGGCAGTCGTAGCCATGGAGTATTAGTATTATTTTGAGATTTTAACATTTAAAATCGGGCTATTGGGTATATTTTAGAAATAAGCCTGAAGTTGGGCACCTTTCGTATTTTTCGATTTTAAAGAAAAGTATATTTTTTCATTTCTTGTTTTTTTTAGATATTGACAAGTAAATGTTCATAAAATGTGCAAAAAGATTTTTTTTTCTTATTGCCGATTTTCACATGTTTAATTTTTTGAAAATTTAAAAAATAAGATTTAATTTTTCGAATTTGTCGAATTGTTTCTAATACATTTTAAGAGCTATTTCACTATATTTTTATTGAACTATTAAGTGTGTTTTTTATCTTTTATATAGCGTCAAAGTTTATTTGTACCAAATATACTATGGCTGTAGTAAATATTTCAAATAATAACGATTTTGAAAAAAATATTACTTTGGACCAAAATAACTTATTTTCTTTTAAAGTCTTTAAAGAATGCAGTACCATTTTGGAAAGTCAAAAAGGATAACTAACTTTTGTCCGCCCAAAATTACCCCCTTTGGAAAATAGCGTAGAATAAGTGAAAAAAGTAAAACTTTTAAGTACCAAAACGCGAAATACTCACTTTTTGTTTAACAACTTTTAAAAGCTAGGGACGCAGCTAAAAAGTTGAAAAAATTTATTTTCTCCTAATGCTAAATTGTATCCCAATCTAAGTTTATTTGCTATGCCCCAGATACCCTAATAAATGTAGAAAATCATATTAGGTAAAAGGTCGCATCCCACTACGATACCATAAGACCATAAAGCTCTTAATGAATATACCTAAGCTTTCTTTTGAGAAAAAAAATTGATTTTGCAAAAAAAATAGAATTTTTTTTACATTTTCTCTCAAAAGATTGAATGAATAGCTGTCTAAAACTGTCAATAGGTAATAAGTAACATGGCTGCAAAAAACATCTGTTACGCCAGAACTTCAAAATTTCACCCCATTTAACTCAGGGAGTCCTTGACCGATCTCGTTTAAAGTTTGTGTCTAAACTACTATCTATTAGGACTAACCTTGGTGCGATCGGAAGACATCGATTCCAAAAGTTGGGTCACTTGACATGAGATGACCCATATACTTTATGGGTCTTTCATCATTATTACGTCTATATCAACTAAACGCAGTAAAAAATTAATGGTTGCCAGAACCGCCTGTTGAAGCAACTAATTGCTTTATATATAGCTTTTTGATGCTACCAACAATTGGCTATGGCAAGGTATTGCACTAAAACGGTTGCATTTTGGAAGCATAGAAACCAATTAATTGCATAAAATATTAAAATTCCGTACAGTCACCCACTGTACTGCGCGAATAGCCCACACACTACGAAAAATGAAACTACACAGAACTCTTCAACTGCCATCTATTATATAATTCCCTTTTAAAAAGTTGTTGTTGTATGTTGCTGTTACTCAAGAACCGGAAGTGTTTTCCCGTACACACACTGTTGTTGTTGTTAGTTTTGGTAGGATATGCAGTCCAGTTTAGTGACCCCATTACAAAAGTTATGTTGTAACCGAGCCACCGTTTGGCCAGAGTGGAGTGGATTCTGGTGCCGTGGAAGGTAGTAGAAAAAAAGACCATAGAAAATATTTAATATATACAAGTAAATGTATGCAAGTTATCCATTCAATGTTTATGTTTGATAATCCCTTTTTCCAAAATAAGGACTACGGAGCATAGAGGGTGTAGACGAAATGCTCGGGAGTATTAGGCTTATAGCTTTTTACATGATAGATACAAAAAAATTAGTAATAAAAAACATACATACGTTCGTTAATACCCAGCAAAAAAATTTATTAGAATTTTAAGGGATAGATTACACTATGCAACACAATGAAAAAAAATTCTTTGCACAAATAAAATCACTATTTTTTTGAGGTAATATGGTCCCCTTATTACAAAAATGATCGAAATTTCTAATTCTATGGATAAGTTTCTTTTTTAAATAAATTTTTAAGTAAAATTGTCCTTTTTTGAAAATCTTGTTCCACGGATATTGACATAACTCAAGAACGCTTGATCCCACTTTGTTAGTGAATATATAAAAAAAATTGTTTTTTAAATAACTGCCATACCTACAACCAATTTTTATCATGTTTTTTTAGCCTGTATAAGTGTTTCGGAGTTACCTAAAAAGTTGTCGTGAAAAATTATGCTTTTCAGCTAAAATGTTTGGATTTTTTTTTTAATCAGAAAAAACTTTAAACGGTCAACGGTGCTCAGATTAGCACTTTAGGGGTAAAGTGACATGTTATGTATAAAATGAGGCATTTCCTAAGAAAATCTATGGGTAAGTTTTGATTTTATTCACAATTTGGTGAAGGTATCCCATTACGTCAAGAATTTCAAAATTTTACAACTTAACCAAAAATTTAACAAAAACTGAAGAAAATTTATTTTAATGATTCTAAGAATAAGAAAAAAATTAAGTGCGAAAGTAAATAACAGCAAATAGCAGTAACATATTTGTATTTAATGCTTGTGCTCTAGTGAAAACCCCACACAAGAAAGGCGTTGCAAAAACCCAGTTTTACCTGTAAACTGTAACACATTAATAAAACACACGTGTCACAAGAATTACGTACAGAAGGTTTGGCCTTGAATAGATGAAAAACTTTATTAAGGCACTAGACAAAGCGGATGAGGCGTTATCTTATCTAAAAACAATATTCTAAAATCGTACTCTGCCAAAAATTTCAGAAAGCATTCTTGATGGTCCACAGATCCGAAAACTACTCGGCAACACTCAATTCGCGACATTATTATCATCAGATGAGAAAACTGCGTGGAGTTCGTTCCGATTAATTGTTTCGGATTTTCTGGAAAACTAATAAAGTCCAAACAATAAAGAAATCATTCGTGATTTACTTTGTAACTACTCAAAAATCGGTAAGTACAAATTTAATTACAATAATTTGAAATGTAGTTTTGTATAATGTATTCTATTTTCTATTTTCAGGCGTAAATATGTCTCTAAAAATACATTTTCTTCATTCGCATTTGGACTATTTTCCACCAAACCTTGGTGATGTAAGCGACGTGCATGGTAAGCGATTTTATCAAAAACTTAAGTCCATGGAGCAACGGTATCAGGGATTTGGGGAATATGGTGGGTGATTATCTTTGGTTCCTTATAAGAGAAAGAAACCCTGAAAATCACAGCTGGCAAAAAATAGGCCGAAATCATTTCTAGATTAATTAATAATTATTTATTTGACTTTGTAAAACTCATTAAATAAAAACATTATTTACTGATTATAATGTAAATCGAACAAAATTTCAAAATTCTTGTTGTAATGGGATATGCCTCATTTTATTAATAACAGATCAGACTGTGCTAAACTGAGCTCTTTTGACCTTTTAAAAAAATCCATACATTTTGGCTGAAAAACATAATTTTTCACGACAACTTTTTAGATAAATCCGAAACTCTTATGCAATTGTATGTATTTATTAACAATTTGTTGGTATATTCACTAACAAAGTGTCATCAATCGTTCTTGAGTTATGTCAATATCCGTGGAACAAGCTTTTCATAAAAGTACAATTTTATTTTATAAAATTATTTTTCGGCTTGAGGTCATTTATTTAAACTCGTTGTTCTATGTGTTGTTTAATTTTTATTTATCCCAATATTTCGATTGACTTCGTCAATCATCTTCAGGGGTTGTCAATAAACAAAACAATGTCGTCCGTCTGATTATCGCTGTCAACTGATATAAGTTGACAGCGATAATCAGACGGACGACATTGTTTTGTTTATTGACAACCCCTGAAGATGATTGACGAAGTCAATCGAAATATTGGGATAAATAAAAATTAAACAACACATAGAACAACGAGTTTAAATAAATGACCTCAAGCCGAAAAATAATTTTATAAAATAACAACACCAAAGGTCAACTATTCACTTACAAAGTACAATTTTACTTAAAAAATATTAGATAAAACTTATCCATAGAATTAAAAATTTCGACCATTTTTGTAATAAGGGGACCATCGTTCTTGAGTTATGTCAATATCCGTGGAACAACTTTTCAAAAATGGACAATTTTACGAGTACTTAAAAAATTATTAAAAATAAATTATCCATAGAATTTGAAATTTCAAACAATTTGTAATACATCAAAAAAATAGTGGTTATATTTGTGCATATTGGCTGTTGCATAGTGTTATCAAATACATATGGAGCGGTTCCTTGGAGTCTTATAGATCAGACAGATCACAGCGTTAATGTGCATTAACAGACATAATGCAAAATAACCCGTACATCAACTGCTCCCAAACTACATATACGTAAATGCACAAAATCAAACTGCATTTTGGTATTACAATCTGGCAACAGTGTCACAATTTATCAAAAATTAAATCAACTGGTTTAAAATCAGCTGTTAAGTTGTTTATGGTTGGCAAATTGGTACAAAAAGGAACAAAAAGTACTTTTTAAGCAGGAAAGGTACACCATTTTTACACCCTACACCACTCTGTGGTAGGGTATTATGGAATAGTGCCGATGTTTGTAACCCCAAAATACAAGGAGATAAACCCGAATCAATTAAGAACCGCTATCCGAATCCATTGAGCGGACCCTATAAAAATTAGACAATGTGGGGCCATGTTATGACAGCCTTCTAAGTCCTCTCTGGTTTAGCTTAAAATCTGCTGCTAAAAAAGCCACAAATAACATCCAACTCTGACTAAATTGTGTACATATGTTTTGGGATAGCCAAAGATTGTTTAGCTCGTTTGTTTTATTTCGGTCTGTTGCTTTTACACATTGAACAGGGATTAAACCGGCTCAAGACCTCTTGCTTCTATATTTAAATAGAATACAAGTTTTTAACAAAATGGCAAAGTGACATTGATTTTCGTGGCTGCACACTACTTTTATCATGATTTCGGGTCCGTGACAACTCTCTTCAGAAAGCCTTGCTGCAATTGTTGAAAGTAAAACCGAACTCTATAAGGCCAGGCTCTCCACAAACGAATGAGAACTACTGTTGTAAACCTTACTTTTCAAGTTTTCTTCACACAATTGCCCACGAAAATACAACTCACTCTTGCCAGCTCTAAAGAGATTCTTAAAGATTCGTGTCCTGTCGGTTAAACCATTGCATAATACGTTGGATCATATCGCTCCATTTACCATATACCCATGCAACTGTCTCTCCAGATTTGAGGTCCTGAGCCACATTTAACAATTAATCTTATACAGGGTGATTCATTCATTACTGGGCAAATTTCACCAGCGTATTCGATCTACGACCCGAAAATGCAAGGGGGTGAACTGGCAACGGTTAGAAAAATTTCGAATTAATGGTCGGGGGTACTAGGATAATTTTGCAAAGTTCTGAAAAAAGTGGTAGGATTTATTTGTTGGCCCAAACATTTTTATTTTTTTTGGATGCGAACTAACAGCACACATTTATTGGTTTTTTGTTAATTAACCCAAAAAAAATTTGGAATTTCAGTCAGATAGTCATAACTTTAGAACGGTAAAACCTCTGGGCTTCGTTTAGATATTTTGAAATTTTCTAGTATCCTCCTATTACCAATCCGGTTCTAGTATCCTACTATTACCAATCCGGAAATTTTCAAACCACTGCCATTTCGTTCTCTTGAATTTTCGGGCATTGTCATAGATCGACATATTTTCATGAAATAAGCCTTGGAATACGCTGGTGAAATTTGTCCAGTCATGAATGAATCACCCTGTATAGCCTGTAGATTTTTTATTTGGTTCTCTTTAATAGAATTATTTATAAATATGTGCAGTTTGAATAGTAAATGAAAAAAATCGGCGAATTTGTTTACACCGGCAGTTGCAATGTCAAACTGTGGAAATATTGATCTACTTAGCTCTGACGGGGCTGGCTCTCGAGAACAAAATTATTGTGTAAAATTCTTAACAACTGCGCTAACGGACATATTATATTTAGGCCATGACCAACAACTGGTTGCAGCGCCAGCTTAAGGAAGTAAGAAAAAGTTCGCTGGGTTTGGTGCACTTGCAGCTATATGTGCATGCATCTGTAAAAATCATTTGGTTTTGGCTTTACGTACTTATGTAAGTTACTAATTTTATTGAAGTTTGTTTGCCTAACGTATGTTCGAGAGTTACGAAGTGAATGAATAAAGTTGTAAACACTATGAAATGGAAAAAAAAGTTTATGACTTTCGTATGTCATAAATTCAATTTTTTTAGTTTTAATAATGGACAAAATAATACGGTAAGCGCCTCCGAACGTAATCAGAGATGTAAAATCAAAAATTGGATTCATAAGGATTACTTAATTTAAGTAATACTTTAAGATTGATTTTAAATGTGCTCAGTATACACTTGTTACAGACAAAATTTATGGGAATATATACGAGCAGCAGTATGATATGTAGCCTATTTGAACATTGCGACTGGATTTTTTTTCTTGGGTAATATCTTAATATCGGCTTTGTACTCGCATTAAAAAAGTGGTTGACCCATTCTGCTACTTCCCATGAAATGCACCATTCCTTTCACATTTAGTTATCGTGTTATATCGTATAGTAATTGTTATTCATAGGATCTAGCTCTGAATCAATACCTAAGAACATAGTTACTTGGTTAACTTGGTGACAAATAACACTCTGCGACAAATGGTAAGGGTCAGTGATCGGTTTGGAATGAAACCACCGGGGAAAGTTATATTGGTAAAAAAAAGTCATACGTGTTCCAGCGTTTCGCTGGGTCTCATCTAGGAATCGAGATATATCGATTTGAAGTTAGTAAGTATCGTATAGGGGAATTTGTCACGTTTTAGGCTCTTTTGTTTGACATAACTCGAGAACCACTTGTCCGATTTAGCTGAAATAAATTTATAGTAATAAAGTAAAAAGTAAATTCTGAGGGATAGATTTTTCCCTCTGGTCCAATTTTCAATACCAACCGTTTCACTCCATCAGCACATGTTTCTGGAAAATTTCAGCCTACTAGCTTCAACAATGCGACTTGTAGTTTGCTTTCCACATACAGACAGATGCTTGCATGTAAATAACCCCTATGCTAAGTATACCGATCGACTCAAAATCACTATATGTGACGCGCAAAATGGAAAGGGACCTAAGGTTAAAAATCTGTTTTGTTCAGGAGAGCCATTTTAAAGATAAGGTCCCTTTCTATTTGCGCTTAGAATCGTCGATTTCACTTTCATTAAACGCGCATATCTCTGGGAGGGACCACTTTTGGGACATGGGATCTGGTCTCATTCGATGCTCAGATGTTGTCCACATCAAAAAAAAGTGAAAAGTTGATAACAAGTTTTGTTCAGGAGAGCCACTTTAAACATGAGGTCCCTTTCTATTTGCGCTTCGAATCGTCGACTTTACTTTCATAAAACGCGCATATCTCTGGGAGGGAACACTTTTGGGGCATGGGATCGGTCTCATTCGATGGTCAGATGTTGTCCACATCAAAAAAAAGAAAAAAAATGTTTTTTTTTTTACCCTTAGGTCCCTTTCTCTATGCGCTGTCACACATGATTCCATTGATCGACATCAATCCGTCCGTCCTTTGTGTGTCTGTCCTCGTATCGTTGTAATTAAAGAACAGGTTGCAATTATCATCCGATTTCAAGGAAACTTGATTTATCCGTCAAGATTGGGCAAAGGACGTACCATCTTGAAATTGGTCCAAATAGGTCAATAATTTGATATCAGACATAGGGGTTTCCCGATTTAAGAACCTACATCTCCAAAATCCACATTTCAATCCAATTTCAACAAAATTCCTCAGAGTACATAACGAGTGGCTAACACATATCCCAAGTAAAAGAGGGCCCATCGGTTCATGTTTTCGAAAAAGACCTTTCCAATTTGAGATCCTGCAGATATAGAAGATACAATTTATATGATCACGCTCATTTTTGAATGATGCGTTATGGGTGACAAACAATTAACTCTTATATACTCGTACTAAATCTAACCTAGCAGAAGCTCCATACAGTGGTACATACTTCTCTACATGGGTGATTCTGGGATTATGGGCCAATTTCGATATCATTTTTGGTATTCGATTTTTTTGCAGAGTTTAATATTTAATTTAATAATAAGACTGTTGACGATAAAACTATTAGATGTGTACCCACTTCATGTATTATTCAATCATATTTTAGTAGCTTGAAATAAAAATTGGTTTGGAAATTTGAATTTTAGCGAATATAAGATTTTACAGGGGAATACTGTGTATTTTCAGGGACAGAAAATAAACATCCATAAATATATTAATTAAATACAAAAGTATAATCATAAATATCACCAAAATTAATTGAATATTATTTTTTACTATGGACTGGTTTTATTAAATAAATAATTAATATTTTTGTAAAAAATTGGGAAAATTTCAATTGAAAGTAGTGTTAGGGACAACCAGGGTAATGATATTTGGTAGGAAATTTTTTGAAGAACAAATAAACAATTTTAAAGAATTTGAAGGTCCTATAAAGATTATAATATATTTTATTTTTCCCGCTTGAAACAACCAAGGACAGCAAAGTGGCCCATAATCTCAGAATCAACCACATAGTGGTTTCGGATATTTCACAGACTGTCACGTCCGACTTACGACTGTTTTTATTGGTAGTACTTTCTTGAACTGTATGTCATTCGCCCATTGTGGAACGGGGTATTTATTTAATTATAATAAGTTACGAGTAGTTTCATGGCGAATGTTTGTAACTACAAAAAATATTTTAGCTATACCCACTATTGAGTATTCCGATCGACTCTGAATCATTAGTGGATTCGATGTCTATCTGTCCTTTCCTCTCCCCTTCGTCTATCTTAAGCTCGTAATCAAACTACAGGCCGCTATTAATGTCCGATATCCTGAAATTTGAGGCAGCACTTTTTTGGACCAAGGACGGATTCTAGTTTAATTGAAGAAAATCGGTTCCCTGTAAGATATAGTTTTTTTTGTTTGTTCATTTATTTCAGTTATATATGCTTATTACTACAAATAAACCAATAGTTTTAGTAAATAATTCTCAAGACTGCACTGTCCCGAATGCGGACACTCAAACGTTTTTCTTATATAAACTTAAAAGTACTAGAAATTTGATTAACAAATTAAATATCCCAGTAAACCAAATTTGCCGACAATGTCTGATATCAGACAATTCTGAACAATATCTGAACTCTATCGTTTTTTTCTGAGATTTTTTTTCAGAGAACTAGGTTGGAATTCGAGTCAACCCTTTTATATGTTTTTCGTTTGGAACTCGGTAAGAATTCTAATCCGAAATCGGAACATTTTGCCGGGTGTCGTACAGAATTCTGACCGAATTTCAAACGTTTGGTTTGCTGGGATGTTTGTTAAATACATCGAAGTAAAATATACTTAGTAGGGACATTAATACTGTTACAACATTGAACACGCCCATTTCAATAGTAGAACTGAACATACCCCGTTAATGTCATATAGGTTTTAAAAGCTAACCTCAATAGCGTTAGTCTGTAACGGGATTTTAAAATATTAGCGCCTTTCAAGTGTGAAATGAAAAAAGCGATATTTTCAAAATGCTCCGGCCACTATGGATTAGCCGCATGTTCGTCTACCGATGCATAAAAGGAGTTTGTTTGAGGAGACTGGAGATGTAAAAGACCGCCACCGGTCGGGCCGACCACACTTTGTTTGTCATCAAAGCCGTTAAATCAAGAATTCACAGAAAGCCGCTCCGAAAACAGAAAACAATGGCCCGTGAGATGAATATCACCAAAAGTCCATGAGTCGAATCATTAAAAAAGACTTGGGGCTTTCAAACGACGTGCCGGAGATTTATTGACTACAGCTTTAATAAAAATAGGGTTGAAAAATGCAAACGTCTTTTATTTTTCCCGCTTGAAACAACCAAGGACAGAAAAGTGGCCCATAATCTCAGAATCAACCATATAGTGGTTTCGGGTATTTCACAGACTGTCACGTCCGACTTACGACTGTTTTTACTGGTAGTACTTTCTTGAACTGTATGTCATTCGCCCATTGTGGAACGGGGTATTTATTTATTTATAATAAGTTACGAGTAGTTTCATGGCGAATGTTTGTAACTACCAAAAATATTTGAGCTATACCCACTATTGAGTATTCCGATCGACTCTGAGTCATTAGTGGATTCGGTGTCTATCTGCCCTTTCCTCTCCCCTTCGTCTATCTTAAGCTCGTAATCAAACTACAGGCCGCTATTAATGTCCGATATCCTGAAATTTGAGGTAGCACTTTTTTGGACCAAGGTCGGATTCTAGTTTAATTGAAGAAAATCTGTTCCCTGTAAGATATAGTTTTTTTTGTTTGTTCATCTATTTCAGTTATATATGCTTATTACTACAAATAAACCAATAGTTTTAGTAAATAATTCTCAAGAATGCACTGTCCCGAATGCGAACACTCATACGTTTTTCTTATATAAACTTAAAAGTACAAGAAATTTGATTTACAAATTAAATATCCCAGTAAACAAAATTTGCCGACAATGGCTGATATCAGACAATTCTGAACAATATCTGAACTCTATCGTTTTTTCTGAGATTTTTTTTCAGAGAAGCAGTTCAGAATTCGAGTCAACCCTTTTATATGTTTTTCGTTTGGAACTTTTCGTTTGGAATTCTGATCCAAAATCGGAACATTTTGCCGGGTGTCGTACAGAATTCTGACCGAATTCCAAACGTTTGGTTTGCTGGGATGTTTGTAAAATACATCGAAGTAAAATATACTTAGTAGGGACATTAATACTGTTACAACATTGAACACACCCATTTCAATAGTAGAACTGAACATACCCCGTTAATGTCATATGGGTTTTAAAAGCTGACCTCAATAGCGTTAGTCTGTAACGGGATTTTAAAATAATAGCGCCTTTCAAGTGTGAAATGAAAAAAGCGATATTTTCAAAATGCTCCGGCCACTAGGGATTAGCCGCATGTTCGTCTATCGATGCATAAAACTGTTTGAGGAGACTGGAGATGTAAAAGACCGCCACCGGTCGGGCCGACCACGCTTTGTTTGCCATCAAAGCCGTTAAATCAAGAATTCACAGAAAGTCGCTTCGAAAACAGAAAACAACGACCCGTGAGATGAATATCACCAAAAGTCCATGAGTCGAATCATTAAAAAAGACTTGGGGCTTTCAAACGACGTACCGGAGATTTATTGACTGCAGCTTTAATAAAAATAGGGTTGAAAAATGCAAACGTCTTTTGGTGAAGCACGCTGATAGCTTGCACAGAAAAATTTTATTCACCGATGAAAAACTTTTTACCGTTCAGGAAAAATTTAACAAGCAAAATGATAGAGTGTATGCGCGGTCATCTAAGGAAGCATCTGAACTGATCCCAAGGGTGGAAAAGGGTCCTCACCCAGCTTCAGTCATGGTTTGGTGGGGTGTCTATTATGATGGGGTCACTGACCTGGATTTCTGCAAACAGGGAGTCAAAACATTGGCCAAAGTTTACCAAGAAACCGTTTTGGAAGCTGTTGTGAAGCCTTTTAACAATTCCATGTTCCAAAACCAGCTATGGACTTTCCAGCAGGATTCTGTGCCGGCCCGTAAGGCAAATCGTCCCAGGCCTGGCTTCGAAACAATTTGCCAGCGTTTATTTCCTCTGAAGAATGGCCCTCAGGCAGTTCAGATTTGAACCCATTGGATTACAAATTGTAGACGGTTTTAGAGGACAAGGTTTGTCGCATAAGATACCCCAACATTGGATCTCTTAAGACAGCTTTGGTTCGAGCTGTGGCCAATTTTCCAATGGACGAGGTTCGTTCAGCTATTTACGATTGGCCAGTGCGACTTAAGGCGTGTGTAAAGGCAAAAGGTGGACATTTAGAATAAGAAGATTCATTTTGGGTACAATATACATCAATAAATATATTAAAAAATATTTGGTCCAAAAACATTCAGTATTTTTTATTTTACAGCATAAAACGTGTGTAACAGTATTTATGTCCCTACTAAGTACCTCTAATCTAATGTTCATCTGTTTTTTATGTTTTTAGCTCTAGAAGCCACGCCTTACATTATTCCATAGAAATACATAAAAAAATCTGTTCAGATTTATATAAAGCTCCCATCGATATATGTTTCTACGATTTATTGTCCTTAGCTCTAAAAGCCACATATTACATCCAATTTTGATGAACTTTCGCACAAGTAAGTTTTTTTGGGCCAAGCTAGGATATTAAAAAATATCTGTTCAGATAACGATATAACCGATTTTTTTTTATTTTTAACTCCAGAAGCCACATCTTGTATCCAATCTCGATGAAATGTAATACGAGTAAGTTTTTTGGGCCATGAAAAACGTTATTGAAATTCAGATTAAGATAGATCGATATATATGTTCCTCCAATTTTATGTCTTTAGATTTTAGCTTTAGAAGCCAAACGTTGCATTCTATTTTAATGAAGTTTGGCACAGCAAATTTGTGGACATAGAGCGGACGCTTTTAAAATTGAGAAATATCTTCATCCGATTTTATGTTTTTAGCTCGAGAAGTCACCTTTTAGATCCAATATTGAAGAAATTCGCCACAAGTAAGTTCCTTGAGCCGAGGACCGACGCTGTTGAAATTCTAGAAATATGGTTTAGATTAATAAATAGCTTCCACATATACGATCTAACGATTTTGCCAAAAACAAAAAAAAAATCGTTCGAATTCAAATAGGACATTAGATTTAAATCGCGATTTACTTATAGTCCATCCAAAGGGGCTCAAAGCAAGGGGCAGCATGACATGCCAATTTGTAAAGGTTAAAGGGTTTCCCTTTTGAGGGGATTACTTTTAGCCGCCTGAAATTGCTTCCTTGGATAAAAGAAAAATACGTTGTATTAAGCTCAAAAAAATCTCTCAAAAAATGTTTAATATCTAGAAAAGCGATTGTAGAGAAAAGTAAATTTCCATTCTGCCAGTCGAAGAGTATGCGCCGGTGCTATGCAACAAGAACATCTAGTAAATGTATTAAGTCGAATAACTGGAAAATATCTGCATACTGTTGGTACTGCAGTTTAATCTGAAGTACAAATTGGCGTAACACATGTTGGACGATTTAATATTTTAAATTTGAATCGGCTGAGAATAATTTCTGAAAATTTTTTTAAATTTCAGCTTTTATTGAAACACAATATCATTCATACGACTACCACTAATGGCTACGCAGTACCTCATTTGACCAACCCAATTTTTTAATACATTTTATATTGTTTTTGGTCGAATCTCTTCAACGCTTCAATTGTCTCCGGATGCTTTGCGTAACATTTATCCCTAATGGCTCCCTATAGAATATAATACAAAGGGCTCAAATTACAGCTCAGAGGTAGCCAATTGACATCACAATTAAGGCTGATTATTCGACTTTCAAAACCAGTGCGTAAAATATCGATGGTTGCGTTGGTTGTGTGACACACAAGGCGGGCCTTGTTGAAATGAAATGTCGTCCTTGACTTTTTGGGATCAAAAATTTGTTGAGCATGTCGCGGTTACGCTCAGCGCGGTAACGGCAGCTCCTTGCTCGTTTTCGAATAAAAATGGCCCAATTATGCCGATAGCCCAAAACCCACATCAAAGAGTGACTCCTTGTTGATGCATTTGCTTCTTAATAGTCACGTGGGGACTCTCCGGGGACTCGACATAGCCCCCGGCATGAAAATGAGCTTCATTTGAAAACACAATTCTTCAGTAAAATTTTTCATCTACTGCCAAACAAACTTCAGCCTATTAAGCGAACGAAAACGGGTCGGAGGTTTTTTTTATGACAAAGTTCAACATTTCCAACAAATCAAGGAATTTGCAAAAAATTATCATCACCTTTTTTACAGCCGATTAAAATATTAAATGGCCCATTAATGTATTATGTGCAAAACCCTTGTCTAATCAGTGGATCATTCAAATGAAATTCCATTTTAAATTAAGAACACTGTTTGTGGTCATATTTTGTGAGTGATCCTTTCTAACGACGCATTCTCCATTTAATGTAACTTATCATTGCATTCCTTTTATGCCATTCATTACTGCACATGCTTGACCAGTAACCAAAAAATTGTTATCTTTAAAAGACCGAAAATCGTAAACTTCGGTAAACCGCATCATAAACAACTTCACCATAAGGCCATTTCTTAGCTAACAAAAAAAACCCAAAACAAAAATTAAAAGAAAAACGAAGCCAATACATAACCGGAAAGAGCAGCCGTTACTTAAAGTTAGACAAACACAAAGAATGAAAAGAATGTTCCGAACAATTTATTCCCGAGAACAGGATAAAAAGGGAACAGGAAAGAAAATAAGAATTAAAAATTCTTAACTTTCGAATAAATTGCAGGGACATGAAATATATAATGACACTGTTTTGCAATCATAAACTTTAGCACAAGACAAACACAAAGGCAGGCGCACTCACACCGACACAATTGCCAGCTACCAACACATGTATGGTTTTGTGCCATTGTGTGTGTAATTACCATGCCAAGGCATTGCAAGACTGTGAAAGTGTCGGTGTGTGCGTATGGGACTTACACGTATGTTGACGCCATACACACTCACACGCACATCTTTTATATTTACAACTTGTAGACACAATCAGAGACTACAATGACATTGTCTACCATCTTTCGGCTGCTTCGAACTGTTTACAGCATCTGGTCGTTATATTACGAAGAGCAGTAGGTTCTTTTTATTCTCATCTCACTTGGCACACCACAAATATCTTTACTCGCTCTAAAAATTTAGGATCCGACTACGACGTGGTGCTTTCGATATGAGACGAGTTTATGCCTACCAAGATCTTGGAGGAGAGAAATCCACCAAGACAAAACTAATCCTATCTACGAACTAATCCTATCTAAAAGTCCGAATTTCCAGCTCCAAAAACAACAATCGAATTTACTTCAACTACCAAAGCACTCATTCAACTAGGGAATCGCCTTTCACTCAAAGCATTCCTGATGGTCGGGCCAGAGACTATAGTCGGTTATCGCGGGTGGTCAGGACCACTAGAACTCTTGTTCTAGCCGGACCTGCTGCGGACGACACTCCGATTAGTTCGTGATGACCACACCTTATGTAAAGTTAAGAACATAGACTTGCGGTTATCAACTATGTACAGGGTAGGCCAAAAGTATCATTGCGTTTAACAAATGTAATAACTTTTTCGTTCCATCTAGGGGTATTTTTCCAGAATAAAAAATATAAAATTTCAAATCAGGTGTGAAACCTTTATTGGTAATTTGAAAGGACATATTATGGCATTTATTTTTTGAATATAATTTCCTTAAAATGTTTGCCGCAACTAAGCCTCAGGGTTTCCATTCTGAGGGTCCAATTTTGGATGACTCGTTCGAGCATTTCGACCGGTATGACTTTAATGAGACGCGTAATGTTGGCTTCCAAAACTGAATCGTAGTGGTTTGTCAGCATAAACTTTGGTCTTAACCCCAAAAAAATGTCAAAAGGTGTGATATTACTCGATCCAGGCGGCCAACTTACCTGTCCAAAACGTGAAATTAGCTGTTTTTCGAAATGACCTTTCAAAAGATCCATTGTTTGAGCAGTTGTATGGCAAGTGGCACCGTCATGTTGAAACCAAGTGTCGTCAAGATTACGGGCTTCAATTTCAGGTAGCATAAAGATCGATATCATAGCGCGATAGCGAGCACCATTCACGGTTACGTTCCGGCCATCATCATTTTTGAAAAAATATGCACCAATGATTCAACCAGCATAAAAACTGCACCAAACCGTGTTTTTCTCTAGGTATAATGGCTCATCTTGAAACTCTTCTTGTTGTTCTTCGCTTAAATGCGGCAATTTTGTTTATTGACTTTGCCTTTGAGCCAGAAATGGGTCTCATCACTGAACAAAATTTTGGTCGAAAACAGCTGATCTTCCCGTTTCTCACCGAACGCTTATTTCCATAATACAGTTGCCAACATTTGAAGGAAATTATTTTCAAAAAATAAATGCCATAAAATGTCCTTTCAAATTACCAATAAAAATTCCACACTTGATTTGAATTTTTATACTTTTTTTGTTCTGAAAAATACCTCTAGATGGACCACCCATTATTTTTTTTATTTTACGAGTATAGAAAGAACACTTGGAGAATAAATAATGGAGAGATTCACAACTGAACAAAGAACCAGAATAATAGAATTTTATTAGCGATCAATTATTTTAACAATTATTAATTTATAGAGCGCTCAATTATTTTAACTCAAAGTGATGAGTGATGAAGCTTTTATAAATTTGAATGGCTTTGTTAATAAGCAGAACTGAAGGTTCTTAGATTCTGATGATCTTAGAGCCATTCATCAACGCCAATTGCACCCCATTAGGTGTACTGTATGGTGTGGGGTCACATCTGCAAATATCAGTTGGCCTCACTTCTTCGAGAATGAAGATGGAAGGGTTGTAACCGTAAACTCAGCCGAAAATGCAATGATTTTTTTAACTATGTGTCTGGTTGCATTTTTCATGGTAAATGTTTGATAATGAAGCCAAAATAACGTTATATATGGTCAAATGTGCACCTTAAATAGTTGAGTCAACATTATATAAGGTTGGATTTTTCAAGAGAGAGACAGAAAAATGTGCGACATAAACAAAAATTTAAAGATCAATCGGCTCTGTTGTATCGAAGTTTTTGATCTGCTTTGTGTTACATGAAGTTGAACATTAACTTACACGAAGTTGCAACGATTGCGACTTTATTATCCCTCCACTCCTTTCTTTCTTCCTCTGCTCTGAATGTTTGTAATTGTGAGAAAGATCATAAGACAATTCATCTCGCTCTTTTAAAAAACCACCAGCAAATGCAAATGCTTTCTGTAGAATCTTAATAGCGCAATGATATTGGCTTATGAAGATTGCTTTTCGCACAGCTCGAAGACAATACGCAAAGGATAATTCTCATTAATCAAAATGGAACTCCCGTATAAGTCATTTGATTTGTAGTCGATAGTAGCCGATAATAGTTACCAAAGACTGTTAAAGAAAAACCTTGGCGGGTTTAAAAACAGTTGTACAGTATGCCTGGCAACCGTAGCCAATACATTTCACAAATTTTTTAGTTGATTCTAAAAAAGAAACAACAAAAAGGTCTCGAACTAGAATAAAATTTGTTTAAGTCATAATAATGAGAAAAGGCTGAATAAATGTAAACAAAACAATAACATAATTAGTAGGTTGATTTAATATTAAAAATTGTAACCGTAATAATTCTGGTTAAAAGAGGTAACCAATAATTATTTAACTTAACAATAAAAAGGATTTCTACAACGTTTTTTATAGTAAATAATATTAACAATTTCATTTTTAAATTGAACATGTTTTGTTTAAAAAAAAATAACTATGACATTTTAATATTACCAATTTTCATCGTTAAAAACAATGCATTGTTAAAAAATCAATAATTTTTTTAATAATAAAAATTTCAGTGGTTAAAAAACTCAACAATGCATTGTTAAAACAACAATAATTATTTTAAAATTAACAAATTTTCATGGTTAAAAAATTCAACCATAGAATAGTTTAATTAACTTTTATTTTTGTTGAATACCAATCAGCAACAAAATGTTCAAATTAACCTTATATACTCGTAATGTACTTAGTAGGGACATAAATACTGTTACAACATTGAACACACCAATTTCAATGGTAGAACTGAACATACCCCGTTAAAGTCATATGGGTTTTGAAAGCTAACCTCAATAGCGGTAGTCTGTAACAGGATTTTAAAATTGTTTCAACTTTCATCATGGAGTGGTCAGATAATAAGAACCGTATCGCTGTAATAGCGCTTTTCAAGTGTAAAATGAAAAAACCGATATTTTCGAAACGCTCCGGCCATAAAACTGTTTAAGGAGATTGGAGATGTAAAAGACCGCCACCGGTCGGGCCGCCCATGCTCTGTTCGGACACCGCATGTCATCAAAGCCGTTAAATCAAGAATTCACAGAAATCCGCTCCGAAAACAGAAAATCATAGCTCGTGAGATGAATATCACGCAAAAGACCATGAGTCCTATCATTAAAAAAGACTTGGACTTGGGGCTTTCAAACGACGTACCGGACATTAATTGACTGCAGCTTTAAAAAAATAGGATTGAAAAATGCAAACGTCTTTTGGTGAAGCACGCTGATAAGTTGCACAGAAAAATTTTGTTCACCGATGAAAACATTTTTACCGTTCAGGAAAAATGTAACAAGCAAAATGATAGAGTGTATGCGCGGTCATCTAAGGAAGCATCGGAATGTAACAAGCAAAATGATAGAGTGTTTGCGCGGTCATCTAAAGAAGCATCGGAACTGATCCCAAGGGTGGAAAAGGGTCATCAGCCAGCTTCAGTCATGGTTTGGTGGGGTGTCTCTTACGATGGGGTCACTGACCTGCATTTCTGTGAACAACGAGTCAAAACATCAGCCAAAGTTTACCAAGAAACCGTGTTGGAAGCTATTGTGAAGCCTCTTAACATTTCCCTGTTCCAAAACCAGCCATGGACTTTCCAGCAGGATGCTGCGACGGCCCATAAGGCTAAAACGTCGCAGGCCAGGCTTCGAAACAATTTGCCATCGTTCATATCCTCTGAAGAATGGCCCACATGCAGTCCAGATTTGATTTCATTGGATTACAAATTGTGGACGGTTTTAGAGGACAAGGTTTGTCATAAAAGATACCCCAACATTGGATCTCTTAAGACTGCTTATGTTCGAGCTGTGGCCAATTTTCCAATATGCGAGGTTCGTGCAGCTATTGACGATTGGCCAGTGCGACTTAAGGCGTGTGTAAAGGCGAAATGCGGACATATCGAATAAGTAGATTCTTTAAGGATACTATATACACCAATAAATATATTTAATATTTGGTCCAAAAACATTAAGTACTTTTTATTTTACAGCATAAAACGTGTGTAGCAGTATTTATTTCCCTACTAAGTAGACTCCAAGTCATGTTTATTTATGGTAAAGTTAGGTTTTTTTCAGTGTAAATGGAGAATGGTATCGGTTTATGATAGTAATTTTGTACGTCCTGTTCTTGAAAACAGACCTGAGATGTGGTTTCTGCACGACGAAGCCACTGCTTACACTGCCCGAGACACAATGGCATTTTTAAGTCAAATTTTTGGAGAGCGAATAATTTTTAGAAATTCAGAAATAACTTGGCCAGCGCGATCGCCAGATTTGTCAACACCTTACTGATTTCTTCGGGGTTATTTAAAGAAGCGAGTATATGTGTAAAAATTAAAGTTTTTACCCCATGGCCACTTTTGGCCCACCCTGTTGTACTATCCATAGAGTAGCACAGATGAACGAGTACGTTCTCGATTTGCTAATCGGTAATAATACAATGGCCAGAGATGACACATACGTCCCGTGGTTACTGTTGTTCCTATGGCTGATGCCTCTTAGCCATTCTTTCATTCCTTCGGGCTTTTAACAATTATTTACGATTTTAATTACAATTTTGTTGTTGTCTTTCTTCTTCGTCTTCTTTCGTTTTTTTTCATTCCTTACTTTATGATTTTATGCTTGCGTGCCTGTGCTTTTCTGAGTTGTTCTGCAAAATACACGTTTTATATTTCTTTCAACAGCAACTTTTACGTTTTCCTTTATTGACAATTCGTTTTTGAGCTCTCCGGATGGGCGTACATTTAATTTGTCATTCCGTTTGTGTACATTTTGAGGTGCATGTCATATCCACGGACGTACACATGCGCTATATTGAAGCGTGTGTGAGGCGAATGATTGTACAGGGTGGCAGTAGGCGCGATTATCTTAGAGCAAACCAGGATTTATATTCTAAGAAAAACATCTCACATTTATTTCTGCGGCCGTTTTCCAGGAGATTAATTCTATATTGGGTTAGTTTATTTTACAAAAAAAAAAATAATTATGCACTTCAGTGAAATAGTTAAAACTTTAGAAGATAGCACCTCTGGGCTTCGTTTAGAAAATTTTGGAAATGCAAGAGGTAAGGCTATCTTTTAAGAGAAAATATACAAAAAAATCTGACCACCGGTTCAGAACTAAGCAAGAACCGCTGTCATTTCGTCTCCTTGCATTTTGGGTCATGGTCGTAGATGGACATATTTTCATGATATGAGCCAAGAAATACGCTGGTGAAACTTGTCCAGTCGTAAAATTATCACCCTGTATAATGTGATGTTGAGGGAAATAAAGAAAGGATTATTGCTTTACGCTTAAACAACTTTGGGAAATAATGTCAAGTTATTATCGAAATCAAAACTGTGTATCCCAAACAGCACGTTTATTGAACAGAAGTTTTGCTGAAAACAAGCATCTGCTAGGCCTGCAAAACTGGTACGTTCACGAGGCTGGTATGCTGATGACTGGCACTCACAGTCCCCGTCGTCGTATTGCGCGCACTGACAAGAATGTGGCTACCGTAGTCGGGAGCGTGCGACTCATTCCTGAAATATCGATAGCAACAACCCAAGCTTACTTAGCAGCTTAATGCCAATATTCACCAAATACCTTGCATTGTTACAAAGTCTTATAAAAGGCGCACGACTTTTTTAACGCCTCTCAGTCTTAGAGCTTGAAATGGAAAACGGTTTTGCTGGAAAAATCTTAATTTTTAACGAAGACCCTTTTTATAACTGTGGCGCAAGGTACGTATTATGACTTATAGCTGATGTTAATAAAACCTTAAAAGAACCGAAAAGACCTTATGTTAAGCAAACCGATTGATCACTATCTAATCTAATTTCAATGAGCGATGTCCGCCGGCACGTCTGTTCATCAAAGTACACTTACTAGGACGTGCTATTCAAAGCCGACTTCGAAAGGCTAAAGGTAAAATTTAATCTCTTACACGTAAAGACAGTCATTTATGAGGTGGAACCCCGCTGGAGTTGAATATGGGTTCACTAGTATGACAGTCGAGCATACTAAGTTTCACACCACACTGTGGTTTTTATAGTCCTAGTTACTTCCGCTCTAGAAATAAAGTAATATACTATGTCCGAACCGTCTGAAGCTCCAGACAGTAGCGCGAAACCTATTCAATTGCAAAGTGGTGTAGTGCTTATCATAACCGGTTCCGCCCCAATTTATTTTTGTACTTATTTATCTCTGAGGCTGTGTTAACAAGCAAAATTGCAGTAGTTAAAAACAGAAAAACCTTACGTGATCTTCAAAGTCGATGCCTCCTCAGTAAATGACAGTTTCTGTCTTTCGAGCTAGGGGATCATTGGCCCTGTTTGCTATGTTGCCGCCTTTTCGAAATATTTGGCCCTGTTTCGAAAAGTTTTTGTAGATATTGCTGTTTGGTTACGTCTCTATATTGGCTGTTCAGTCCGTTTTTTGCTGGTGGTTAGTAGCCATTGCTGGGCAGTTGTACAAGTGTAGTGTGTCTGCTGGCAAGCGGGTCATGTGTCGGACACATATTATGCCGCCACTTCGGTCTTAGTACGAAGTAGGGCAACTACGCTAATCGGTTAACTACTGCGCCAATGCAACTCTGGTGTGTCTGAGTAGCCTCTACGTTTCCTGTGCTACCACTGAAGAAAGGGGTTCAAGCACGGAATTCACCCCGAAGTTATTGACAGTTTTTGTGAGTGCTGCAGAGTGAAAGTCGGACAGGCCATCGTTTTAAGCAAATTGATCACATTTCCCCCCTTTTGTTTCCTGTGGTACCACTGAAGAAAGATCTTCAAGCACGGAATTGACCCTGAAGTTATTGACAGTTTTTGTGAGTGCTACAGAGTGAAAGTCGGACAGGTCATCCTTTTAAGCAAATTGATCTAGATGTTCCCCCTTACACAGGTGCACGAGGAAAAAAGGATAACAATATTCGAAGAGCATCATACTATTGTTGGGTATATGAATGTGGTACAACAATATTATGATCCTCACAATAATAGTATGATTCAAATATAACCATACTGCGAATTTTTTTCCTGCGTGTAAAGGGTTTTCCGATAGGGATGTGACAATATCCGTTCTTTATTTCAACGCACCCTCAAACATTTTTATCGATCTTTCAGTGTCGAAAAGCTAGTCGAAGTCAACATTATCATCATGTTAAAGTTCACTTACGAGCACCGTTTGGATCATTAAAAATTACTACCAAAATTTTGACTCTGGCAAGGTTTCACGAAAATCTAGAATTTCATCAAAAAATCATCTTCAGCGATAAAGCTCATTTCTGGCTTAGTGGTTTTGTCAATATATAAAATATGCATTATTGGAGAGAAACAAACCCACATGTGCTTTAAGAGACACAATTGCATCCACAAAAAAATAGTGCCGAAGGTGTGATTGGGTAGTATTATTTTGTCGATGAAACCAATTGTCATGTTAGAAAATTATTTTTGGCCAGAATTGGATGAGCCTGACATCGCCGATATGTGGCATATATGGCATATTCGGTGAACGTGTTATCTCAAGAAATAGTCCGGTCGAATGGTCACCTCTCTCATGCGAATCTTTTTATGGGGCCACGTCAAGTCATTGGTCTATGCCAATAAGCCAACAACTTTAGACGAGCTCAGAGACAACATCCAACGCGAAATTGCCAACGTTCCGATAGAAATGTGTGCAAGAGCTGAGAAATAGATCGCTGTAGACGGGCTCGTGGTGGTCGTATGTCCGAAATTAACATTTAATCTTAAAATGTAATATTTGCACTACACCTGGAATAAATTTGAACTACATATCTTAAATATTTTGTGTTTTATTAGTATATAAAAATGTTATGTCCTTAATATATATCTTTCCAAAACTACCTTAACTAAGCCCAGAGGTCCTACCGTTCCAAAGTTATGAGGATTTGAATGAAATGCTAAAATTGTTTTAATTTACAAAAAAATGCGTTATTTCGCTTCCTTAATAAACAACAAAAAATAAAGTATGTGGCTGACGGGAGATATGTATTCGTCATCTTTTCAATTTGCCATCATGCATTGTACACGAGAGGAGAGGTCATTTTTTGTTGAAGCGTATTATTTTAATGCACACTCGCAGTGCAGCGTGTTTTCGTTTACGATTCGCTGTTCCCCCACGTGGGTGTGTAAAGAAACAAAATATGCGGTAATGGAGTGAAACAAACGCCAGGGACCTCTGCATTCGGACCGCATCACTGTGTGGTGCGCCATATCACGAGTAGTCTTCATTAGCCCTTACTTTTTCCAGTATAACCGTCTTGCCGTAACTGTGAACTCCGAACAGTCCTTGACTATGATACAGGATTTGTTTCAGCCGACTCTTGAGGAAATGCAATTAGATACATGGTTCCAACAGGATGGTGCCAAAGCACACACAGCAAGGGTTACCATGAATTGTTTGGGGCAAATGTTTCCTGGACGGCTTATCTCTTTGACGGGTGATGTGAACTGGCTGGCACTCTACCAGACTTAGCCCCATGCGATTATACCTTTGGGGTTATATAAAGTCGAAGGTGTATATCAACCTCCCAACACCTTGAAAGATCTAATTAACAATATTGAGACTGAAATTGGTAGAGTACCAGTCGACATGTTTGTTAGAGTTAATGAAAACTTCAGAAACGCCAGATACACTATTTAAAACCATGTTATATAAAAATGCTCTTACTGTTCAACACAATTAAAATATAAAATACGTTTTTCTAAGGTTCATAATGTTTTTACAAGTATTTCATTCCCAAATAAGCAAATTACCGTGCTCCACCCTGCATTGGTTAAATTTGAGTATTTCCCTTTAAAAATATGATAGAACCAATTGTCCTTAACCAATTGTCGACTATTAACGTTTTGGTGGAAGTGTCGATGTACTTTATATGGTAGCAAAAAATAATTTCTGATGTTGCAAATGGATTGACTTGACAATATATACTTCCGTATTATGGTGGAGAGTAAAAATAAAATCAATGAGTCTCTATCCAAGACCTTTTTTAATGGATGTCGGGATTGTGGTATGATGGTGGAGGATCGTAATATGTTTCTGGGCATTATTATTTGTTGATGGGGAGCTTTATATTGTTGTGTGTAAATCATTTGATGGCTATGTAAATCAAAATAAGATTTATACAAATATAATATGGTCGTGGCAATCGTTATATTTTGTGACAGTTTGATGCTGACCCTACTATGAATATATTGCATGTTTTTATGTGGTTGCCAAAACTAAACAACCTGAATTGCATTTCAAATATTATATACCTCAACCATGTTATTTTTCTTTGTGTAATATTCCAATTCCAGTTCTGACTCTCTATCAAGAAAAGGGGAGGGTGTCCCATATTTGTATCCGAGAAACCTAACTCTGTTGGTAATTACATTTTTTTTCTTCCTGTAGTTATGCTCCTACTTGACGCCTTGCTTAGGACACCTTTTTCAAATGATTACTGTCATTGCGTGCGTAACAAGTAACGACAACAACTAGTGGATTGTTTTTCCTTTTCCCATTTCTATGGTTTTGTTTGTAAAACATCAGACATGTCAGCAATGTATTTGCCATCTTTGTGGTTTAACTTTAACTTAATCTACAGGATTCGTATTGTTTTTCCTTATCTTCCTCTCTCTCTCTTCCAATTCATCGTTCATCTTTATGGTATGATTATAGTTTTGTTTGTTGTTAGTCTTCCTTTTGAGTTTTCTTCTGATTTTTTTTATTCCTGAAAAGTTTGACTTTAATTTTAATGTTGTATTACAAGGAGCATCATATAAATTGTTGCTGTGTTCCGGTAGAGTACAGTGGTGACCTAATCTTTTTAAGAGGGAAAATAATCAGATGTTTTTGTAAGCCTAAAGTAGAGAGATAGAACATGCTTCTTGTTCACTAGGGCTAGTCTATTAAAGTCGCGGGGATAAGGAAGGGTTTCAACCAGGTTTTTAGCGGAATTTTGAAGCTAGTGTTTATTATGGCGTAGCACATATTCTTCTGTACCCCTTTAGCTAGCTTTACTCGTGGACTTCGTATATATACTCGTCCCTGTTATTGGTTTTATAACTCCCTACGAGACAAATTTCATACTTTTTTTTTGCTTTTTTTCATTTTTGTTTAGTTAATTCAAGGAACGCTTACATAGCTGGTTTTAATCTGCGAGGTATATAATAAATAAACTTTGTATATCACATATCACTGGGTCCTTACATAGGCTCAGGCCTGACCGTTTTTGCAAGAAGACTAGGGGTTGCATAGGCTTACGTAAAGTCCCTCCTCTATATATCAGGGAACTCGCGCGTTAGAAAAACGGCAAACTCTCACAGGAATCAGATATCTATTTAAGTCGACCATGGCTACAGATAATTCAAAACTACAACCAGAAATAAATAAAATTGAATACAAAATTGAAATTTGCAGTAATTGTCACAAGTTGATAATTATGCTTCTATTGAGAGTAATCAATTTGAATGAAACTTATTAAGTTCAGCTGTTCGAGAGCTTTCGTACTATCCTACAGGTATGTATTGTGTTCCAATAGGAGATTAATAGTTTTGGGTACATGAAGGGAAGAGATTTACCTTTAAAGAAATATAACCAAACATTTATTTCAGTGAAATATGAAGGGGGAAAAACACGTAGTAAAATCCCAAAAATAAGAATGAGTTTGGATGTGTGTCCATAGCGCACGCAGAAAAAAAGTATGGTTGGGGTGACAATATCCGAAGAGGATCATACTATTGTTGGGTATATGATTGTGTCACAATAATATTATGATCCTCACAACAATAGTATGATTCACACATAACCAGTAGTATGATTCACACTCAACCATACTATTATCTTCACAACCGTATTATGATCCTCACAACCATAGTTTATTTCTCATACCACCATAGTATGATCCTTACAACTATTGTATGTTTCACATGAAACCATACCATGATCCACACAACCATAGTATGATTCACACTCAACCATACTATTAACTCCACAACCATATTATGATACTTACAACCATAGTATTTTTCTCATACAACCATAGTATGATCTTCACAACCATAGTATGATTCACACGCAACCATGCTATTATTCCTACAACCATAGTATGATTTACACAACCATACTATGATCCCCAAAATTATTTATTAGGATTGGGTAATGTTGTTATTCAAAAATAGAGGTTTTTATCTAGCAAGTTTTATTAAATTGCACTACAATAAGTTAATAGCCAGAAATGAGGCCATGTTTTTTATTGAACATTCCATTCAAGAAACAAAAATATTTATTCCAACGAAAGTCAAAAATACTTTTAGTTGCCAGCACGGGTGCATGCTACTTTACCATCCGCAGACCCCAAGAAAAAAATGTGATTAAACCATGATCAATGGCTATATACTGAGGTGCAGGCAGATTTTTAATAAACAGGAACCAGTCGGTATTAGAGTATTTTACCGAACAAAGTAAACACAATAAAAATCCCTCGAACTACCTTCCGATTATTGTTGTTTTTTTAATGGACAACAATCATTCACCGTATCGTGTGTACGAGTATGTGTTTTCTTTGTTTGTCAAAAAAACATACGCACAAGTATGCTCTTTAAAACCTGTTTTGATATGTTCTTAGTCGCAACCATACTGTATGATTGCCGTAATCAAATTATTGTTAACGTAAATTTTAAACAACAATACTTTTGTTGCAGCAACCATGTTTATATTGCTACAGCCATATTTTCATTTCTAAATTTGGCAATAATACTATTGTTACATTTCAACAATAGCAATATTGTCGCAATCATTATTATTACATTATATTTTCAAAAAGAAATTCAAAAAACAATACTATGGTTGCGACGAACATGCTTTTATTGTAGAGAATATATTAATGTTGCGGCGACCATAGTCACCCATATCTTTTCTCTGGGTGCGGAAGGGCTGGTTTTCTGCCCGAAAGTATCTTGGGTCTGGGTTTTATATATAGAAAATCCAAAAAATAAATTCTTAATTAGATTCATATGCAAACTTTATTGTTTTCCTGTGCCTTTATAGAAATGTTTAAAGGAAACTGCATTTCGGCCAACCACACGCAGAGATATAATATGGTTACTATACGGTCACGGCAGAAGCAATGTGTTTTTCGCAAAAAGTATGTTCGTGGCAACCATACTATATTTTTTGAATTTAATTATGACAATAGTATGATTGCGACAATCTTGCTATTGTTGAAATGTAACTAAAGTATTATTGCCAGTACCATTGACCTATTGGTCAGGGTCTACAAGTCAGCCAAATCCTTAAATTTTGTGTTTCCCTGAACCAGAATAGTGCCTATGTGGTACTATTTACGTCGCCGTCGTTAGTAGATCACAGATTAGATTGTGAACAGCTCTCAATATCAATTAATATGTAGTTATCCTTTCTATACCATTAGATGAGGATGTGGCCCCAGGGGACGTGTGTGGTCTCTAGTTTTCCATTAGGAGAGTCTAAGATCTCCCTGTAAGATTAAAGTACATCTCGACTAATTCTCATCTTAATCTTCGACGAGTATGTTTATGTTATGGATAACATAGAGCGAATTCTCTGTGTAAGTATTAATGCTGCCAGTCAGAGTGTTGAGAGTGTTCAGCTCAAACTGGAGTTAGTCATGTGCTACGAGGTCGAACCACAGACTAAAGTCTGGCAACACGGTAGATCAGGAGCCACTAGAATTTTAGCCTGACTTGTTTGGAAACGGACCTTCGTTATAACATGAAAGTTTAAATAAACTGCCAGTTTGGAAAATTTCGCAAATTCAAAGTTTGGTTTACATGTATTAATCTTTCATTACGTTCTAAATTGAAATATTTGTAAGTATTAAATTATGTACTGCTGGTTAAATCTACTAAAATAAGTATGCCGTGTGCCAATAAGTCAATATAAGTAGAAAGTAATTTTCTTTATAAAGCTCTTAAATATTCAAATAATGCTAACGTAACAATTGGAATATTGATTTAAAAATCACATTCAACCCACTGTGCGTACCTTTAATTAACGTAGGTCTTTATATTTATGTACAATAGAGTGGTCCAATGAAATAACACGAGTAAGACTTAGAGAAAACATATTTATTGAATCTGTTAAGGCGATGTTAAGGAGATCACCGCACACTGGAAACTGATTTGTAGTCACAATGACTTTTTTAATCCATCTTGTACATCGAGTGTATTGAGTTTAAGGATCTAAAAATATTGGTTGCAATAATAAAACAAATTATCTTTAATAAAAGCCCCTACGGTAATGATGAAAAAAATTCCACCCACTTTGCAACGCTTCAACCTACAAGTATGCAAGCTTCCGATGGTTGATCCGGCTTCCATATATTTAACCTTAACCTTAGATGGAGTTAGCTTTTCCGCCGTCGAAATAATCTACGTTCCCTCGTTAAGATAGTCTTCCGTCATTTTCAACTCCATGCATGAACGTACCGATTTTAGTGAAATCTCTTGTGAGCAAACAAAGAGGAAAAAAAAGACATTACAGAATACAAAAGTAATGCAATAGAGAAAATGTTGTGTGGGTTTCAATCTGACACACAAAATATAAAGAAACAATTAAAAAAATTAAGGTCGGTCGTGCCGAACCTTACATACCCTCTTTTATGGATTACGTACAGGGGTCCTTTTTTATCAGGGTGTGTTTCTTTCCATACCAACATTATGTTTACCAACTAATATCATCATGTCGATAATATTTCATAAGTGATAGCCTTTTAAAGTTCAGGATTGTATGGATGGTTCTACGCGATTTGATCCAATTTTAAAACAATAAAGTCTAAAAAAAGGAAATCATTTATTTCATTCTGTTTAAATTTAACAACTATAACTTTGACCAAAAAGATGATCTTTTAAACGTGGGCACCGCCCACTTTTTCTTTAGAATGTAGTTTTATCCATGCCAAACATGATAGCCATATATTTAACAGTTTATGAGATATTGTTAATTGTTTTAGAGGCTAACTCAGTTTTTTTGAGGTAAATGTTTGCCTCTTTAAATCTCAGACTCATTACCAACACCAATACCACCCGTTTTAGTTCGTTAACAAATTTTCTGCCGAATTTTACACACCTAGCTATGATAGTACGACATGTAGTTCTCTTTCCACAGACAGATGGACAAACTAGACCATTTAAGAACCATACGACAATTCAGTATATATATACCATAAGAGTTCTTCGACCAGTATTTAGAGATAATTATACCGTATGATGGATTGTAGAAAGAAGAGTATTATAAGTATATACTTTTCAAGCGGTTTTCTGCAAAATTTTGAAATTTTGAGTCTGGTATTATATATAAGTATAACTTCTAGATCTGGAGGTTCTGAGAACGGGAAAAGCCTTTGAATGTAATTAACTTTGATTACAAAAATAGATAAACATACGGGTTATTATTCCTAATAATAAACATGGCGTCTATCTCGATTCCTTTGGGGTATTACAAACATCACCATTTAGCAATAATACCCTGTTGTTGTAACATTAATATATTTAGTTTTCAAGTCCCGTTTCTTGTATAGGAGATCTGCATCGATACGCAGGTGGAGGAAACGTTCCATTTGAAGTGGATGCGTCAGCAGAGACCTAGTGGTCAGCTGAGTGGGCTTGGCCCGAGAATTAAGAGTACAGCACGTCATGTAGTCCCTGATGGCACGCTGGAAAGACGTCCGGAACATTAGCATAAATTCGTGCCCAATAAGAATTGAGACGGCTGCACCATCCAGATCTCAGCTGATTTAGAAACAAGCGCGTCAGCCGATGTAGTACCTTTTCCTTAGATCAAATCTCCGGGGGATGCTCCCCTAGCACTACATTCACATGGTAGCTGGATATTGTTGTTGCAAACTTCATCGGCGTGAATGTTGTTCAGACCTGCCTGATAGTTTCGATGATCTTAAGGTTCTCTCTAGATCATGAAGATTGTACCTGATCTGCCTGGGTGGAGGCATCCTGCCGAAGAGATGGTAGTTAGGATGACTGCTAAGAAAACACCCTAGCAGCTATTGCTTAGGCAGCAGAAAATTGTGTCTGCGCATGGTAAGGACTTTCCTCTTCTCATGTAGCTGGTCCACATAAGACTTTAGAAGGCATTCTGGTGATGTTCAGAGGGGGTATTCTGGCAAGTCTTAAAATTTCTTCCACTCACGTTCGCCGACCACACCGGCGCCGCGTATTTACTAACAGACCGACCTATCGCTTTGTAAGAGGTCAACCGGGTTTCTTTGTCGGCTCCCCAAGTACTGCCGACAAAGAAACCCGGTTGACCTTGTTCCTACTTTTGAGCTTATCGCAGATAGCTTTAGCATGCGCAGAGGAGGGAAAAAAGCTGTCCAATGCGACCCCAAGATTTTTGGGGTAGTTGGTATTGGGGATGTTAAGAATTTAACATCCCCAACCGCACCTCTGCGGTCCATGCAGTAAACAGTGTGCCTGATGATTTGGAGGAGGATATTTTAAAACTCGTATTCATCGTAGTAAAAAAAAAGCGCTAAGTCAGAGAGGTAAAAGCTTATTTTCTGGCATATGTCATCCACTTTATGGTCTAATGCCAGAATTGTGCAATAATCACCGTACGGTACAATTTCAACGCCGTCTGGTGGTGCAGGAGTTTTATAGAGGTGGAGGTTAAACAGAGCCGGAGATGTTACTCCCCTCTTTGTTTAATTTTACGGGGTTCGACTTCCTGTCTCTAAATTCTACATATAACTGGCGGTCACACATTTACGATCCGTTTCTGCAATGTGGGCGTTTCTGCGTTTTTGTCCTCAAACAAAGTGGCATGATTGACCGTGCAGAAGCTTTTTTAAGGCCAAGTGTAACGTCAGTGGGCTTGTACCACAGAGCGGTTTCGGGTATATAGAAGTTATCTTCTATATATAATATATAATTCGCAATATGAGGTATCAATTAAATTATTTCAGTTATTTCTACAAATACAATTTTTTTAGAACTTTCTAAAATGTGTTGACTTTGAATTTGAAATATAAGCTTTAATACTTTTTTAGAATGCCCTGGGAGAAAACATTGTTTTCAAAACACAATTTGCACCACTCTTATGTGACTTTACAAATATCACATGTATGGCCTGATGTTAATCTTCACTCACCTCCCACCCTACCTAGCAGTTTTGTATTAGTAAAGTGAATCCCTGTAATGTATTGTCGTATTGCGTATAGAACTGCAAAGAGAGAAATAAAGTTAAATGAACTTTTTTATAGTTATTTTTGAAAAACGCAATTTAATTAGTGCAATATTGTATGGCGAAGTTTTCTGTCTTTAAGTTGTAGGATATGTTAGTATGTATTTTGTATCGTCCAAACTAGTCCATAATTTGACGTACCATAAGTATGTACGAATATGTTAAAATGAATGTAATTTTATTAAGATGACATTAAGTGACTATGGCTGTGAGATGAAGCTATCCACACGAGGTCGTTATACGTATGAGTGATATTGTTTATGAATTAATTATCACTTATACGTCCATTGAACCGATGAGAAGATTCTGCTTATTGTGTATTAAATGCTTGTCATTGTTTGTAGAATAATATGGATTATTTAATTACTTTTACAACAATTGTGTTATTATTAATGCTATTAGATCCAATAACATCCTTAGTTTTGATAACATAAATTATATTTTAAACTTTTAAAAGCGGCAGTGATTCTACGTAAAGCATTTTGATGTAAGAACAACACATAATTGTAAAAACATTGACTTTGTGCGGACACAACCTAAGACACAAAAACATTAACGGCCAACTTTTGGTAAATGCAAAATGTTGGACCAGTTTTATTACATAGGGTAGTCCATCTAGTAGTTAATTCTGGAAACATATTATATTTTGACAATGACTGCTGTTTTCTGCTTAAAATATTGACAGAAAGTTGGTATCATTTTTCCGTCAAACGAAATGAATCGCTTTACACTTGGACGATGCACGTAGGAGTATTTCACATCAAAAACTTGACAAAATTTAAAATAGTGATTTTAATCCAATTGCACCTAAAATACATTTTTTTTACCTACGACAACCGTTTTATCAAAAGACAGACCGCCAACCCGGAACTCCCCCGCACATGCACAAAAACATCAGTCGGAACCCAGTCATCGTACTGTACGCGTGTCTTTATTCTCGGCGCTCTCGTTTATGTTTACCAGTTTTCTATGCTAAAATGGCTTCGTGTAGCAAACAACAGAAGATAAACTATTCGCATATGTGACATCGCATAGAGAAAGGGACCTAAGGGTAAAAAATCAATTTTTACTTTTTTTTGATGTGGACAACATCTGAGCATCGAATGAGACCGATCGCATGCCCCAAAAGTGTTCCCTCCCAGAGATATGCGCGTTTTATGAAGGTGATGGTACACCAAAGATACACGTATTTAAATCTTTAAAATGGCTCTCCTGAACAAAACTGGTTTTTACCCATAGGTCCCTTTCATTTTTCACATATGGATAGAGAAGGTAAGTACTATGTACTGAAGTATAATTTATTATGTTTCTTCCAAATTCTCTTCATGTATAGCCCTACTCGTTTTTTAAAGATATTTGAAATACATCAGTGCTTTTGTTTTTGTGTCGCGCCTTGTCGCCTCAAAGTTTTTATATGGGCATAAAATGAAGACTCTAAGTAAGTGGAAACATGAATAAAAGGTCCCCCCAACGTACCCCATATTTTTTATAGTACTTTAAACTGTATGGGGAAGATTATAATTATATTGACAAAGCTAATATTTTTTTGTTTTCTTTTGTCATAGATTCTCGGAAAGAGTGAAAAAATCACCAGAATATAGCTTTATATTATTATTAAAGAGTTTAAAGGAAAGATGATTGAGGAACAATTTTCGTTGGTGGAAGAAATACTTGCGCAACTAACTTCATGTCCTCCCAAAGAAACAAGTGTTCTTACCCATTCTTTGAAATATTTTTTAGACCAGTATGCAGAGTGGCCGGCTGCCCGTACTACTGATAAGAAATTCGTAGAAAACAAAATTAAAAGCCTTAATTTATCACTGGAACTACCTGCTTGGACCCACAAAGCAGGCCGATCAATAAAAGAATTCGGAGAATTGTGTGATCGAAGCAAGCGTCGAAGAACAAAAGAAGTACAAGATCGGATAATTGGTACGGAAATGACGTACGTACGCAGCAATCGTGAGTCAATATACTTCGACAAATGTTGATGCGTCAGAGACTATGAAAGAAATTACGTCAACGCCTAAAAGAGCAAAAAAGTTCCGAAAACGATTATCGTCAGCTAAAAAAGTTCCATTTGCAAGAAAATACACACCACAAGAAGAATTAGAGTTATTTGTAGAAGGACAGTGGGAGTAAATACAAGGTTGCCGAAAAGAAATCTTTCCTTGCTCAGAGATTTTGAAAGAAATTACGTCAACACCTACCAGAGCAAAAAAGTTCCGAAAACCATTATCGTCAGCTAAAAAAGTTCCATTTGCAAGAAAAAACACACCACAAGAAGAATTAGAGTTATTTGTAGAAAGTCATTTTACAAGAGGACATTGGGAATTAATACAAGGTTGTAGAAGCGAAAAAGGAGTGTTATGCCGCCGAAAAAGGTAGCATACAAGTTACAGAAACTAGCTTTGAATTGGAACTTCAAGCTTTGCTGGACCATACGGCTTTGCGAGTACTTCAGTATTTAAAATATGCGATTGAAAAATTATTAGAGTTGGAGAAACAACATCTTACTTTTATATCAAAATGTGGCTGTGATGGATCTAATCAGACACAGTTTAAGCAGACATTTTCCAACACTGGCGACGATGATGCCATTACATTTTTTTAAGTTCTCTTGTACCTGTGAGAATGCTTGTTTTTATTAATGGAGAGACAAGAAAAATTGTATGGCAAAATCCAGTGCCTTCTTCAGTGAGATTCTTCGTCCTATCCGGGCTCGGTTCATTAAAGAAACAAAGGATATCACAAAGGAAGAAATTGCCTATATTGAACAAAAAGCAAGGAATCTCAAAGAAACAACTGCTATGGAAGATTCCGTTAAAATAAATCATACCATTTTGATCATAATGGTCGACGGAAAGGTGTGCAATGCCGCGACTAAAACGGCTTCAACAATGAGATGTTACTTATATATGTGGACAGACATCTAAGGATTTAAAAAAACTTGAAAGAAGTATTGTTTGTGATGAGTCTCTCTCTGCAATTCCGACACTCTATTCTGCACGAAGAGAAGTCGAAAAGATTTTTTGACAATACTGAATGCTCATCTAGGATCACTGAAATAAATAATGATTTGATTAAAATTTTGCAAATCATTCTCGAAGTGATATCAAGCGGATATGATATTTTGCTCACACAACTGCCAAACTCTACGTGGAACTGTATGGTTGGCATCCCATGTCACCTACAGTTCACAACATTCTGATGCATGGCGCTCAAGTAATATCAAGTCACATTGTACCTATCGGACAGCTATCAAAAGGGGCTGCTGAAGCCCAGAATAAACATTTCCGTAAATATCGCGTAGACTTTGCAAGAAAATTTTCAAGAGTGGATTGCAACAGAGATATTTTAAATAGGTTATTGCTGACATCTGATCCCTTATCAGCTGCATCAGAATAAAACGAAAGAAAAAAGCAAGTCTTTTTCCCAGGAAGCTATTAGTATGCTTCTTCACGAAAACACTGAATTCTGAAAGTTTCCACGACGAAGATGATGAGGACCAAATCACCTGTGAACTCGAATACAGTGATTCAGATTTTTTATTGTTTTTCTTTTTAAAATAAATGAAGAATTATTGACTTTTTTTTCATAAAATAGCAAAATAAAATATAAAATAATTTTGTCCGGTTTTACATGTGAAATACACGTTAGGAAATAATACAAACTTATTTACAAAGTCAATACTGTGTCCAGCTGTACTTACATTTGTGCAAAAAACTTTGTTAGAATGCTATTGTAGGGGACAACTGAAACTCACGGTCCCTGTCGTAAATTGGTGCGCGCTGACAAAAACTGGAAGGCTAAGACCAGAGTGCGGAACTTTGTCGTTGAATATTGGCTTGCAATCGATCAAAACAATTTGATAATTGACGCACACGCCTCCTACTAATTTAACCTAACGACCTTGCATTACGAGGGTTGCTATATATATTTCTGGCCTAGGCAACACTAAGTGTTGACATTTCCATTGGAAAGTTTGACATGTTTTAGCATAAACATATTCGGAACGTTTTGACGTACGACCATCATTTGTGTTGTTTACAGTGCTATGAAAAAATAAATTTGGCAAAACAATAGAATAAACTCGTGAACATTTTCGTGCGATAATTTTTCACAACTTTTGACATGGATCACGACAAGAGTGCATCGATGAACTTAAATCTTTGTATGGCGATGAAGCGCAGTTCTATGACACTGTGAAAAACTGGTTTAATGACATACCGTGAGATAGAGGCATCCTTGGGCATTTCTTCCACCAGCATACATTCGATATTGCATAAACACCTGGCCGTAAAAAGGATTGTTCTCCTTGGATCCCACACAATTTGACAATCGCTCAAAAAAAGGTTTCGTGTCGATTGGTGCAAAGAAATTTTGAAAAAATATGATCGCGGTGCTTTAGAAGACGTTTATAAGATCGTCATACGTGCTGAATCATAGATCTATGCGTAAACAGCAATTGACCGCGTGGGTCTTCGAAGACGAGCCAAATCGACGGTCAAATCTGAGTGGTAGGCAACAATTTGTTTGCCTGAAGTCTTCGGCGAAATTCGAAAAACGAACAAGAGAAGACACATCATTCTGCACAATGGGAATGCGAGCTCTCACACACCGGCTCAAATCAGATCCTTTTTGACCGGCTAAAACGTCGAATTGATAGGTCACCCGCCGTACAGCCCTAACTTGGCACCCAATGACTTCTTTTTATTCTCGCACATCAAGAATGAAATGCGTGGTCAACGATTTTCGTTGCCAGAAGATGCTATTGAAGCGTTCAAAAACCATGTTGTGGAGGTGTCTCAATAGGTGTTGAAAAAATGCTTCGGCAATAGGTTTGAGCGCATGCAAAAATGTATAAATCATGCTGAAGAATACTTTGTAAAACAATAAAAGCATTTTTGATGATAAATATTTGCACTCTCATTATTAGGCCATATATATAGCAGCCCTCGTATTTGTTTACAACGTCCAATTGACTCAACTATTGGAGGAACACAATCAAATCTTAGTTTGGGTTGTAAAGCAAATGAAAATGACCATAATATACGCATTAAATCATCTTTCGACGAAACGTACTTACGTCATGGCTACTACGAGAACATGTAAATTTTAGCCTGCTGGAAATCGAAAAGGCTGCAATTGTTCGCCGAAAAAACAATGCTTCCTCAGAGAGTGACAGTTAGTGCGTATTTTTGAACGTTGGCGTATTTGTCCTATTTTTCTTTGCAACTTGTACTGCAAACGTCATTTTGAATATTGGTGAAGACTGCAGACTACAGATGATAAACCAATTATAGAAAGGCAGGAGATTAAAGAAATGAACGTCTCCGTCATTGTCATCAGTAGGATGATGTACCCCAAACCTTCAAAACAATAGATCTTATGGTCTTTAAGCTCGGTAATCGTTTTAGTCACCACCTCAGAGCTGCAATTTGATGACGCTCGACTTTTTTGTGGAATACCGCAAAGGACAAGGCGAAAGGATAAGGCGAAATCTCTATTAACAATCCAGGTGATTAAGGTGAATATCGAATAACCCATCACAGGATGCACCGATAAACCGTACTAATGTCTTGTATAATGGAGTTAATAGGATACGGTACTGCGAAGCTCATCTAGGCAGCCACTTAAATGAAATTATATTATTGTTTTTTATGAGTAACACGTTGTACCAAAAATTCGGACTGTGTCCATTTTTGTTTCCAACCTTAAAATAGCTCAGTTATGGCATTAACAAACTAAAAACAAATAAAAGTGATAAATTAGTTAATCTTGAAAATATAAAATCACTTTAAAAAAGGACGAAAAAGACTATATTGTTTCGACGATATCCTGATTTTATTTTGGGCGACCTATGCAAAAATTAAAGTAGTATTACTTTAGTGGATAGTACAAAGTGTGGCTAAAGTCACGAAGGAGTTTAAGACAATCATAACTTATTTAATTTTTAATTTAAAATTTATTTTTCTTACAAAATAATAAAATATAATATCTGTAGATTTTTTTAATTTCATGTGTGAAAGATTACGTCACGTAAGTGACCAGCATTTTCAGATGCGCATGGTTGAGCTCTTTCAAGAGCATTTTCCATGACACGAATCAGAGTACCTGGCTGCGAGGCTCTTATTTCGGCCCGAATATTCTCCTTAAGCTGTTCAAGATTACGGGATTTTTATGATAAACACCCTTTCTTTTAAATATCCCCAAAGGAAATAGTCAGGTGCAGTTAAATCCGGCGAACGGGCAGGGCAATTGAATGTTGGATTTTTGAAAATAAAACGTTCGCCAAAAATCTCCCTTAGGAGGTGTATAGTGAGTGGTTCGAGCATCTTGTTGGAAACACATCTCTGGATGGATGCTGGCATTAAAATTTTTTCGAAAATATCTCTATATCGCTCGCCATTTACAGTTACAGCATTGTCATTGTTATCTTTGAAGAAGAATGGTTCAATAATTCTTTGGGACGTAATTGTGCACCATACTGCACATTTAATTGGATGTAATTTTCGCTGATGAAGCACCCTTGGGTTCTCAGTATCCCATATTCTGCAGTTCTGTTTGTTTAAAGAGCATTTAAGTGAAATGGGCTTCATCGCTAAATATCAGATAATGAAAGAATTCATTATGTTCTCTGGCAAATTCTTAGAAGCAAAGAGCATAAATTATTTCTGGCTTTAGATGTTGCACTAACTCCACATTGAATGGAAAAATATGTAAATTTCTTTTTAATAATCTGCACAGACCTGTCAGAGCAGCAGAGAAGAGCGCCATCCAGTTGATGTATCAGGATTCTCCGCAATACTCTCCTGAACGTGTTGAATATTTCCTACCTTAATTCCAGAACGTGGTCTTTCGCTTCGTGGAAGAGCCTTGTTCCCGAAATCGAGTGACTAATCGTCGAGGGTGAATTCCGCACATTAAAATGACGACGATAGGCTCGTTGAGTTTTAATTATTGACCGATAATCTTCAAAATAAAATGCTATGATTTGGCTCGTTAGATAAGGTTGTAACTTTCCATGATTAATCTCCCAGATTTACTTTACAAGTCCTAAAAAGAAAAAGGGCACAAATTATCATTAGAAAAGAAATTAATTTTTCAAATCCCTTAGCGACTTTTGCCGCAACATTACGACCAATTTTACTTACATTCATGCCATTTCTTAATCAAACTAAAAATGTATGTCCTAAATCGAAAATGATCACCCAAATTTAAAGATAGGAAGTTAAAATATTTTCCGGAAATAATCTCCAAACGATGTCACTTATGATGTCTCAGCGACGGAATAAAGAAATATTTTCTTTTTATACGCTACACCACTCTGTGGATATTATGACTAAGTGCTGATGTTTGCAACATCTTTAATACATAAAAAGGTGGTGATGGACCCTATGTTAAGTATACCGAACGACTCAGAATCTCTATCTAATTTTATTGAGCGATTCGCCCGTCTGCAATATTTATAATCATAGTACAGGTCCAAATTAGGAACCGATTTTGATGAAACATGGCACATTATTTAAGTTTGGGCAAAGGACGCACGCTATTGTAACTGGTTTACATTGGTCTATATATTAATATCATACATAGGGTTGTCCTGTTTTATGAACCTCCAGCTATGCAAGCCACATTTTACATTCGATTTTGACCAAATTTTGCTCTGTGTATTTCGAGTGACCAACAGTTATTTGTAGCTCTGGATGCTACAAATTACATCCGATAACCACCTGATTTTGCATGGTTCATTATGAGCGACCATTTAACTGAGGTAAAACTGGTGGACATTTTCGTACAGCTCCCATACAAAGGATCTCTCCGATTTCAAAACACACAAGTCTAAAAGCCACAGGTTACACTCCATTCAGACAAAACGAATGAAAATAGAGCCATATCGGTCTTCGTTACGAATAGGTACCACACACATAGGTCCCATCCGATTTGAGGTCCTAGAATCCACTAATTACACTCGATCACCACGATTTTGTATTTCAGGGTTCGTTACGAGCTACCATTAATCAACTTTGGTGAAACCGGACCGCATAGTACATAATTTTCCTCACACAATAATCCTTCGAGATATTTTAAACAGCAGCTAAAGCAGCCACATTTTACATTACATTCTTTTCAAATTTCTCATGAGTCTCACGAGCTAGCAACGACCATATTCTGTAACTTTGGACTATATCGGTCCATGTTCTCAAAAAAGCCGCTTCCTAAAGGTCTCTCCGAATTAAGGTCCTATAACTTTAGAAGCCACACATTTTACTCTATCAAGCTAAATGGGTACGTGTATGGTACGTTTTGAGCTACATATAACTTACTCTAAAGAGTTGAGTCTGGCCTTGCTCAAGCTCCAGACAGACTGTACTAAGTCCTCTTCTAAGTGAGTTGGGTACGGTTTCACATAGTCGGTCAAGCCCGACATACACTTTTTTACTTGCTTCTAACCTATTTCATGCGGTATTGCATTGCTACATGAACATTTTCAGGGGCCTTAACAAATACTCGTAGCTGAGACCTACAAAAACCCTGTACGTATATGAATTTACTATAATCAACTAAGTCTTCTAATTCCCAAAGGAATTGTCAACTCCCCGAAAAGTGTTACACAGTATTTTTTAATAAAAAATTAACATTTGTTATTGTTTCGAATTTGTAAAAACTTTGATTTTGACTTCTCGGTAAATGGCTTATTGAGCAGTAAAGAAGTTGGAAAGGTAATTTGTGGGGTGAGCAGCAGCTAGTCTGACCGTATTTGTCTTTTCTTAGACCAATAAGGCACATCTAAGATATAGGGAGGCTGAGTAAAATATTGCAAATGAGATATCTGCACCCAAATATTCCCGATATGCAGGGTGGCGCATCAATTGTGCTTCAATAAGAAGTTCAAATAACTTCTTATTTTAATCAATGTATTTAATTTGTTTTGTTATATGACTTATTTTGATTGAAGATGATAAACCATAAATTTCCTCCATGCTACATGGACTTCTTCAATTAAGTCAATTTCCTTGGTTTCGTTATGTACACCTCTTGCTTGACATAACCCCAGTCTGGAGTAGTCAGGTCAGGTGACCGCAGGAGTCAGCAGAAGAAGAATTTCTGGATATTAATTTGTTTGGGAATTTTCGTTGGTGTTCTGCCATTTCTGGTCTGGCTATATGTACAGTTGCTTCATCATGCTAGAACTTAATACTTAATACTTTCTTCCTCATCCATTTCAATATTGTAGCAAAATTCCATTCGAAGATTCAAATTCAGAAGATTTTACTTGCTTGTAATTTGGACTTTGTACGGAATCAAGTTTAAGTCATCATGAATTATCCGTTGCTAATTGCAATTTGCTTCGATAAGTTTCAAGTGAAAACGCATGGATTTGCCTGACTGCTACAGCCTGGAAACACAAATACAAATTTGTATACGCTATTTAATTTTTTTTTTAGTTTCTATTCGAAAAACTAAAATTCCCCCAAATGTGTTACTTTCTAATTATCGGCAACTTTCTAATGTCAACGAAACTTGGAGTTGATTTGCATATCCGGTGTAGTACTACGACGTCGACCTTAAAACAGCGATGTTTTACAACATCGATGTTTTAAATCAAAGGCATCGATGTCGATAAAACTTCGGAAAAAAACATCGATGTTTTTACAGAAATTTTGTTTTTGTAGACATTTTCTTTTAAATATGTATTATAAACAAATAAATCACCGTATTTAATGATATTAAGGCCAAAAAAATATAAAACTTGATTAATACTAGAGTTATTTTATTTTGTACTTATATTGCTAAAACATAATTATATAAAAGATTATTGTTCAAGGTTTCAAAACTTTGAGTTGACAGTTTGTAAAAAGAGAATTTTTTGGAGCTTCTATCCTAGATAGAGTGCTTGAAGCAATATTTCCAGCAGCCGAGAACACAACCTCAGAGGGGACAGAAGTTGCCATAATTGATAAATATTTTATTGCCGTCTTCATCAACGCTGAGTTTTTAGGCACACATCAGTCTGCATTTGAGCAGTATCCATTCTGTCGGCATTTGAGCAGTATCCATTTAATCAGTAACTCTGGATCTTTTTTTGGCCTTCCAATTCTCTTGCACCAGTTTGTGATGCTCATTCCAAAAGTTGAAAACTGAAATAATGTACATTCTTTTTTTTTTCCTAACTTAGAAGCAAAGCAAAAGAGACAAAATTACAAGATAGTACAAATTTTACAGCACTGGTCACAATCACAGTCAGACAGAAAAACATTGATACAATACATCGATGTCGGTAAGACATCGGCACTAAAACATCGATGTATGTAAAATATCGATGTCGCAGACCTAATCCGGTGTCTAGTATGACCCTTACAAAGAACACACCCCACCGCACGCTTAAGCTATTGTGCATGAAAATGAGTGATTAGGAATAGTATTGGTAGTCCACTGCGAAAATTGAAAACCTAAACACTTCCTTTAAGTGAAACTCGACCTTCTCTTTCAAAGTCGGTTTAATAGTTTTACCATTCTGTTTGCATTGATTGAAGACCCTATAAAGCACGTATGTATATTATTAATCGTCGGAAAATTTTAGGAAAACTAGCAGTGCGGTCCTAGTGCCTGTTAAAATCACGATAGCTGTCGAAAGAATGAAGGTAGAATCCGACAAGTATTAAATAATCGAGATTGTCAATGCGAAAAACCGAGAAGGGGAAAACAGTAACTTGGTAAAAGTGCCCGTTTTTGAGTATTGGTCAATCAAAACTTGTGGACCCAAAAAATAAGCCTCTAAAATTAACAATGGTGATATATAAGGGTCGGCCTGGTCCAACTTAACGACGTTTTCAATTGCTATTTCTATATGGGACATAAATCCACCAAACAGGCAATGCTATCGTGGTCATCATACGGATAAGTAATATTGATTAAATGTTAATTATCACTCATACGTCCATGGAACTTATTTCGTACAGTTTGAGATTGAATAGGGACAGCACAGCGATTGTTTGAATACGAGTACTTTTGATTACGAGTACCATTGATATCTCAATACATTTTATTATCAAATTCAATAATATCGAAATTTAAAATTTAATTTTTTAATTTATTATACTTATACAAAGATGATAATATTTAATTCTGCCTTAAAAGAAGAAGGGAAGTATAAAGGATCATAACTTGAATACCAAAATTCCAGTAAATAACCAAGTTGAGGAAATCAATCTGGTAAAGACTGTGAAGGTCGAACTGATGTGAAACATCATCTAGTCTTCACAATCTAAAATAATGTCCGATGATTAAAATATCGAATGTTATCCATCACCGAATAAAATGGTAGGCATAGATTACTCAAGTCTAAAAGATGCAAGACGAAGAGACAGAGTGTAGCCAACTGCAATGGAAAACTCATACAGAGAAATCATGTAAAGGCCGACTCTGGAAACAACAAGTTTATATGCGAGACACTTTCCGATCAAAAATCAAATTAGCAAAACCAGTCAATTTTCACAAGTCAACTATCAACTTTCATTGAATTATTCAATGCAGTAGCTGTAATGAACTCAGAAGGCACTGAAACGACTGAAATTTACAAATTGGAACTTGTTAACAGTGATCCCTATTCAATTTAAACCATTTACAGAAATTGAGAATTTAAATTTTAAAAGTCCTCTTAAAGCACTTACATCCCTTTCCCTTTACGTTCCTCCGCTTTAAGTAATAAACCCCCTCTGTGCATAACGATAATTAACATACCGCTGTCAGCGACACTTCGTGCAATGTATCCTGGGCATAATCGAAACTTGATTTCAATGAATATAAAGGAGAACGCTGTGGTGACCTCTGTGCAGTACAAGAGTCTTACAAAATGCCATAAACACCACAATGGCAATGTTCACCAACGGGCACAGGCTGCAATCGAAAAAAAGATGGAATCGAAGCAGCTGAAGCCAGAAGATGTAAACAAAGGCCAACTGTAAGAACTTAGACAGCCGACGGACGGCAGCAGTTGCTGGTGCTCCAGCAGTCATAATGGCAAATACGACATAATTCATGGGTCAATTCTCTATGAATCAAAGCTCTGTGAGAGCCAGCATGTACGTATGAACGTGTGTCAGTGTATGGCGTGTGTATTAAAACCTTTTGTTTTGCAATAAACAAACAAAATACCAAGTGCATGTGAATGAATGGAACTGTCGGTACGAATGGACGTGCATTAGCTTGGATCGATTTTTCGAGGTCGAGGTCATAAAATAATAAAAAAAAAATATGTTGACGTTTTTTTGTTTTATTTAGTTAATTGATTTTCAATTTTTCGATCGCCTTCGACGATCATCCTCAGGGAATTCATACTAAAGAACACAAACAAGACTGATAAAAATGCAAAAATAATCGAAATAGTTATTAAAATAATGGCATTTTAAACAAAACAATATAATTAATTTGATTTGTAGCTGAAATAATCATTGTCAAGGACTGCTGAAGAAAAACCTTGGCGGCATCCCATTGGTGTCTTTTATGCAAAACGTCAATAGATCGATAAATAATTCCTAAGAGGTTTTTGTGTATTCCTGTATAATACTTAATATACCTTTAATCTTTGCGATAGCCACGTTAAAAGGAATGTTCGGGAAGTAGGAAACCACGTCAAATGAAACTAAAATTTGCAAAATTCTTTATTATTATGACTTCTCTACTCCTCTTTCCCATTGAACGAATTAGATCAGAACATTGGCCAAGAGTGATTTCGTACCATTCATCCTTTATTATTTCCCACGAGGATACTTCGTCTGCAGGCAATGGCTCTTTTAATAATTCCCCACAGAATATCTATAGCCCAGCAGCAAAAGGAGGGGCTTTGCCTGCCTTCTGGCCTGTCTCCAAAGGCAGTCAGAAGGCCCTCCCTTCAAATGTAAACTTCATGCACATCTCCCTTCTCTTAGCCGGAGTTCTAACAGGCCTTTGTAGGAAGTCATACAGATAGGCCTGCTGTTTCTGGTCTCATAGCATGCCTATTCAAGAAGTCCTCGCGGAACGGCTGTAAAAATGGGCCTGTCAGAAGGCCTAAAACACAAGGCTTTTTATAAGGCCTGCAAGAAGAGGACATGTCGGATTCCTGCAAAAGTATGCCTCCCCGAAGGCCTAAAACCAAGCATTTTTAGAATGGCGTACAAAAATAAATGCTACGTATTCCAAACTTTATTTACAATGTTTTAAATTATTTATTCAAATTCGTCTTCAATACACTTATTTTTTCACCAGCTAGTTATATTTTTGTTTTCGATGAACGGCAGACGCCGGTTTCGATCCCACGACCTTAGAGTTTGTAAACGGACATGCCATGCACTCGGCTACCACATCAAGTTTTCTAATTATGACTAACGTCGCACATGTTCACCAACAAATCAACATGATCAACAGCTATGTTCTTGCCTTCTTATAGTAGGCCTGGAAACAGACCTTACTATAGAAGCGAAGTGTGCATGTCTTTGGGATCTTTTGGAATAAGTAAAATGAAGCCTGCTAGCAGGCCCTGTTATAGAAGTAGTAATAGAGGCATGTTTATGAGATCTTTTAGAAGAGACAAAAGATGAAAAAGGATTGCGTTTTTTAAGGCCTCATAATTCAATGGATAAATGAATTGGGGAACATCGCAAGGCAGGAAAAACTAGAGTTTAGCAACTGTAACTTAGTAACGTCATATCATTGAAATTGAGGAACTAGTTTTAATTTATTTTTTAAATGCCAATATATAAGTACTTATAATAAGATAACTTAAATAAACATATTCAGGAAAGTACAAATAATCCTAATAAAAAATAATTTTTGGACATTTGCTAATTAATTTAATTAGTTTGTCAATATTTATTTAAATAGCCTTTAGTTTTTTAAATTTAAGGTTAATTACTTCGCAGTTTTTAATGTAAATGGAATAATAAGTTGAAGTCCATTTTAATTTTTTCTTATTTAAATAATTAATTAAATAATTAGCTGGAGTATAGTATTATTATTTTTGAGATATTTTCATACAATATGATTCCATTTTGCTTCAAACTTTGTATCTTGTTTATGAAGTCATGTATGTATCAGTCTATATCATTGGGTTTTTGATAACCAATATAAGAACCAACTAAAAACACGTCAATTTTAATGTTGCAATTTTTGCCATTATAGGCCATGTTGAAGTATTCGAACTTTTGAATAGTGAAAGCTTATTCCCACATCGATGAAAATGGCATTAACATCTTTCAAAAGTATTTATGGAGATTTTTAACTGAGTTTGGAGTTCAATATAGTAATGAGAGCCAGGCGAAACCGTTCTTACTAAAAAACTTTAATTTCATTTCTCTTAAAAAGACCATCCAGGCTTAGCCGACCACCTAACTTTGTGGAGCGTAATATCGAGAGAAGTGCATCTACACTGTTCGTGTTGTATTGTATTGTTCATACCACTTACCAATTTTTCTTTGAGTGTTTAAAAAATTATAAAGAGACTCTAAATGAATTTCAGAATCGTCTGTCTTGTTTTTCTGTCTTGTTTTTGTCTGCCTTGCAACCCAGGATATTTCACGGAAATTTTAAAATGTTTTATTTCTTGCCCCTTTCAAGTGCAAGAAATAATAATTGTTTTTCAGTCTTCTAAAATAAGTTTCTGGTGCAGGTCTGCTCAGACAAAAAATGTAGTTTCACATTTCCAATCAGAATGATTTAATTAAATATCACCATTGTGATATTTTATTAGCACAGCAGTAAAAAAAAAATCAGTTATGTTGACAATATCAGATGTCCTGAAAACGACTGTTATCAATCTGTACTTATAGATATACGAGTTATTTTGGATTTGCTAAAAATAATAAATATGCCGATAAATGAAAAGTATTGAAATTCGCAAGCCCTAAAATTTTGATCTAGTGTTTGTTTTTCTGTATAAGACGTACAGTATGCTAAAGTCTTGTTCGCACACTATTATTATTTTTCCTGAAGTTTATTCAAATTTTATTTTTGTTTCTGCTCTAAAAAGGGACCAAATCTAAAAACTGTAAGGTTAGATAATTATATTAAAACTGTTCATTGATATATTTTATTTTACAATATGAGTATTTAATACTCACATACCTTATACTACCGGCAACATTTAACACAACATAAATGAAAGTAAAAAATTAAGTAAATATTTTTCTGAGTACTAAATAATTTTAGTTTTTTATCGCTGTAACATTCAATAATGGCGAAAAAGAGCTTAAAAAGACTAATTTATAATTTTGAAATCTAGTTTTTTAAAAAAGATAACTTTTTTTTGTTTCTTTTGTATTTTTTCCTCCTTTGTTCCTTAATTTGATATAATTTCATCCTGCCGAATAAATTCACTATCGAAAATTCGTAAGTACGTTTGAGTTAAGATAAATATGCAATGGGCTAATGTTTTTTTAAGAACTCTTCTTAAAAAAGGGGACTGTACATATCTACCCGATCGTTTCGCGAGTTAAATGATGTCCTACTTACAGGCCTGCTTTCGGAAGCGAAGCAACCATGTCTTACGGATCTTTTTTAATGCTAGAAGAATCTAGGTCTGATTTACGAAGCCAGCAAGGGATGTGTATTGGATTTTGAGCCAGTTTAAGAGAAGGAGTGAAGAAGGCATACCGGTATGCCTGCTAGTAGAAGGCATAGTTGAATGTCTTGAGCACCTTTTTTTTAAAGGCCTTTTTAAAGGCCTCTTTAGTGATGGCCTCCATTTTTCCGCAACTGGGAGGATTTAAGTCATTGGTTTGAGCTGACATCTCTAGAGTTTTGACCCTAATCCAGGTCTGTACGACCCGCGTCGTTATCCTGTTGAAATATCCAAGCGTTCTGTAAATCAGCGGAGTTATCCCCAACTTAATTGGCCTCTAGTATATCCTTGTATATGTTGTCAGTCATTTTGCCTTCAATTTGTACAATGGGGCCAATTCCAGATGCAGTGAAAAATCCCCATACCATTACTTACGACCCACCGTGCTTAACGATTTTTTTTGGTGTATTATAGTCTTAGTTCTTGTGGTGGTGGACTTCTGACATACTGTTTTTCATCGGTTTCGAACACATTGAATTTAGATTCATCGCTCCAAGCTAGAAAACTACAAAACCATGAGCTCTTAAGAAAATTTTGCTTATCAAATACCATTCTTTTTTTAATACTTTTTTTAACGGAAACGGTTTCCGTCGCGCAACTTTTATATTCAATAAATTTTCTTCCAAGCGTCGATGTACAGTTGGTAATTTTAATTACATGATATTCTTCCCACTGTGTCCATATTTCTGCGGAAGTCAAAAACGAATCGGCCTTGTTCAACCTGACCAATCTCCTGTCATCATATGGTGAATTTTCCATCTGCTTTTTACGGGATAAATTCCCATAAGTTACATGTTTTTTAGAAAATTGTCTAGTATTGTTCACCTTTTCTCTTGAAAGTTTAAATGATCTGTGACTTTAGAAATGGTTTTAATTTTTTCAAAATATTCCTATATCATTTTCCTTTTGCAAGGGGTATAACACTTTTTTGTAGCCATTATTGTAAAATTTGTTAACAAATAATGTAAAAAAAAACTATTTTTATTTGCTCTTATAAGACAATGTGACAGACAAAAAATACCTGGGAAATGATATTATTTTTGTTGTAGATCTTGCTGAGTACAACAAGAAACCGGTTTTGAAATTTATCAAACACCTCCAAAATCTGGAGTTTCGAGAAAAAAACGGTTTTTCGGATCTTACGCACTTATATGCCAGTAACTTGTAACGATTTTAAGTACTTTTGCTGATTTAGAAAGAAGAAACTGTGGCCTTTGGTGTAGTGTATACACTTTAAAAATTACACTGAAAAAAATCTGTGTATTTTTCCCGTCAACTCATTTTTTTAAACTTTTTTGTAATTTTTTTAACTTTGGATGTGTTTTTACACAGAATTTTTTTTAAAGGAACAGAAAATTTTTTGGACTGAATAAAGAGAGTGTTCTGACGCTTTTTAATTTTAAAAATCCATTAAAAACTGATTGAGTTATTCAACTTTTATTAAAAAAAAACATTTTTTGAAAAAATACAATTATTGGCAAAACTACTTAGAAATGTTTGTTTGACCGTCTTCTTTTTAACTGAGCATCTTCAGTATCCCGTTTAAGTGACCGGCAATAATAGGAAATCACTTTTATTTTATCTTTTCCTTCAAAACGTTTTTCCATTGTAATTATATTTTGCTGAAAGTGTTCACCTTGTTCATCACTGAACTGGCCCAGGTTTCTGGGAAGAAGTGAATGGAGGAAATAAATTTTAATTGACTTGTTGCAGCCCATTTCACCACACGCACTCAAAAATTCATCTACAATCACATAGTGCAACAAAACTCTTCCATGCGCGTTTTTTAACGGAACTGAGCTTGTTGATAAAATTCTCATCTCTCATAACTTTACGAATTTGAGGTCCAATGAATATACCTGAAATTCATCAGAATTGATAAATGCGATAACAAATATTAGATCTGTGAAGAAATTAATACCTTGTAAAAATTGTAAACAATAAATTATTATTTATTGTTTACAAGCAGAACGTCTTAATTATATGAGCGGTAATATGTGAAATTTGGTAAAAAATTGATCCACACCGCAGAACACTCATTTTATTTGCTAACCTTACTTATATCTTTATTAGATATAACAACAGTATAAATGCAATGTAAAGAAAAAATGAGAAAACATGCGTTATAATGTTATTGTCTCTTTTCAAATTAAATTTCTACGTGGCTTGAGTGTGTGAGCACTTATACTTTCGATATATTTAAATATCCCAAAAGCAAGAGAGTCTTTAAGATTGGACGTGGAGTTTTTCCTTCCTTATGTATTTTTAAAGTCCCTATTTTCGCGGCGCTATGACAATTCTATCGGTTAATCTTGTTTTATCCGTCAAGTTTATTCACACCCACCCATGTTTTAAACAACATACAACTTATAAGTAATATGATAATCAGAACCACAGTATGATTCACACGCAATCATACTATGAGCCCTAGAACTAAAGTATGATCCCACTCAGCCATAAAATGACTCTCGAAATTATTTATATGGATTGGGGCATGTGTTTTTTTAACAATTGAGATTTTAAAAATGGAAGTTGATTAAAAATTTAAGTTATTTAAATATGTATTTAATTCAAAATAAAAGGAGTGATTCATTTAACAACACGCAGAAAAAAAGTATGGTTGGGATAACAATATTCGAAGAGCATCATAATATTGTTGGTTATATGGTTGTGGCACAACAATATTATGATCATCACAACAATAGTATGGTTCACACACAACCATACTATGATCCCCATAACAATATTATGGTCCTCACAACAATAGAATTATTCACACACAACCATACTATTATCCCCACAACCATATTATTATTCACATTCAACCATAATATGATCCCCACAACCATATTATGATCCTTATAACCATAGTATGTTTAATGTACAACCATAGTATGATCCTCACAACCATAGTATGACTTACACACAATCAAAAAATTTTGTAAAGATTGGGATAAGTTGTTATTTAACAATAGAGAATTTTATTAAGTCAGTTATGTAATAATAGGAGTGATTTATTAAACAGTAAAAAATGTATTTATTTAAAATATTTTAATTATACTACGAGTAATTCGTAGTTTGTTTCGAAAAAATTTAATTATTTTTACTATTATTGCGTAAGATTCGTAAAAATAACATTGTCAAATGAAAAAAAAAACAATTTTGCCGGTATGATTGCCGTAATCATGTTATTGTTAACATAAAACCCATGAAAACAATACTTTTGTTCCACCAACCATATTTATATTGTTGCTACAACCATATTTTCATTTTTAAATTTGGCAACAATACTATTGTTACATTTCAACAATATTAATATTGCCGCAATCATACTATTGTCAAAATGAAATTCAAAAAACAATACTATGGTTGCGACGACCATACTATTATTGCAGATAACATACTTTTGTTGCCGTGACCATATAGTAACCATATTTTTTCTCTGCGTGAATAGAATAAAATCTGTTCAAAAAAGTAAACTCGTTTCGTTTACTAAAAATTTTTAAGTTATACATATCCAAAACAGTTATTTATAAAGTATTTTAGTTTACAGATAAAACTTGTATTAATGCGAAAGATTCGTAACAATGTTGTCGTTCTAAAAACCATATAGGTATATTTGCCATCATTATGTTACTGTTAAAATAAAACCCAAAAAACAATACTTTTGTCTCACCAACCATATTTATATTGCAGCTTCAACCATATTTTCATTTCTAAATTTGGCAATAATACTTTTGTTACATTTCAGAAATAGTAAGATTGCTGCAATCATACTATTGTCAAATTTTAATAAAAAAAAACAATACTATGGTTGCAACGAACATACTTTTGTTGTAGAGAACAATTTATTGTTGCCGTGTTCTTAGAGTAACCATTTATTTTCTCTGCGTGTATGTAAAAATGTTAGGAGTCTTTAATGCTGAATTCAAACTGCTACTAATAAAGGATGCTTTCTCAGACATGTGATTTTCAAGAAGAAATAAAACGCATATAGTTTTATCTTACGTCCAAGAATTTAGCTTTATTATAAGGATAAGGGTTTGCTATTATGTTTTAAAATTGATTTCGTGCAAGTGGCCGCCGCGGCTGGCCAATAGGCCTAATTTTCGACCACATTCTGCCGCATTTGGGGCCGTATGTCACAATAACATGCCGAATATTCTCTTTCTAGGAGTAGACCCACTCGAATCTGGTATCCCCACAAAAAATAGTTCAGCGGTGTTAAATCGCACGATCTTGGAGGCCACGTCACAGGCCCACGACGCGAGATGATGCGCTCACCAAAAGTTTCCTGCAATAAATTGATTGTTTAGTTGGCTGTATGGTACCAAGTACCAAGGTCGTCTAGATCAACATCCTCCAATTCAGGCACGAAAAAGTCATTAATCATGGCTCTATATCATCATTTTTAAAAAAAATATGGACCAATGTTTCCCTCTGCCCATAGATCACACCAAACAGTGACTTTTTGAGGATGTTAGGACGTCTCAACAATGGCTTGTGAATTTTCATTACTCCAAGTGAGACAATTTTGTTTATTAAACGTACCCAATCAACCAAAAGTTTGATTCATCACTGAACAAATTGTTCTTGTAAAAATCAGGATCGGTGGCCATCTCGTTTTGGGCCATTCACCATGATTGTTCCGGAGTAAGTCTATTCATTATGAAATTGCAAACGAAACTGAGCATAAATCAAGTGGCAGCTGTTTAAAAGACCAACTCCGAAAATGGTGGGCAGATTGAAAACCACACGTCTAAATCTGGTGAAGTTTAGAGCCCGTCTAAGGGGTAATAAACCTGTTTTCAAATTGCTTTTCTACACATCCACAATTGCTGGAAATAATATAGTGGGCTACGCCCGACTTTTGATTTTTTACTAGTTCTTTATTAAAATTACTTTACAGGCCTAGATTAGAATTAAAGGCGATAAAAGAATAGAAACATGCATGAACACACTCTGGTTTACAATACATTCATTTAGTCATTGTACCAGTACCACTGTCCCGAATAGTGTAAACAATGAAATGAAACGAGACGAGATTGCTTGCTCTTCGAATGAATGTTGTATGGTTCTCTGCTCTCTTAACTACTCTATTCGTCTCAATTCTGTTAAGAGAACACAATATTGTTCTCAATAAATATTCGAGACTGTAAAAGGCATTTGAATACATAAGAAGTCTTTGAATGGTATACGGTAAATTATGAATGGTAGTGGGTATCATTAGCTTTCAGTCATTTAAGAAATCAACAAGGGTGAGCAAGGTGTAAACAAAAAAATATATAAATATATTCTTCTTAAATAAGTTTAACTGAGAAAAAAAATGGAAATTGATGTTTGCAAACAAATAAAATTATTTTCAGCTTTTGTTGAACAAAACTTGCAAAACAACTGTTATGGCGCTGTGACGCGCGAACTAGAACTTTATAAAAATACTAGAGTTGCCTTTGAGGTAGACTTCAATGTTTTTAGTTGGTGGGACCTCCATAAAAGTAGTTTCCACTTCTTTATAAATTAAGTACCATTATTTTTGCAACTCCAGCAAGCAGTGCCTCTTCGGAGCGGGTTTTTTCTATCGCAAGAAACTTGATATCCGAGAAAAGGACGGCGTTGAGTTTAAATGACATTAACATAAGCCAACTTATATTTACGCACTATAATATTGATAATGTTGAATTCGATATCTAATAATTTTTATACATATTATTCTTTTATCTTCATAGTATAATTTAATTTTAAGAAATTTCACCGAATCGGATCTCATTTTAATTTATTTTGTTCTATTTTATTTTTATTTTTAATGGATTTTTTTTTTTTTTTGTTTTATACTAAATCTGTAACATTTGTTTTATTTGTAATAACTTAAATTTGATGAAACTATTTTTATACGATGATAACTAACTTGCAGTTTAATTTAACTCCAATTCTTCACACGAAGAGCATGAAATTCATTTAATTGTCGCCCTATTCTACATTCCAGAGAAATCAAAGCAAAAACAACATCATTTGCTACGCTCATCATATGTTACGCTCATGGAAATAGATTTTTTCTCAAATAGTCTTATTAATACATCTCAGTATTCGAGTAGTTGTGGTTGTCTCTAAAGACCTTTTACCCGATCACCTTACAACTCGTTCATACCCGAACTCTGTCGTCTCGGTACCATTCTGTTTCATTCCCGATGCTACTTGCTAAGAGGAATGGTTGTGTGTACCATACTCTTATCGCTAGAATGAGCACATTTACGCTTTTGTAAACAAAAGAATGTGTTCGGGTGTGTGAAAACGATGTTCATGCAGGGTTTTATAAAAGATATAATCAAGTGATGCGGTCACAGGTTTGGTAAAATACATAAATTCGATTAATTTTCCACACCCGGATAAAACATAAATAAAAAAACACTTAGCCGTTTCTAGAAATTTGTCTAGAATATCTTAGATTTTATAAATTTTGCAGTAGCCGTGCGGATCCGGCGTTGAACAGTATGTTGCGGTCAGAGAGTATAAGTATACGAATTACTTTATATATTATTACTGGTTGAAGAGAAACTCCCTGTTTGTTTGTTAATGGAATATTGTGCGAAAAATGACTGTACGTACACGCAGAAAAAAATATGGTTGTGGTGACAATATTCGAAGAGGATAATACTATTGTTGAGTATATGGTTATGGTACAATAATATTATGATCCTCACAACAATAGTATGATTCAAATACAACCATACTATGATCCTCACAACAATAGTATGATTCACACATAACCATACTATGATCCCCACAACCATAGTATGATTCACACTCAACATACTATACTCTCCACAACCATAGTATGATCCTCACAACCATAGTATGTTTCATATACAACCATAGTATGATCCTCACAACCATAGTATGTTTCATATACAACCATAGTATGATCCCCATAATATGATTTACACGCAACCATGTTATGATCCCTACAACCATAGTATAATTACTATTTAGATTTGAATTATGAAAATTATTCAAAAATACATTAAATTCAAAATAATAGGGAGTGATTTATTTCACAGTAGAAAAAATAAGTTTAAATAAACGTAAGCGTTTTTATTAAAAATATTTCAGTTAAACAAAGCTAAAGCAGCTTTTTTAAAAAAATTTAATTTCGATAAAAAAGGTACTATTATTGCATTAGATCCATACCAATAACATTTGTTCTTAAAAGCATATTTAAATGAAGAAAAATTACAATCATATAGTATGATTGCCGTAATAATATTATTGTTAACATAAAACGCAAACACAGTACTTTTGTCGCACCAACCATATTTATGTTGTTGCTATAACCATATTTTCATTTGGCAATAATACTATTGTTACATTTCAACAATATTAATATTGTAGCAATTATACTATTGTAAAAATAAATTCATTTAACAATGCTATGGTTGCGATGAACATACTTTAATTGCGGAGAATATATTATTATTGCCGTGACCATGTAGTAACCATGTTTTTTCTCTGCGTGCATGATTTGTTGCCCCTTAGAATACGATTTCTATAAGTCCTATTATGATTTTGATGGATTGTAATTAGGGTAACTGAATGAGCTAGACCAAATGTAAGGCCATGTTCAAGAGATCTTCATCGTCTTTTAATTTGTGTACATATGTACGTGACCCTGGCTAATAAATTTGTGTGTCAAGTCAATGAATATATACGAGTATTAGTGTGTGTTGTGTGTGAAAAATATTTCACCAGCCAATAATATCGGCATAGAATAAACAATGACAACAGTACCGCACACATACCCCGACTCACTTACATTTATTGGGTGCAGAATCAACTTTCCATGGACAACAAGTATTGTGGACCACCATACAAATGCACTTTGCATACTGTGTCCGCGTGTGTGTGTGACAAAGACCAATGTTTTGGTTATTTTGTAGGCAAAAGAGAAAATCTAAAGAATGGTGGCAAGTGAGTGAGCGAGAGAGTAAGAGAGATACGACGATGGACAGGAAGTGTTGTCCCCATGATCAATACAAAGGCCAGCTGCAAAAGGAAGATGTTGATGAAGAAGTGTTATGCAAATGTCCTTTGAAATGAAAATTCCATTGACAGATTTTTGGCTGCGACAGCAACAGAAAAATCGCAAATACAGGCACGCACACATGTACGATTTCTTTCAGTAGCACACATACACACACACACACTTCAACTCTGCGGAGTACTTGGCTTTCGTTACAGAAACAGGAAAATGGAACGTCATTGAGATTTATGGACACAGTGACACAAATTACAACATGCTGAAATACAGCAGCAGCAGTAGCAGCAACAACAACGTCAACACAACCGACCATGGCATGTTCATGAGGCAGAGGCAGCCAGCATCCCCAACAACTGACAAGCGCACACACACATACACGCAAACAAAGAAACCAACCAACCAACAACAAGACCACCTTCTCCTTCATCGCCAACAGCTGCATATACTGGAGCGCTCTGAGCGGAGTAGCCCAGCAAGCAAACATCATCGTTGTATTTATACCTTGAACAGCAGGTGCTTTAACATGGAACCAATATGAAAGACTGCACTAAATCCCAACACACAGACACACATGGTGAAATATCGATATTCCTTAAGAGATTCGTATGATGGGTTAGGTTAGTTGAAGTGGCGGTCATATCATTTGACTCTTTCTGTATAGAATCATTTAGAATTTACTGCATAATAGATAGAACATTTTTTTTTATCTCAAAATATAGGGTGATCCATCTAGAGGTATTTATTCCGAACAAAAATAATATAAAATTTCCAATCGAATGTGAAATCTTTATTGGCAATTTGAAAGAACATTTTATGGCATTTATTTTTTGAATATAATTTCCTTCAAATGTTGGCCGGAACTACGCCTCAGGGTTTCCATTCTGAGGGTCCAATTTTGGATGACTCATTCGAGCATTTCGATCGGTATGGCTTTAATGACACGCGTAATGTTGGCTTCCAAAACCTGAATCGTAGCTGGTTTGTCAGCATAGACTTTGGACTTTACGTAACCCCAAAGAAAAATGTCTAAAGGTGTGATATCACTCGATCTAGGCTCATCTGTCCAAAGCGTGAAATTAGCTGTTTTTCGAAATGACCTCTCAATAGATCAATTGCTTAAGCAGCTGTATGGCAAATGACACCGTCCTGTTAAAACCAAGTGTCGTCAAGATTACGGGCTTCAATTTCATGTAGCATAAAAATAGACATCATGGCGTCACCCTTTTTGAAAAAATATGCACCGATGATTCCACCAGCTTATAAACCGCACCAAACCGTGGTTTTCTCTGGGTATAATGATACCTCTTGAACCTCTTCTTGTTGCTCTTCAGCCAAAATTTGGCAGTTTTGTTTATTGACTATGCCGTTAAGCCAGAAATGGGCCTAAACAACAATTTAGTAGAAAACAGCGGATCCTCCCGTTTCTCGCCGAACGCTCATTTACATAATACAGTTACCAACAATTCAAGGTAATTATTTTCAAAAAATAAATGCCATAAAATGTCCTTTCAAATCAGCAATAACGATTTCGCACTTGATTTGAATTTTTTATTTTTTTTGTTCTGAAAAAATACCTCTAGAAGGACAACCCTATATTATCAATTCGAATTTATTTGGGTTACACCCGAGCATATTTTTCGTCTGTAGGAGGCATGTTAATTGTTTTTTTTTGATTCGCTAAAAGTATTTTTTCCAATCTTGCGGCTCAAACCCAATTTTGATGTAAGTCGAAATACTCTTTGAGGTAAAACCACATACTACAGGGTGGCTGATGAAAGCCGCTACCACAAACAAATTTAATAACTAATTTTAATTAAATAAGATTATTTTTAAAACTCTTTTTGTTTTTTTTCATAAAATTGAACGAGCTTTAACGTAAGAAAAGAAATATGAATTCCATATACTGAAAAAGGTTACTTGACTTTCTTAATGTAGCAATATTCAGCAGCCATCCTGTAACCTTTTTTCGGTAATTGTTTAATTTTTTTGTCAATCAGCTGTCTAAATTGCTTGTTAGTTTTATCCCGTTTATATTCTTTTTGTCAATCCGTTTGCAACACCTCGAAATACTACAAAAGTAAATATATTCTGAATCTGAGTAACATTATATGATAATGTAACCGTCTGCCTTAATCAACCTCTAAACAAATCAAGGCATTTGTAGGTTTTTTGGAAATTTTGTTGTTGTTTTTTAAACGTGTGGTTTTAATTCTTCAAAGCGGAACAAAATATCGAATAAAGAGAAAAATATAACAAAAAAAATATTAATAACCTTGGCCTCGAGCTCGATATAATAATTATTTAGTAAAATTTAAAATAAAGGCCGAATACAAAAATTAAAATTACTTAATATGCTTGTCTTAATTAATATGCTTTCCATTGATTTCGTTCCGTTAATTCCCAGCAATCCCTTGTTGTATAGCCTCTTGATTTAAATGTATGTCATTGCGTGAACATTTAGATTCTTAAATCGTTACTGTGAAGGCATTTTGATCCTGAGACTATACATGCTTAAATTAGAGCGGAAAGTTGTTTGGACACAGAACCCCCTCGGCTTTGAATTTTACGAGGGCAACCGCAAAAGTAACTGGCCTAATATAAAAAAACCGTTGTTTTGGAATTATTATTATTTATTTTTCAACATAATCTCCTTCCAACTCAATACACTTCATCAAACGTTTTTCAAGTTTTTTAATTCCATCCGAAAAATAAGATTTTTCCAGACCTTCAAAAAATGCCTCATTTCCAACAATGACTTCGCTATTAGACGAAAATTTTTTGCCACCGAGAATTTTTTTTAAATTTGGAAACAAGAAATAATCAGAAGGAGCTAAATCTGGACTATATGGTGGATGCGGAGCAATTTCAAATCGTAATTCGGCCAGTTTTTGTTGAGTTAAAAATGCAGTGTGTGAAGGTGCATTATCTTGATGAAAAAGAACATTTTTTTTTCTAAATGCGGTCGTTTTATCTTGATGTCTTCACTCAACCGATCCAATAATGCACAATAATATGCACTATTTATAGTTTTTCCTTTCTCAAGATAATCAATAAATATTATACCCCTTGCATCCCAAAATACTGTGGCCATTGGTTTTCCTGCTGACTTAACAGTTTTCGAATTCTTGGGACCACTTTTATTAACTTCTATCCATTGTTTTGACTGTTCCTTGCATTCTGGGATGTACTGATGGATCCATGTTTCATTAAAAGTTATGAATATTGTTGAACCCACAATTTCACTGTGGAGTATGATGGTGCATTATCACCATGAACAGAATCCAATTCATCTTTGATTAATTGCGGCGTATAACCTTTCATATAAAAGTGTTTAATTACCGCACGAAACTCTTTATTTTCCATTTTTCAAAAATTATAAACTTGTTTACTTCAATCACCTGTAACAAAGAAAATAATTATTAAATATTACTGAAATTTTGACAGATGGCTAATAAAAGAATACTTTTTTTAAAAAAAAAGTAGCTAGTAAAACAGAAAATGTGCCAGGCAAGTTAGTTTTGCGGTCGCCCTCTTATCATTGGTGGCTTGATTTGAAATCTGTCATTGCATGATCGAGTTTTTCTGGAAACATTTCGGTCTCAAACATTTGACTTAAAATTTTTTCTGGAAACAATAAGTATTCGGTCTCAAAAATTTGTCTTAAAATGCCATTGTATCTCAGGCAGTGTGGACAGTGGCTCCACCCTGTCAATTTTCACATTTTTTTTGATGTGGACAACATCTGAGCATCAAATGAGACCGATCCCATGCCCCAAAAGTGTTCCCTCCCAGAGATATGCGCGTTTTATGAAAGTGATGGTACACCAAAGCCACACGTATTTAAATATTTAAAATGGCTCTCCTGAACAAAACTGGTTTTTACCCTTAGGTCCCTTTCTATTTTGCGCGTCACATATAATGAAAAAATTATTAAGTTTTTAAACCCCATGATAACTTTTGGCCCACCCCTTATTAGCTGTTTCAAAGATTAATTCAAGGAATTATATAAACATTTAGATGTCTATATTAATGGTGAATAGCAATGTAGCCTATGATAAGTGCGTGAATACTTAGCGTTCTACTTTTTTGTGGCTCAGGCATTCTTTACACAAATTGAAAGCGAAAAGTAAGGCCTTACCTTCCGAGTTTACGCAATGTTGTTAAATGGGAAGGATGTCGAAATGGGCCGAGAAAGCTTACTGGATCCAAGAAAGGCCCGATATTAGGCATCCTACCTAATGATATCTTACTATATAAAATCCATTCCATAAGGCAACATAAAGGGTTGGCCATTTAACATTTTATATTTAAAACGGCTGTAAAAAAAAGGACCGATAACTTTTTAAAACTTCAGGTTTTATTGGTCGAACTTTGTCATTTTATAATGGAATACAATATCATTTATATGACTACCACAACTGGTTCGGCAATAACTTATCCGATCAACACAATTGTTCAGTACATTTTCGATTATTTCGGGTCTTCAATGGCAACTTTGATTTCATGTTTCAACGCTTCAATTGACTCTGGATGCTTTGCGTAACATTTATGGTTAATAGCTCTCTACAGAAAATAATCCAAAACGCTCACATCACAGCTCCGACGCGGCTTATTGATTTCACAATTTCGGCAGATTATTCAATTTTCACATACGTACTGTGTGTAAAATATCGATAGTTGCGTTGGCTGTCTGACATGTGGCCCCGTATTGTCAAAACCATATATCGTCCATGTCAGTCGCTTGAATTTTTGGCAGCTCATTCCTTACTCAAATTTAAACAAAAAAATGTTCCAATGATTTCAGCAAAATTCACAGCTAGCACTGACTAATTGTGAATGTATTGGCTTCTCAATAGTTACATGTGGTTTCTCTGAATATGCGGCATTTTTGCTTATTGACAAAGCCAACCAGATTAAAATAAGCTTTATTTTAAAATATGATTTGTCGGTAAAATTCTTTATCTCCTGCCAAATAATCTTCAGCTTATAGGGCGAAGGAAAAACGCATCCGATGGTTAGGAGGCTTCAGTTCCTGGACCAATTGAATTTTGCAATCCTTCAGATCTCAAAATTCTTCTCAAAGATGTACAAAAAATGTGCACTTTCTGTGAACGATAGCGAGTTGATGTTGATGGATGCTCTTGGACATTCTCAGCCACAGCAGCAATGTGTTTGATTGAACGCACTGGACGAGAATATACTTACTCGGGTTGGTGTGTCCAATATCGATCTATTTTCCTTCTCAAATTGACGCACAAACTGAACTGAAGGACGATCTTTTCTCGAATCTTCTCCTACAGTTTGCATTTAAGACTCACTACTTTGGAAGTAAGTTTTTAATATTTCCCAATATTGTTCGAGCGTTAAGCGTCCCATTGAAAACATCGAACATAAACCTGAAATTAAAAATAAAAATGAATGTTAATCTACCTTTCAAAGTCGAAGCATCAGGACTGCTAACTAGGAAGTTTAAATGAATATGAACATTGAATGAAACGGCAATTGGAGCACACATTATTTGCGGTATAATAACCCATCAATGCACTACAGTTTGTCAGTACAACAAGTAAAATCATGTATAAGTATATTTGAAACAATTTACGACTAGACTGTGGCCCACTTTAGTAAAATACATCTAAGACATATGGGTATTTCCATAGATACGCACATGACATTCATACAGCACCGTTTCGAAAAACACATACTAAAATCCTTTTTTTTGTTTCTGAATAGTATTTTCGTAGCTAAGTATTTATTGTATTTTTATTATAAAAGTCTTAGTCGGAAGATATTTACTTGTAACTTCAATTTAATTATATTACTTCAAAAGTTGCTATTGTTCTAAGCCTAATGCACTTCGTTACTGATATAGTATGTTTCTAATTGACTTTTAATTTTGCATTAACCTAGAGCAAAAGTGGGAAAATGCAAGATATTTCCCGTTCGCTCACGACCTCGTTTTTAACTTGTTCCTTTCCAACTTATCAAACGTCCCTTGTATGTTGTGTACCAGTCTCAGAAGTCAACGAGAATTGAGAATGAGTGAGTTGCATTGTGCCACACTTGTGTGTTTGGTTAACAAAAACAGGCGGCTTTTGAAAATTAACAACAACAACAACAACAAAATAGCCAAAGTCCTTATGGAAATCAACACTGTCACTTGTACAATCGCAGAAGCTCACAAACACATGCACCCATACACACACACAGAAAGCCATTTTCGGCCTATTAATTGAAATGCCGGAAAAACATTTGTTAAATACTGCAAGCAAAAACTGGCCGGTGACGAAGAAATTTTATCTGAACGATATCAAACAGCAGGTCACATAAATGTTGACTATTTTACAAGATTTTCAGTTTTTCCTGACTGAACATGTACGTATATGCTATTTTCTGTTTTTTTTTGCCATCTATTATAGTTCGATATACAAAAGCCGCGTCATACTGGCAGTGCTGGTTGAAAAGTGCATTTTATGCATGTACGTGAGTCACATGCACTTTAAACTTTTGCCATTTCACAAAACAAACGGAAAAAGAGAAAATTGACTTTTTGTGGAAAAAAGAGAACGTGCTATTTGGGGACACTTTTCATTCCAACAGGTAAATCTTTAAAAGTCGTCAAGGCTAACATTTTTTTGGCTTAACTTTTAAGGCCGAATCCTTTTCGACTTTTTAGTAATTGCTATTGAAAAAAGTCAGTTGGTATGTTTGAGTAAAAAACGGCATTCTTCACTCAAAACAGTGAGCACGATCGACACAGAAAGTAAGGTTCAAACGGCTGCTGCATTTGCAAGGAATAACTAACTCGGCCTTTATACTGGAAATGGTGCAGGAATTGTGAGGAAGATATTCGCTGAAAAATACTGAATTAGTTTTGTGCATTTGTGAAGCGTAGGAAAACAGTCTCAGGATTTGTGCAATTTTCAATACTCAAGTTCTGGAATTTAATGCAGGAATACCCCTTTTTTAAACCCCAAAAAATGTGGATTTTTATACAGAGTGTCCGCCGGTAAGGCATACTCCTTTGTTTGTTTATAACTTTTGATTAAATGAAAGAGAATGGATCTTATATTGATAAATGTTTTACTTAATGTCGGTCATTATGTATGGAATACAATATCAGATAAATGTCTGACTGTATTGGCCTCACAAATGCGAGCCCTTTTGAGCACATTTTTCATTATATTCAGCTCGGCGTCGAATTGAGATGGATGGGTTGTTTTGGACACTTTCTTGAGCAGCAGTAATATAGGGTGAACTATTTTGAGGTATTTTTTTCAATAGCCCTTTTCCACAGATTTCCCGTGAGTTGTGTTCAACTTTATTTCTTTTCAGTTTTGTGTGCCATCTCATCTTGAAAAGACTTACACCGAAACAACGTCTTTAAATTGTGCAACTGTACTTTATAATGGAAGTAAGCATTCGGTGAGAAACTGTTTTTGACCACAATTTTGTTCAGTGATGAGACAAATTTCTGGCTCAACGACAAAGTCAATAAACATAATTGCCGCATTTTTGCTGAAGAGCCACCATAAGAGGTTCAAGAGGTGCCATTATACCCAGAGAAAACTACGGTCTGATGCGGTTTATGGGCTGGTGGAATAATCGGTCCATATTTTTTCAAAAATGATGATGGTCGGAACTTGACCGTGAATGGAGCTCGTTGTCGCGCCTTGATATCGGACTTTTTGCTTCCTGAAATTGAAGCCCGTAATCTTGACGACATTCGGATTTAACAGGCTGGCTCCACTAGTCATACAGCTGCTCAAACAATGGATCTGTTAAGAGGTTGTTTTGAAAGCAGCCAATTTCACGTTTTGGACCGGTGAGTTGGCCGCCTAGATCGTGTAATATCACAGCTATAGACATTTTCCATTGGGGCTACGCAAAGTCCAAATTCTATGCTGACAAACCAGCTACGATTCAGGTTTTGTAAGCTAACATTACGCGTGTCATTAAAGCCATACAGATCCAAATGCTCGAACAAGTCATCAAAAATTAGACCCCCAGAATGGACACCCTGAAGGGTAGTTGCGGCCAACATTAAAGGGAAATTATATTCAAAAAATAAATGGCATAAAATATCCTTTCGAAAGAACCGCAATATTCCACATTTTATTTGATTAATTTTTATTTTGAAAAAATACCTTTAGATTGATCACCCGATATTTTCAGCCGATCATGCAGTACGTTGTAGTCCATGCTTGGGCTTATATCAGCTACAGACCCTCTTTCTTCGAAATCATTCGCTACACGATTAATAGTGCGTTTTGTTGGAAGGTTGACTTTTCCAAAAATTTCACTTAACTTTCTCATCGTCACAGTAATCGATGATTGATTTTGATAAAATTTTTAACGGTTTATCGAATATTTTTCCATAATAAATTTGCCACGTCTTTAATTTACGACTGCCAAATATGTACTGTCAAGACTAATGTTTAGCCAAATGGCGGCAAAACAAAGGAGCATACCTTTCTGGCGGACACCCTGTATTTGTATGTTTATTCAATTTGTTAGTCCGTTTGCAACACCTATTAATCGGAAACCCTATGTACTCGTAGTATATGTATTCAGTAGAGGTAACTGAGCCTATCATTTGAGGAGGCAAAGTATCGCTAACGATTACCAATTAAGGGGTTATCGGAACTGAATTTTTACACGTATTGGTTGTTGTTACTTATGGTTGGTTAGAAGTACTCCGTGAATTCTGTTGTCATAACCACGGACTTTTGTTAACTGGAGCAACAAATGGTCAAATTTAATGAATTTGGTTTATTTGATCGAAAAATTAAATCTAATTTAGCTTGTATGTATCCTTATCAGCATCAAATTTGTGTAGTGGGCCATTAAGTGAAGTTTCGGTGTTACAGTTTCCCAAGTTGGAAGTTTTGACGAAATGCTTTTCCTATATAAAATTCTTATAATTTTTCTTAGTGTTTATCAATTTCCACTCGACACAATCTATTATGAACTCTCCTATTAAAAATGGTAAATACTGTATTAGAGTAAACATTTTAGAAGTAAATAATTTGAATTCTTCTTTATTAAAACCATCTAAATCGAATGACGGAGGCTTAACAGTATTGGGTCCGAAATAAAATGTATCTATGCTCTTATTAAGAACCTCTATAAAAAATGATTTTCTTTAGGTTACAAATATTTAATTGCAACTATCAAATCGTAATGGCATGCATCAAATCGACGCAGTTGTTTTCAGCCACATAAAAATTCGTTAAACTGTTCAAAATCGAGTTTTCTTTAATTCCTTTAGCATGGGGTGTTTAGAAAAACCGTTAAAATAGTTTTTCAAGTTTCTTAAATAAGTTTTCAGAACATAAATATTTTGCTTCATTAGAGCTAACTCTGCAAAATCTGCAGTAATGAAATGAATTAAAGGATTCGGAAATAACAAGTATTGAATTCATTCCTAAATTTTATATATGCTTTATTTGAATTATTGAATCTGTTCCAAAGGAGCCTAACAATAAGTATACGAATCTTAAGTATAATTCAATAATGAATCCTAGTATGGATTTCTTGTAATGTGGATCTCTGCTAATTGGCAGGAATTTAAATTAATTTGGTCAAAATAGTATATTACTGGTATGGATCACATGTCTGAGAATTTTAAACCTGGTTTGGCTTAAACCTCGTGATAAAGGGCCAGAGGACCCTTACAGTCACTTACAGTGTGTTCGCGATATTATGTAGAGTGAAGAACTCTAGTTATGTATGTATGACGGATAACTCTAGAATAATTTAGGTTTTGTAGGTTTTCGGGTTTGCTGTTTTAAGGATCACGTATGAGAGCATTTAAGCCACGTGACGTAGAATAAAGGATTCTACACAGTCTTTTTTGAGTGTTCGTCCTCGATTGATATCGACTGTTTTAAAAAACACGTATAAAATCATTTAAGCCACGTGAAGTAGAAAAAAGAATTCTATACAGTCTTTCGGGTGCGTGTGTTCGCGATTATTGTTACGGATGAAGCACAAGTGAAGATTAGAAAACACGGCGTTCGTTTCTCTGAAGTCTTAAAGATCTTGGACTGCACAATAATTGTCTAGCAAGCTTTATAATTGTCTGTGCTTTATATTGATTTTTTGAATTGCCTCTTTAACGAGAGGTATTTTTAAGTCTCGGTGGATGTTTTCATTCCTCATATACCAAGGGGCACCGGTAATGAGCCGCAATGTCTTCGATTGGACTCTTTGCATTTTGTCGAGATTGCTCGAGCTTGCTTTGCCGCATAGCTCGGCACCGTATAACCGGATAGATTTGATTGCACTATTGTATAGCAGGACCTTATATACAAGGCTTAGTTTTGAGTTCGCGTTTAGGAGCCAGTGAAGTTGATGGACCTTAAGTTTCAGTTCAATGTCGGACAAAAGCTAGAATTCAGTGTAAAAGTTGCCTGTGAGCACGCAGAAAAAAAGTATGGTTGTGGTGACAATATTCGAAGAGGATAATACTATTGTTCGGTATATGGTTGTGGTACAACAATAGTATGATCCTCACAACAATAGTTTGATTCAATTACAACCATACTATGATCCTCACAACAATAGTATGATTCACACATAACCATACTTTGATCCCTACAACCATATTATGATTCACACTCAACCATACTATGATCTCCACAAACATAGTATGATCCTCTCAACCACAGTATGTTTCATATACAACCATAGTATGATCCTCACAGTCATACTATGATTCACACGCAACCATGTTATGATCCCTACAACCATAGTATAATCACTATTTAGATTTGAATTATGAAAATTATTCAAAAATACATTAAATTCAAAATAATAGGGAGTGATTTAGTTCACAGTAGAAAAAATAAGTTTAAATAAACGTAAGCGTTTTTATTAAAAATATTACAGGTCAACAAAACCAAAGCAGCTTGTTTAAAACATTTTAAATGCAATAAAAAAGTACTATTACTGCATTAGATCCATACCAATTACATTTGTTCTTAAAAGCATATTTGAATAAAGAAAAATTACAATCATTCAATGATTGCCGTAATCATAGTATTGATAACATAAAACGCAAAACACAATACTTTTGTCGAACCAACCATATTTATATTGTTGCTATAACCATATTTTCATTTTTAAATTTGGCAATAATTCTATTGTTACATTTCAACAATATTAATATTGCAGCAATTATACTATTGTCAAAAATAAATTCAGTTAACAATGCTATGGTTGCCGTGACCATGTTGTAACCTTGTTTTTTCTCTGCGTGTGCATTTAGCCTCATTGACTTTTATTCTCCTATAAGAGAGCCTAGATTCTACCCGTCTGAGATGTACACCTACGAGTATATTCATAGATGCAATATCCTGCTTTTTATGTGCGGCCATTATAGCGGTATTGTCGGCAAAAGTGGATGTTAGCACGTTTGGGCTGGTAGGGATATTTGCGGTAAACAGAAGGTAAAGGATAGACCACATGACGCTTCCCTGGGGCACACCTGCTAGTATTTCGCGGTCATCGGTGACGTGTTGCCCACATTTGACTCTGAATCTGCGGTTTTCTAAGTAAGACTCAAGAATTCGATGCGTATTTGCCGGTAAGTATTTGCAAAATTTTGATTTTTTCATTCCTAAATGATCACCCCCTATTACGCATGAAACTAACTTTATAATTTTTAATTACAAGAAATTCCAGTATTCTGTAAAATATTTAATATGTCAACAATTTTTTTGCGGAAAATTCTAAGATGATCTAGATATGTCCGTCAGTTAGTCTGTCGAAAGCGCGAAAGCCTTCAATCGAAGTATCCTATAATCATGAATTGTGCATGGTGATGGATTATGGTCATGAGCTATTTGGGATAGTAAATGAATGAAATCAGCCTACTTCGAAAAAGGTACACTTTTTTGAGTAGTCTTAACAGATAATAATGTTTCTTGAACGAACAAACATATGGTCCATATGGGCAAAACGGTCGATAAATAGAAGTTTAGTTAAAGCAAATTTTGCTACGAATCATGATACGTATATTTGGCTTCGATTGGGGTCGGGCTTAGCCACCAAGGTCTCAAAAAATGTTGACTTTAATTCACGGTAGAGGGTATATTAAAATTCGTATTGGTCGAACTTAGTGTCGTTTCTACTTATGTTAAAATAAACTTTACTTGAAGTACTTATAGTCGCTGAAGTACAAATCAAACTAATTTTAGATCTTGCGTTGAAACTTTTTGATGTTTTTGGGAGCAACATTCATACGAAGAAGAACTGGGTTTGTTATCTATTTTACAGGGTATCCTTAAAGGACATAACAATTTATATACTCGTATTAATAAAACACAGAATATTTAAGATATAGAGTTCAAATTTGTTCTAAGTGTAGCGCAAATGTTTTATTTTAAGAATGTAATTCGATTTCGGCCATATGACCACCACGAGCCCGTGTACAGCAATCTGTCCTGTTGGATGTTGTCTCTGAGCTCGCCCAAGTTGCTGGCTTGTTGGCATAGAACAATGACTTGATGTGGAGCCATAAAAAGAAATCCAATGGCGTTAAATTGCATGAACGGGGTGGCCATTAGACCGGACCATTTCTCGAGATGATACGTTTACCGAATTTGTCTAAGTAAATCGATTGTAACGCTTGCTGTGTGGCTAGTGGCACCATCTTGTTGAAACCACATAGTGACTCATGTGGGTTTGTTGCTGTCCAATAACGCATATTTTGTTTATTGACAAAACCACTCAGCTAGAAATAAGCTTCATCGCTTCTTTCGATAAAATTCTGGATTTTCGTAAAATTTTGTAATTTTTAATGATTTCCAAACTTTGCTCGTAATTTTGTAATTTTTAATGATTTTCAAACTTTGCTCGTAAGTGAACTTTACCATGATGAAAATTTTGACTTTGACTAACATTTTGACAGATCATTAAAAATGTTTAAGGGTGCACTTACAGATACAAAATTGTTATATCCCTTTTGGAAAACCCCTTATGTTGGCTACAGCAACGCGGCAAATATATAGGGTGATTCATCTAGAAGTATTAATTTCAAAATAAAAAAAAATACAAAAATTCAAAACAAGTGTGGAATCTTTTTTATTCATTCGAAAGAAATTTTATGCCATATAGTTTTTGAATATAATTTTCTTCAAATGTTGGCCACAACTACGCCTCAGGGTATCCATTCTGAGGGTGCAAGTTTGGACGACTCATTCGAGCATTCCGACCGTTATGGCGTGAATGACACGCGAAATGTTGTCTTCCAAGACCTAAATCATAGCTGGTTTTTCAGCATAGACTTTCTACTTTCCGTAGCTCCAAAGAAAAAAGTCTAAAGGTGTGATATCACATGATCTAGGCGGCCAATTCACCAGTCCAAAATTCGAAATTAGCTGGTCTTCAAAATTACCTCTCACTAGATCCAATGTTTGACCAGCTGCATGGCAAGTGGCACCGTCCTGTTGAAACAAAATATCGTCAAGAATACGGACTACTGTTTCAGTTAAAAATAGCGAGCACCCTTGAAAGTTACGTTTCGACCATCATAATTTTTGAAAAAATATGGACCAATAATTCCACCAGCCCATACACTGCACCAAACCGTGGTTTTATTTGGATATATCAATAATGGCACCTCTTAAACCTCTTCTGGTTCCTCTTCAGCCCAAATGCGGCAATATTTTTTATTGGCGTTGCTATTGCGCACGAAATGGGGCTCATCACTAAACACAATTTTAGTCAAAAACAGCTGATCTTCTTGTTTTTTTGCCGGAAGCTCATTTCCATATTACAGTTGCCAACATTTGAAGGAAATTATATTCAAAAAATAAATGGCATAAAATATCCTTTCGTATGAAAAATAAAGATTCCACACTTGATTTGAATTTCAGTATTATTTCATTTTGAAAAAAATACCGCTAGATGGATATCCCCATTATTATCTCAATTTAACGAATCTTACTTCGTTATTTTTATGTCAGAACAGCAACCAGTAACAACATAATTCGAATCTCAGTCTCCTTTTTTGAGGAGCAGGGATCAGTGTCAGCATCCTTGGGCGTTACATAAGCGTCAATAACGCCCCTTCAGGTGTACTGTTTGGTGCGGTGCTATGGCTGATAATGTTATCGGTCCATACATTTTTCAAAATAAGAAGGGTCAACCAGAAACTATTAACGGGGCTCTGTTAGGACTATATTTGAACATTTTTTGCGTTAACAGGTTGGAAACATTTCTAAGGTATAATTGCAGCAAGATGGAGGCACATACAGCACGAGCTACAATAGAGCTGCTTCGTAACATTTTTGGTGAAACTCCAGTCTTATTTGGGCATGCATTCCGACCACGCGTGCGCACATTGGTGTAACTGTCAACATTCCTCGCCTGACTACCACTAGCGACTAACGGCTGGCAATGGGGGAGGTGTACAATATTTACTTGAAATTTATTTTTAAAAGTAAATGTCGGAGATTGCACTTTTGCGTTTTAATAAATATATTTATCTCTGGCGGTTTATACATATGTGTTTTGCTTAAAATAAATAAATAAAAAAAATAATTTAAACGTCTTTAAGTCCGGCCTATACGAAATGTATATACCCTCCACCCGCCCTACGTAAAAAAATGCAAAAATGGTCCGTTTTTTGGGCCTATAACAGCCAAACATTAAAATTACTCTATAATTAAAATTAGCAGCAAAATTTGCTTTAATTTGATTACGATTAAATCTGAATTTGTTTCATGCAACTTTGTCATTGAGACTGCACATGTGTGCACACTTTGGGTCTTTTTTTCAAAGCCTCCTTAAATCGGTCCAATAAGCTGGCATAATATTCGCCGTTTGTTATTTTTTCTTTTAACAGTAATCGATATGGATTATTCCATGTGCATCCCAAAAAAAACTGTTGCTATCACCTTATTGACCGACAAAGTCACCTTGGCCTTCTTCGGAGCCAGTTCGCCAGGAGTTTAGACTGCTGATTGGTCTCCGGAGTGTTGTAATGTATTCATGTTTAATCCACAGTTACAAAACGCCGGAAAAACTGATTCGTATGGCGGTTAAACAACTCGAAATAATCCTTTAAAGTTGTCACACAATTATGTTTATGGTCAATTGAGAGTAAAAGGCGGCACCCATCTTACAGACAGCTTTCTTAAGCCCAACTGATCATGTAAAATCGAACCGCACTGCCATATGAAATGCGTTTGGCATCAACAATCCCAAGCACTTTTATTCTTCGATCGGCCAACACCATATCGTGGATTTTTCGACATTTTCAGGTGTGTTGACCTCAATCGGCCATCCAGAACTTTCAGCGTCATTTGTATTTGTGCGACCACAACGAATTTCAGTAAACCACGTTTTTACCACTGAAAGCGATGGTCTTCATTGTATTTCTCAGGCTTTGTTTGATTGACGGTTTTTTTCCATAAAAAATAATGTTTAATGACCAAAATTCACTTTTTTCATTATTAAAAAAAACCCACGAGGTTGTATGTTCTAAACAGTAGTAGCAGTATTGCATTTCATATAACTACGAGGGAAGTTGAATGCCCTTGTATGAGTATTTCATTCATTAATAAGCAGTAAGACATTACTTATTGAACAGTATATTTTTTAAAGTATCAAAACAGATTTTTTATTAAGTTCTTTTGACTTTTTCGTCTCGGTGGACCTTCCGCTGGAATAGTACAACGGCTATTTTTTTGATATAGTCCTTGTACAAATTGTTGGGGGCCAAAAAATAGCTTCCAGTGGACATACCTATTACTTTTCTCACGAAGCTTTAAATAAAAATATATTTGCAGTTTGATTAAATTTGGGTGAAGGCCCTAGGGCCTAAAATCTTACCTTTTCAAATGTGAACAAAAATAATGATATTTTCCAACAAATTCAAATATTAACTTATTTTTAAACAAGCCTTAATTAGCAGCAAATGATTTTGTTGCATTGTATAGTCTAAAAAAAGAGACGATTAGTTCTATAACTTCTGATTGTGAATATATTTTCTATCCCTTGGCAAAAGTCTGAAACGGGAATGTCGGCCAATAAATTTTTTTTACATTTAAAAAAAATCAACAGTCGGTTTGGTAAAAAACGAAATGCCGGTTTTCTGAAAACCCCGCTTTTTTGGATATTATAATTTCTACCATAATTTCCTTAAATGTCCTAAGTTCCTATTGTTTCAAGCCATTTACGAAAATGGCCCCCTTGCACCCACATCCGCTAAGAAAGCAATTTCTATGTGTGACATGAAATTCAATTAATCTCACACCATATGCTCCGGATATTTGTAATATTGACGTCCAGGTAACTCTCACTTTTGTCCCTTATACGAGCAGACACACAAAGGACCTTCGCACGAGTGCACAGACACACACACACACATGTAAGCGAGTACACATGTACATGACATTACATTGCATCGTAATGCTGTAATGACATTGGACAGGAGCCAATTGATGAAGGAGGTAATAATCGACGACGACGAAGAAGCAGAAGCTGCTGCCGGTGCTGTGGCATGGTTTGCATTGTAAATTAAAGAAGACAATAGGGATCGACAATTGAATATGTTTGTGAATTATGTTAACTTAATTAAATGCACATTTGTGCAGGGTCATAAATTATAACATTACAATGAAGTTGACGTGAAGATGAGTGCGTAGGGACAAAAGGAAATACTTACACATATGTACGTCTGTCTATACATGCGAATACGTGGGAGTGGTAGAAACGAGCGGATATCCTTCGCAAAACGACAAATTGATATAAATAAATTTGGGTAGAGCTTATAGAAATACACGCAAGCTTGATCTCGTGGACTTGGGCGACATAGGTAGGTATTGGAATTTATTGTCAATACCATTCGTCCAAATTCCTCAATTGAAATATAATGTGCTTACTAGACATTATATTTCAATTGAGGAAGAGTTCTTTGTTCTACAGCAGTTTCCAAAAGTACACACCAAGATGAAATCAGTTGGAAATCGGTCCAATCTATAAAAATACGGTTGGATAAACAGACATACCATTTGATGGTAGATACGATAATGCAACAGGTGACAAACAATAAATAGACTATACCAACAAAATTCAGTAGAACTTTTGGTTGCCATTATTGGTGGTTATGGCAACCAACCAATTAAGAAGTACATGTTATTTTGGAACAAATTTGCAACAATTCCATCCAATTTGTTTTGTGTTACTAGGATTGGGTTCTTTGATGTTTCATATAATGTACCTTCACCAGAGTCGTATTCTGAGAAGAAATGCATGGATGTTGCAGCGGATACTGATATCTGTTTGAAGATCAATACTTCGGAAATTTTTTGAAGAACAAATAAATTTTTTAAAATACAATTTTAAAGACTTTGAAGGTCCTATAAAGATTGATTGTATAGTAAATAAAAAAGTATAATAATATATAATATTTAATTTTTCCCACTTGAAACAACCAAGGACAGCAAAGTGGCCCATAAGCTCAGAATCAACCAAGTATTGAATTGAGTTTTGAGTTTGGATTATTTTTTTATTTAAACATATAAAATGTAACCATCAGTTGGTCCAGTTCACAAACGTTTGTGCTAATGACAGCAGAACTCGAATATAACTTAAAACCAACAATTTATAACAACAACCAATACATGTACCATTTCAGTTCTAGTCATTTTTATTAGTTGGGGTAACCGATATTTTGTCTTTTCAATCGATAGTTCCCTTTACTGAATATGGCCGTTAACACAACCGACCATCTTTAAATATGTCGGTTGTGGCGGTGGCTTGCATCGATAGTACATGTAACCTCCAATATTTGGTTTGCAAAAAAAAAAAACGGTTGAGGCAACTAATCTATTCTTCGTGTGAAGCTTTAATTCTTCCAAACTGTGGGGACCGTTGGTTAAATTTCGTTAAATATGTCGGAACCGTAGCAGGCGGACTAAATGATATGGCGTTTTTTAGTTACGTAAATTTTTTACACACGCAGGGAACAGATTGTTTGCCACAACTGAATTTGTTTGCCAATCAATTGGTTCAGGTTCCATGTACTTCGAGTATTCCATCAGTACAACCGAATGTTAGTTGGTGCTCTGTAACTTTCAGTTTTTGTAAGTGAAGAATCGGTAGATAATACGAAGACCAAAAAATATTTTTTGAAAAGTCTAGATGCCGCACTACTTTAACGAAAAAAATTTAAATTTTCAGTAGAGGCAAAAAGTGTTTGCTTATATAATTGAAGTACTCTTAAGCATAGGGTGCATCGTATCGAACAAAGAGTAGAAAAGATGATGGAAGATTTTTACTGAACAAATTAGATTACACGATTTGCTTAAAGCAGTAATAATAGTATTATTTTCGGTTTGGATTATGATGCAAGATTATATATCATTGCCAATATTCGGTTACAACAACAAAATGTTGGCAAAACTATTGGTTGTTATAGCTATCAGTTATAGAAAATAAATACATTTTATGCCTTTAATTGATATGACCAATAAATTTCTTGCGTCTACTTTACGATGATCATATTTATAATTTAGTAGTATGTCGAACCGAATATCAATTACAATTATAAACATTTGGTGGTTTCAACTGAATTTCTTTTTTTTCCACAGAATTAAAGTAGATCCAACCGATTTGCTATTAAATTTTTCTCTGTGTTTAGTTGTAATCGTCGGTTTTTTGAATTCCTGGTTCACCTCGAGACACATTTTCTCCGATTCCATTTCCATTATTAATGAAGCAGCAAATTGGTTCTGCTCTATCATTTGAAGCCATTTGGGAGAAGAATATGGTACTTATTTTCTATTGAGTCATTCTGAATTAATTTTCGCTCTTGTAAGGTGCATGTTTTGTAGGGAAACCCTTTTAATTTTCTAAGCATCCAGTGTGACTCATGTCATTCTACACAGATTTATACGTTTTGACAGGATCCCATGCACAGACAATGTTTCTTCAAGAGTTTGTGTTATTAGAGTGAAGACGGTTCTATAAGTATGTTCGATGAACAGATGGTAGTATCAACTTTTGTCTTGCGTGGCAGAGTTTATAATTTTAAACAATTGTTAACTTATTCAATTTGATGCCACACTGATAAGATTAAAGCAGATTACATTGGTGTCGATCGTACACACAAAAAAATTTTATCGGTTCAATTAAAAAATTCCAATACACAAAAAAAAAAAATTATTAGGAATCCTGTGATAAACAATTTGATATATAAACTAAATTAGTCGTAAGTTGTTTATCAAAAATATTTCCGATTGTAGAGATAAACAAATTCACATTTTTAAAAACAAATTGTAAGGCGTTTATTAAAAATATTTTCGTTCTGAGGCAATGAAACAGTTTTCATATTTTTAAAAAAATTGTAAAAATTTTTCAAAAAGTAGACTAAAAGACTTTTAGTTGCAAGCAGGGGGTTCTGCAGTACTGCATATATACTTAAACACACACACGATACAGTGCATGAACTTAGTTAATTTCATCGTTGTTTCCTTCGATTAAAGATTATTGCAATATCGAATAAATACTTAGTAGGGACATAAATACTGTTACACACGTTTTATGCTGTAAAATAAAAAGTACTGAATGTTTTTGTACCAAATATTTTTTAATATACGAGTATTAATTGATGTATATTGTATCCAAAAAGAATCTATTTATTCGAAATGTCAGCCTTTTGCCTTTACACACGTTTTAAGTCGCACTGGCCAGTTGTTAATAGCTGCACAAACCTCGTCCATTAGAAAATTGGCCACAGCTCCAAAGCAGTCTTAACAGATCAAATGTTGGGGCATCTTTTGTCCTCTAAAACCGTCCACAATTTATAATCCAATGGGTTCAAATCTGGACTGCCTGAGGGCCATTCTTCAAAGGAAATGAAGAAGCCTTATGGGCCGGCGCAGAATCCTGCTGGAAAGTCCATGGCTGGTTTTGGATCAGTAAATTGTTAAGAGGCTTCACAACAGCTTCCAAAACGGTTTCTTGGTAAACCTTGGCCAATGTTTTGACTCCTTGTTCGCAGAAATGCAGGTCAGTGACCCCATCGTAAGAGACACCCCACCAAACCATGACTGAAGCTGGGTGATGACCCTTTTCCACCCTTGGGATCAGTTCAGATGCTTCCTTAGATGACCGCGCAAATACTCTATCATTTTGCATGTTAAGTTTATCCTGAACGATAAACATTTTTTCATCGGTGAGCAAAATTTTTCTGTGTTATCTGTGTTATTTTCTGTGTTCAAGTTATAAGCGTGCTTCACCAAAAGACGTTTGCATTTTTCAATTAAAATTTTTTTTAAAGCTGCAGTCAATAAATATCCGGTACGTCGTTTGAAAGCCTAAGTCCCAAGTCTTTTTTAATGATTCGATTCATGGACTTTTGTGTGATATTCATCTCACGGGCCACCATTTTCTGTTTTCGGAGCGGATTTCTGTGAATTCTTGATTTAACGGCTTGGATGACATGCGGTGTTCGAACAGAGCGTGGGCCCGACCGGTGGCGGTCTTTTACATCTCCAGTCTCTTCAAACAGTTTTGTGCATCGGTAGACGAACATGCGGCAAATCCCTAGTGGTCGGAGCGTTTTGAAAATATCGCTTTTTTCATTCACACTTGAAAATCGCTATTACAGCGATACGGTTCTCATTATCTGACCACTCCATGATGAAAGTTGAAACAATTTTTATTTTATAAAATTATTTTTCGGCTTGAGGTCATTTATTTAAACTCGTTGTTCTGTGTTGTTTAAGTTTTATTTATCCCAATATTTCGATTGACTTCGTCAATCATCTTCAGGGGTTGTCACTGACAAAATACAAAACATGATTACATTTAATAAACAAAACATTAACATAATATTTGAAAAATAATAACATTAACAAAAACAATGTCGTCCGTCTGATTATCACTGTCAACTGATTTTTGTGTTACTCTTCCCATTGCAGACTAACGCTGTTGAGGTTAGCTTTCAAAACCCATATGACATTAACTGGGTATGTTCAGTTCTACTATTGAAATGGGTGTGTTCAATGTTGTAACAGCATTTATGTCCCTACTAAGTACTTATATTTTAGCTTATTCACGAAATGTTTAATTGAGTGGTAATAAAAGTAAAATACCAATTTTTGGTTGAAATTAAAGGGTTATCTTTTTTTTGTGCGTATTGATCGTTGTTCGAAATAATATAGTAAAAAAGAACTTGTATGCGATGGAAAGAAGACTTATTTCACCGTAGTGGGTACAATCGTTCGTGTTTTATTTCGAATGGTACATATTACACTCAGATTCTGAACATTCAGATCGACATGGTAGCTGCTAGCGCTGTCAAGTTAGACTCCACGGGATTTTAGATGCAAAACACTAGTGGTCATCCATGTATCCCAGATAGGCTCCCAGTTGAATTATGGCCATTGTCAGATTATTGATATCCAAGACTTACCTTCGATAGGAGATTCGGGTAAGATTTCCTTCCAGAAGTGAGTGGAAAGGAAACAGACTGTAACAGAAACTCGACGATATATGCACTGACGGATCAAAAATGGCATGTGAATTGGAGCGGGTATATTCTCCAAAGACGCACATCTACGGCATCCTTACTCTCTTCCTAAGGAATCAAGTGTTTTCCAGCGGAGATTTTCGATATTAAGGAGTTCTGTTCTTTACTGTCAGCAAAGGGTGCAACGGGCAGCATGTGTATTTGCGATGACAGGCAAACGGCTCTCTTTGCTCTCAAATCCTTTTCAACCACATGATCACTAATTTGTGCATCACGATAGATGTGCCTTCCATATGGTTTAATGGTATAGAAACCTATTAGGGAATGTACGGGCTGATGAAATGCCAAGAGCTAGATTTTGGAATCTGAATGTCTAGAATCATGATTTTTTGGTGAAGTTTTCCTGTATATCTACAATAGACCCGGACAATCTTCTTAGTTTTCTCAACTGTACGGAATGGTTATGAGAAATCAACATACACGATTGGTATTCCGAGTGAGGTGGCACTACTAAAAACGGTGCTGGCGTTTTTCTGACTTAAAGAATAATTTCTAAAAGCAAAGAGAAACTTCTCTTAAATCATTGAGCTCGATAAAATTCGTATACTTACTGACCGAAGTTTCCCCATGTTCATTCATGGAATGTTTTCAGAATGAAGTAAGTGAGTAACCTCAGGTTATACTAGTAATCGAGGTGCAAGATAATCATGACACTAAGGCGGCATGCTTTTTTTGTGAATTCGTTTGTCATAATTCACCAAAGTTTGGTAACAGACTTGTATCTTATCTCAAGATAGTGAGTGAGTAAAAGAACTAACGCACTGATAGGGAACTACTATTCAAAACTTAATATTGCCTGACTTTATTTATTAGTTTTATTTAAATTATTAAATCTGCCCCTTAGATGTCTAACAATAAGTATACGAGATTATTTAAATTTTTTAATATTTCAATGCTTGTTGTTGTTGTAGCGGAACATAGAACCGGGGCGACAGCCCTTGGCCGAAGAATTGCTCCTTCGGGTCGATCCAGTGCTAAGAACCGGGGGTCGTGGGATCGAGGATTATTAGGTTATGTGGTTCTCTGTGTATTGTTGGCAGGATTTGCATTATTTTGTTGTAACGGGTGCTCAATCTAGAGTTAATTTTTCAATAGGGTTTTTTTAGATAACGTGTGTTGTGTTATACTCTATTGTTTTTTCTTTTCAGTATTGTTTTCCATTTGCAGAAATTGTAGCCTAACGATGATCCTGCACGTCGCCGTTTCAGTATTTGGGGTCTTCAAAAGCGCGAGAAGATCCGCTGTTTTCGACCATAATTTTGTTCAACGACGAGACATATTTCTGACTCAACGGCAACGTAAATAAACAGAATGGCGCATTTTGGCTGAGGAGCAAGAAGAAGTTCCACGGGTGCCATATTACCCAGGGAAAAAACGGTTTGGTGCGGTTGATGGGATGGTGGAATCATTGGTCCAAATTTTTTCAAAAATGATGATAGCCGGAACGTAAACGTTTACGGAACGCCATGATATTAGACTTTTTGCTATCTAAATTGAAGCCCGTAATCATGACGACATTTGGTTTCAACAGAACGGTGTCACTTGCCATACAGCTGCTCAAACAAGGGATCTATTAAGAGGTCATATCGAAGAGCAGCTAATTTTACGTTTTGGACCGGTTACGTAATTGACCGTCTAGATCGTGTGATATCACACCTATAGCCTTTTTCTTTGGGGCTACTTAAAGTCCAAAGTCTAAATCGACAAAACAGCTATAATTCAGCTTTTGAAGACAACATTACGCGTGTTATTAACGCCATATTTTATGGCGAGGTTACAATTTAGGCTACAATTTCTGCAAATGGAAAACAATACTGAAAAGAAAAAAACAATAGAGTATAACACGACACACGTTATCTAAAAACACTTATTGAAAAATTAACTCTAGATTGAAATGCTGCAACGAGTCATCCAAATTGGACCATCAGAATGGGGCGTAGTTGGAGCTAACATGTGAAAAAAATTATATTCAAAAAATTAATGGCAAAAATGTGCTTTGGAATGAAAACTAAAGGCTACACACTGGTTTTGAACTGTGGTATTTTTTTACCACAGTGGCCACCTGACCAAAATCATTTTTAAAACATAATGGCAAACCCTTATCTTTATAATAAAGCTAAATTCTTGGCCAAAACATTTAATTATATGCGATATTTTTCTTCTCGAAAACCACCCGTCTGAAAAAAACACCCTTTAAATAACTCTGGTTTAGTAGACTGGACGACTTTAAAATGGTAAGAGCGATTTTGTTTATAGGCGCGGCGTTGTAAGTGCTGCTGTAGGCCTTAGGTTGTTCGCATAATTGAGAATTTTAAACCAGGTTTGGGTTAAACCTCGTGAAAAAGCCTCTATAGTCAGACATTTTCATGGTTGAGGTACAGTGCGTTTTTTTGTGTTGACTGTTTTAAAGATCACTTGTTCGAAAATTTAAACAACTTTTGGTTCAAACATCGTGAGGAAAAATAAGGAATTCTACACAGTCTTTTTGATGTGTGCATTTGCATCTTGTTGGCCTTTAGGTGTTCACATGATTGAGAAATTTAAACCAGGTTTTTTTAACTTTGTGAAATACAGGCGGAAGCCTATAAAGCCGGACATTTCTGCAATTTCAGTGTTGTAGGTTGTTGTGTTGACTGTTTTAGGATCTTGTATTAGATCATTGAAACCACATTTGGTTTAAACCTTGTGACATAGAAGTGGAGGACTCTAGTTTCACTGTAACAGAAGAGGCCCAGTCTAGATAAGAAAACCAGGCGTTCAATTCTCCAAAGTCTTAAAGCGCTTAGACTTCACAATAATTGTCTTGCTAGTAAGTTATTTATCTGTTCGTTAGTGCCTTATATTGATGTCCTAACTGCCTCTTTAACAAGAGGTATTTTTAATGTCGGTGGATGTTTTCATTACCCACAACCCATTAACTAACCTAAAGATTATTTTTTTTATTTAGTAGTCCCGAAAAGTGCACTAATGTTCTCACCCGGATATTAACCTAGGATTACTAGAGTGGTAGTCTTGAATTGTAATAATGTAAGCACGGTGACGTGCATAGTTTCATCGATTGTCACCCTTTTGTCTAGTCATAACCTTGTATATAAATTTTAAAAAATTACAAAAATTTTTCATCATGCAGACTTTTTTTAAGATCTATTCTAGAAACGCTTAACGCCATTGAGTTAAGAGTTGTCGATAAAACCAGCGAGTGCCCCTCTTGTCGCTAAATACTTATAAATTATCAATTCAGGCACAACTAATTTTCGTAATGCTAATTGTCTACTAGAACAACTTTGTGGCGATTCTGCCCTTTCAAAATCTCTTATCTCAATACCAACTTTGTAATTTTTATAAGTTATGAGATTAAGTCTGTTGAATATATGAGTAGTTTTGATAGTACCACACATTTTGTTTTTTATCCAGTCATAGTTATAAAGTCTTCAGCTAAAACACAACTATTTTTATCTACACAAAACTCCTGACTCTACTCTCGCTCCTACTTGTGCATAGGCGTCCAACTGCTTGGTTTTGATTTCAACAAAAAAAGAAATCAATGTCATAAGATTTTATTTAAATGACTTTAAATATGTTGAAATGATTATTTGCGACGCATGTGATCGATAACATGTTAAAATTAATTATTTCGAATAAAATCACAAAGTGTCATAATGTTTTATTGTGGTACGAAACAGGTGTCAAAAATATTTGCGCACATTCGAAAATCATTAAATATAAATTTTGATGGTCGTTTGGATGATGGCTTTAAATATTTATGCAAAAACAATATTGTTTTTTTGTTTCTGTTATTTGAGGATGTCGGGGTTTATCTTTAACTTTGTTAGTCTACATTATAGAAGTTTGAGCTATGAATGATGTTTATCGTTTCTCCTCAGAAGTAGCATTTTATAGTCGAATATTTTGATTTCACCTTTATAAACATATCCTGACAGTCAGACAATCTTAAAAGAACGAAAATTTGTTATTTTCTCCAACTAGTTTGTAAGTCGCAGAACTGTAAACGATCTCAGACCAGATTATTCGATTTTGGGGATTTTTCCTCAGTCCTTTGCAGACATCATTTTATAACGGGTGATCAAAGGTATTTTTCTCAATTAAAAAAACCGAAAGTCAAAGTGTGGAATCTTTATTGCTCATTTGAAATGACATTTAATGTAATTTTTTTTGTATATAACTTCCTTTAAATGTTAGCAACTGTATTATGGAAATTAGCGTTCGGTGAGAAACGGGAAGCTCCGCTATTTTCGACGGCCATATCAATAAACAAAATTGCCGCATTTGGGCTGAAGAGAAACCAGAAGAGGTCCAAGAGGTGCCATTATTCCCAGAGTGTCATTAGAACTACAGTTTGGTGTGGTTTATGGGGTGGTGGAATCATCGGTCTATATTTTTAAAAGCATAATGATGTCCTCATGTCATGACGTTTTGCGACCTGAAATTAAAGCCCGTTATATTGACGACATTTGGTTCCAACAAGACGGCGCTACGTGCCATACAGCCAAAAAAAAAATTAATTTATTAAAGGAAACTTTTGGTGAGCGCATTATCTCGGATCAGATTTAATAAGTATTTCGTACAGTGGCTGGGCCTCACATGAGGACGGATCTTTGCGTGGGAACAACTTCAAAACATGAAACGATATAGTCCAATTTCACTCGCCAAACTTATTTAACAGGTAACAATATTGTATTAGTTTCCCAGTGTTGGGGAAAGATCACTTAGATCGCAATGTGTTACACCTAAAAAAAGAGACAGTTCTTTAAAGTGGAGAGAGCATAGTCGCCGTAGACCCAGAAATGTTGATTCGACGTAGATGTAGAGTTGGACCTACTCGACATGCAGTTTCTGGCATCAACGTTATTCCTTAAGAAATGGTAAAGCCTACGCAGTAACTGTCTATGGTCCTCCATACATAAGTAGAGTAACGGTAACTGATACGTCGGGTGTGCTGAACATCTGGAGAGCGCATTTTTCCAGTATTTGAGGGGATTAAGCCGATGAGAACAACGTCAACTACTCATGCAGACGATTGAAACCTCAGCTATGCCCAATTCGAAAAAAAACGAAGACAATACCTTTTGCGTCGAGTACTTACTTCCCACATTATCTCATTGAGAATCAAAGAGAAACTTCTCTCAAATCAATGAGAATTCTTATAGTTACTGACTGTGAGCCCTGTTTTGAAAAACCAAGATTATACTTTAAACCAAGATTATATAAGGTTATATAAACCTGTGCTTTTACATTGCACCAAAGCGGATGAAGGTAATTGGCAACCATCGAGAGGCATGGTGGTAGATGGAAATATTTTCATGAAATACGCTGGTGAAACTTGTCCAGTCGTGAATGAATCATCCTGTATAAATAAGCGCACTAAAATATAGACAACAACCACGAAAAACTCAGACTGGGAAGACATAGAGACCACGTGGTGGAAGGTGTGATAATTTTTGGTATTGGAAACGATAAAAACATGCCCAAGACCGAAGTGATTACAAATCATTTAGAGTCCTGGTCAGGTCTTCATGTTTCTGTGTTCAGAACTTGATAACTTTAAGATCTGCGAGCTGCGACTAAAAACACAGAACACAGTTTTTTTCCTGGGGTTTCGTCAAGTTCTTAGTCCACGGAATCAAGCCAAGCTATTGGATATGGTACTCTGTCATCAGCAATTTAAGCGACTTTTTAAAGCATAACCATTTAAATAATGTGATATTCTATACGCAATAACATACTAGAAGCTTAAAAGAAATCTAATATTAATTAAATATCTTATTCCGATGATGTTTAATTTAATTTTTTTTTCAAATCGTTCAGATACTGCAAGTTCCTTTTCATTTAAATTAACAAAAGGAACTTGTTTAGAACCAGCAACGCCAACCGGAACAAGCTACCATAACTTCAAATCGCGTCTGATTAACATATTGATACTTCCGACATTTCCAGAAAAATTACCATATTCTTAGTAAGGACATAAATACTGTTACACACGTTTGATGCTGTAAAATAAAAAGTACCGAATGGTTTTGGACCAAATATTTTTTTAGTATATTTATTGATGGATATTGTATCCAAAAAGAATCTACTTATTCGAAATGTCCGCCTTTTGCCTTTACACACGCCTTAAGTCGCACTGGCGTCGTCCATAGCTGCACGAACCTCGTCCATTGGAAAATTGACCACAGCTCGAACCAAAGCAGTCTTAAGAGATCCAATGTTCGGGTATATTTTGTGACAAACCTTGTCCTTTAAAACCGTTCACAATTTGTCCTTCCAACGGGTTCAAATCTGGACTGCCTGAAGGCCATTCTTCAGAGGAAATGAACGCTTGCAAATTGTTTCGAAGCCATGCCTGGGACGTTTTAGCCTTATGGCCCGGCGCAGAATCCTGCTGGAAAGTTCATGGCTGGTTTTGGATCAGGGAATTGTTAAGAGGATTCACAACAGCTTCCAAAATGGTTTCTTGGTAATCTTTGGCCGATGTTTTGACTCCTTGTTTGCAGAAACGCAGGTCAGTGACCTTACCGTAAGAGACACCCCACCAAACCATGACTGAAGCTGGGTGATGACGCTTTTCCACCCTTGGGATCAGTTCAGATGCTTCCTTAGATGACCGCGCATAGACTCTATCATTTTGCTTGTTAAATTTTTCCTGAACGGTAAAATTTTTTCATCGTTGAACAAGATATTTCTGTGCAAGTTATCAGCGTGCTTCACCAAAAACGTTTGCATTTTTCAATCCTATTTTGGAAAATATCGTTTTTATTCATTTCACACTTGAAAAGCGCTGTTGCAGCGACACGGTTCTTATTATCTGACCACTTCATGATGAAAGTTGAAACAATTTTAAAATCCCGTTACAGACTAACGCTGTTGAGGTTAGCTTTCAAAACCCATATGACATTAACGAGGTATGTTTAGTTCTACTGTTGAAATGGGTGTGTTCAATGTTGTAACAGTATTTATGTCCCTACTAACTAAAAACTTTCGAATCAATAGTAAAGGGGTATCCATCAAGATGTATTTTTTCAGAACAAAAAAAATATAAAAATTCAAATCAAGTGTGGAATCTGTATTGGTAATTTGAAAGGACATTTTATGGCTTTTATTTTTGGATTATAATTTCCTTCAAATGTTGGCAACTGTATTATGGAAATGAGCGTTCGGTGAGAAACGGGAAGATCCGCTGTTTTCGACCAAAATTTTGTTTATTTATGAGACGCATTTCTGGCTCAATGGCAAAGTCGATAAACAAAATTGCCGAATTTGGGCTGAAAAGCAACAAGAAGAGGTTCAAGAGGTGCCAATATACTTAGAGAAAACCACGGTTTGGTGCGGTTTATAAGCTGGTGAAATTTTCGGTGCATATTTTTTCAAAAATGATGATGGCAGGAACGTAACCGTAAATGGTGTTCGCTATCGCGCCATGATATCGATATTTATGCTACCTAAAATTGAAGCCCGTAATCTTGATGACACTTGGTTTCAACAGGACGGTGGCACTTGCCATACAGCTGTTCAAACATTGGATCTTCTGAGAGGTCATTTCGATAAGCAGCTAATTTCACGTTTTGGACAGGTGAGTTGGCCGCCTACATCGAGTGATATCACATCTTTAGACATTTTTCCTTGGGGTTACGTAAAGTCCAAAGTCTATGCTGACAAACCAGCTACGATTCAGGTTATGGAAGCAAACATAACGAGTGTCATTAAAGCCATACCGGTCGAAATGCTCGTCATCCAAAACTAGAACCCTAGAACGTACATTTCTGAAGGAAATTATATTCAAAAAATAAATGTCATAAAATGTCCTTTCAAACTACCAATAAAGATTCCACACTTGATTTGACTTTTTATATTTTTTTTGTTTAAAAAAAATACCTATAGATGGATCACCCTATATAAGCGAAGACAGATTAATACCCTATGGCTCAATGAGTGCATATAGCAATATCCAGCACATTACAATGTCTTACAGGGAAATTCCCGTTCGTTTATTAAAAGTAAGTTCGGGGGAACGCATATAAAGTCGTGATATGCGGCCATAATATTTTCATCCAAATTGAAATCGTTTAAATTTAAATGACGAGTTTCCATCATTTTTTCAAACAGCAATTCAGGCGGCGGTTACTGATCGACCGCATAACAGCTCACTTAACCCACATGCAACGGAGCGCCCATTGAAAATAAATCCCTTCCCGCAAACTATTGGTACAATTAGACAGGCATTCATGTGTGTACCGTGGCTCTGTTTGTTGTGGACAAGAAACGAAAATTTGGTGGGAAAGAGCTTTCCGGTAACCTGCCAGAAACCTGCCAGCAAACAACGTAAACAATTCCAACATTTGTTGGGAAAAACTTTTTATAATTGCTTTGGCATGTTTGCTGTTTTGCTGTCGTTCCTTCGTTGATACATGCCTTTGCACAGTGGAACTTTTCGACTGAACATTACTCCAATTTGGTGCAAGCGTACAAGGATCCAGTTGCCGAGAGCAAACCATAAAAATGCATAGATTATGGTGTGAACTGTTAATTCCCTAGTATAAATAAGGGCAGATCAGGGACAACCCGGCTATCGAACTACAGGACCGCAAGTAAGACCAGGGGTGACTAGGTGATATGGTGAATGCTGCAGAAGGTTTTCACAATCTGATGATTACAACTTTAGAATACTACAGGGGAACCAGCTTTCGATTGCTGGACTTAACGTGTGCAATAGCATCTCGAATATTGACCGTTAGCTTTATTTGGGTTTTCAGCGGTTGGTCTCCCACCTCGTTAATGAAGGCAATGTTACAAGTAACAGATTAATCTCTAAGCCATGTAAAACCTTCCATTAAAAATGCATTAACCGTTTGGAGCTGACCTAAAATAATAAAGAGTGGTTAAATTTTAAGGGCCAATGTTGATTTTGAATAAAACACAAACTATTTAGGAAATTATTGTCATTTCTTTTTATTATGGTTCAATTATGTATGCCACAAAATATCGCCAACTGGCCGCCGCTACCGCGTCGGCACACCTTTATCCGATGGTCCAATGCTGATCCGATGACGCTGAGGCATAATTGAGGTTCTATGCCGTTAATGTGTCGAATTATCTAATCCTTTAGCTCTTGAATTGTTGCTGGCTTATCTAGGTACACCTTTTCTTTGAAATAACCCCAAAGAAAGAAGTCCAACGGTGTCAAATCATATGATCTTGGCGGCCAATTAACATCGCCACGACGTGAGGTAACACGGCCATGGAATTTGTCGCGCAAAAAGCCTTTGTTTCGTTAGCTCTAGGGCAAGTGGCACCCTCCTGTTGAAACCACATATCATCCACGTCCATATCTTCCAAGTCGGGCCATAAAAAGTTCGTTAACATCTCACGATAGCGAACACCATTCACAGTAACTGCCTGACTGGCCTCATTTTGGCCCGATGATGCCGCCAGCCCATAAACCGCACTAAACAGTTACTCTTTTTTCATTGTTTTTTCCACAGTCACTCTTGGATTATCATTCGCACAAATGCGGTAATTCTGCTTATTGACGAATCCACTGAGGTGAAAATGTACCTCATCACTGAAGATGATTTTCTTCGAAAATTGATCATCCACTGTTGCCATTTCTTGCTACCATTCTGACCATTGATGAAATTTGGATTCAAATTGATTTAGTCTGGAATTAAGAAATATCAACTGAAATGGAGAAAAAAGCTTGACATGTGGTTCAAATTTAACATCGGCCTTAAAATTTAACCACAACGCAATCCATGGTGGACAGTATAAAGCTTCGGCTGGGCGAACTTACGAATTGTCTACTTGTTTAGTATAAACAACGAATAACACAGGATAAAGTCTGGTTACTCTTACTCGTTTCTGAAAATCGAGTAACTGCCATACAAATGTGAGTCTAGTTAACTTAAACGAACACAGCTACTGTCTTTTTCGACAAATATTCCTGACTGTTAGTTAATTCTTGTAACGTCCACAATGCTTTGTGACTTTTCGGCCCGACTAACTACTGTGCCCACATATGGAAAGAAAGGTTGGAGCTGTCGCTGAACCAAGCCCGAGCAGGGTTCTTGTTAGTATACTTTTCGTGCCTTGCGCGTGTTTTTTTTTTGCTTCAGTGGAGCTAAGAGATTTTTTTTTGGGGGGTAATTAAAACATGACACTTTACACCGGGAACAATGAAACCAAGCAACCAAACCATGTTGGTGAGTGGAGGGGTTTGCATATGTTTGCTTAGACTTAAAACGAAATACATTTTGAGCCATGTTTGGGTGTAATGTACTGCTCCTTATATATATGCGTACGCGGTATATGGAATTATGAGATTTAAGGTTAAATTAAAGTGTAAATTTAATCACAGCCGAGTATATGAGCCCACCTGAAGGTAAATATTCTGATGTTAATTGCAGGCAAAACTCTGAGAACCGCAGCCACCAAGCGACCTGCTTCGTCAACATTGAGTGACAGAGTACACAAGTCAAAGCGGCCTGGAAATGGGAGCTGGAGAACTTTTAATATAATTAAAATAAAATACCTGAACTTGTGGTGTTGTGTGCTTCCATCATTTGAGAGTGTATTTGATTATTTCAATATAAAGCAACACACGCCCATGCCGACACCCATACGCAGGCACAAATTTACACACCACAAGCAGCTACTTGCTGAAGTAGACATTTATGAATGCACGAGATAAGTATGCTTTAAATTCTAACAAACCGGAAATGAATACCATAGAAAAACTTAACGTAACACATTAATTTATTCTATGGCTCTCACGCACACACATACATGGGCAAACACGTATGTTTGTATGCGCGTGCTGATGGAGTAGCTTCTTTGATGAGGGGAAAGGATGGATCATATAATTTAATGGCATATTTATGTAGTAGGAATTTTATGAAAACAAAAATTGTATTAGCAAATTACTTTTTAAACAGTTCATATCCCCCGGGGCGTTGAATGGTATGGACCTGTAATGCTGTTAGCGTCTTTCGGGCAAAGTTATGTCAAAGTCGCACATATCATCTGTCAAGCTGTCAAAAAGGCAGACGTTCTAGGTAGACAACTTTCGCGGCAGAAGCCTGCTTGTACAATATTTATTGCAAAAGTGAAGTTAATGATGATATTTAGTATCACATAATGACACTTATAGATTTCGAGCTACATAATCCAAATTTTTACGAACTATTTCGATTAGAAACAAGTATGAACGTCATTATTACAACGGTTCTCTATAGGTTCTTGATAAAGCACTATGTCGAATTCAAAGAAAAGTGTGGCTTGCAAAATGGCAGAACCTCAAATTTGGATAGAACTTTGTGTTGGAACTATTAAACATCAGTAATCGATGTATTCTAACTTAAATATATATGCCCTCACTCGTACCAGGCAACCAAAGCGAAAAAAATCCATTTTTTGGTCATGTCTCCGTCTCTAATATCAGAAAAGTCTTTAAAATTACTTTACAAATCCAGACCTGTAGGACCATATATCGGGAGAGTCCTTTGCTTGAGAGTTATAGGAAAATATAAATAATATGATCCCATTTCCATTGTTGGTCAGTATTTGTTGTCACGCGTTATAAAAAATTTCAGAAGAATGAAATTTAATTAGTGGCTTCTACAGTGTTTGAACCTGAATCGGGATGTTATTTCGTTATTGAAATATACGAAAACAAGATCTGATAAGCGCATAATATCAAGTTTTTAAACTATATGCAGTATATTATCATTAAGGTCATTTTGAGCACGCAGAAAAAAAGTATCGCTGTGGTGACAATATTCGAAGAGGATAATACAAATGTTTGGTATATGGTTGTGCTACAACAATATTATGATCACAACAGTAGTATGATTCAAATATAACCATACTATGATCCTCACAACAATAGTATGATTCACTCATAACCATACTATGATCCCAACAACCATAGTTTGACTTACACTCAACCATACTATGATCTCCACAACCATAGTATGATCCTCACAACCATATTATGTTTCACATACAACCATATTATGATCCTCACAGCCATAGTATAAAGCACACGCAACCATGTTATGATCTCTACAACCATAGTATGATCACACACAATTATACTATGATCTTAAATATAATTTATTAGAAATTTTTTAAGTTGTCGACAGTAGATTTGAATTAGAAAATTATTCAAAAAAAAACATTAAATTCAAAATAATAGGAGTGATTTATTTCTTAGTAGAAAAAATAAGTATAAATAAACGTAAGCGTTTTTATTAAAAACAATTTCAGTTAAACAAATCCAAAAATTTTTAATTTCGATTAACAAGTACTATTATTGAATTAGATCCGTGCCAATAGCATTTGTTCTTTAAATCATGAAGAAAAATTACAATCATACAGTATGATTGTCGTTACCATATGATTGTTAACATAAAACGCAAAACACAATACTTTTGTCGCACCAACCATATTTATATTGTTGCTATAACCATATTTTCATTTTTAAATTTGGCAATAATACTATTGTTACATTTCTACAATATTAATGTTGCAGCAATTATACTATTGTCAAAACTAAATTCAGTTAACAATGCTATGGTTGCGACGAACATACTTTTATTGCCGTGACCATGTAGTAACCATGTTTTTTCTCTACGTGAGGTCGGTACGAAAGTAACCTGATATATTCGAGCAAGAACAGATTAAATACGTTGCTATTGGAATGACAGGACAGTACACCGAAAAGGCCCTTTTGGTGTGGGGCTGTTCGAATACATGGGAAAATAAAGCCCAAAATCATCAGTAGAGTAGACTGCCGGTCACTCATATCGTTGAGTTACGGCTTCTGGAGTTTGTGGTTTCTAGAACCTTAAATGAAAATCATAGAAACTATTGACGTCACATAAAAAGTGTTCCCTAATTTTCGGAGACATACGCGTGGCCAGAAAAGTATTTTTTTCTATCACATAGACCTTGACCCTATTGGCCGTAAGGATCCAAAAATCGGTCACCTTTTATACGGACGAAAGGGTATAACATTTGGTCACAAATCCGAATATAACATTAAATCTACGATTCGACTAAATTTGAGGACTTGACCTAACCCATGGGTTAAGGTCGTCAGAGCGCCAAAAACTTTTCGAACTTGGAGATATTGGTTCTCAGGAATAGAGGAATTTCCTTGCTTATCTGAAAATGTTCCAACCATTACATTTTTTAAGATTTCTTGTTTTTTACGGCTAGACAAATTTCACTAAAGACCTAAAAATCGACCACCTTCAACAACAATAGACATGTGGATCTTGAAAAACCAAGGAATTTTCCTCACGAATCAGTATTTGACATTAAGGAGGTTCTAACCAACAGGCCAATGGTCCATAGGGCCCCGAAAAAAAGGTCCAGCCAAACATGAACCAACCACTATAACCCCAAATACTGGCAATGCCATCCTGAAATGCAATCAATGCTGAAGAGTATAAAAGCTTTGTTCCGGCTGAACTTACGAATTGTTTACATGTTTATAAACGATATGTTAAATCACAAATCAAGGCTGCAGTAGATAAGAAAAAATGAAACTATCCTTGCTTTTTTATATTAAAGTTAGATTTTGCATTCTTTGACAAGCCTTCTTCAGATAGATAGAGCTTAAATGGTGCCTGAGATAGCATTTCAACTCCTGATGCACTTAACTGGGCTTTGACTTCTTGTCTCTAAATTATATTTATGACTGGCGTGTACACATACAGGGTGATTCATTTACGACTGGATAAATTTCACCAGCGTAGTTCTTGGCTAATTTCATGAAAATATGTCCATCTACGGCAGCGGTTAGAAAATTTTCTGATTGGTTGTCTAGGGTAAAAGGGCTAAATTCTGAACCTGTAGTCTGTTTTTTTTTCTTAGAAGATACCTTTTACCTTTCCAAAATTACCTAAACTAAGACCCTAGGCATACCGTTCCATAGTTATGACTATTTGACTGATACACAAAATTTTTTTTTGTGTTACTTTACAGAAACAAGTAAATGTAAGCTGTTGTTATGTGTGGAACGTAATGGTGTGTAAACAATTATTGTTCTGTGCTGCTTGCGGAGCCCATGCTGATGAACATGGCACATGGAAGGTTGTCAATAAAGCTGGAAAGGAGCAGTGCTTCAACTGTCTCTACTACTGCCAATTCAAGAAGATCGACCTGCGTCTTTAGCTGGTTTAGTAGGCGTGCCATTCTGCCGACTGATTGAGAACTTTGGTCATATTCTCTACTTCCATGGTATCCAAGTGCTTCAACATCAGCATTGAAATTCCGTCTGGAAGCAGCGTCTTCGATAACTTTGTGCTGTGGATGACATTGACAACTTCGCCAACGGTAAATGGGGTGGTACCTTTTTACACGCAGAAAAAAAGTATGGTTGTGGTGACAATATTCCAAGAGGATAATACTATTGTTGGGTATATGGTTGTGGTACAACAATATTATTATCCCCACAACAATAGTATGATTCAAATACAACCATACTATGATCCTCACAACAATATTATGATTCACACATAACCATACTATGATCCCCACAACCATAGTATGATTCACACTCAACCATACTATGATCTCCACAACAATAGTATGATCCCCACAACCATAGTATGTTTCATATACAACCATAGTATGATCCTCACAACCATAGTATGATTCACATGCAACCATATTATTATCCCTACAACCATAATATGGTCACACACAATTATACTATGATAATTTATTAGAATTTGTTTAAGTTGTCGACAATAGATTTAAATTATGAAAATTATTCAAAAATACATTAAATTCAAAATAATAGAGTGATTTTTTTCACAGTAGAAAAATAAGTTGAACTAAACGTAAGCGTTTTTATAAAAAATATTTCAGTTAAATAAAGCCAAAGCAGCTTGTTTAAAAAATGTTAATTTCTATAAAAAAAAGTACTATTATTGCATAAGATCCGTACCAATAACATTTGTTCTTAAAAGCATATTTAAATGAAGAAAAATTACAATCATACAGTATGATTGCAGTAATCATATTATTATTAACATAAATATTTATATTGTTGCTATAACCATATTTTCATTTTAAAAATTTGGCAATAATACTATTGTTACATTTTAACAATATTAATATTGCAGCAATTATACTATTGTCAAAAATAAATTCAGTTAACAATGCTATGGTTGCGAAGAACATACTTTTATTGTGGAGAACATATTATTATTGTCGTGACCATGTAATAACCATGTTTTTTCTCTACTTGTACTCGGAGAGCGCAGATAAGACGCAATACTCTTCTTTTCGCCTTAACACTCTCTTGGTGTTCAATAAAAAGCCGGATAAAATAACGCGCTGACCGATTCGGATCTGTCACTGCTTTGTCACTGAATCTGACGGCTGTCTGATCATCATTTCTTCCAGGGTTAGAGATTTAAAGAGACTTGACCATTGTCAATTTACAAATTCCGGAATTTAAGTTAAACTAATTTAAGTGATCTAGCCATTTGTGTTGCTTATAATCGTTGACCAACCTACTTATCTTAAAGATGAAATCCCTGATTCTAGGGTCTGTAAGGTTTGAGCCGCAAATGTCACCACGCTCATGTGCCTCTAATTGAAAATGTGGTCTATCTCGACTATTCGACCAGCAGGCATATGGCGAGCGTTTGCTGCGTTGATGGTGGCCCGGAACTTCTTCTTGGCTACTCGAGAATCTAACAAAATGGATTGGTTAGATCACTAAAGCTGCGGATGGTGGCTTCTCTGAAGGCATCCCAATTAGCCTTCTTTTGATTAAGGTACGTACGGCGATCAGAGATTGTTAAGTCGGATGGTCTGTTAAAAGGGTGGATTATAGGAAGGTGGTCTTCTGGCTTGTTATTTCTGGCGAGCTATGGTAATTGCCCAAAGTTCGCCTGGGAGTGTCCTCATTCACTGTGAAAAACGTAGCTCTATCAATTTTCTCTGACCAAGCTATGCCCCTCTGGTCGTTGTGGTGGGCATTAATGTCTCTTAGGACCAAGCGGTTATTGCCTTGTAGCAGATTGGTAATGTCAGGCAAAAACGCGGGGCACAGCAACCAACAGTTCTATCTCAGCAGTCCCAGATTGACTGCTACCCCGTACATTCCATGCATGGGTCTCTAGAGTCAAGATCAGGCGAGATTGGTCTGTACTGCACAGAATAGTGTAACATAAAAACATATCCCACACCTCCACTTCTCTTGCGATCTTTACGTTGTATCCATTACAACTGTGTAGACTGCAGATGGAATTCAGCTTAGTCTCCTGGATTGCAGCACCTCTGATGTTTTTCATACTTATTTCCGATTCAATTACTTCACTGATTTTTTGCGTAGGCCATTGCAATTAAATTACAAAATAAACGCAACGTCAGGGGTTGTAACAGTAATCTGTGGTGTAAGATACTGTATATGTTGATGCTATTAAAACGGAGAATGCTAGGGAGTCTCTTAGTTGGATGATAATGATGACGATGACGAAGGAACTGAAGACGTCGATAATGACACCAAAGCCTGAGACCCACTGTGAACTACTTTAATGCAGCAAGGGGCAACAAAGTCCGTTTCGCTTTATTCCTCATGTGGTTTAGATCCGAAAAGCCCCTGTAGTTATTCATGTAGCGATTACACCTTACAGGTGTGCATGATGGTGCATACGGTTCGGGGTTTTGTTCGATCCCGTCGGACCAGTACTATTCGGAGCAGGTATTACGGGAAGTGTTGCTTACACGACGAATAAATGGACAAACAGAAAAGACATGTTGTTGATTTGACTGCCCCTGGCCGAAGAGTGTGTGTTTGGGGTCAATCCGGTACATAGAACCGGCAGTCGTGAGGTTGCGATATATCAAATCTTGGATATTGGAACCATAGCAGAGCATATTTTAATATGGCTCCTAATACAATTTTTTTTCATATTTAAAGCAACTTCGCTTTAGAAGTTATTTTTGTTAAATTTCATACAAAACCGTTCTTCTGTATATCACAGAAGTGTAGGGTATTACATATTTACCCCTGGCCTATTGTATTTAAGATCCATTTCACCACACTGTAACAAACCTTACAGGATCTTATAAAAAAGTGCTGATGTTGGAAAAGCGTTTAAGAAATAGAGATAACCCCAATCAGTTTAGAATAACTATTCCATTCCATAGAGCCTTTGTCCGTCTATCGATCTATCGTTGCTATCAAAATACATGTGGAAATTACTATCTGATTTCGATAAAACTTGGTATATTTTTCAATCTTCTTAAAATTGGTCTACGTCAGTACATGTTTTGATATCATACATAGGTTTTTCTTGATCATAGAACTTACAACCTCTAGAAGCGAACAAATTTCACAAATACTGTTACGAGCAAACAGCGCCCAACTCTAAAGAACTTTGATTATATTCGTCGTTGTTTTTGAACAGTTCCTACCGTAGCTCAAGAAACCACTAATTAAACCGGATCAAGAAATTTTGCATAGCGGAGCAATAACACTTTTCAACACTAAATTTTTGGCAGAAGATTTAAAAGTGATCTTTAGTTAATTTGGGTCTGCTAATCACGAATCCAGCCGCCAATGTTTGCTCTAGTTTAGGGGATATGCACATAACCCGTTATTTTCATATTTTTGTAATCAAAGGACCCCACACTGCTTTATGTGTGAACCGATTTGTAAAAACTTGAGCTCGGAGACATTGGCCTTTTCAACGATATGTTGGCTTTAATTTTGAATAAGAAGTGTTGAAGATATAGGCAAAATTTAACAAAAACTAGAGCGAATCTGGCAAATCGGAGGCCAGATTCGTGATCAGCATAACGAAAGTTGACTATCAAACCTTCGGCCGCAGATTTTTTTTCAAGTTTTGTTAACAACTTTAATTAACTCTGGTAAAACTGGACCATAGTCGTAGGTGGATATTTTCGCTTCAACTGCTTTTGATTTCAAAACCTGCAGCTGTGGAAAGAAACCCCATGTACCATGTAATTCCGAAAAAATGTCACATGGAGCGTTATAAGCGCCCAATTGCACCCATCTCTGGTGCAATTGGTCCATGTCGGTCTATGTTTTTGAAAAGTCTCCATACAAAGGTCAGTCCCAATTTAATGTCCTGTCGCGCTAAGGGCCACCTTGTAAATTTATTCCAGCTTATATAAAGCATGGTGAGTTATGTGGTTCCTATAATTTACCCTGGTGAAATTGGCCCGGTTTGATTTTAATATATCCCCTCAAAATATGTCCTTTTTTGCTCTAGAACTAACATATGACCGATCTTGCTCAAACTCTGGGCAGGGTCTCGAAATCTTTTAAATAGCAGTGTGGTAAACGCTATCTCATAGTCGGATACTCTCAACTTAAGGCTTTTTTACTCATTTTATGTGTTAAGATTTTTTTCTTATAAAACTACTAGTTAAACTCCAGTTAAATTAAAACGTTTGCATTTTATCTTCCTCTCACTAAACAATTTACGTAAGACATAAAATTCAATCCAATCTTTGTTCAAGTTATTTCCTATCAAGATATTCCTTACTGAGTAAGCACAAAATATCTATTAAAGTTTCATACTTTGAATTTTATAAACAATTTCCTCTGATGGCAGCGGCTGTCAAGTGTCTGTCGTTTTGTTTGCCGCCATAGTCACTGCGCTTTTTTTCATATAATTATCATAATTGCTCAGTCATTTGCTGTAATAAAGTTACAACAGCATTCGGTTTGTTTCTACTTCCATGTCAGGGCATAACTTGCAACTTTACACCTTTAACCTCCAACCGGAAACGTTGGCCTTTTGTATGCTCTTTTGACGCCCTCCACCCAGCAGAGCTCGGTCCGACTCGTCCGTCTGTCCTAAGCCTGAGGGGCATATTGCCGACATTGTATGTTCGTAAGTGTATCTATGTTGGTTTGTTTTATTCTAACACCAATGCTAAAGGTTTTGATATCACCAGCAACGACATTAAAATGTTGGCTTTTTTCAAACAGGGCGAGGGGTGTTGCAAGAGGTTGTTGTCTGTGTGTTGCGGGTTTGTATTCGAAGTGAATCAAGGCTAGAAAAGTATATATATGTATTCATACTTTTCAATGCTGGTAAATTTGTACTCGATAGGTTACTTGTATAATGTACTTATCGGTAACGAGTACCACGATCTCAGTATCGATACCTAATAAGCTTAAAAGGAAACCAATATATTTTCCACACCCATTTTAAAAATACGATGGAATTAAAACAGAGCCATATGGGCTTAGAAATTGATAAGGCGGTTTTCCCTTGCAGTCTTCATATTGGATGTCAATAGTTGCGGTTTACCTTCGATGCAGATGCGGTTCGATACTTCATGTTTAGGTTTTTTAATGACTACAGTATTGAGCATTTTTATACTATTCGTTTTTTGTAGGTTCAACAAGACAGATGGATAAGAACTTTTTGCAAACCCTATGCAGAACCTCTTATTTCCGCAGACACTGCCATCGAATCTCAGTTTATACGTTTCATTCCTTCCAGCCTTAATCTCGTATATACGTTTTATATACCAACATAGAAATACACTAGGGAGGAGCATCATTATTTTGCAAATCCCTTGGTGTGTAAAAGTGGCCTTTTAAGGTCAAAGGGAATCCTTAAGCATGACTGATGTACTCGCCTGTCTCCTTCGCGAATTGGGTTGGAATAAAGATCATTTGAAAAATAATTGAACTTAAGTGGTCTACGATACAAAATAACAAATGCAGTTGAGACATTCTAAGATTTTGGCGTTCATTTCGTGCAAGAGCATTAAAGGCATGCTGTGAAGCGAGTACTTCAAAACGTCTTTGTAGGTCCGTTTTTTAATATGCGAGTCCTTCAAATGGCATTAAAAAGCATCTCAAGTCTCCATTTTTCGCATTTAAACGATTGGTTATCATCCTTACCTGGTGGTTCGTTAACTTAGTCAGTTACGAGATCAGGGGTTTACACAGAATCCCTCAATCGGCGAATATCACTACTACTACCGGAGAATTGCACATTTTTTGGACAAAGATTTTCGCAATGAGTTATTAATAGGGTGATCAATCTAATCTATAACAAAATAAAAAATAGAAGAATACAAAAATTCAAATCAAGTGTGGAATCTTTACTGCTTAGTCGAAAGGACATTTTATGCCTTTTAGTTTTTAATATGATTCCCTTCAAATGTAGGTCGTAACTGCGCCTCAGAGTGACCATTCTGAGCGTTCAAAGTTGACTATCAAACCTTCGGCCGCAGATTTTTTTTTCAAGTTTTGTTAACAACTTTAATTAGCTCTGGTAAAACTGGACCATAGTCGTAGGTGGATATTTTCGCTTCAACTGCTTTTGATTTTAAAACCTGCAGCTGTGGAAAGAAACCCCATGTAACATGAAATTCAGAAAAAATGTCACATTGAGCGTTATAAGCGACCAATTGCACCAGAGTTGGGTGCAATTGGTCGCTTATAACGCTCAATGTGACATTTTTTCTGAATTTCATGTCGGTCTATGTTTTTTAGTCGAAAGGACATTTTATGCCTTTTAGTTTTTAATATGATTCCCTTCAAATGTAGGTCGTAACTGCGCCTCAGAGTGACCATTCTGAGCGTCCGATTTAGGATGACTTTTTTGAGCATTTCGACCGGTATGACTTTAATGACATGTATAATGCTGGCTTCTTAAACCTAAATCGTAGGTAGTTCGTCAGCATAGACTTAGGACTTTACGTAGCCCTAAAGAAAAAATCTAAAGGTGTCATATCACACGATCTAGGCGGCCAACTCACCGGTCCAAAACGTGAAATTAGCTGCTTTTCGAAATAACCTCTCAATAGATCCATTGTTTGCACAGCTGTATGGTAAGTTACACTTTCCTGTTCAAACCAAATCTCATCAAGATTACGGGCTCCAATTCAAGGTAGCAAACATTCCGATATCATGGTGTGATAGCGAGCACCATTTACGGTTACGTTCCGGCCATAGTTGCTAGATATTTTCGGCTAATGTAGACCGCAGGGTAAAAACTGATAATTAATAATAATGAAATTGTGACGCGCAAACAGAAAGGGACCTAAGGTTAAAAACTAGTTTTGTTTAGGAGAGCCATTTTAAAGATTAGGTCCTATTCTATTTGCACTTAGAATCGTCGACTTCACTTTCATAAAACGCGCGTATCTCTGGGAGGGAACACTTTTGGGGCATGGGATCGGTCTCATTCGATGCTCAGATGTTGTCCACATCAAGAAAAGAAAAAAAATTAAAATTGATTTTTTTACCCTTAGGTCCCTTTCTCTATGCGCTGTCATATATGCTCTACTGGGTATAAGCAGAAAACTGGCCAACAAACTGAACGCAGCAGACTTCCCAATTCGCTTGATTTTGCCAGAAGATGCTTCAAATGGTGGAAGAGACCGGAAACATGTTGAATTGTCATTTTTATTTTTGACAAGGTCCATTTCGATTTTAACGGAAACATAAACAAACAAAATTGTCGAATATTGAGTGCTTCCAACCCACAGATACTCCATGAGACGGAATTGCATCCACCTCGTGTCACAGTGTGGTGTGCATCACGCTGCATTGTCGGGCCTAGATTTCGATCCAGATTAACGCCGAATAAGAATTTCTTTCAACTTTGTATGGTTGGATGGTGCAACTCCTTACATAGCCCGGCCTATTATGAAAAATTGCGACGAAAATTTCCCAATAAGCTTATATCCAGAAATTTCAAATTCCATTGGCCCCCCCAGGTCGCCTGACTTTACTGCACCTGATTTTTTCTTGTTGGGTTATTGCAAACAGGAAGTCTTCAAAGCAAAACGAATAAATTTGAATAAACTAAAGCCACTCATTCGAGTAACAATTGCGGCTATTCCTGTCTCAACTCTCCAAGCAGTATTGAACCACTTTTTTTAAGTTGTTCATTACTGCATCTTAATTCCATTATTTTTAAAACTAAATAAGTTATATAATAAAATTGAACGGGCTTTAACATGAATAAAACATAAATTAAACATGAATAAAGTTATTTAAGTTTCTTAATGCAGCAATATTCATCAGACACCCTGAACCGACTCTTCCAGTTTCAACAGCGTCCGCTTTGTGATTTTTTTTTTGTAATTTTTTTTTTGTAAATTTGTAAATTCATCTTTATTCATAGTATATTTTTTATTATTTATATGTACAGATTATGAGATTTTATCATAGGATATTACAGCAAATAAAATTTATAATATTAGATCTTAAAACGTATGTGTAAATTATTGATAGTTTTAAAGGAAAAATTGGAAAAGCCTTCATTTGACGAAAAAGAAATCAAATATTATTAGAAAAATTGTGTGCCATGTGATTGATTTACTAACACGAGTAAACCTTCATGTGCGCGCAGTTTTCAATTTGATGATTTTTTTTTTAATAATAAATAAATATTATTGCAATTCTATACATTCTCGTATCAGTGGATAGGAAGAATTTTCAATAATGCTAATATAGCTATCTGTTATTCTTTTTATAAATTGGTGAATTTTTTCGTAACCGCTTTCATGATGGAGTAGGAAAGTTGGGTATCTCCAAGGCTTTTTATTAATAATTTTGAGACACTTGTTTTGTATTATTTGCAGCTTCTTGATGTGTGTTTTAGCAGCTTTATACCAAATGGGACATGCTTATGTTAGCGTTGGCCTTATTATACTTTTATAGATAAGGTTTTTATTATGTAGGTTGAGAGAAGATCTTTTATTTAGCAACGGCCATAAAGCTTTTAATGTTTTCAATCCCTTCTTACAGATTTCGTCTATGTGTTTTTTGAATAAAAGTTTTTTATCAAGAGTAACGCCAAGGTATTTAACGTCGTCTTGAATGGGGATTCTGCCGTTCTCGAAATTAATTTGCCGACTTGGTGTTCGTTTGGGTGAATTGTTGTATGGAAAAATTATAGATTGCGTTTTGCTGGGGTTAATCTTAATTTTCCATTTGTAAAAATACTTGTTACAAGCGTTTAGTCCTTTTTCCATTTTTTTTAGCAGAGCCTTCGTAAGTTTGCTACATGTGATTAGAGCTGTATCGTCCGCGTAATATGCTACTTTCATGTATGTTGGTGGGGACAAATGTAATTTTGATTGGAAGTAATAAGTAGCTTCTACAGCTTAAGACATAAAATGGAGGAACATATTTGTATGGGAGCTATATCTTAATCTGATCCGATTTTCTTCAATTTCAATACCGTCCCACCGTTGACCAAAAAACTACTCTAGAGCTAAGAACAAAAAAATTGCACAAGCATTTTTGTGGGAGCTATATTTAAATCTGAGTCGGATTTCTTGAATTCCAAATTTTTTCATGATTGGATGTAGATTATGACTTCTAAAGCTAAAGGCAAAAATCAGATGATTTCCCACACATAGATATATGTGTGGGATCTATAGCTAAACCTAAACCGATTTTCTTCAGTTTTGATAAAGTCGTTCCTTGGGCTAAAAAACTTACTCACCTAAACGTCAAGTTTTTTTCTGCATTTAATTCGATATTACTCAAATTCTGACTAGCTCAAATTGAATCATGGAAAGATACACAAGCGAGCAATGCGTTAAAGTTATTCAGGCTTATTATGAAAATGAAAATCAATTTTCGAAGACAATCATCTTCAGCGATGAGGCACATTTTTACCCCAGTGAATTCGTCAATAAGCAGAATTGCCGCATTTGGGGGAATGATGATCCAAGAGTGATTGTCGAAAAAACACTGCACCCACAAAGAGTGACAGTTTGGTGCGGTTTATGGGCTAGCGGCATCATCGGGCCGTATTTTTTCCAAAATGAGGCCGGAAGTTACTGTGAATTGTGTTCGCTATCGTGAGATGATAACGAACTTTTTATGGCCCGAATTGGAAGATATGGATGTTGACGATATGTGGTTTCAACAGGACGATGTCAATAGCCGTGTGATCTCACGTCTTCGCGATGTTAAACGGCCGTCGAGATCATGTGATTTGACAGCGTTGGACTTCCTTCTTTGAGGTTATTTGAAAGAAGATGTGTACGTCGATAAGCCCGCAAAAATTCAAGAGCTTAAGCATGAGATAATTCGGCACATTAACGGCAAAGAACCTCAATTATGAGTTATCGTCATCCAAACCATCGGATGGAGGTGTGCCGCCGAGGTCGCGGCTGCTATTTGGCCAATATTTTGTTCCATACCTAATTGAACCATACCAATATTATCATAATAAAAAGAAATAACAATAATTTCCTAAATAATTTGTGTTTTATTCAAAATCAACATTGGCTCTTAAAATTTAACCACTCTTACATATTAAATTTCAGTAACTTATTTTACAAAATAACTAATGCAGTTTTACAGATGTGACAGCGCATAGAGAAAGGGACCTAAGGGTAAAAAAAATCAATTTTCTTTTTTTGATGTGGACAACATCTGTGAATCGAATGAGACCGATCCCATGCCCCAAAAGTGTTCCCTCCTAGAGATTTGCGCGTTTTATAAAAGTGAAGTCGACGATTCTACACCAAAGATACACGTATTTAAATCTTTAAAATGACTCTCCTGGTTTTTACCCTTAGGTCCCTTTCTATTTTGAGCGTCATAGATTATAATTAGGTACATATCGCTCGTGGAAGAGGGTCAACGGGTTTCGTTGTCCGTTTGTTACACAAGATACCTTCAGATGTGACTTGAGACGTCTGTATAGTCTCAAGTCACATATTTTGGCATTAAAACTTTTTTAAATGGTTCAAAAAAGATAAATGGACAAATTTAGTTCCGTCGTGCCGAAGTTTATTATGGTCTAATATGAAAATGTTATCAAGGGGGCGAGGCACTGGCATCTTTGTATCGGGGTGTGTTTCATTTAGTACCAACTCCATACCACCTATGCCTACTATTGTCATACAATAATTAGTTTCGAAATTAAGCCTTTCTAAATTCAGGGTTTAGTGGGCGGTGCCACTCCCATTGTCCAACTTTTTCATAACATAAGATCGGTGTATTAGTTTGGCCGATTTTGTTTTTTTTTAGTTTGGTCGCGATTTTTTAAAGGAGAACCGCTCACTTTCTCTCCGGAATGTGTTTCGATCTATGCTAGTAAAGGGTGTTTTCTTTGTGGTTTTCAATCTGGCCACACCTTTTTAGGAGTTGGTCTATTTTACAGCTGTCGTTTGATTTAAGCTCAGTTTGGTTGCTATTTCATAATGAATAGAGTTACTCCGGAACAAGGTTTGCAAATCATGGTGAATGGGTCTAAAACGAGATGGCCACCGATCCTGATTTTTACATGAACATTTTCTTCAGCGAAAAAAAGCTCACTTTTGGTTGAATGGGTACGTTAATAAACAAAAATGTCGCATTTGGAGTAATAAAAATTTACAAGCCAATGTTGAATCGTCGTTACATTTTCAAAAAGTCACTGTTTGCTGTGTTTTACAGGCAGAGGGAATCATTGGTCCATATTTCTTCAAAACTGAAGCCGGCCATAATGTAACAGTCAATGTGGGCCTGTGGGGTTACGTGAAGTCGCTTGTCTACGCAGATATGCCCGACGTGATTAACGCCTTGTTAGAAAATATTCGGCGCGTTATTGCTGACATACTACCCCAAAGGCTGCAAAAAGTGGTCGAAAATTGGGCCTCTTGGCTGCAAATTGGCAGCGGCGGCCAATTGCCCGAAATCGTTTTTAAAACATAATAGCAAGCCTTAATAATAAAGCTAAATTCTTGGCCAAAACATTAAATTATATGCGTTTTATTTATTCTTGAAACCCACAAAACACCCTAATATGTTCCAAATATCATCGTCATACTCGTATCACTAATAGTTTATGAGATATTATGTGGTTAAATTCAATACGAGGGCGCACAGTGGTCAATTTCGCGAGATAGCGGTCAAAACTGTATAACTTTTGGCCGAATTGGTATTTTTTTACGCAAATAGGAGGGACTTTAAGCTTCAATTTGCGTGTTCAAACGTAAAAATTGACTGATAGGAACGTAAGTAATGTGGAGTTAAAAATGCATTTTAATTTTTTGTTGAGTTTCCATGTAAAAGTTGAATATTTTGACATTTTAAATAGGTATATTTTTTATAATTTCTTATTTTCTTCAATCGTATTTTACAACCAATACTTATTCATTATTCCTAAACTTAATTTTGGTCAGAAAATGCCAACATTTGGCCCCTGACATTTATTTAGTCCCAATATTCACAGAGGCCAAAGGTTGGTTTTTGTGGAAGAAAGCTAATTCTTGTGAGGATTAAACTGAAAAATAACACTGAAATTCCCAACAATATCAATACCATTTGGATATATTATATACAGAACACAACATCGATAAAATTTTAAGTAAACTTTTACTATTGATTTAAAGTGCACATATATTTTATTTAAATGTATTAATAAAAATTTATACTAAAATTAGAAACAAATTATAATCTTTAAACAAGTGTTAATTAAAGAATATTAGTAAAAATTTCTTCCAAATAGCTTTGATTTTCATTTTGCAGTAGTTGTTTAGCTTCTTCATCTAACTCTAATGAGGTTGATTTCAATTTTTGTCGAATACTGGACATATATGGGTCTGATGTGCACAACAAAATATTAATAAGATCTTCATTAGTACAATATCTGGAAATTTTTCTTGTATTGTGCTCGCAAAAGAATCTGTAGTCTTTGTTCCTTTTTTCATGCGCTTCTTCTGAGAGATCTCCAATTGGAAGCATATTGTGCTGAATTATTTGTTCCCCATGGAACAAAATTTTGTGAACTGTGGTTGGCATATGTCTCCAAGAATATTTTTGGTTATAAAGGGTTGCTGTCTCATTAGCATACTGACCAAATTTTTTTGCATCTATCTTTTTGCTATATGCTATAACTTGTAATATGATTTGGAATCGTCGTATTAAATCATAATCTACTCCAGTTATAGAAGCTGCAGTTTCTGGATCGGAAAAAAATCTCCTTGCTGTGTTTCCATCATTTCTCCTTGCTTTGGCTGGTCAATTATAAGGCATATCTCACGGTATTTTTCTTGAATATCTTTTTTTTTGCTTTCTTTTTTCAAATTTTCTTTGTTGTTTCTCACTGTTTCGCCTAACGGGCCAAATTCCAAATCGTATCCCAATTTAAGAATATGCTCCATAAAACGAATTCTAGCATGAAGAGGTGACATTCCAAATTCATATGCTTCATTGAAACTATCGTCTTGTGTTGGTGGTTGGCTCAATTGACTTGATGTTTTTTGGCATATAGTGCAGCTTGACGAAGACTTTGTTTCGGTTAAAGCTTGTGCAACTTTTCCATCGATCATTGTAAGTGACATTTTAAAGTTAACTTCGATGCATTGGTCATTAAATTCAAATATCACTGGTTGAAGTTCTTTAATTTCATCTCTTATTTTGCCAACTTCTTCAGTTATGACATCTTTAGTTTCTTTTTTGTAAGCAAACTTTATTGGTCTACAAAATTTTGTTGACGAGGGAATTTTATTCTTCCATACATCTATCTCTGCAGCTCTACTAGTTGACGGCTCTGAACCAATATAAGTTTTTGTTAAACGTAATGGAACGAAAGAAATCATGAATAAATTGGCATCTGATGAATTTTCCGCATTACATTGTTTGTATTGTTTCTGGCCAGAGGACCCATCACATCCCCGTTTAGAAATTAAAGTCATGCAGCAATTTTTAAACTTCTTTAAAAAGTCAGCAACAAATGTCTTTAATAATCGTTCTGCAGTGTGTTCAAGAAGATCCTGCAATTTTATATCTGCTGAACTTGAAGTTACACTAATAGCAGTTGGTGAAGGTAAGCAATCTTTTTTGGCAGAAACTAAATCTCGATATGATGGAAAAATTCCACAATTTTTTTCATTGGTTCGCTTCCGCGATTCTGTATATTGGTTTTTAGTCATTTTCAAATCCAAAAATAGTGCAAATGCTTCTTCTGGAGTAAATTTATTTTCTTCAGTTGGTGTCGGCATACTTTCTAAAATCCTTTTTGTGCGTCTGGGGCTTGCTTCCACTATTTTTTCAATGATAGCAATTTTACTCTTTTTAGTTTTCGATGGTTGAATTTGATGCAGAAATGAATCCTTTATGATGCTACAAGAAACTTCTTCATTGATATGTATAAGCTTGCGTCTTCGTGATCTTTCACTACAATTATCAATTGGCTTTGCTGGTCGACCACCTTTTCCAGTTTCCGTGGTAGTTACTGATGGCTTTTCAAAAATAAGTTTATTTCTTAGCCATTCTTGGTTGCGTGAGTAAAACAATTTCTTGTTTCTGGAACATTGATTGTACCGTTTTCTTAAAGTATTTAAAAAGTTTTTTATTTTTAACTTATGAATTTTAATTTCTTGTTTGTCGGATATTTTGAAGAATGGATTATTCATTATATGTAAAATAATGTCGTTTTCATCTTTCCGTTCAAAATATATATCAGATAGAACACTTTAACTGAATTTAGCCATTGTTTAAACAATAATGAATAATAATGACTTTGGATGATATGTACGTCAATCGTTTCGTTTGTTTTCGTGCACTGGATAGCACTAAGTTGTGACAGTGCTGTTGTCTCTTTCATTTTTGTGATGTCCATTTTATGTTCTTTCATTCTCGTTTCTAATGTTCTCTTCGTTGTGCCTATGTATATAAGTTCGCAGCTTTCATTGTCATTTCCTTTGCATTGAACTTCGTAAACAACATTACTTTGATGTTCCTTTTCAATGGGCGCCTTAATGTTGGTAAAAATTGAATTTAATGTTCTATTTGGTTTGTAAGCAAAGCGAATGTTGTCAGATTCTATTGTCATTTTTGTCAAAATTTTGATACACCCTTCTATGTGGACTAGGTCCAAATATGGGCCAAATTCTCCTAATTTCAACAGAATTATTTTTTGGGTCAATAAGAACTCTTGTACAAAGTTTCATCAAAATATATGCATAATAGCCACTTTCACATGCAAATAACTTCTCAAAAAATATGACGTGCATTTGTACCGAATATCTTACCTTGGGTCAGAAAAATTGCTGCAGCTCAAAAAGTGCAGTCCCGATGCATGGACATGTATATATAGGAATGTAGGGGAGGGTTAGGACTACAAAATAGTAAATTTGTGTTTTGACTCAGCTTGACTCACAGGACTTGTGCTCTATGAAGTAGGAAATTTCCGATAAATTAGACCTTTTTTAAAAAAAATATTTAAATTGTTCTGAAAACAGTAGAGCTTCTACCAGTGATAGGAAATAAGTTAAGTTACAACACAAAATTTATTTCGTCCAAAAATCTTGAAAAACAAAAAAGTTATGATCATTTCAACTTTAAAAATTAACTAAAAATATAATTACTAAATTCTGAAAAAGCCCATTTTGGACCAACCTGTTCTCAGTGAAATAGTTAAAATAGAGTTCTAATTTTTTGGCTCCCGAGGTTCACTACTGTCTACTTTCATATGAGTCTAATAACTTTAAAATCGGAGAACAAAAACCAAAAGGAGTTTTGGCCGCTATCTCAAAATATTGACCACAGTGGGGCGGTTCGCACAAAAAGCGCGGTATAAGCAGATAAAAGTTAAGTGTTTTGGAAACTTCCATCTCTTCTATGAACACGCGTTAAATTTTGTTTCGATCTGGCAACTCCTTCATCTAGAAACAGGTGTTCACAAAAGACGCATCCGCGTTTTTTTTACAATTGAAAAATTAGAAATGCGTGGTGTCATTAAATATTTACATAAAAAAGGTTTATCGGGACAAGAAATTCATAATGATATGGTGAATGTGTTAGGTGAAAGTGCTCCTTCATATGTAACAGTAAAAAATTGGGTTGCTGAATTTAAACGTGGTCGTACAAGCATTGAAGATGAACCACGTAGTGGACGTCCAAACACAGCAACAACAACAGAAATTGTAGCCAAAGTGCATGATATGGTATTAAATGATCGACGAATAAAAGTGCGTGAAATACCTAATATCATGGGCATCTCAAATGATCGAGTCCATTTAATTTTGCATGAAGAATTACAGATGAAAAAGCTTTCTGCAAGATGGGTGCCGCGCTTGTTAACAATCGACCAAAAACGCATAAGAATGAACATTTCTCAAGCTTGTTTGGATCGTTTTCAGCGAAATAAAATGGATTTTAGGCGTTGTTTCATAACTGTTGATGAGACATGGATCCACCACTATACTCCAGAGACAAAAGAACAACCCACACAATGGACTAAAGCTGGAGGAAGTGCCCCAAAGAAGGCAAAAACAATTCAATCGGCTGGTAAGGTTATGGCAACGGTTTTTTGGGACTTTTATTGATTGACTATCTGCAAAAGGGTAAAACAATAAATTCAGAGTACTATTGCAACCTTTTAGATTAATTAAATGTACAAATTCGAGAAAAACGTCCTGGCTTACAACACAAAAAAAATAATTTTTCTTCAAGACAACGCACCAGCGCACAAGAGTGTTTTAACAATGGCTAAAATCAACGAATTAAAGTACGAGTTGCTTGACCACCCACCTTATTCTCCTGATTTAGCTTCCAGTGACTTTTACATGTTCCCAAATCTAAAAAAAATCCTTGCTGGCAAGCGTTTTACCTCAAAAGAAGATGTAATTACAGTTGCAAACCACTATTTTGAAGACCTTGAGGAAAATTATTTTAATCAAGGGATAGAATTGCTAGATAAGCGTTGGACTAAGTGTATTGAAGTTTTAGGAGATTATATTGAAAAATAAAAATATTTTTGAAAAACTAACTATTCTCTTTCATTAATAGGCTAAGAACTTTCTGAACCGCCCTCGTAGTGTTGATTTTTCCAGTGGTTGATGCAGTCTTTCTGAGGGGAAAAGTTGCAGCCCTTGACCGAACTGGTCCATTTATAATACCAACCGTTTTCGTACATCAACACATGTTTCTGCAGTATTTCAGCTTCAATAATGCGATCAGTAGATAGACCGACGGACATGGCTAGATTGTCTTAGCATTTTACAAAAATTCAGAATATATATATAACTTTATATGTACATATAGAAAAAAAATACTTCTCGATACTAAAGTTAATATTGCCATACCACTACCAATAATAAATTTTTGTCCAATAGGCAGCTACGTTCCTCCCTACTGTACACCGTACACATCCGAAGTATATACAAAATATTGTAAATGCATACTATCATCTTGCAACAAAGCATATCTGTGGTCTCTGCTCTCGTGCCGTGTGATGGAAAAGCTGTAAATGTTATGGTTGATAATTTGTTGCTGAGTATGGATGGAACTCTTGTAGCCTAGCAAATCTGCAGTGGGTGGCTGGGTAGGTGTGGCTGGCGTAGGTACGGTATGGATTCGACAGAGCATGAAGAACTTCAGCTCGGGCTCATAATGTTATGTGGTGGTGGCGGCATCACATCCCGTCTGTAAATTATGGCTATTAATTCCGGCTGAATGCCCTAACAAGGCGACTTTAAACAACATCGACTGCAGTTTGTTGTCGCTTTGGTTAATTCAAGTGGTTAATCGCACAGACTGTGCTTAAAGCTACGAAAATTCAGTGGCAAAAAAATGTCAAAAAGGAAACATCACTGAAAGGTTATTGCATTTATGAAGCTATTTGGCCAACTTGGCCGGGCGACAGAATTAATCGTAGAGGCGACTGTGTCAAAAATATGATTTCAGTACAAATTATCGGAATTGTTCGCTGAAGGTGGAGATTTTCTTTTTAACGGTTTTATTTAGCTTTGAAACTGAGAAAGATGATAACTATGCGCTTTTCGGAAACGCAACTTAACATAAATAAGTTAGATCACGAGAAGGCAAAACATGTAAACGTTTCCAACATCCAATTAAGGGTCAATCAGATAACTAAGCTATGCACGAAATACATTTTATCCACTGATTACTGAGGATTCCAAACATTTGATGCATATTGTAGAGAGGTCTTTAAATATTTTCATGATTAATCTTTTTCTCATAAAGTCGCCGGAATTTTGAATGTAATTTTTGTAACTTATATAGTTGCTAACATAGAATGGAATATAGACATTTCCAGCAGAAGGTCTACTGAGACGAAAAACTCAAAAGTGGAACATTTTTGGGGTTATTGTCTGGGGGTGAGATTAAGTGAAGTTACATAATTTTGAATAAAAGCAGAACGCGTAAATCGATTTCTATGATCTATGTAGCATTTTGTTTATAGGTTATGTGACTTTACGTGAAAGTTATAAGACTCTACACGTTTTTCCGTTTGGGATTTATATGTTTAAAAAAAAAAAAAAATTTTTTGGCAAAATTTTCTTCATAAATTCATTTCTAATTGCAAAAATGTTGATTTGGTAGAGAAATAAGACTTATAAGACTCTACACGTTTTTCCGTTCGGGATTTATATGTTTAAAAAAAAAAATTTTTTTTTGGCAAAATTTTCTTTATAAATTTATTTCTAATTGCAAAAATGTTGATTTGGTAGAGAAACAGTATATTAATGGATTAAAGAATTTATTTCAGCAAAATCGAACTAGTCGTTCTCGAGTTATGTCAAACTACGTTTTTGCCAACATTTTACAACTAAGCGAAAAAACATAAAGATAAGGAAAAAATGTAAAAGGTAATAAAAAAAAACTGGCACATACGAACGCAAAACCCTTTGAGGGTTTTAATATACTGACCTAGTACCATCACCCTGACTTGGAATTTCTCACCCCCCAGACAATAACCCCAAAAATGTTCCACAGTGTTATTAATAATTGAAGCACTCATCTTTGCTTTTGTCACTAGAAAATCGGCCTCAAGTTGAAATTAGGCTTAAATAAGTATATTTTAAAGTCTTTTAGTAAAATTTTTTTTTATTTTTTTACATACGCAGGTAATTCGCCCAAAATACTCGTAGTTGAACACATTGTATAAGTATTATCAAGTAATGCGAGAAAATTTGTCGATTTTTTAGTTTTTCCTACATACGGCAAAAATTACTTCCATTTTTTTTGTCGAGTTCGCGATCTCACGTTTATTATAAATATTTGGAGCACGTTGAAGTTATACAATTTGCATTTTGAACTCAAATGTAGTGTTACTGAAAGCAATAAAGCTATTAATAAGAGCATAAAAAATTATTGTGATTTCATTCTTTTATACCAACTTTAAGGCACGAGTGACCCGTTCGCGATTCTGGAAATGTCCATACATAGTTTTTTTTCATTCCGTATGTAACGTCTCAAAATACTTATCTGCGAACACATACGAGGGCTGCTATATATATTTCTGGTCTAATAATGAAAATGCGAATATTTATCATCAAAACTGGTTTTATTGTTTTTCAAATTATTCTTCACCATGATTTATACACTTTTGCATGCGCTCAAACCAATTGTGCAAGCACTTTTTCCACTCCGATTGAGACACCTCCAAAAAATGGACTTTGAACGCTTCAACAGCATTTTCTGCTAAAAAAAAGTCATTGGGTGCTAAGTCAGGGCTGTACGGCGGATGACCCATCAATTCGAAGGCGCTGGTTTGTACTGATGTGTGAGAGCTCGCATTGTCATGGTGCACAATGACTCGTCTTCTCTTGTTCGTTTTTCGAATTTCTCCGAAGACTTCAGGCAAACAAATTGTGGTGTATCACTTAGAATTCACCTCCTACGTTGCTCAAGCGGACCAGTTGACCAGTTTTGCCGAAAAAATAGGAGACCATTTGCTTCGAAGTGATTCTTCCACGAACAACTTTCATTGGATTTGTCTCATACGCATAGATCCATAATTCGTCACCTGTGACGATCTTATAAACGTCTTTTCAAGCACTGAATCGTTTTTTTCCAAAAAAATTTTGCACCAATAAAACGAGCCTTTTTTTGAGAGATTATCAAATTGTGCGGGATCCGACTAGAAAAAACCTTTTTTTACGGCCAGGTGTTCATGCAATATCGAATGTATGCTGGTGGAAGAAATGCCCAAGAATGCATCTATCTTACTTGTTTAAGGGGAGAACCAGTAGAACACTCCTAATATGCACTATAGCTCGTCATACAATCATAAGATCATCTAGCCATATCCGTCTGTTAAAAGCACTTTTCAGTCAAACGAAAGGAGCTGAAGTTCTTAAACTTTCCAGATATATGTCTTATTATCAGCGATCAGTTGGTATTAAAAATGGACCGAATCAGACGTAAGGAAAAAAAGCTCCCCTTTGAGGTACTTTAAAAAGTGTTGACTAAATTTAGAATTTTTTTCTATATTTCCTCGACACACATAGAAGAAATGGGTTGGAAATCGGTTAAACCTACCAAATTTCTGTTGTAAGAAGAATTTTAGTTGCAATCCCCAAATGTTTATAATCGTAATGGATTTTCGTTTCGACATACCACAAGATAAGAAATATTATCATCGTATTATATACACAACTAATAAATCGGTCATACCAAAGAAACGTAGAAAATTTATTTAGTTGCCACAACTGGTGAAAGTGACAATCAAGAGTTTTGCAAAGGGTTGTCTAATGGTTTTTTTTTGATGAGATTTAAATGAGCGCTATTAAAATAAAATAGTTTGACTTTAATAAAGTTAATTAACACACTTTTTCAGTAAAGTTTTCCACTCTTTCCTCGCGATCCCACGACAGCCGGTTCTAAGCACCGGATCGACCCGAAGCACCAATTCTTCGTCCAAGGGCTGTCATCCCGGTACGGTTTGCAGCTACAACAACAACTCTTTCCTCGCCATGAAACCTATGTTGTAGAGTACATTAAGTGTACACTCAAATAGTTTTTTGCCTCTGATTACAATTTTTAACTTTTTTCCGGAGGTTCGGATACTTCGTATGTTCCACTGATACTTCCAATGAATAGGTCCCACACAAAGGTCCCCTCGATTTAAGTCATGCAGTTCTATTAGCCACATATTACACCCGATGATACCTAAAATTTGGCATTGTACGTTATGAGGGACCATTAATCAAATGAAGTGAAACTTAACCACATAGGTCCATATTTTCGTATAGCCCCAGTACAAAAATCCTTTCCGATTTCAGAAATTGCAGCTTTAAATGTCACATTTTACATCCGATTATTTTAAAATTCCGCATGCAGCGTTAAGATCGAAAATCACGCATTTCCTGCCAAATTAAACCATATCGATCCAAGTTTTCGAATAACCTCCACCAAAAGGTCCCTCCAGATTTGAGCTCCAGACGCGCTAGAAACCTCAAATAATAACCGATTCGATGGAAATTTAGACTCTTAACCACACCGCTTCTGTTACATTCCACTTAAATGAAACTATCAGTGCTGATATTGAAAGCAACATCCAATAGTGAATGTGATTGCCATGTTCCCATGCAACTTCTTTTCGAAAAGTCTAAATTCCCCTAAAAGTGTTACCGAGTCAATATTTTGGCCACAATCTTATATCAGCGGAAAAATTACATTGATTGGCACATCCTTATGGGAAAGATCCACTCCGTCCACTTTTTCCATACTCTGCAGTGATTTAGTATTATTCATGATTAACTCGTCATCGTAGAGTTGGAAAACTAGCCACGCCAATATTTTGGCCACAATCTTATATCAGCGGAAAAATTACATTGACTGGCACATCCTTATGAGAAAGACCCACTCCGTCCAATTTTTCCATACTCTGCAGTGATTTAGTATTATTCATGATTAACATGTCATCGTAGAGTTGGAAAACTAGCCACGCCCCTGCACAAAAGGATTTAATTTAATTTAATAAAATACTCTCACTCACTTTTTAAAATTATTATACACCAACTTAGTAAAGACCCTCTGTTATCCAGCCGAATAATATTCCTAAATGTGTCACGAGCTAATATTTTGGCCACAATCTTATGGGAAAGACCCACTCCATCCACTTTTTCCATACTCTGCAGTGATTTAGTATTATTCAAGATTAACTCGTCATCGTAGAGTTGGAAATCTAGCCACGCCCCTGCACAAAAGGATTTAATATAACTTAATAAGAGACTCTCACTCACTTTTTAAAATTATTATACACCAACTTAGTAAAGACCCTCTGTTATCCAGCCGAATAATATTCTGCAATGAGGCACATTTCTGCTCCATGGAATCGAGCTGTTTACTGCAATTTAAGCTTTTGATAACGGCGGCATTTGGTTTTAACAAGACGGGCCTAAGGCACGCACAGCATGCGATACAATGGCTTTATTGAGAAATCATTTTGGAGGTTACCTAATTTTGCGTTTCGGCCCTGTCAACTAAAAGTTTTAGCTGGTCCCTAAAAATTTAACCTGTTTAAATTTACTCGATAGAAACTTTAGCATATTTTTGATTTTTCTAAGTTTCGTACATTTTTAAAACTGCCCATACATTTTCTCATTAAAATATCTTCCTTTTAAATGAATATATGTATTCATTTCTAGTTATATCAAAATTAATTGAAGAATTTTCATTAGTAGCCAACCACAGATTTTGTTTCCGACCACACACATGCATGCATCAGTTCTTTGTCCAGAAAATATTTTCTATAAATCAATATGGAATATCGGCAATTGCAGTTGCAGTGCTGGAAAGAGTCAACACAATTGAATGTCAAAAACGGAAATTAAACATTTGCTCCCAAACAACAAATCAATGAACTTATGCTAAAATTTATGCACTCTGATAAACCCTAATCAAAGGCAAAAGCCACTCCACTGGCCAGACGTACACACGGACAACCGTGATCCTTTAAGCAACATTTCCATGCGTTTCCTCTCTTCACGCCGGCAGTGTGAGCGCTTCTGTGCATAAGTGTAGTGTATCCTCTTGTCTCGCCTGTGTGCGTGCGACCAATGGTGTCTCAGGTGTTTGTCGAGTATGTCCTTTGGCCTTTTGGCTGGTGCGAGATATGAAAATGCTCGCCTTTAGACGAGCGCACACAGAAGTCTTTAATTTATTACACTCAAATCTTAGATAATTTTCTGTTAAAGATCATAAATTTCCTTTTGAAAACATTCTTTGTTGGGAAATTATTGTTTTCCAATTATACACTCTAAACGTACATATATACATACGCACTAATATATGTAAGCATATACATATATATGAGTCATTTCTTGATAAGTAGGTAAGTTAGAAAAAACGAAAGGCAAAACGACATTTTCAACCTTGAACTTGCTTTTGAAGTAACGGGTGTTTTTTAGACGTGTGGTTTTTATTCTAGCCACACTTTTTTCGGAGTTGGTCTTTTTGACTGCTGTCACTTGATTTGGGCTCAATTAGTGAAAATTTATTATCAAAATAATGGTTCGGTTCGAGCGACGCAGTGCGCGCTGTGTTCAATATTCGGTCGGCATAATCGCCCAGCAGTGTCGGTAATTCGAGCAAACATGCAGGCAGAGAAAAGATATGGTTACTATATGGTCACCGCAACAATAATACGTTCTCTACAACATTGTCGTCGCAACCATAGTATTGTTTTCTAAATTTTATTTTGACAACATTATGATTGCGGCAATAATAATATTGTTGAAATGTAACAATACTATTTTTGTAAATTTAGAAATGAAAATATTGTTGTATGTAAATATTGTTGGTGCGACAAAAGTATTGTTGTTAATAATTTACGTTAACAATAATATTATTACGACAATCATACTGTATGGTTGAGACAATGAACCAAGCATAACAAGTTTTAAAGACTAAGTGTGTTTTAAAGACTATGAAATGTTCAATAAAAACGGCCTCAAATGTAGCTATGAACTAATTGTAATGCAATATAAAACAACTTACTTGCTAAAAATCTGCATTTTTGAATAAGAACATTACCCAATTTTAATAAATAGTATGGTTGAGTGGATCATAGTATGGTTGAGTGTGAATCATACTACGGTTGTGAGGATCATACAATGGTTGTATGAGAAACATACTATGGAAGTGAGGATCACAATATGGTTGTGGAGATAATAGTATGATTGAGTGTGAATCATTCTAATGTTGTGAGGATAATAGTATGGTTGTGGATATCATAGTATGGTTGAGTGTGAATCATACTTTGATTGTGGGGATCATAGTATGGTTATGTGTGAATCATACTATTGTTGTGAGGATTATAATATTGTTGTGCCACAACCATTTACCCAACAATAGTATGATCCACTTCGAATATTGTCATACTTTTTTCTGTGTGTGGATAGGTTCCGCACCAGGCTTACTCTAGTGGAAAATGCACATCCTCAGAGATACCGTACAGTGCGGACTGAAGGCGCTATTGCTGCTGTGGATCAGAGTATCGAAGAACACCCAAATGAGTCCAACCGTGATTACGCGCTACAATTGGAGCTGTGCCCATCCACTTTATGGAAGATTTTGCGAAAGGATATTGGTTTGCGAGCTTAAAAATCCAATTCGTGCAATAATTGAAGCTGACGACAATCGTCGTCGCACGTTCGTTGAATGGACCCAAAACGAGATGGCCACCGATCCTGATTTTTACATGAAGATTTTATTCAGCGATGAAGCTCACTTTTGGTTAAATGGGTACGTTAATAACTAAAATTGCATTTAGAGTAATGAAAATCCAGAAGTTATTGTTGAGACGCCGTTACATTCTCAAAAAGTCACTGTTTGGTGTGCTCTATCGGCAAAGGGAATCATTGGTCCATATTTCTTCAAAAATGAAGCCATAATGTTACAGTCAACATTATGGCCGGCCACGATTAATGACTTTTTCATGCCTGATTTAGAGGATGTTGATGTAGACGAACTTTGGTTCCAACAAGACTACATGCCATACAGCCAAGCAAAAATTTAGTTTAATGAATGAACCTTTTGGTGAGTGCATTAATTTGCGTCGTGGGCCTGAGGCGTGGCCTCCAAGATTGTGTGATTTAACACCGCTGGACTATTTTTTGTGAGGTAATGTGAAGTCGCTCGACACGATTGACGCCTTGGAAGAGAATATTCGACGCGTTTTTGATGACTGGCGGCCGCAAATGCTGCACAACGTGGTCGAAAATTAAACCTCTCGGCTGGAATTTATTTGAGCCAGCCGCGGTGGCTACTTACCCTAAATCATTTTAAAAAATAATGCTTAGCAATAAATTTAAGTTATATACGTTTTATTTCTTCTTGAAAACTACACGTCTAAAAAAACACCCTTTATACACCAATTTTCTCGTTTGGTTGGCCCCATGGTTCAATGACTCTCACTTTTGGGGGAGTAATGAAGTTATTCAATAATTACTACTCGTAGAAGTGGGTAATAACGGAGTTTTCTTAAACTCGAAAATTTTATTCTTTAATTAACTTTTTTCCCAAAAATTTAAATTATATAAAACTAACAGGTTTTAAGGCAAATTGTCTATAGTTTTCTGTCAACAAAAACATTCTTATATTCTCGCACATTATTGTAAAGTTGTCGCATTAGCGACCTCCTAAGCAAGTTGCTTTTCGAACATGGCCATAGATTATTGAGGAAATTCCACGGTTTCTGAGTACTCATATCACCATGTTCGAAAGCACCTTTTTTCCGGCGCATTTTTCAAGGACGATATGATCCAAATTCACTTTTACATATTATTTTTCGCTTGTAGCCTATTGGCTACCAGACCCATGTGGTCTGAAACTTAAAACTGGGAGTAGCCCTTTATTGCGGAGTCTGATCGGAGACCTCATTCTGATATTACGGGTAGTCAGAAATTTCCATAACTTGTTCTGGCCTAACTAGAAGGTGCGGCACATCGGGAAGTGAAGTGTTGGCTGTCGTTAAACATTAATCGGGAGCAGAGACTCGTCTCGCGGCTGTGTTGAGTACATATGCGTGTTTCTTTTAATGTTTAAAGGCTAATAGTTGGGCCCATATGGGACTTACCGATACTAAAATTTACCCAAATCCTTAATTGTAAAATTGCACTGTTTCTGGATTAACGGATTTTTGAAGCCTAGGGTCAAATAATCTTTTAATCTAATAAGAACATACAGGGTGGAGCTCGGTCATTTGCTTTTTTGCACTGCAGGCTGTGGCGGCAAGAGTTGCCATCATGCATTGGTCTCGTGAGGAGAGGTCATTTTGTGTTGAAGCGTAGTTTCAAATGCGCACTCGATCATTGCAGTGCAGCGTGCTTTTCGTTTACGATTTGCTGTTCCCCCAAGCGGACGGCAATCAACTGTAAATTGGGTAAATTCATTGAGAACAGCAGTGAATGTGTCATGTGTACGTAGGGTACCCGATAAAAGAGTTGCAACACCACAAAACATCGATAGAGTTAGAGAAGCAGTACTGCATTCTTCAAAACGCTCTGCTCGGAAGCAATCACTTGCTCTGAGCATTTCCAGACTTTTTTAGCCGGCATGGTTTTAACAGGATGGTGCCACTGCCCACACAGCGAGGGTTAGCATGAATCATTTGAGGCAAATATTTCCTGTACTGCTTTTCTCTTGGAGGGGTGTTGTGAACTGGCCGACACGCTCACCAGACTTATCCCCATGCGTTTTTTTCTTTAGGCTTACCTGAAATCGAAGGCGGGTCACCTTAGAAGACAATCTTGAGGCTGAAATTGGCAGAATACCAGTCGACATGCTTGGTAGAGTAAATGAAAACTTAAGAAAATGTATGCAGCAGTGTGTGGATAGCGAAGGTCGACATTTGCCAGATTCACTATTTAAAACCATGTAATTTCAAAATTCCTTTACTGTTTAATTAAAATATAAACTATTTTTTCTTTTCCCAAATAAGCAAATTATCGCGCTCCACCCTGTATTACACATTTCAGCAACGGGTAAGGGATTAATTGCTAAGCCATACAACAGCTGCTCATAAAATATATTTGCAGTTTGGTGTAGGGGCTTAAGAAGTACGCCCCAATCGTGTCTATTTTAAATGTTCAGGGATTTATGTAAGTTGCATATTGCTTTACTGTAACAAGGCAAATATAAGGTGATAGTCCATATATACCAGCAGGATTGCTTTCTCCGCAGCCCAAAAGTATGCAAAAGTAGACTGTATTCGAATGGGAGTCATCGCAACCGGCAAGGAGAATCGAAAGACGACTGATCGTATGGATATGACTCAAAATGACGCCTATAGAAGTTGCAACGCCCAAAAAGACAAATATTCATTAAAATATCTACTATGTGACTATCTAAGTCTTCAAAAGCGATAAGATTTATCGGCAGAACCAAATAGCTCTGAAGTTTCTTTACCTCTCCCTTAACTACCCATGGTTTTCTTGGGTTTCTTGTGTATAAACGCTATTTTTTCCTTCTACCATTTTAATTTTTCATACCTTCTTATACTTGCTCTTAAGGTCCTAACGTAATCTAATATATCCTTTAAAAATACAATTTTTAGATGACTAAGAATTTGAAACTGAGATCAAGCCTTTTCTTTAAACTACGCAGCTCATGATTTTATACCATGAAATCATTCATATAAGTGTGTGTCATCCAAGGATATCCTTACCGTATGCATGGCGTGGAGTGTGGCTGTGTGTCTTTAGCCAGCAAAACCCAAAAACAACCACAACATTTGATTGTCAAGACAGTCTGTCTTCTGTGGTCCGCCTCGACCGTGCGTTTTCTCCTCCGTGCGCTCCTCTATTTGTCTGTTTCATGTCCTGACCGTGGTAGCTGCTGTTGTCATGGCATTCGGTATCTTCGAGTTTCGTCTTTCACCTATAAATCTTTCGTTTGAATTATTAGTTTGCCATTTATTAAGTTTTGTTCGAGTGTGAGCGCGCCAAGGAATGTGTACGTAATAAATGGCAAGACGAGACAGTTTGACAATTAAGAAAACACAAAATGAGACACTAAAATAAACACTATAATTTGTAATGCGATACGGCTTCGTTGGCCCACAGCATGAAGGAATAATTAAAGCTAATGTACGGCACTTCAAGGCGAAATCGATTAAAGATTAAAGTCTTCATTTTCATAAATTCTTAATCGGTAGTCGGCTTTAGTATCCATGGCAAATGTGGCCTTGGCCTGGTCAGACAATGTTTAAGGTTTACATTTCGTAAGTGGCAGTTTGGAATAAAAGGCGAAAAAACAGATAGTATTTTGAGTTTGCAAAAACCTTTGTAACACTTAAAAATTTAGAGCCGGAATTGAGTATATAAAAAATGTGTTAAAGTTAAACTTTAAGACCCGTTAGCCATGACCCGTTTCCTGTTTAATACAAGAAGTTCTACAGTCGGTCTTGTCCGAATAATGCACTGGAAAAATAACTTTTCAATACTATCTCTGCGTATATAATGCCGACCTTGCCGCTATCCTTATTTGCGCGCTTCATACGAGGGCGGTTCGGAAACTTCTTAGCCTAGCACAAAAAGCGCTGTATAAACAGAAAAAAGTTAAGTGTTTTGGAAACTTCCATCTCTTCCATCTATGAACACATGTTAAATTTTGTTTCGATCTGGCAACTCCTTCATATAGAAACAGGTGTTCACAAAAGACGCATCCGCGATTTTTTTACAATGGAAAAATTAGAAATGCGTGGTGTCATTAAATATTAACATAAAAAAGGTTTATCGGGACAAGAAATTCATAATGATATGGTGAATGTGTTAGGTGAAAGTGCTCCTTCATATGCAACAGTAAAACATTGAGTTGCTGAATTTGAGCGTGGTCGTACAAGCATTGAAGATCAACCACGTAGTGGACGTCCAAAAACAGCAACAACAACAGAAATTGTAGCCAAAGTGCATGATATGGTATTAAATGATCGACGAATAAAAGTGCGTGAAATAGCTAATATCATGGGCATCTCAAATGATCGAGTCCATTTAATTTTGCATGAAGAACTACAGATGAAAAAGCTTTCTGCAAGATGGGTGCCGCACTTGTTAACAGTCGACCAAAAACGCATAAGAATGAACATTTCTCAAGCTTGTTTGGATCGTTTTCAGCGAAATAAAATGGATTTTAAGCGTCGTTTCATAACTGTTGATGAGACATGGATCCACCACTATACTCCAGAGACAAAAGAACAATCCAAACAATGGACTGAAGCTGGAGGAAGTGCCCCAAGAAGGCAAAAACAATTCAATCGGCTGGTAAGGTTATGGCAACGGTTTTTGGGACTTCAAAGGTATTTTATTGATTGACTATCTGCACTTTATTGATCTACTATTGCAACCTTTTAGATCAATTAAATGTACAAATTCGAGAAAAACGTCCTGGCTTACAACACAAAAAAATAATTTTTCATCAAGACAACGCACCAGCGCACAAGAGTGTTTTAACAATGGCTAAAATCAACGAATTAAAGTACGAGTTGCTTGACCACCCACCTTATTCTCCTGATTTAGCTCCCAGTGACTTTTACCTGTTCCCAAATCTAAAAAAAATTCTTGCTGGCAAGCGTTTTACCTCAAAAGAAGATGCAATTACAGTTGTAAACCACTATTTTGAAGACCTTGAGGAAAACTATTTTAATCAAGGAATAGAATTGCTAGATAAGCGTTGGACTAAGTGTATTGAAGTTTCAGGAGATTATATTGAAAAATAAAAATATTTTTGAAAAACTAACTATTCTCTTTCATTGATATGCTAAGAACTTTTCGAACCGCCCTCGTACATGTGGTAAAAGATTCTAACACGAAATCAGGCCATTTAAATTTAATATGCCAGTAAAGCACAATATTTTTGAAAATAAATATGGACCCTACACCGAATGGTGGATGGTATATTAAATTTGTCATATCGTTTGCAACACTGAGACCGATACATCCCTAGACCCTAAAAATTATTGATCGTCATAAAATACTAAGACACTAGGTCGACTTAAGGTACGGTCACATTGGACAAATATTTGACAAAAATGTATTTCATCATATTTGCCCAAAATTCTGTCAAAATAACACAGGGTTGATTTGGTGTTCACTCTACCGTCAAATATTTGACAGTTTTTGTTTGTTCAAATAGATGTCAGGTAATCTCAAATAGAAGTCTGGGAAAACATGTTTGACGTGTGTTCAAATTTGAATAAATATTTGACTAAAAAAATATTTGATCAAACTGTCAAAAAATAGAAATTTATTTTCTGTCAACCTTTGAACCGATAATACAGAAAAAAGAAAATTTGCCGATTTTGTGCTGTGGAGCAGCAACTATAATAGTCTAGGAAGAGAAGAAAAAAAAGGCAAAAAAGCGTAAAAAAGGCAATGAGTTCGGGAGTGGGTAAGTAGTAGGAATAACGAAGGATGCTGCGCAATATTGTTAAAAGAACTGCGTACAGGAACACCAGCTGTCTTTAAAAATATTTTGCGCATGAAAGCAGCAGTGGTTGACTATTTTGTAAGCACTAAAATGAGATGTAGACCAATTATATTTGTAATAAATATTTTTGTATAGGTGAAATTAGTTGCCCCGCTAATTACAAAGAAGACGACACTACTTCTTGAGTCATTTTCAGCCTCCGAACGTTTAGCTGTTACAATGACATCACTGATTTTACCAGCTGTTATTTCTTATTGTTTGATCTTACAAAAATTTTGTAAGATCAAATATTTGTTGTCGGGTGGTCACACTGTGTTCACATTGGGCAATTTTTTGTTTGCTGGCAAATATTTTTGTCTCCCCTAAATCAGCTTTTTTGTTGTTTGCCACTCAGAAATATTTTGTGATCAGATGTGGCAAAGAAATATTCGACGTTTTTCTTCAAATATTTGCCCAGAGTGACCGGACCTTTAGTATTTTGTGACTATCAATAATCATACCCATCGGCCCGTTTGCCCGCCCGTCCGTGTGTCTGTTAAAGCCAAACAAAACTGTCCCAAAAACCGGAGTATTAAAATAACCGTCATCTTAAACTTAGCCAAAACGTACTCCATATTTGTAGCAAAATTTGGTTTATTTTGAGTATTCATATGCCAGTATTGACTATTGTTGGCCAGTTTTGACCATGAGGGACGTTTTTTGAGCCACATGAGCCAAACAGTCCATTTGAAATACTCGAAAAATGTTACTTTTTACCAAGGTACCTTAAGTCCCATACTTATATACCTGTGTCGTTTACTTACAATCTTCAATTTCATGACCATAAGCCATCTTCATAGAAATTTGAGATCCGACCCCAATTATAAAGTAAATTTAAAGTTTTCGGCCTGGCAGACTAAACAACGTTTCTTCATGTTTTAATTAATTTATTAATGATGAAAATCCAAAACGTTTTTATTCAAAGGAAATATTTGTTTATTGAGTGAAAATTCAACATACAACTATAATGTGTAAGCGCTGATAGTATGAATTTCTTTATTACATCATTGATTTTTTAATTGAATATGAACAATTTTGATAGCAAAATACAATTTTCTTTATTAAGTACTTCAGTACGAAATTCAACAAAAAATCTGATTTGAAATTTGACTTCTGTAGCGTTAAAGCTCTAAATCTTGTGGGACCTTTTTAGTGGGGGCTTCATGAGAACTCAATTTGAGCAATATCAGAAGTAAAATGTGGTTTGGAAATTGCCAGGACTACAAATCTTGAAGGTCAACTGCATGTTGGCTATAAAAAACCAAGGACCGATATACAGTCCAACATTATTAAGCTACAGCAGCTTATACTCGTAGTTGTGGTTAAACTTTCCCATATTGTATGGAACAAAAACAGGGAGTAGCTCTTGGTTACGAGATTGGGTTGACAGGAGCCCCTAGAACTAGTTCTGGCCTGACTATTAGGTACGTCCCCTACAGGAGTAACGTGGTGGCTGTGGTTTAAGCCCAAATCCCAGAAATAGATAAGTATCAGTGCTGAGGCGTTAGATATGTCTTTCTCAAAGAGGGAAGTTATGGAAAATACGAGGGTTGCTATTTATATTTCGGGTCCTGACAATACTAGTGTTCCCAGATGCAATCTGGAACTTCCATTGGAAACTTTGACATTTTTAAGCATAACTTCACTCAGAATGTTTGTCATTTGAGCTTGAATTGTTTTGTTCCCAGTGTGTTGAAAAATTCATCTAAGTCAAAAAATGGACTTATCCCGTGAACATTTTCCAGCGATGATTTTTTACGATTTTCGGCGTGGTTTATCGACGTGAGCGTGGGTTAAATCAACTTGTTTCGACTTTTGGCGCTGAAGCACCATCAAAAAGCACTGTTAATCGTTGGTACCAAGAGTTCAGTCTCGGACGTTAAACTTCGGTCACTTTGTCACTTTGTCGATGCTGTGCGTGAACTTTGTTGATGCTGTGCGTGAACTGATTAAGCAAGACCGACATGTGACATTCCGTGCGATTGAGGCATCCTTGGCCATTAACATCAATTTGAAACTGCATGTTCATTTGGCCGTGAAAAAAATGTGTTCTCGTTGAATCCCACATAATTTGACGAATGTTCAAAAAAGGCTCTTATGGATTGGCGCAAAGAGGTGTTGAAAAAGTAAATCTGCGTTAGCTCAATGGAAGTGTATAACATTGTCACAGGTGACGAATCATGGATCTATGCATATGAACCCGAAACAAAACAGCAATCGACCGTATGGGTCTTTAAAAACGAGCCAAATCCAACAAAAGTTGTTCGTGGAAGAAGTACTCGTACATCGAAGCAAATGATTGCGCTTTTCGGTATAACTGGCCATGTTGCCTCAGTGCCTATAGTGGAACATAGAACGGTTAATTCTGAGTGTTATACAACCATCTGTTTTCCAACAGTGTTCGAAGAAATGAGGAAAGATAATAAGAGAAGACGGATCATTTTGCATCACGACAATGCGAGCTCTCACACATCAGCTGAAACGATGAGCTATTTGACCACCTTGATTTGGTACCCTATGAATTTTTCTTATTCCCTAATATCAAGAAAAATATGTGTGGTCAACGTTTTTCATCGCGCGAAGCAGCTGTTGAAGCGTTCAAAAATCATGAAAATTGCTTTGTGCGCATGCACACAGGAGAATAGTTTGAAAAACAATAAAATCATTTCCAATGATAAATGATTGTGTTTTTATTGCCGTTACCCTCGTATATATAAAGTACATTTAAGTATTAGCTATGGGATTGGCCCAACGGGACCTGGCCGTGGAGGTAGAAGCTAACACAGCATTTATCATGTAAAACACACAGGCACTGTTCGCTTATAGCCCCGCAGTGGTGGGGTCTTTAAAGCTTCAAGTCTGAGTGAGTGGAGCTTGGAAAATAAGTAGTCATGTGCTACGGGGTCAGACCAAACACTTAAGTATAGTGCCGTGGATGGTTTGGAGCCACGAACACTGTGGCCTGACCTACTGTGAATTTCCTTTCTTAGAGTTTTGTAATGGTTGTGGATGTCAGATTGCTCTAAACCCTCACCAAGAGAAAATCACATTGTAGCTTTAGTGGTTGGAGCAGTAACGGCGACAATCAATTTAATATGTCGTGCTATTGTTCGCTTATAGCACACCATGCGAACCTTGAGCCACATCGTCCAAATTTGTCGATTCTAGTGCTGCTGGACCTTAAGGTTGGATGGACCTTTCAGTGAGGGGACTCTGACAAAAATTATTATCAGGGTTGATTAAAGAAAAGTCACAACGCACTATCCTTAATTTGAGCAAGATCGGATTTAGTTTATGGCTTTTAGAGCGACAGGAACTCAAACAATAAGCTGACCTTGCATAGTTTAAGATTGATCGGAGTATGAAAGTGATAATGATGTGATATGAGGAATATGCGATGGGAATATATGACTCGTACCCGAAAACCCTAGGACCCAAAATTACGGTTCTAATATACTATAATTGATATTTCAGCCATTGCAATAACAAATGTGGAGAAAATAAATGATACAGCCTCGCGAACTTAACGACGATTTTTTTAAGAGCTGTAATGCTTTCAAATTACAAGTACAAAAATTTAAAGAAAAAAACTATTTTTTTCTTCATAACAGGAATAGTATTTTTAACAATTTGTATATTTCAGAAGCTGCCAAACTTGTCTATGTCATACTGCTGCCATATATGCAGCCATTTTAGCCGACGAATTTCGGCTCATTCATAAAATCGCAATGTGAATAACTACGTTTGGTCTGTCCACTTAGAGAAAAGATATAGATAAAATAGTCACGGCAACAATTATATGCTCTCCGCAATAGAAGTATGTTCATCACAGCTAAAGTATTGTTTTTGAATTTCATTTTGACAATAGTATAATTGCGGTAATATTTAGATTGTTGAAATGTAGCACTAGTATTATTGCCAAATTTTTAAATGAAATAATGAATATAGCAACAATATAAAAATAGTTGGTTAACAATAATGTGACTATCCGACCGTATAATTATAATTTTTTAACATTTCAGTATGGTTTTCAAAACAATATTATAGTTTCGCATCTTAGGCAATTATAAATGGTGGTTAAATTTTAAGGACCGATATTGAATGTGAACCGCACCTAAACGTCAAGTTTTTTTTTTGCATTTTATTTGATATTCCTCAATTGCAGACTAATTCAATTTGATCTATATAAATATAAAGATACAAAAGCGAGCATTGCGTTAAAGTTATTTAGGCTTATTACGAAAATGCATATTGTGCACTTCGTGATTTTTTCCGTCAATTTAATCGTCCAAATGTGCGTACAATCGGAAAAATCGTACAAAAATTTGAGCAAATGTAAGAGATGTTAAAACACCAATTCATGCTCGTACAGCTAAGTAGTACTACAAAAAATATTGCTGCTGTTCGCGATAGTGTGGCTCAACTTGTCGTCGTGCCCAACAATTGCACCTCTCTCGCTCGTCGTTGATGAACATTATGCATAAAGACTTGAATTTACACGCTTACAAGGTGCAATTGACACAAGAACTGAAGCCTATTGAACATTCCAAACGTCATCAATGGTGGCAAAAATGGCAACATGACCCATTCCTAATAAATAGTTTTAGGGATCTTAGTTTGGTTGAGTGGGATCATACTTAGGTTGTATGGATCACTTTAAGGTTACGTGTGAATCATACTATTGTTGTGAGGAACATACTACAGTTGTATGTGAAACATACAAAGGTGGTGAAAATCATAATATTGTTGTGAGGATGATAGTATGTTTGTGTATGAATCACACTATTGTTCTAAGAATCATAATATTGTAGTACCACAACCATGATGCTCTTCGAATATTGTCATCCTAATCATAATTGTTTAATATTGTTTTATCATCATGACTTTAATATTAATGCAATTTTTCGTAACGGGGAAAAGTATGAGCAAAAAACATTATTTTGAACCTTAAACTTTCAGCCAATTAGCTTAGTTGGGTATTGCCGGAGTTAACTCGCTTAGCTTGTGGTTGAAGTTGGACCTACATCCTGACAAGAGCTTGTTGACACAAGAAGTGTGAATTAAAAATGAAGCCGGGAACTATTGTGTGAGAAGCTGTATTTTGGTTGCGTAATCTTGTCGAAAATAAAAGTTTTTGTCTTAAAGGCTATATCTATTATCAGAGCTCGACAACAACGACATATTCGGGTTGTGACGCACATAAGACAGCGCTACAATCCACATACGTGATGCACTGTTCAAAATTGTTAAGGAGATCATTGAGGGCTGGGTGATCTCATGGCGAGTTGTGCAGTTGTTTAATTCTTAAGAGCAACAAGGATGCTATTAGCGTAGTTTTTTGTGACGTTGGGACTTTAATGGGTATCGCTGTACTAGTCACTTGGACAAAGATTAAGACTTACCTTATTAACCTGACCTGCAGTGCATCTTTCTCCTCCTTGTTCAATGGAAGCCCAAATTGTCGGTCAAACAACTAGAGGTCCTTCAATAGTTGTTTCAGAACAATAATAGTTTGTAATACACATAATTTCCCCAGCATCAAACAATTTCAAAAATGCATATTTCAATCAAAACTTGACCTTTGTTATGACATTAAAAACACTGTGTTACTCAACAGCAATAATGCAACAAAATTTCAAATTTATGGTTTAACATCCACCAACAAACTGCACAGCGACAATAGTCGCATAATGCAACAAATTTAAATTGGATTTTCACTCAAAAGCATCAACGGGGGTGGCCAAGTATGACAAAGAATACAAAGCCGTTCGAATAAAAAAAGTTGTACGTTTTCTTCTCCAGACAAAGTGCAGCAAATTCGCACAGCGAATAAAAGGAATGGTGGTTAAAATTCATAGCTTAGCGACAATTGTAAGCAACCTTAGCATAACAAAGAATGACTTATTTCATTGTCCTCGCGGTCAAATGTAAAATAAAGCAGAAAAACATGTCAAATATTAGGTTTCTTCAGAACTTGTAACCAACAACAAACAGGATTAACTTTTGTTATGATGTGACAGCTATATGGACCAGAGGGTAATTCGTTACCAGAGGTTAAAGACAAATTTTGATTGTGTTTACCAGGGAGCAGTTTTTCATAATATCATTCTTCAGTGAGATGAGAGAGAGTTGAAGAAAACCTTTATTTTAAACATCATGATGATGCAAATTGTTTATATGTTTGACTTAAATATTGCACCAGTGTTCTATGGGCTTTAAAGCACCAGCATTTCAAACTCTAGACCTAATTTATGGCACTTTTCTATTATCTATATCTTCCGATTTTTGTATCAAGTAGTTTAAATTAAATAACATACACAGAAACAATTTTCGGTACAATTAAAATATTCAACACAAAATTAATTAGGAATCATGTGATAAAAAATTTCACATATTAATTTATATGTGATTTGTCGAAAATATTTCCTATTTAATGCGAAGAACAAATTCAAATATTTACAAAAAAAAGTTATAATCTTTTTATTGAAATTGTTTTCGTTAAGAGGCGATTAAAAATGCACAAATAAAAAGTTTTACAATATTTTTACAGAGCAGTAGGAGAGTCTTTTCGTTACTGCAGTTTCGCTGAGAGCCACTTCACTATCATAAGGCCTCAAGCAATCTATGTTAAGCGGCTAAATACTTAAGGTCAGGCAGTTTTACATTTAACTAGAACTGTCGACCGTAGAGTTTTTCACCGAAAACAATTAAAATCCCTGCATACATACTATAACACACACTCGCTACTGTCCACGGTACTTTGAATTTTGTTATTGCTTCCATTCATTCAGTATCATTGAAATATCTGATAAATTTTTGACTTAAATTTACAAAATTTGTATTTAAGTGGTGACAAAATACACGCACTCGTACTGATTCATTTGTCTTTTTTTCTGTATATACGTAAAGCCCCAAAGTATTGTCATGTTTGGCGAAATATGTCAGAAATAGTGTAGTTTAGGATCCGGGAGGACCAGGATTAGTGGGACTACCCATAGGGCTGTTTTCGAAAGGACTTATTTTAAGGCACCAACGACCTTAGTCACATGGATTATGGCTATAAATGTAGCCGTTTTGTAGAATCAATATTATCTTTAAATCCGTGACGAAATTTCGTTGTTCATAGTACGGCCCTTTATAGACCTTATCGGCAGTAGTTTCTGTGATTTTTAGTTGGTCTAGACAGAAAAAGTGCTGACGAAGGGACAGACCTCGAAAAACCGAATCTGGTCATGATTCTGAGTCGATCGAAACACTTAAATAGTTTTGGCTTTAAATATGTAAATTAGCTGCAAAAATATTTGCCATAAAAATCAACTTCAAAACTATATTTTTATTGTAGCTTCCTAACTTCCCTAGACTCATCATTAGGACCAGCGTTACGGTTGTGCGACTAAAGTGGCAATTTGGCCCATTTTGGAAACTATCCGACTTTTACTGCCCCTTTTTCATAAATCTCCTTTTTCCACTTTTTGAAATTTTTGCTACATTCCATAACTCAAAATATGTGTGGGTGATTCTGAGATTATGGGCCAATTTGGAATTCGATTTTTTTCCAGAAGAAGGTAGATGTCTTAGTTCTAAGAAAGACTAGTCATTTTAAAAAGGTACACATCAAAGTTTTAATTTTTAACGGAATCATGCAACAATTTAAAAATATGACCTCCAGGGTAATGACTCATTGAACAGAGAAATGACGAAGACAATAAAATATGTAGTATTTTTCTCTGAAATCAACAAATTCATTTTAATTCAGTTCTTTTATAAAAATAATAAAAGGAAAAATCTGTTATCGTCATTCCCCTGTGAAAATTCTTGGCAGGGGAATGATGAACAATTTCCCCCTGAAATGTTTTTTTAAGTACTTACCCTTACAAAATTGACTTGAGTTTGAAGTTTACGAGGGCGACCGCAAAAGTAACTGGCCTAACATAAAAATAACCTTTTTTTTTTGAATTATTATTATTTATTTTTCAACATAATCTCCTTCCAACTCAATACACTTCATCAAACGTAAGTAATGAAAAGTAATGGCCCAAAATACTGTGGCCATTACTTTTCCTGCTGACTTAACAGTTTTCGCCTTCTTGGGACCACTTTTACTAGCTTCTATCCATTGTTTTGACTGTTCTTTGCATTCTGGGATGTAGTGATGGATCCATGTGTCATCAACAATTATGAACCCGGCGCAAGAACTCTATTGGATTACGCAGATAAATCGCTAAAAGCTCCGCCGAATTGGTCCAACGGACGATTTTTTGGGGCAAAGTCAACAAACGCGGCACCTTTTTCGCGGATAGCTTTTTCATGTGGAGTTCATCATGTAAAATACTCCAAACTTGTTTTTCGTGTATTTTAACAATAGCAGCAAGTTCCCTGAGCTTGTTTCGTCTATCTTTAGTCACTTCATTAAATATTTTTCTAATGTTTTCAATAGTAGTAGCATTTTTCGGTCTTCCACAGCGTTGTTCATCTTCCGTACTTGAACGACCCATTTTAAATTGTTGAACCCAGGATTTCACGGTGGAGTATAATGGTGCATTATCACCATGAACCGAATCCAATTCATCTTTGATTAATTGTGGCGTATAACCTTTCATATAAAAGTGTTTAATTACCGCACGAAACTCTTTATTTTCCATTTTTTAAAAATTATAAAATTTGTTTACTTCAATCACCTGTAACAAAGAAAATAATCATTAAATATTTCGGAAATTTTGACAGATGGCTTATAAAAGATTGTTTTTAAAAAACAAAAAAAAGTTGCTAGTAAAACAGAAAATGTGCCAGGCCAGTTAGTTTTGCGGTCGCCCTCGTATACTTTCAATAAACACCAAAAAAAATACAAATTTATAAAAAGTATTAATTATCTTTTTAAAAAACAGCACAGGGGAATGACCCACTTAAATGTGAACGTTCGTAACGAGTGACAAAACACGTCTTACATAATTTTAATAAGACTGTTGACGAAAAAACTATTAGATGTGCACCTACTTCAAGTAATGTTCAATCATATTTGAGTTACTTGAAATCAGGATTGGTTTGGAATTTGAATTTTAGCGAATATTATATTTTACATGGGAATACTGAGTATTTTCAGGGACAGAAAACAAACATCCATAAAACTGGTTGTACTAGATAAATAATTAATATTTTTGTCAAAAATTGAGAAAATTTCAATTGAAAGTATTGCTAGGGACAACCAGGGTAATGATTTTTGAACACTTTGGAGAATAGCGCACAATAGTGTGCTTTAGGGTAAAAATACCAACAAATCGGAATATTTGTAAAATGTATCAAATAAGCAACCCCGGCCTAATCAAGCAAGGACAAAAGGGTACCAAAAAAAATAAAATTCTACCACAATTGCAGCAAGGCTTTCTGAAGAGGTTTGTCACGGTCCCGAAATCATGATAATAGCAGTGTGCAGCCACGAAAATCAGTGTCACTTTGCCATTTTGTTAAAAACTTGTCTTCTATTTAAATATAGATGCAAGAGGTCTTGAGCCGGTTAATCCCTGTTCAATGTGTAAAAGCAACAGGCCGAACATAAAACAAACGAGCTAAACATTCTACCACAAACCCAACGAATTCCTATGAAATTAGTTTTAAAATCTGGGTATGTGAAGAACCCGGTTCATTACCAAAAAGCCTAGTTTCAGTTGGTTCATCTGCACATCCAGTAAAGCAGGGTTTAATATAGTCTGTCATGTCCGACTTTTGATGTTTGGATTTTGTATAATACCCCTCATGAAAGAGAATATTAAATTTTTATCACGTCCGTTTGTATCACCACGAAATATGGATCGGAGACCCTATAAAGTATAAATTATCTTGATTGTTGTAAAAATTCTAACACGATCTAGTCATGTCCGCCCTTAAGTCCGCGTGTCTGTTGAAAGTACGATATCGTTTAAACGGATTAACCTAATATTCAGAAATTTAGCATAATGCAAGCTGTTTGGGATTGTAAATGAAGGAAATCGGCCCCGGGGAAACATGTTTTTACCTCAATAAAAAGTACTCTTTTTTGCTTAACAAATCACAATTTTTCGTGAATGGACAATGGGTACTGTTAGTTGAGACGCACAAAATACCTCAAAAAAGGGCAAAGCTGCTGAAAGGTTAGGCTCAAGTGCCCCAAAAAACATCCCTCATGGTCAAAAACGGGAGATTAATAGTCAATATGGACATATGGGTACTACAATTAAATTTTTGCTCTTTATCATCGTATAGAGTAGGGTACATGAGGATCGAAAATTGAATTGTTTTTAAGCTTGAATGTGTATTTTACCTCTCATTTCATGGAACTGAGTTTTTAATGTGTTGCTTGTAACTATTCTTAATACGATAAATTTAAATGTATTGTTTTAATATTATAATATGAACCTACGAAAAGTTGTTGACTTTTTTTTTAACATTTTTGTGCCTCTTTTTTTTAAAAATAATCCTCTTTTAGTGTGACTTTATGAAATTTTTCAACCATAACCCTGATTAGGACCGTCTCAATGTATTTTAATTTTCGGCAGGAGCCCCGTTTTACACTTTTCGTAAAATCACAAGCAGACTAGTGTAGTGTATGACTTAGTGATAAAATTTGTCACACATATCACAAAAAAATAAATATATCAAGAGTTTACTTAGTAGGGACATAAATACTGTTACACACGTTTTATGCTGTAAACTAAAAAGTACTGAATGTTTTTGGACCAAATATTTTTTAATATTTTTATTGATGTATATTGTATCCAAAAGAATCTACTTATTCGAAATGTCCGCCTTTTGCCTTTACACACGCCTTAAGTCGGACTGGCCAATTGTCAATAGCTGCACGAACCTCGTCCATTGGAAAATTGGCCACAGCTCGAACCAAAGCAGTCTTAAGAGATCCAATGTTAGGGTATCTTTTGTGACAAATCTTGCCATCCAAAACCGTCAACAAATTGTAATCCAATGGGTTCAAATCTGGACTGCCTGAGGGCCATTCTTCAGAGAAAATTAACGCTGGCAAATTGTTTCGAAGCCAGGCCTGGGACGTTTTAGCCTTATGGGCCTACGCAGAATCCTGCTAGAAAGTCCATGGCTGGTTTTGGAACAGGGAATTGTTAAGATGCTTCACAGCAGCTTTCAAAATGGTTTCTTGGTAAACTTCGGCCAATGTTTTGACTCCTTGTTCGCAGAAATGCAGGTCAGTGACACCATCGTAAGAGACACCCCACCAAACCATGACCCTTTTCCACCCTTGGGATCAGTTCAGATGTTTCCTTAGATGACCGCGCATACACTCTATCATGCTTGTTAAAATTTTCCTGAAAGGTAACAATTTTTTTATCGTTGAACCAAATTTTTCTGTGCAAGCTATCAGCGTGCCTCACCATAAGACGTTTGCATTTTTCAATCCTTCTTTTTTAAAGCTGCAGTCAATAAATGTCCGGTACGTCGTTTGAAAGCTCCAAGTCCCAAGTCTTTTTCAATGATTCGACTCATGGACTATTGCGTGATATTCATCTCACGGGTCATGATTTTCTGTATTCGGAGAGGATTTCTGTGAATTTTTTATTTAACGGCTTTGATGACATGCGGTGTTCGAACAGATAGTTGGGGCGGGCCCCGGTGGCGGTCTTTTACATCTCCAGTCTCCTCAAACAGTTGTATGCATCGGTAGACGAACACGCGGCTAATCCCTAATGGCCAAAGCATTTTGAAAATATGGCTTATTTTTCATTTCACACTTGAAAAGCGCTATTACAGCGATACGGCTCTCATTATCTGACCACTTCATGATGCAAGTTGAAACAATTTTAAAATCCCGCTACAGACTAACGCTTTTGAAGTTAGTTTTCAAAACCCAAATGACATTAACGGGCTATCAATGTTGTAACCGTATTTTTGTCCCTACTTAGTATAGGACCAATCGTTTCAGAAATGCTATCTGATTCTAGTGAGCGGTGTCCATCCGTCTATTTATCTTAATCAAGGAACAGGTTGCAAATATAACCAAATGTCAACGGAACTTTGCACAATGTTCAGAAACGGCCCAATGACAAACGCTATCCTAATTTTAATTGACGTTGTCCTTAAATACGTATTGTAATGTATTACAAATCTTAGAAACCACAGTACTAAAGCCCATGACAAATTTCATTCTTACTTAATTTCATAGCACATATGAAGCGATCAATAACAAACTTGGGTGAAATTGGACTGCAGCGTTCTATTTTTTCATGAAGCCTCTTAAAAAGAACCGCGTTAACAACTATCGTGCTAGAAAACAGTGGCGTGTTTTCCACCTCCCAAATGCCGGTGACTTTAATCTCCCACCCAGGTAAAAACTTTTCCATAAAATGCGTAAACTGTTTGGAGCCGGCATTTAACAGTCGGTCTCGACCAGTGAATCGAAAAATGATATCATGCACAGCTCACTTATTTGAGAAAAGTTTGTTTCTTAAGGAATGTTGAGTAAATTAAGCAATTATTGAAAATTGTAAGCGAATATGAATTCTTTAAATTTTTCTATGTTTTTTAGTTTATAAGGTTTTCTTTAAGAAGTAAATTAGACATTTTTTCTGTTGTTCAATAAATGCAGCGGTTTTCTAGACCTACTATATCTGCTCCTATGTAAAGCCCAGAAAAAGTGGTAATAATGTACCAAATTCAATGAAGAAGTGGTTACGAATGTACAAAATTCCAAACTAATTGTTCTATCCGTGATGACTCATGTAACACATAGAAGTAAATGGTTTCCTCTGGATTGATTTTTCCCATTTACAATTAATGAACCAAATGCTAGATGGGCATCTAAAAACAGTTGTATTTCCGTTTCTTAAGGTGAACTAAAAACTATTTTTTTTAAAAAATGTGCGGAATCATGAACAGTTTTATTTATAAAAATTACCCGTAAAACCAAAAAAAATACTAAAATGGGAAATAACTCAATTTCGCTGCAATGTTTTTAAGAATTTATTGTACACATCTCGTGACACTAACGTATAAAAAAGATATGGTTACTTTATGGTCACGGCCAAAATAATATGTTCTCTGCAATAAAATCATGGTCGACGCAACCACAGTATTGTTTTTTGAACTTTATTTTGACAATAGTAACGGGTGATCTAAAGTTAATTTTTTAATAGGTTTTTTTTGACAGATAACGCTTAAGTTTTGTAAAACTTTATTTGTTTTTCTTTTCAGTATTGTTTGCCATTTAATCATGGAAAGACTCACACCGAGTACACCACGGCTTGGTGCGGTTTAATGGCTGGACAAATCTTTGGTCCCTATTTTTTTTTAAAAATTATGATGGCAGAAACGTAACCGTGCCAGCCATTAAACAGCACCAAACAGCTACCGCACAATGATATCGGAATTTTTGTTAGCTAAAATTGAAGCCCGTAATCTTGACTACATTTGGTTTCAACAGGACGTTGCCACTTGCCATACAGCTCTGCTCTAACAAAGGATTTTTGGAGATGTTAATTTCAAGTTTTGGACCTTTAGACTTTTATCTTTGCCGCTACAAAAAGCCCAAAGTCTAAGCTGACAAACCAGCTACAATTCTGGTTTTGGAAGCCAACATAACGTGTGTCATTAACGTCATACCGGTCGAAATGCTCGAAAAAGTCATCCAAAATTGGACCCTCAGAATGGACATTGAGGTGTAGTTGCAGCCAGCATTTGAAGGAAATTTTATTGAAAAAAATGGCATAAAATGTCCTTTAGAATGAACAATAATTGATTGGAATTTTTGTTTTTGTTTTATTTTGAAAAAAAAAACCTCTAGATTAATCACCCATTATGATTGCAGCAATGCTAATATTGTTGAAATATAACAGTATATGTGACGCTCAAAATAGAAAGGGACCTAAGGTTAAAAACAGTTTTGTTCAGAAGAGCCATTTTAAAGATTAGGTCCCTTTCTATTTGCGCTTAGAATCGTCGACTTCACATTCATAAAACGCGCATATATCTGGGAGGGAACACTTTTGGGACATGGGATCGGTCTCATTCGATGCTCAGATGTTGTCCACATCAAAAAAAAAGTGAAAAGTTGATGAAAAGTTTTGTTCAGGAGAGCCATTCTAAAGATTAGGTCACTTTCTATTTGCGCTTAGAATCGTCGACTTCAATTTCATAAAACGCGCATATCGCTGGGAGGGAACACTTTTGGGGCATAGGATCGGTCTCATTCGATGCTCAGATGTTGTCCACATTAAAAAAAGAAAAAAAAAAGAAAATTGATGTTTATACCCTTAGGTCCTTTTCTCTATGCGCTGTCACATATTATGAATCGAGGATTGTAACAATTATATGAAAAACGTTGGTGCGACAAAAGTATTGTTTTTATTTTAACAATAATTTGAATATAGCAATCATACCGAATGGTTGTGACTAAGAACTAAGCATAAGGGGTTTACAATCTGAGTGCACTTAAGGGTATAGCCATTGATTAAGGGTAATTCACATTAGTAGCTTGGGATCTAAGTATGGTGAAGTAGCGTTTACCGAAACTGCAGTGACCCCTGCTTGATAAAAGTTTTATCGACATCCCTTTAAATAACTTTGTGGTTTCTTTACATGAAATGTTCAAAAGAAACATGATCTCAAATCTGAATATAAAATAATTATAATGTTATTTTAAATAATTTATTTAATAAAATTCTGTACTGTTAAATAACAACATAACCCAATCCAAAAAAAATAAATGTTGGGTATCATACTAGGATGGTTGCTATGGTTGTACCTGAAACATACTTTAGTTATGAGAATCATAATATAATGTTGAGGATCACAGTATGGTTAATTGTAAATCATTATGTGGTTGTGTTGATCATAGTACAGTCATGAGTGAGTCATACTTATGTTGTGAGGATCATAATTTTGCTGTTTCACAATCATATACCTAACAGTAGTATGATGCTCTTTAAACATTGTCACCTCAACCACACTTTTTTTCTGAGTGTATTTTCCTAACGTGTGTTTATTTTCAAGACCTGAATATAAATTAGAGTCCGATTAGTAGACCGAAAATAAAATTGTCAATTTTTTGAGATTTGACTAAAGATTGTTTCCGGACTTGACAATTGGACCAAAAACAAACAGCGATATAGGATTTTGCTTTATTTAGGACGAAAATTTAGAAAAGATCGACCTTTAAAAAATATGACTTCCTTATGCACTCAGAGAAAAAACATGGTTACTACATGGTCACGGCAACAATAAAATGTTATCTGCAATAAAAGTGTGTTCGTCGCAACCATAGCATTGTTAACTAAATTTAGTTTTGACAATAGTATAATTGCTGCAATATTAATATTGTTGAAATGTTACGAGTACAATATTATTGCCAAATTTAAAAATGAAAATATGGTTAAAGCAACAATAATAATATAGTTGGTGCGACAAAAATATAGTTGGTGCGTTTTATGCTAACAATAATATGATTACGGCAATCATACTGTATACTTGTAATTTTTCTTTATTTAAATATGCTTTTAAGAACAAATGTTATTGGTACGAATCTAATGCAATAATAGTACTTTTTTTTACCGAAATCAAAATTTTTTAAACGAGCTGCTTTGGTTTTGTTTAACTGAAATATTTTTAATAAAAACGCTGACGTTTATTTAAACTTATTTTTCTACTGTGAAATAAATCACTCCTATTATTTTGAATTTAATGTATTTTTGAATAATTTTCGTAATTCAAATCTATTGTCGACAACTTAAACAAATTCTAATAAATTATATTGGGAATCATAGTATAATTGTGTGTGACCATACTATGGTTGTAGGCATTATAACATGGTTGCGTGTGAATCATACTATGGTTGTGAGGATCATATTATGGTTGTATGTGAAACATGTTATGGTTGTGAGGATCATACAATGGTTGTGGAGATCATAGTATGGTTGAGTGTGAATCTTACTATGGTTGTGGGGATCATAGTATGGTTATGTGTGAATCATACTATTCTTGTGAGGATCATAGTATAGTTGTGTTTGAATAATACTATTGTTGTGAGGATCATAGTATTGTCGAATATTGTCACCACCACCATACTTTTTTTCTGCGTGTGGGTTTATGGCTGCATGTATCAAATTTTAAGATTTCCCTAAATTTGGTCTGAATCCTGAACCAACATTCTTAGTTAGTTGCGCATCGAATCAGTTGTCGTTTATGCAAAAAAAATAGTCTGCTAAGTCTAAAACTTGGATCTAAGTGCCGAAGGTCAGTCATCTGATAAGCTACACATAGCGTTAACCAAATACATTTATAATTGCTGAAAAACTTAGCTGTTAATGAGCTATATTTGCCTTTCGGAAGCTTGAGTTCTTGGGCGGACTAAACATTTTCTTAATCGCAATACACCATTAGGTATGCAAAATCATCGGTAGTTGGTGCTACAAAGACATTTTTAAATTAAACCTAAGGTCTATGATTTTTTCCAAGTCACTAATATTAATATAGCTTTTGCACATCTTCTGTTGACTGCCCATTGGAATCTTGGCTCCTGTAACTGCATTCATAAACGTGTAATACAAGAACAACAAAAAAGTCTACACGGCACCAAAAAGCTTCTCGTACATTATGAAAATCATCATAATAAAAATTATTCGCTTACAAAGTTTTTCTTTTCCTTTTTAGCATTAAACTTTATTTTCGCTTTCATATTCACCGCGTCCTGTACACTACATTCACTTCGGAAGTTTGGTAGAGCTGCGTCTCCCCATCTGATCTTCCATGCTCAATTTGTATCTGTAAATGCAACAATTGTTTATTGAGCTCTGGGGCTAAAAACTTAAAGAAACATAAAATTCACAGGGACTGATGAAGATGATGGCTGCTATTAGAGCTGTTGGCGTTGTTCAGAATTTACTTCAGTGCTGCGGCTTGTTGCTGTAAACAAGTTCCTGTTGGTGCGTTGCTTAATGGCAAAGGTATGTTCCGCAATTGTCTGTATAAGTAGTATACGCTAGCCGAACCTTCTCATTCATCCTTTGTGTTTGGGGGCCGGTAAACAAAAAAAGAACAAAAGTTTTTCCTCTGCTTCGTATGCTCTTTAGCCTCAGCGGAAAATGCCAGTAAGTGTTAAAAATAACTGGGGGTAGTATTTGTCACAGTAATGACATAAGTCTTTGTTGTAGCAATCAGTTTAGAATAATTTTCGTAGTGTTACTTCCAGCTTCCAGACAACTACATGTCCGTTTGGTATTTATTACTAGGAGTTCCTATTAGTACGATAGAAAAATAAATTAATTTGTTTGGTTTTTGGGTAGAATACCCAAAAATTGTAGCCAACAAACATTATTCTCGATATTTTAATAAAAAAAAGTCTTTGCAAGGGAATAAATGTACTTTGTACTTATATACCAATAATATTTATTCGTTCAATTGAAATATTGCCTGCAAATATTCCATGTTAAGGTCAGTAATATTTCTGTCCTCCAGCAGCCCTTTTGCTTCTTCATCTAAATCGAGATGTTCTACTTGTCATTGATTTCGAATTCTAGAGACGAGCGGATATGGCGTTGGCAAAAAAATATGAAATAGATATTGATTCTGGTTATGAAGATATAAAATAGCAGATGGTCTACCACAATTCTTTTGATTTTTTATTTTCTGAAGATATTTAGACACTAAGTTCGCCTTCTAAGCTGTTTGCAAAGGTGCTATAAAATCAATGTCTACTCCAATCTTTTTTGTAGCGCTTAGTTCAGTTTTTCCACGAAATCATTTATTTTATTTTGCACTTCCAATTGTAGTTCAGTGCTGCAGGAATTAACTTTTCTTTGAACGCCACTTAAAACGCCCTCTTTTTGTTTCCAAAAAACCCCTCGGGTAATTCATCATAGCTAAAGTTTTACATTTATTTTTATTAAAAAAAAATAAAGTTTTAAAAACTAAAGGGTTTTCTAATAGGGAAATAACATTTTCGTATATTTATGTCAACGCTACCTCGAACATTTTCAATGATCTTTCTGTGTCAAAACGTTAGTCGAAGTCAACATTTTTATCAGGGTAAAAATCACTTATGAGCAACGTTTGCAAATCATTAAAAATGACTACCGAAATTGTTAGTCAGTGGTCGCAACTTTAAGAGCGCTTACTCCAAGTTTCGGCTGTAATAATCGTCCCACCCGACAGGCTGTGCATTCTATAGTGGATAAGTTTGTATCCAAATTTACACTTTTGAATGTTCCGACGGCAAAGAGACGCCGTACCGCTCGAAGCAACAAAATTAAGTGTATCCGTTCAAAATAAGCCAAATCAGTCGATTTCACGTCGTACTCAGAAATGGGGCATCTCTCAAACCACACTGTGGTTGAGTTTAAGAAAAGATCTTGGCCTTCATCCTTCTTTAATCAAACTGAATCAAGAACAAAAGCCACTTGATTAAAACTTCTCCGATAATGCTCTGGCAAAGTTTTACGAAAATCCATAATTTCATAGAAAAATCATCTTCAGCGAAGAAGATGAAGGCTGGGTGGTGTTGTCAAAAACCAAAATATGCTTTATTGGATAGCAACAAAGCAAAGCTTCAAGAGACATAATTGCAACCGCAAAATTTACTGTGTGGTGTGGAGGTGTTTCGGTCGTATTTTTCGTCAATTATAAACAATCGTCATGTTACCGTCAATATATAGAGTGCCATGTTACCACTAGCCACAGAGGGGCTGATAACTTACAAGACTAGAAAAGATATGGTCACTATATGTGACGCGCAAAATAGAAAGGGACCTAAGGGTAAAAAACAGTTTTGTTCAGAAGAGCCATTTAAAAGATTTAAATACGTGTATCTTTGGTGTACCATCACTTTCAAAAAACGCGCATATCTCTGGGAGGGAACACTTTTGGAGCATGGGATCGGTCTTAATCGATGCCCAGATGTTGTCCACATCAAAAAAAGAAAAAAAAAAGATAAAATTTGATTTTTTTACCCTTAGGTCCCTTTCTCTATGCGCTGTCACGTATACTTATTTTACAGCATAAAACGCGTGTAACAGTATGTATGTCCCTACTAAGTAGTTACGACAACAATGATATGTTCTCTACAATAAAAGTATGTTCGTCGCAACCATAGTATTGTTTTTTTTTTTTTTTTTTTTAATTTCATTTCGACAACAGTATAATTGCAATAATAATAATGTGGTTAAAATGAAGCAATATTATTTTTTCCGAGTTTAAAAATGAAAACATGGTTGTAGCAACAATATAATTATGGTTGGTGCGTCGAAAGTTTTGTTGTTTGTTATTTTTAAATAATTTACTTAATAAAAATCTGTGTTGTTGAAAACAGCATAGCCCAATTCTAATAAATATTTTTGAGGATCATGGTAAGGTAACAACCATGGTTGTGTGTATATCATACTATCGCTGTGAGGATCATAATATGGTTGTAAGGATCATGAGATGGTTGTGAGGAACATAGTGTTGTTGTGTGTGAATCAAACTACTGTTCTGAGGGTCATTGTATGGTTCAGTGTCAATTATATAATAATTGTAAGGATCATTCTATGGTTGGCAGGATCATAACATTGTTGTACCACAACCATATACCCGACATTCGTATCTATTATAGACAACTTAACTCAATTCTACTAAATAATTTTGGTGATAATACTACGGTTGTAGGGATCATAACATGGTTGCGGGTTAATCAGACTATAGTTGTGAGTATCATTCTATGGTTGTATTTGAAACATACTATGATTGTGAAGATAATAATATGGATGTAAAGATCATAGTACGCTTGAGGGTGAATCAAACTATGGTTGTGGGGATCATAGTATACGGTTGTTGTAAGGATCATAGTATGATCGTTGTTTGGCCGTATATGCCAAGGGGGGTTTTGAGCGGTAAAAGAAAAAGAGAATAATTATAATTTTGTTGCAATGTAAATTGCGTTTATTTATTTATGTCACCTTGAATAAGGGTTGTTGTGTGCGCACGATCGTGGCGGTAGTTTAAAGAACAATACTTTTACTTAAAACTCATAAGAAACAGCGACCGATAAGATGCTGCAAGACAGCGCCAACTACTTGTTGCGACAATCCCTACTACCCTTTGCGCTACATTCGCACAAAGTCGTATTAAACTGGTAGTAGAAATTTCCCAGCGCACAATAAAGGAACAAGTGGCAGGGTTGCCTGCAGTTAGAACTGAACAGTCGTATTAGAATCATAATATTGTTGTGAGGACAATAATATTGTTGCACCACAACCATATAATCGTACGCAAAAATAGTATAATGCTCTTCGAATATTGTTAACCCAACCATATTTTGTTTATTCGTGTATTTTGAATGACAGGCTGTAACTTCAATGTCGTTAATATGCCGAATTCCCTTATCCTATAGCTCTTGCATTGTTCATGGCTTATCGATGATCCCTTTTGTTTAAATATCCCCAAAGAAAGAAGACAAACGGTGCCAATCACATGATCGTGGCGGCCAATTAACAACGCCACGACGTTAGATAACAAGGTCATTGAATTTCTCTAGCAAAAAATACATTGTTTTGTTGACACGTTTCGTTGACCTCGCGATAGAGAACAGTATTAAATTGCTAGAGCTCAATGAAAAATAGCCTACTAACTAGAAGAAGTATGAAATGTAGAATCATTTCTGCTTGTGGACTTGGTGGATTCGGTAGTATAATAATTTTAGTAAAGGGTGCTCGATGTTACATGTGAGTCACACCTTTGCATCTAGATTTTTGTCCAACTTCATTTGACATTTCTTTGTTTCAGTGTTTGACAAATTCAACTATGGAAAGGTAAACAATTGGCCACGTTGCATGCTAAGATTATTGAAGCCTTTTACGAAAATGGGCGTTTTAATAAAATTGCTTTTCGCACACTTTGTGATTTTTTTGTCCGCATAATTGACCAAATTTGTCCACAATCGGCAGAACTGTGCGCAAGTTTCAGCAAACCAAATCAGCAGGAAATGTTCTCGCCCAGTTACTTCTGTTTGATGTTGTTTGCGGCAGAAGAGCAGTCAACCTCGACTTGTAAATGGTGTTTGCTATCGCGATATGTTACCGGACTTCTTGTGGTCAGAAATTGAGGATATGTACTTGGACGATATATGGTTTCAACAGACTGGCGCCACTTGCCACACAGCCAACGATTTGACATCGTTGGACTTCTTTCTTTGAGGATACTTAAATGAAACAGTGTGCGTCAATGGCAAGAACAATACAAGAGATAATGAATGTGATAATTCGGCACATTAACGATATTGAACCTTAATTATGTCTAAGAGTCATTGAAAATATAAACCATCGGATAGAGGTTTGACAACGAAGTCTGGAAAGCATTTTTCCAATATTTTGTTTTACTTAGTAGGGACATAAAAAATGTAACACAAGTTATATCCTGTAAAATAAAAAAGTACTGAATGTTTTTTGGCCAAATATTTTTTAATATATTTATTGATGTATATTGTATTCAAAAAGTATACTTAATTGAAATGTCCGCCCTTTGCCTTTACAAACGCCTTAAGTCGCACTGGCCAATCGTCAACAGCTGCACGAACCTCGTCCATTGGAAAATTGGCCACAACTCGAACCAAAGCAGTCTTAACAGATCCAAAGTTGGTGTATCTACTGTGACAAACCTTGTCATATAAAACCGTCCACAATTTGTAATCCAATGGGTTCAAATCTGGACTGCCTAATGGCCATACTTCAGAGGAAATGAACGCTGGCAAATTGTTTGGTTTTACCCTTTGGGCCGGCGCAGAATCCATGGCTGGTTTTGGAACAGGGAATTGTTAAGAGGCTTCACAACAGATCCAAAAACGGTTTCTTGGTAAACTTTGGCCGATGTTTTGACTCCTTGTAAGAGACACCCCACCAAACTATGACTGAAGCTGGGTGATGACCCTTTTCCACCGTTTTGATCAGTTCAGATGCTTCCTTAGATGACCGCGCATACACTCTATCATTTTGCTTGTTTAATTTTTCCTGAACGGTAAAAATTGTTTCATCGGTGAACAACATTTTTCTGTGCAAGCTATCAGCGTGCTTCACCAAAAGACGTTTGCTTTTTTCAATCCTATTATTTTTTAAAGCTGCAGTCAATAAATGTCAGGTACGTCGTTTGAAAGTCCCAAGTCTTTTTTAATGATTCGACTAATGGACTTTTGCGTGATATTCATCTCACGGGCCTTGATTTTCTATTTTCGGAGCGGATTTATGTTAATTCTTGATTTAACTTCTTTGATGACATGCGGTGGCGGTCTTTTACATATCCAGTCTCCTCAAACAGTTTTATGCATCGGTAGACGAACATGCGGCTAAACCCTAGTGGCCGGAGCGTTTTGAAAAGCGCTATTACAGCGATACGGTTCTCATTATCTGACCACTCCATGATGAAAGTTGAAACAATTTTAAAATCCCGTTACATACTAACGCTATTGAGATTAGCTTTCAAAACCTATAAGACATTAACGGGGTATGTTCAGTTCTACTATTGAATTGGGTGTGTTCAATGTTGTAACAGTATTTATGTCCCTACTAAGTACACATAATTGTCATAGATCCTTCTATCATTATTATTAGATAACTGTCTGAAAAGTTTTTGTTTTGTATACAATTAACATCGTGCGTTTTAGTTGGACCACCTTGAAACATTTCGTGAATTATAGGCGGCATCTTGTGGCTGGTCTTTTGCTATCCTGCCAATTACGGAAACCATCCTGTCTACGATACTCAGGTGAGTTTTCGCTGTTACAGTCTGCAAAATGGATGTGTCAGCGTTTTTGTGCTCAATAGAATTTTTCGAGACGTTGGATAGGTCTTTTAACTGGGAGTGTATACATACCATTGTGAATAATACCCCTATGGCGATAGCTGGAAATATAAAAAATAAAAAAAATCACTTCGAAAGGCACTAGACGACAACTTCCAGAAGACTTCTGCGGAGGAACTAACTAAAAGAAGACATTAAATTACATGGCATAAAGAAGAGGATTCGGCCTGTACTAGATCGATGGGATTGGAAGACATTACTTAAGCTGATCAAGAACTGCAAGATGTCGTAGCGATAGCCTAAGTTATAAAGTATTGTGCTGTTTTTCCTGAATTGTGCCAGGATCAATATTAATCGATTTATAATTGGTTAGATGTTCGGAGATGCGAACTGACGAATGTCGATCCTAAGTAAAAAGAACAAAAATACAATTGGATGACAATATGTGACAGCGAATAGAGAAAGGGACCTAAGGGTAACAAAATCAATTTTTACTTTTTTTTTGATGTGAACAACATCTGAGCATCGAATGAGACCGATCCCATGCCCCAAAAGTGTTCCCTCACAGAGATATGCTCGTTTTATGAAAGTGATGGTACACCAAAGATACACGTATTTAAATCTATAAAATGGCTTTCCTGAACAAAACAGGTTTTTACCCATAGGCCCCTTTCCATTTTGCGCGTCACATATGCTAAAAGCTTCATACTTCTGTTATGGCAACCATATTAAAACTCCTTATTTTTCAATATAGATCCTTGTTGCCATAATATTACACTGTACGACACGATTTTTCACCCATGATCAAACTGACCAGATTCTGAAAATATAGCTCAAAAAAAAATATACGTATCTCCCAGTTTTTCTAGATCAATTCATTTAAGTTTTTTACGAGCAATTCAATTTTTGGAGTAATCAGCCAGTATATACCTATATATATTTAATGTCTTGGTAACCCTACATATTAAAAACATTGATGTTATCATTTTTGTGACAACTGTTTTGACAGTAGATAACACTGTAAGACAAATTTAAACTTTTGGCCTCACCCACGATCAAACTGACCAGATTCTGAAAATATAGCTCAAAAAAAAAATATACGTATCTCCCAGTTTTTCTAGATCAATTCATTTTAGTTTTTTACGAGCAATTCATTTTTTGGTGTAATCAGCCAGTATATACCTATATATGTTTAATGTCTTGGTAACCCTACATATTAAAAACATTGATGTTATCATTTTTGTGACAACTGTTTTGACAGTAGATAATTTTTTTGCAAAACTCAGTTTTAATGAAACAGTGCGTAAGTGTTCAAACGGTTAAGAAATGGAGTGTCCAAATAAAAATAAATTTTGTTACGTTTGTGGCTTATTTGCACCTCCAAAACATTTAAGATGTATTAATACAAGTGTTGAAAAAGGTTTTGAAGAGTATTTCGTTGTTTCGTATGTTCCAAACCTATGGTTCGTGCCAGAAGTAATCTGCGATTATTGCTATCGGTGTTTAAATGGATGGAAAAGTGGATCGGTTGTACATAAAATGAAATATGTCCAGCCTACAATTTGGTTACGACGGACTGAGCACTCATCTGAACAATGTTATTTTTGTTTAACAGAGACTCGTGGGTTCCGTTATAACACACGCGAAAAAATTGTTTACCCTAACCTTCAATCAGTTATAAGAGCACAAATTAGATGCACACAATTTCCAACAGCTCCTTCGGAAGAGAATATAGCTTGCCAGGAAATTGAAGTTGAATCATTGTCGATAAGAGAACCATCTCCTTCAGAATTTTTTCCGACAAGTGAATACGGTTCAAAAGCAGCACATTTTGTGACACAAGCGGACTTTAATGACTTGGTTCGCGATGCTAAAATGTCAAAAGAGTCGGCAGAAGTAGTGGGTTCTCGTTTAAAGCAATGGAATTTGGTAGATGACGACTTTAAAATAACATCTGCACGTAAGCTAGGTAATACAGAGCCATTTTGTGAATACTTTGTTTTCCATGAAGATTTTGGAGAGCAGTTTTGCTATTGCAATGATATTGATGCGTTGTTTGAAGTAATTGATCATCCACATATAGTACAGGAATGGAGATTGTTTATCGATTCTTCAGTGACTAGTCTGAAGGTGGTATTGCTTCATATTGGAAATAAATATCCATCGGTACCAATAGCTTACGCAACTTGTATGGTTGAAACGTACGAAAATATGATGATAATTTTGGATTCAATAAACTACAAGAAACACACATGGATGATTTGTTGTGATCTTAAAGTTGTTTCTCTGCTTACCGGTGTAAAAAAAGGATTTTCGAGGCACCAATGCTTTTTGTGCGTTTGGGAGAGACGCAGAAAAGATCTTCACTATAGCAATTTTGAATGGGAACCTCGTACAGATGCTCAGTTGGGCCAATTTAGTATTGACAATGTGCCATTGGTTGAATCCAGCAAAGTAATTTTACCCCCTCTCCATATTAAGTTGGGTTTAATTCGAAATTTTATAAGAGCACTTGACACAGACAGCGCAGCGTTTAGGCTTATTAAAACTATCTTTCCAAAACGGAGCGAAGCTAAGATCACGGCGGGTAAGTGCTTAATGTCTCTCTTTTCATTATTTAGTTTTTAATTGTTCCTCTCTTTAAGGTGTTTTCAATGGTCCACAAACCAAACAACTGTTAAGCAGAATAGACTTTCAAAATATGCTTAGTCCCATAGAAAAAAGAGCATGGACCGCGTTCATAAACGTTATAAATAATTTTTTGGGAAACAAGAGGGCGGAAAATTATAAGGAAATTGTAGAAGAACTGATTGCTTCGTACCATGCGATGGGAGTCAATATGTCCCTCAAAATACATTTTCTTCACAACCATTTGAACTTTTTCCCGCCAAACTTAGGCGACTTCAGCGATGAGCATGGTGAAAGATTTCACCAAGATATTGCGGAAATTGAAAAGAGGTACAAAGGCAAAGACATGAGGTATATGCTGGCTCAATACTGCTGGTCACTTTGCCGTGAGACAAGAACTGATATGTACAAACGTCAAAATAAGCGTATAAAATTTTCAAATTAATTTAACTTTTAAGTTTTAGCTTTTAATTTACAACTATAAAATTTGCATTTTTAATTTTTAATGCTTAATTTTTTAACCTTAATTCTAGTTTTAATTTTTATATTTGTAATAAACTTGAACATCAATGTGTAGGGTTCCCAAGACATTAAACATATATAGGTATATACTGGCTGATTACTCAAAAAATTGAATTGCTCGTAAAAAACTTAAATGAATTGATCTAGAAAAACTGGGAGATACGTATATTTTTTTGAGCTATATTTTCAGAATCTGGTCAGTTTGATCGTGGGTGAGGCCAAAAGTTTAAATTTGTCTTACAGTGTTATCAGTAAATTTTCCCAAACAATGTTTTTATAATTTCACAAACATATTATGATCGCAAACACAGTCATAGTATAATTATATGATTATGATTCTATATGATATTATGATTGTCACAACCAGTTAAAAAGACAAGCAAGCGTAACTGATTGGCCGACCTCATTTTCAAAGAAGTACGGCCCGATGACGCCGCCAGCCGCCACTGGCACTCTTTGTGGATGCATTGGCTTTTTAACAACCACTCTTGGATTCTCATTTGCCGAAATGCGGTAATTCTGCTTTTTACCGAAACCAATGATGTGAGAATGTGGCTCGTCGCGTAAATCAAGAAATGCATTAATGCACGTAAGACGCCACAACAATCTTTACGCTCTGCTAAATTGTGAGTGAACCTTAAATATTTCAAGCATTGAAACAAAAAAATGTCACATTAAGTAGAGCTACAAATGTGACGTTAAGTTGTGACTCAAAAATTACATCGTGCATAGAGTTTGGACCACCCTTTACAACACATTAGATAGCGGCTGTTTTATGGTGTAACATATAACACAGTGCAAAAAAAGAGATTTCGATAAACCAATATGCCTATTACAGCGGCCATCAAATTAACCCATCAAAACAGATTTTATTTAGAATAAAAATTTTTTAAGCACCATTTCCTTTAATAGCGAAATTTTTGCCAATTTGCTCCTATTGTTGAAATCCATTTTTTCTTCGAGTGTTTTGGTTAACAAAATCCAATTTTGTAGAAAAATTTAACTTCGTACGCCTTCCCACGCTTTCGTTTCTCACTATTGCAGGTTTTTTTGTTCAACATTATCATCCTTTTTTCTGTTTTGTTTGAAATGCTGGCATTACGAGTTAAATGATTATGTGCAAAGTTGGATGTTTCGTATCTTCTCGATGCCGCTCAGATCTGTGCTCGCATATTCCGCTTACTGTTGTTAAAACTTTTGCCTTCTCCGTTTTGTCTCTAATGTGGTTTATTTTTCTTTAGTGTATTTCTACACAAACATAGAATATAACAATAATAAATTAATTATAATTATTATTAAAAGCAATTTATTACAAGTTATGTACTCGTATGTGTACGTACGTTGCGATAAGTTCACGCACGCACAATAAAACTTTTTACCAGCCCTCCGTGGATGAGGGGTAAGTGTTTTAGATAATTGATAAAATGACCCCAAAGAGACTAGAACGAAATCCCGCATCGGACGCTGTCTGTGCAAATCAATTAAATGACTTTTGAGAATGATTGTTATCAGAGTCAGAAATCATATTGCTCCTGACAGCAGCCAATAAACGAAGATTGAGAACTTAATTGATGTCTGTCTGTCCGTATTACCTGGAGGCATTGTAATGAACAGCAGCACCAAGGATAAATTGAACGGAAACGAAATTTCATTAGGTGGAGATTCTGAAAAAAAATAAAAATGCAAACATTGAGATAATTTAATTTCTTTTGCAGTAAATGTTGTGAAGTCACTTTATGTATGACTTAACAACGGTTTTTGGGCTCTATAAAAAGATGCTAGTCGAGTAAGAGATTTATGTACTTTCAGACAAATCGCTCCAGGAATCAAAGCTCTCCACGGCTGTGATCTATATTTGTAAGGGCGATGTATTTCCGTGTTGAAATTTTAATCAAAACGTTTTTAAATCATTTAATTTGTTTTAAAGAAAAAACAAACAAAAAACGGTGAAAATGTATAAGTCGGTAGGGAAACAATTATTGGAAACAGTATATACCCGGTATAAATACAGACTGTCGACCGGGAAGATATACTACTTTGTAATGCCGCCATTTGGGTAAACATTAGTCTTGACAATTCATATCTGGCAGTCGTGAATCAGAGACGTGGCAAATTTATTATGGAAAAATTTTCGATAAACCAACGTGTTTTAATCGTTAAAACATTTTATCAAAATCAATCATCGACTACTGTGACGATGAGAAAGTTACGTGAATTTTTTGGCAAAAACAACAAGCCAACAAAACGCACTACTTATCGTGTTGTGAATGATTTCGAAGAAAGACGGTCTGAAGCTGATAGGCCTAAACATGGACCACAACGTACTGCAAGATCGGCTGAAAACATTACTGCTGCTCAAGAAAGTGTTCAAAACAATCCATCATCCTCAATTCGACGCCGTGCTCAGGAGCTTGGTCTTTAAAGAACAACTTTGGCCACAATTTTGCACAAGGATTTGCATTTGTTTCCATTTAAGATTCAGTTGACACAAGAGCTTCTTCCAAAAGACCATTTACGTCGCCGTACATATACTAATAGGATGTTACAGCTCGCCCATGACAACCCAGAGGCAATGGATATGTGAATAAACAGAATAGTCGGTTCTGGTCAATGGGGGTTTTTTTTTATCAAATTATTCACCAGTCACCTTTCCATCCATTAAAAGTGACAGCCATGTGTGCACTTTGATCAGGAGGAATCATTGGACCTTACTTCTATGAAAACGAAAACGGCGTAACGGTAACTCTCAATAGGGAGCGATATCGTGATATGATTGAAAACTTTTTTAAGCCAGAACTGCATGCTTTGGCCTTGATGAACAGGTGGTATCAACAAGATGGTGCCACATCGCATACAGCCAGGATTACAATGGAATTACTGCGAGATCTCTTTCAACAACAAATTATTTCAAAAAATTGTGATGTTGATTGGCCTCCACGGTCGCCTGATTTGACTGCTCTGGACTTCTTTTTGTGGGGATATCTGAAAATCAAGGTTTATGCAAACAAACCAGAAACGCTTGAGCAACTCAAACGAAATATTCGCAATGAAATAATTGAAATACCGTGTAAAATGTGTGAGAACGTGAGGTTAATAGAGACGGACTTTTGTCTGATATGGTATTCCATATATTTATAATTGCCGACATTAAATAAAACATTTATTTAACAAAATATTATACACAAACAAAGTAGTATACATTCCCGGCAGACACCCTGTATAAGGATTAATCCATAATCGAGAAATATAGGAGTAATGACTTGTTTATTCATTTGGAGTAATATGCGAATAATCGAAAAGTTTTTATCTTGTTTTGGACAAACAAATTGTCGAATACTCCAAATCGATTAATGAGGGCCGCATCAATGCATTTTTGCGTGTTTCGTTTGACATAACTATTAATTGATGATGTTTTCGTGTTATTTGTCTATATAGTCAGTTTAGTCGTCTTTAAATTCAAAAGACGTTCAATTAAGGAAATCGTGAAAAGCTAATTATAAAAATTGTGTGAAAGTTTAGTTTCTAACCGTCATTTAAGGTAGCTAGGTAAAAATGAAGTATTTTGTATCTCTCTTTCAGGAGATACAAAATATTTCTCCTTTTATGCTCTTTGTGTAGATAAAAAAGAATACTCAATTTGTCCTCCTTTCCAAGATCGCTAGGAATACTCCTATTGCACTTCATAAGGATCTTAAAAGGAGTAGTCGCTTTTGCGGACATGGAGTGTTAAAAAGTAGTTCAAAATGCATGGAGCTCGGAGTTTAATGGAGTAATCTATTGCTTTCAGAGGAGCGATCCAAGATTAATCTTTGGATGATCCTATTTTTTATTGGGTATGTTCGTATAAAATCTCTTCTGCTCAGAAAAAGTTTGGCTGCATACACAGTCAAAACTGCTTATAGTGTCATTAAGGGACTGACGAAATTCATTTTGTTGATCAATGCAATATTGAATAAATTCATAATCATATATTTAAAACATATTGTTTTGTACATTGGTGCTAATTTTAAGTTATTAGGGTCTTAAGGTCAATAAAAAGTAGATTATTTTGTTTGATAAAAAAATACCTTTAATAAAAAACCGTTTTTAGTTTTAAGAAGTTTTAGTTGCCATCACTAATAATTGGTAACTACAACAAAATGTTTGCCGAACTATTGGTTGTCACAACCGCCAGTTGTGACAACTGAATAACTTTTTCGCGTTTCATTGGTATGACCGATTAACAAGTTTAAGTACAGTACGTTGATCATATTTATCGTGGTTCGGTATCTCCAACCGAATATCCATTACGATTACAAACATTTGGTGATTGCAACTGAAATAATAATTTTGCAACCGAATCATTGTAATTCCAACAGATTTCCAACAATTTTTTTCTCTGTGTGCACATGTGCTTCAAGAGACACAATTAAATCCCCAAAAATGACTGTGTGTTTTTTATGCCGGAGGTCTGATTGGACCGTATTTTTTCGTCGATGAAAACAATCGTCAATGGAGAGCGCCAACGTGCCATGTTAGAAAATTAAAATCAACAATACGGTGCCACTGGCAACACAGCACGCGTTACAATCGATATAATGGCAAATTCGGTGAATGCGTTACCTCGAGAAATGGTCCGGTCATATGGCCACCTCTTCTATGCTATCTAACGCTTTCGGATTTCTTTTAATGGGGCCACTTCAAGTCATTAGCTTATGCCAACAACTTTTGACGAGCTCGGAGACAACATCCAACGCGAAATTGCCAAAACGATTTAACTATTCAGAGGACTTATCGCTTCTTTGTCGGAAATTTGAACAATAGAGAACTTAATATATTACGTCTATCACAACAGGAAGGACATATTTTATAAATTCTATCTAAAACAAAGACCAATACTGTCCAAATGTACCAGGGTTTTATACAAATTGTGTTCCGCCATGGTGTGGTGGTTAGTATAGACGACTATCATACATGCAACTCCAATTTCAAGTCCGTTTAGAATTTCTAAAATTTCCCAAGCCTTCCATTTATCTTGGCCATATCGACTTTAAAAAAATACGACAAGAAATAGGAACACACCAAAATTCCCAGGGACTTATTTATAGAAATTTTAAAGAAATTTTTGAAGTTAACGCATTGTTTAGTAAGACAAAATCAAAGGTGAACAGTGGAGAAAAGTCCTATTTAGTTTATAAGATTAAATGTGATGTTGGCAAGTCCAACGTATGCCAATAGGTATATGTTGGCACTACTGGGGCAAAACTAAAGATTAGACTTTCTTCTCACAAATCTAACCAAAATGCTGTTGATAGACCAATCGGGCAGAAGACTGCCCTTGCGAACCACTGTACTATTGCTGGACATAAGCCAAACTTTTACGACGTAGAAATTTTAGCACAAGAGAGGAATTATAAGAGAAGATACACGTTGGAGATGCTTTACACCAACGACGTTCCTACATCTATGAGAATGAACTTTAAAACTGACACGGATAGATGTGTACATACATTTAGACATATAGCTAAAAAGTACTGACGGAAAGACATACATTAGCTGAATATTAGAAGTAACAGCAGGACAGAAGTAAAACAATTATTTAAATGTAATTATTAACAAAATTCTGTTATTCGTAACAGAAAATTGTGTATTGTTTTAATTTTTTGTTTTTGTTTTAGTGATTACCCCTGACGAAGAACGACGAAGTCAGTTTGGTTATTTAAATTAAATAAATTATAAAAACATCAACATCTGTTTTTTGCTTATGACCTCAAGCCTAACAATAACTGAAAAATGAACAACAAAAGGTCAACTATACAATACAAATATTTTGACGTTCTGCACAAAAGGCATACGCTATTTTAAATTTGATGACAAGTTTTACAAGCAACGGAAAGTATTGCCAATTGGATCCGCAGCATCACCGATAATTGCAGACATCATAATGGAAGAATTATTGGACGTATCAATTAACAGACATTTTGCATAAAAATGTATTGATAGACTTACACGGCTGGATTGGTCAAGAGGACTGGGTCAGCCACTGGAAAAACCGACAATCCGGAACATAAAAACGGAATATCTCAGGAACTATTAGATACATGAAGCTGATATTTGGAACATATGATATTCGCACAGATGTTAAAGTGGGCTGTGCCACGCCACCTTTAACAAATGGCATTTATGGCCAAAGTAATGGGCCTATCGTTATACAATTTTCAAAGAATGAAATCAATGGTATTATTGTACTTAACTAGTAGGGACATAAATACTGTCACAACATTGAACACACTTATTTCAGAACTGAACATACCCCGTTAATGTCATATGGGTTTTGAAAGCTTACAGACTAACGCTAACCTCGTTGTGTTAGTCTGTAACGGGCTTTTAAAATTGTTTCAACTTTCATCATGGGTGGTCAGATAATGAGAACCGTATCGCTGTAATAGCGCTTTTCAAGTTTGAAATGAAAAAAAGCGATATTTTCAAAACGCTCCGGCCACTAGGGATTAGCCGCATGTTCGTCTACCGATGCATAAAACTGTTTGAGGAGACTGGAAATGTAAAAGACCGCCACCGGTCGGGCCGCCCACGCTCTGTTCGAACACCGCATGTCATCAAAGCCGTTAAATCAAGAATTCACAGAAATGTGCTCCGTAAACAGAAAATCATGGCCTGTGAGATGAATATCACGCAAAAGTCCATTAGTCGAATCATTAAAAAAGACTTGGGACTTGGGGATTTCAAACGACGTACCGGGCATTTATTAACTGCAGCTTTAAAAAAAAATAGGATTGAAAAATGAAAACGTCTTTTGGCGAAGCACGCTGATAATTTTACCTTTCAGGAAAAATTTAACTAGCAAAATGATAGAGTGTATGCGCGGTCATCTAAGGAAGCATCTGAACTGATCCCAAGGGTGGAAAAGGGTCATCACCCAGCTTCAGTCATGGTTTGGTGGGGTGTCTCTTTCGATGGGGTCACTGAGCTGCATTCCTGCGAACAAGGAGTCAAAACATCGGCCAAAGCTTACCAAGAAGCCGTTTTGGAAGCTGTTGTGAAGCCTCTTAACAATTCCCTGTTCCAAACCCAGCCATGGACTTTCCAGCAGGATTCTGCGCCGGCTCATAATGCTAAAACGTCCCAGGCCTGGCTTCGAAACAATTTGCCAGCGTTCATTTCCTGTGAAGAATGGGCCTCAGGCAGTCCAGATTTGAACCCATTGGATTACAAATTGTGGACGGTTTTAGAGGACAAGGTTTGTCACAAAAGATACTCCAACATTGGATCTCTTAAGACTGCTTTGGTTCGAGCTGTGGCCAATTTTCCAATGGACGAGGTTCGTGTAGCTATTGACGATTGGCCAGTGCGACTTAAGGCGTGTGTAAAGGCAAAAGGCGGATATTTTGAATAAGAAGATTCTTTTTGGATACATCAATAAATATATTAAAAAATATTTCGTCCAAAAACATTCAGTACTTTTTATTTTACAGCATAAAACATGTGTAACAGTATTTATGTCCCTACTAAGTATATATTGTATTGTGTTTAAATTAGACAAAAGTCGTGGCCCCGCCCATTCAAGCCTGAACTCTGAAAGGCGTTAATTAATACCATTATGACGATAGAAGTTGGTATACATAAACGATGTTGGTATGGAAAGAAACACATACTCTGATAAAAAAGAGGTCGGTGCCACGTACGAAGGCAACCGCAAAAGTAACTGGCCTAACATAAAAAGAACCGTTTTTTTGGAATCATTATTATTTATTTTTCAACATAATCTCCTTCTAACTCAATACACTTCATCGAACGTTTTTCAAGTTTTCTAATGCCATCCGAAAAATAATATTTTTAAAGACCTTCAAAATATACCTCAGTTTCAGCAATAACCTCGCTATTGGACGAAAATTTGTTGCCACCGATAATTTTTTTTTAAATTTGGAAACAAAAAATAATCAGAAGGAGCTAAATCTGGACTATATGGCTTTTGTTGAGTTAAAAATGCAGTGTGTGAAGGAGCATTATCTTGATGAAAAAGAACTTTTTTTTCTAAATGCGGTCGTTTTATCTGTATTTCTTCACTCAACCGATCCAATAATGCACAATAATATTCACTATTTATAGTTTTTCCTTTCTCAAGATAATCAATAAATATTATACCCCTTGCATACCAAAATACTGTGGCCATTACTTTTCCTGCTGACTTAACAGTTTTCGCCTTCTTGGGACCACTTTTACCAGCTTCTATCCATTGTTTTGACTGTTCTTTGCATTCTGGGATGTAGTGATGGATCCATGTTTCATCAACAGTTATGAATCGGCGCAAGAACTCTATTTTATTACGCTGATAAATCGCTAAAAGCTCCGCCGAATTGGTCCAACGGACGATTTTTTGGGGCAAAGTCAACAAACGAGGCACCCATCTTGCGGATAGCTTTTTCATGTGGAGTTCATCATGTAAAATACTCCAAACTTGTTTTTCGTGTATTTTAACAATATCAGCAAGTTCTCTGAGCTTTATTCGTCTATCTTTAGTCACTACATTAAATATTTTTCTAATGTTTTCAATAGTAGTAGCAGTTTTCGGTCTTCCAGAGCGTTGTTCGTCTTCCGTACTTGTACGACCCATTTTAAATTGTTGAACCCAGGATTTCACGGTGGAGTATGATGGTGCATTATCACCATGAACAGAATCCAATTCATCTTTGATTAATTGTGGCGTATAACCTTTCATATAAAAGTGTTTAATTACCGCACGAAACTCTTTATTTTCCATTTTTCAAAAATTATAAAACTTGTTTACTTCAATCACCTGTAACAAAGAAAATAATCATTTAATATTTCAGAAATTTTGACAGATGGCTTATAAAAGATTGCCTTTAAAAAACAAAAAAAAGTTGCTAGTAAAACAGAAAATGTGCCAGGCCAGTTAGTTTTGCGGTCGCCCTCGTACCTTGACAAACTGTTACTACTCAATGGCCGAGGGTATATGTGCTTCGGCAAGGCCGATCTTTATTTGTCGACATGTTCTTATTAGAGATGTCCATACATCTGTTGCTGAACCAAGACTCAGGAGTCAAAAACGTGCCTGTTTTATGTAGTAGACCTCGCTCGACTTGAGATTTTCCTACTCGTTTACTTGTAAAATTTGATTTCATAGTACCCACTTGAACAAAATATGAGTTCGTTTTCTTCTTGGTAGATGTCATAATTATTCACAATCACAGGATGTTGGATCACTTAATGTGATTTAACCTTCGAATAGGTATTATGATTTTCGCTATTTAATGGCTTTAAAACATGAAGACTCGTTTTTTCGCCAGAAACATTAATTTTTTAAGAGTCCTCGTAGAGTAGACGAATTACTCGTAAAAACAATTAACCGAAAAACACATGATAAACGATGATGCTGTTAAACATGTTAATGCGGGCGCCAAACAACTCAATTTAATTAAATTAAAATATTTAGTTAATCTTCATCATTTTGCATTATGAATTCGGTCAACTCACGCAGCAAAAAAAAAAAACGCGTACAAAAAATGGCGAGAAAAAGTTAATGTTTTTGCGGTTAATTTACATGAAAAGTCTTTAAACCATTACATGCGCCTGTGGTTTGGATGATGCTGCAGTTGCCGCTGCATCAATGCCACCGTGGCCACCGACGCGCACAGTGAATCCTGCTGTATTATCTGTTTATGTTTCTGCTTCTGTTTTATTTCTTTTACTTTTTTTTTTGTGGGTCTGTGCCTTGATAAGAGGTGGTGATATATGCCAAGGATAACATGCATGTCTTTTGTGCGACTCATGTGGGTTCATTCTGAAAGGAACCAACGGCGAAATGTGTATTTAAAACCAGTCTACACACCCAAGCCCCACGTTATAAAAAAAGTTAATTAGTATTAAGATGTAGAGGCTATGTGGTTAATGCAAAACACAGAAGTTTTTGAAGGTTAGTTAAACTGCTCATATGCTGAAGGTTGTTATTAAGTTGACAATTAAATGTTAAAATGCACTGTAGAAAATAGACTGCGTTTTTTTAAATCAAATTCGACAAGAGAATACAAAGGCAGGAAACGAGGATTTTGTTTTTTTTCTAACAATGAAACGAGTAGAATTCATTGACAAATTAACAAAATTTAATTTATTTAATACAGCTAGAAACATGTAAACAAGCTTAAGGTGGGCGTGACCGACTATATTATATCCTGCACTTGAAATTCCGGTCTTTCGCTTTCTCGGCTTTAGATAGCACCCATTCTCCGGCGATGTATAAAATCACGGGAACGATTTTAAAAGACTATTTTTAACATACTACTGGAGGTAGGAACGTAAACGGTAGTAACGAAATAAGTTATAGCTAAAAGATGGTGGACCACGCCCCCTTTTTTAAAAACTAAGTGTGCACAGTAAGCTGACAACTAATACAAATTAGGGTACATCTTTGGGAAATGTGGACGTTTGTGTACGTTATGGACAAATCCTATTAAAGTTGTTGCAGTATGTTTTTTTTCGGAATGCTTATAATTACACAAAGGCCATGATTACGCCCAGATACGCAGGACAAGTTTAATCTTCATCCTAATATATAGGGGGACCCATCTAGAGGTATTTTTCAGAACAAAAAAAATATAAAAATTCAAATCAAGTGCGGAATCTTTATTGGTATTTAAAAGGTAATTTTATGGCAGTTATTTTTTGAATATAATTTCCTTCAATGTTGGCCGCAACTACGCCTCTGGGTTTTCATTCTGAGGGTCTAATTTTGGATGACTCGTTTTAGCATTTCGACCGGTATAGCTTTAATGACACGCGTAATGTTGGGTTCCAAAACCTGAATCGTAGCTGGTTTGTCAGCATGGACTTTGCACTTCAAGTTACCCCCCAAAAAAAAGTCTAAAGGTGTGATATCACTCGATCTAGGCGGCCAACTGAACTCTCCAAAACATGCAATTAGCTGCTTTAAGAAATGACCTCTCAATAGATCCATTGTTTAAGCAGCTGTTTGGCCAGTGGAACCGTCCTGTTGAAACCAAGTGTCGTCAGGATTACGGGCTTCGATTTCAGGTAGCAAATTGATCGATATCATGCGCGATAGCGAGCACTACTGACGGTTACGTTCCGGCTATCATCTTTTTTGAAAATATATGCACGGATGATTCCACCAGCTTATAAACCGCACCAAACCTTGGTTATCTCTGGGTATAACGGCACCTTTTGAACCTTTTCTTGTTGCTCTTCAGCACAAATGCGACAATTTTGTTTATTGACTTTGCCGTTGAGCCAGAAATGGGTCTCATCCCTGAACACAATTTTGGTCGAAAACAGCGGATCTTCCCGATTCTTACCGAACGCTCATTTCCATAATAAAGTTGCCAACATTTGAAGGTTTAAACTTTCAAAAAAAATGGCATAAAAAGTCCTTTCAAGTTACCAATAAGATTCCACACTTGATTTGAATTTTTATATTGTTTTTTCTTCTGAAAAAATACCTCTAGATGGATCAGCCTATATTATTAAATGTAGAAACATAAAACTTTACCTGTTTATTCAAAATGGATGGTTATATGACTAGATACAGGGTGGCGGTATAAAATCTTAAATTTGAATCGGCTGTAAAAATAATTAGTGACAATTTTTTCAAATTTCTGGTTTTATTGGAAAGGTTAAACTTTGTGATTTAATAAAAAAAAACACAATATACTTTAATTCATATGCTTAGCACTACTGGCTTGGCAGTACCTCATCCGATCACCCCATTTTTTCAGTACATTTTCGATTGTTTCGAATCGAATATCTTCAATGGACCTTATATTTCATGTTCCAACATCTCTGGATGCTTTGCGTAACATTTATCTTTAAAATGTTCAAATCACAGCTCCGAAGCGATTTTTAAAAACAGTGCGTAAAATATTGATGGCTGTGCGATATCGTGCCCTTTGCGCGAAATTATCGTCAGCGCCAAACAATAAATTGTTTAGAAGAAGGTTTTTATTGATTATTTCAAATCGACTGCCTAAAACTAAATATGCTTTAAGGTAAAAATTTATGATTTCTTTCCATTTAATAAATAATATTAATAATATTAATAAATTGATGTTTTGTTCGATACCTAATAATACTTAATGCGCTTACGATAAAAAATTTCTTACGAATGACTACTGAAGTGAAAAAACTGTGGCGCTTACGATAAAAGTCGTTTTTGATTAAAAGCTTTATTTACGATGCAAAATACACTTTCCACGGGCGTTTACCATGTTTTTTGTTTTCAAATTGTATTTGAATTTGGAGTATGTGCTGTTCTAAAAAAAATTGGAAATACATTATTATTGAGAACAGGAAAGTAAAAATATGCATTCAGTATTGTGAATCTCGCCCCAGTCTGTAAATGGCAAGAAATACACATATATAATTTTCGAATATTTATTCTATTAGGTGAAGTTAAAAGTGTATTTAAACTTTAAATAAACTCGTTTTTATAAAAAAACATTTATTTGATTCAAAAACTTAAACAAACAAAAATGATTAATATTCAGATTTGTAAGTCAAGATCAAAATTTTATGAAATTTGAGATTAGCAAGTGTCTTAATTAATGCTCGTATACCTACATAGAAAGTAGAAATAAATCTGTATCTTCGCTGTCGCTTCCCGCCAGTGTGTCTTCAATTAGAGCATCACTTTTCATATTGAAATACTCATTATGGTATCGTTGGGGAATTATTTCTTTTTCGCATAAGTATTTTGGCACTGATATTTTCAGTTGTTTTGGTTAGAGTAACTCTGGCCCTTTGGCGACTATCATCAAATTCTTTCTGGAACGAATTATTGGACTCATATCCAATTCATCTACTTTGCTCTCTTTAACACATCCGTATTTAAATTGGGCACGAAAACTTTGTTTTTCAAAGTGAGCGGATCGCAAAGTGTTAAAACTTATTTTTTTATATGTTTGGTGTTAAATATGATTGAGAAAATGACATCCATTCCATAAAATCTAGATGAGTCAGCACAACACTTTCATAACATCTCGGAGTTGTTCGGAAATTAGATATTATTGTCATCCACTCAGATGGTGCCCATATTGTCCTTCCTTTAGTGAAAGATTTAATTGTGGCATGTACAGAATCAACGGGCATCATGGTGTGGCCGGCTAGCAAAAAATTAAACTAACATTCTGAAGTCTTTAAAAAGAAGGGAATTACTGATAGAACTGCTCGGTTTCGTCCTGCCGCTGGTTTTTTAAGAAATTATTTCTTTTAAAAATCTCAAATGCACGCAGAGAAAAGATATGGTTACACTATGGTCACCGCAACAATAATAAGTTCTCTACAATAAAAGCATGTTCGTCGCAACCATAATTTTGTTTTTTGAATTTTATTTTGACAATAGTATGATTGCGGCAATATTAATATTGTTGAAATGTAACAATAGTATAATTGCCAAATTTAGAAATGAAAATATGGTCGTAGCAACCATATACACAAGGTTGATGCAACAAAAGTATTGTTGTTTAAAATTTACTTTAACAATAATATGATAACGGCAAACATACAGTATGGTTGCGACTAAGAACATAGTCGCAACCATATGTTTTTTGATATACAAAAAAACACATACACGCGATACAGTAAATAATTGGTGTCCATTAAAAAAAAACAATAACAATCGGAAGGTAGTTCGATGGATTTTTATTTTGTTTACCTTGTTCGGTGAAATACTCTTATACCGACTGGTTCTCTTTTATTTAAAATCTGCCTGCACTTAGGTATATAGCCATTGATCACATTCGTTAGTTGGGGTCTACGGATGGTGAAGTAGCATTTAAAATAACATACTTAATAAAAATCTCTATTTTTTAATAACAACAATAACCAATGCTAATAAATAATTTTGGGGATTATAGTATGGTTGAGTGTGAATCATACTATGGTTGTGTGGATCATTGTATGGTTGCGTGTGAATCATACTATAGTTGTAAGGATCATAATATGGTTGTATGAAAACATACTATGGTTGTGAGGATCATAATATGGTTGTGAAGATAATAGTATGGTTGAGTGTGAATCATTCTATTGCTATGAGGATCATAATATGGTTGTGAAGATAATAGTATGGTTGAGTGTGAATCATTCTATTGTTATGAGGATCATAGTATGGTTGTGGAGAACATAGTATAGTTGAGTGTGAACCATACTATGGTTGTAGGGATCATAGTATGGTTATGTGTGAATCATACTATTGTTGTGAGGACCATAATATTGTTGTGTCACAACCATATACCCAACAATAGTATGATCCTCTTCGAATATTGTCACCCCAACCATACTTTTTTTCTGCGTGTGATTAAAACAAATTGCAAAATTGGCTATCGTTTCACTCATTATCTAGTGACGACGACTCCTTAGAACCTATTAAAAGAAACGTATTCTAAAGCGTGATCCACCTAGAGGTATTTTTTCAGAACCAAAAATATATAAAAACTCAAATCAAGTGTGGAATCTCTATTGGTAACTAGAAACGACATTTTAAGGCATTTATTTTTTTAAATTCAAATATTGGCCGCAAATACGCCTCAGGGTGTCCTTTCTTAGCGTCCAATTTTGTTCTGAAAAAATAGCTCTAGATGGATCACCCTATAATTGTATCGTCATTGGTGAAAAAAGGGTTACATGATGGAAAATCAATTCATACTTTGTTTGTAACGCATACGAGTACGAGGGCGGTTCGGAAACTTCTTATCCTAGCACAAAAAGCGTTTTGGAAACTTCCATCTCTGCTATGAATACATGTTAAATTTTGTTTCGATCTGGCAACTCCTTCATATAGAAACAGGTGTTCGCAAAAGACGCATCCGCGATTTTTTTACAATGGAAAAATTAGAAATGCGTGGTGTCATTAAATATTTACATAAAAAAGGTTTATCGGGACAAGAAATTCATAATGATATTGTGAATGTGTTAGGTGAAAGTGCTCCTTCATATGCAACAGTAAAAAATTGGGTTGCTGAATTTAAATGTGGTCGTACAAGCATTGAAGGTGAACCACGTAGTGGACGTCCAAAAACAGCAACAACAACAGAAATTGTAGCCAAAGTGCATGATATGGTATTAAATGATCGACGAATAAAAGTGCGTGAAATAGCTAATATCATGGGCATCTCAAATGATCGAGTCCATTTAATTTTGCATGAAGAACTACAGATGAAAAAGCTTTCTGCAAGATGGGTGCCGCACTTGTTAACAGTCGACCAAAAACGCATAAGAATGCACATTTCTCAAGCTTGTTTGGATCGTTTTCAGCGAAATAAAATGGATTTTAAGCGTTGTTTCATAACTGTTGATGATACATGGATGCACCACTATACTCCAGAGACAAAAGAACAATCCAAACAATGGACTGAAGCTGGAGGAAGTGCCCTTAAGAAAGCAAAAACAATTCAATCGGCTGGTAAGGTTATGGCAACGGTTTTTTGGGACTTCAAAGGTATTTTATTGATTGACTATCTGCAAAAGGGTAAAACAATAAATTCAGAGTACTATTGCAACCTTTTAGATCAATTAACTGTACAAATTCGAAAAAAACGTCCTGGCTTACAACACAAAAAAATAATTTTTCATCAAGACAACGCACAGCGCACAAGAGTGTTTTAACAATGGCTAAAATCAACGAATTAAAGTTGCTTGACCACCCACTTTATTCTCCTGATTTAGCTCCCAGTGACTTTTACCTGTTTCCAAATCGAAAAAAATTCCTTGCTGGCAAGCGTTTTACCTCAAATGAAGATGCACTAAGTTGGACTAAGTGTATTGAAGTTTCAGGAGATTATATTGAAAAATAAAAATATTTTTGAAAAACTAACTATTCTCTTTCATTGATAGGCTAAGAACTTTCCGAACCGCACTCGTACAGTTAAAATTTTCTATAAATAAATTTTCTAATATAAAACACCCCTTGTTATTTCAAAATATAGGCATGACCGCCGAAACTCACTTTAACAGTCTCAACTTACAACATTGCCTTCAAATCATATTACGTATTCGTCAACTTTACTCATATTGTGTACGCATTGGCGCTTACGATAAAATTGCTTTACTCAAAAATTTAAACAAAGGCTTACGATAAAATCATCAGTGATTGAAATCGCTCTTTAACTCTCGCTCAAACTCTTTTCGATTGAAGTTCCAGTGCATACAAATGGTAAATGCTCGCGCGCACGGCAGCGAACGCGGCACAGCACACAAGAGCGCTCTTCAAAAAGGTAAATGGCTGTGCCCTTTTACCGAGCGCAACCGTTGATGTGCGCAGCAATTTTACAGAACGAAGTTCATTTTCTTTTTATTTGCACTTCGGGCTTCGTGTGTAGTCAATAAAAAAAAAGTTCGTGTTGTTTGAAGTGTTGTCATACATGTTGGTTTGAAAACCGTCAATATGCGATTTTTTTATAATTAAACTCTTATATTCATTGCATGTATCTTTTTTGTTGTTGAAATCAAACCCATTACTGTAAACCTACAAAATGTTATCGTTGTTTGTAATTTGTGCTAAGTCGATTACATGTTAAGATTTGAATGTATTCGTATTGTATGATCAATACGAAGTATGTATCTGAAGTTTTAATTTTGTCAAATAAATCCATTGTAGTTCATCAAGGTATAGTTAAAGATAGCCTTTCATTACAATTATTTATAGTTAGTTAAGTAAGAGCCAAAGTCACTAGGTTGAGTAAAAATTTCATTTTAAATTCATTTAAAAAATTAATTAAATTATGGAAAAGAAAAAAAAAACATAGTAGGGGTTTTCACTTCAAAACATTCCTCTCTAGGAAAATTGTAAATGTGGAAATATATATTAGAAACAAAAACAATTTTCTGTCAAATATTTTAGGATTGTTGTTGTTCAACATATAAAATTACAATTTTACAATATTCCTAGAGAGGAATGTTCTGAAGTGAATACCCATAGTATAAACAAAAACAATTCAAGGTTCAAAAACACATATGGCAAACATAAAAATAAAAGAAATTCAAATATTAAAACAACGGCAATGTGTTTATGATATCGTTATGATATCAAAAATATGCAGAAATGTGTTTTTACTTTTTTAAAGCGTCGAATAGTGCCGAAGAAATGACAATTTCTGATTTGTGTGTGAAGAGATTACGTACAAATGCACCAACGCTTTTAATTACTAATAAAAATCGCTAAAATGTCGATAAATGGTTTATGTTGACAACATGTATTGCCGATGTTATTTTCGCCCTTTTCATGCCAGAACACGAAATGCGAAAGAACTGTGCAGCCGATGTTGCTCTTTCCCTCGCAACAAGTTCGAGCTCTTTGACTAGCACGGAACCAAAAGAGCCACGCAATTGTGTTGCTCTTCGTTGGTTTTGTCGAGGGAAATTCATGTGTGACATGCTCAGAACATTACAAAGTGCCGAGCAGTTGTTTCGCACACACACTTCAGAACTCAAGCGCATTTACCAGTGCGTGTGCGCGCACAAGAGCCATTTCAAACACTGAAAATACCATATTTTAAAAATATTAACAATTTCGGTGTTGTGACAAGTGTAAATTATGAGTGGGTCCAAAGTCTGAAAAATTGGCGCCTACGATAATTATGCCCAAAGGTCTCGATATGTGGCCCGTCTTATTGAAACCAAATGAAGTCCATGTCATTCGTTTTAATTTTTGGAAACAAACATTCCATGAGCATGGTGCGATAATGCTCACCGTTCACGGTAACGGCGGCTCCTTGCTCATTTTTGAAGAAAAATGGTCCGATAATTATTATATTATAATATCGACAGCCCAAAGTCCACACCAAACAGTGACTTGTGAGTCTCGTGAAGATTCTCTGAACCACTTATGCAGCAAATTTCCTTATTGACATTGCCACCGAGATGAAAATTAGTTTTGTCTGAAAACATGATCTTTCGGTAAAATTCTTTATCTCCTGCCAAATAATCTGCTGATATAGTTTTGGTATGATATTGTGTTCCATTATTAAATGAAAAAGTTCAACTTGTTTTTACAGCCGATTCAAATTTAAAATGTTGAATAGCCTACCCTATACTAAAGGAGAAAGTCCTTTAGGGCCTACTATAATATAGTGAATGAGGCGGAATGAACAAATACTAGTTACTATGCCTAGTAGTTTTGACGAGAATATGAATTACTGGCGGTAAAATTATATTGATGAAAATTGTATCAATCATTTCATACAGAATTATATGGAATATAAATCTATCGATACTGAAATCTGAGCTAAAGATGTGGTTAACTAGCATGTGCTATACATTAATTCCTTCGATTTGCCTGGCTTTTTCTATCTAGTTTAAATGTTAAAATGACATTCATCTAGCTATTAGAAATGTATTAAATAATAAGTTTGCAGAGGCAATGAAACAAGGTACTTCATAAAGGCTCTGACTAAAAAATATTTATAATTATTTTATAATTATCACTTATAACAACAATTCACACTGATATGGTATTTAGTTTTCAAACAAGTGCAATTCCCTTTCATTGCTGGCCTTCGCGATGACTATAAACAAATCGCAAGGATATCAAAGAATGATAAAAACTATTTGGTAGTACTTTTTAGTATTTCCTTTGCAGCTATTGATTGTCCAAACTTTGGAGTTGCTACTAAAACATTCCAGTTTTCCACCTTAAGTTCACGTTTATATTTTGATAACATCACGACCTTGCAAGTTGCTATTGCGTTTGTTCTACAAAGTAATAATTTCAATTTGCTTATCTTTTCACCTGGAAACATGCCATTTCTCAACTATGTAGTTTGTCATTTACAATGAAAAACAGTAAACTTTTTTCTACTTGTTTTATATGCAAGAAAAAAAACCGAATAATGCGAAAAACACTAATTGCAATTTATTGTTGACTGACAAACTTTCGGCTGCCACACTAAACTTTCTGCCCAAAAGATGCTTAAAAGCAACTCAAGGCAAAACAAGTCCAACAAAATTTCGATCAAAAAAATTTTACAAAACTTTTGAAAAATCATTGAAGCGGCATCTTAACCGGCAAAAGCATTTACGTCTAATTTGATATTACTTCGCGATAAAAAAAAAACAAAAATAGAATAAAACATCACTTCAAACTTGAACTGAGCACAATTGTGCAAATAGTTTTTGGAAACATTTTTGCTATAATGTAAAAGTAATGTTGCAATTAATTTGTTTTGTAATTACGACGTGCATGTAATACGAAAAGGATAAGTACATGTGGACACTAAGGCAGGAGAGCAGGTTCCAAATAGATATAATAGATGACATATAACCAACAAAAAATTGGGCATTCTGGTGCGTTACCAAATATTTAGAATTTATTATACAGATTTTAAGGGATAATAAATTAAAAATATTCGCTAACGCACCAAAATGCCAACATTTTTGTTGGGTTTTATGGCAATAAATATTGGAGCTGCTAATTAGGCATTCACGCCTTTTTCGCACTCTAAACCCCACTGTGCTACTGTGCGTTATTATTACACTGGTCAATTCTGTATGCCTACCAGATTTCGTTGGGCCATGTAAGATTACACTAGTCAACAGTCAAAATGTACTCGGGATGCGATAATTTTTTCTGTGTAGATAACCTTGACATGAGCTCAAAAAACGCAATAAAAAATTTTTTTTTGTTTGGTTTTTGTTTTATTTTTTTTTTTTTAAATTTTAAATTTTTTTTTTTGGTTAATTTGTTTCGTCCGGCATAACTCGGAAACCACTAGCCCGATTTAATTTAATTAAATTTTAAAAAATTTAAAATTACAATTCCCTTAATCTATTCATATATTGTTTTCCTATACAAGCAACAGTTTCCAAGTTAAAAATGAATATATAAAGGAAAAAACTTATTTTTTGCCTAAAGATTTAAATTTTTTTTTTTTAAAAAATCCATAAAAAATCCAAAATGAAAAAAAATGTCAAATCTTATTACTTTTACGTAAAGTCACATAACCTATGAGCAAAATGAGACAAAGATCATGAAAATCGATGCACACGTTTCGCTTTTATTCGCAATTGAGTAAAGGTATGAATTTCAAAAATTTGTCACCCAACATGTATTTTTGTCACCCAACAAATTTTAATTTTTTTTGTAATAAAAAAGAAAAAACCTCACCATAGACAAAGTTGTGCATATGTCGAGCAAATTTTTGAAATTCATACCTTTACTCAATTGCGAATAAAAGCGAAACGCGTGCATCGATTTTCATGATCTTTGTCTCATTTTGCTCATAGGTTATGTGACTTTACGTAAAAGTAATAAGATTTGACATTTTTTTTCATTTTGGATTTTTTATGGATTTTTTAAAAAAAAAAAATTTAAATCTTTAGGCAAAAAATAAGTTTTTTCCTTTATATATTCATTTTTAACTTGGAAACTGTTGCTTGTATAGGAAAACAATATATGAATAGATTAAGGGAATTGTAATTTTAAATTTTTTAAAATTTAATTCAATTAAATCGGGCTAGTGGTTCCCGAGTTATGCCGGACGAAACAAATTAACCAAAAAAAAATTTTTAAAATTTAAAAAAAAAAATAAAACAAAAACGAAAAAAAAATTTTTTATGGCGTTTTTCGAGCTCATGTCAAGGTTATCTACACAGAAAAAATTATCGCATCCGGAGTACATGAATTTTTTTTCATTTTGTTGAGTAGTGTTATCCGTCCGTCTGTCCATAAGTAGTTTTAACAACTAAGTAGTATAAGTATATAAGCCGAAGGACCCTTTAAAACTAGTCCATGTTTTTATATAATGCAAAGATCCTTTCCGCTTTTGAAACCTGCAGATCTGGATGCCGCATAATAAGATTCTGTTAGTATTTAACACAGAATGTTATAAGTGACCACTTAACATTTGTGGCAACATTCGACTTTAAAAGTTCATGTTATCCAAAAGCATCCATACGATTTTTGAACTCCTTGGACGAGATTTATCTTAATCTCAACTGATTGGAGATAAAGATCCCACATATATATTCAACTGATTTACCCAAAACAACGAAATTTTCTAACAAATTTAATATCATCAAGATTAGATGTAATATGTGGCTTAATGAGCTAAAGATCAATGATTCTTCACCTGTGACGATCTTATTAACGTGATCGCATTTTTTCAAAATTTCTCCAATCACATGACCAATCGACACGAGCCTTTTTTTGAGCGATTGTCAAATTGTGCGGGATCCAACGAGAACAAACCTTTTTTGCGGCAGGTGTTTATGCTATATCGAATGTATGCTGGTGGAAGAAATGCCCAAGATGCCTCTATCTCACGTTATGTCACATGACGATCTTGCATTATGAGTTCACCCACGGCATCAATCTTCTCTGGTACAACGGTCGTTTGTGTGCGACCTTCATCTTAAAGCGAGCGGCGGCAACGATTGAATTCATTAAACCAGTTTTTCACAGTGTTAGAGGATGGTGCATCATCTCCTTACAAGGATTAAAGTTCATCGATGCACTCTTGTCGTGATAATCCACTTCGAAAATTGTGAAAAAATGATCGCACGAAAATGTTTACGAGGTAATTCCAATTTTTTTGCCAAATTGATTTTTTCAAGTCACTGTAAATAACACAAATGATGGTCGTACGTCAAAACATTCTGAGTAAGTTTATGCTAAAAAATGTCAAAATTTCCAATGGAAATGTCAGATGGCGCCAGCCAACACTTAGTGTTGCCTAGGCCAGAAATATATAGCCACCCTCGTATTCTTATATATGGGAGCTATTATCTACATCTGAACCGATTATCTACCAATTTAACAACGTCCTTCCTTGAATGAAAAAAAACTCGTGCTAAATGTCATTAAGATTAGATGTGGCTTTAATAGCTACAGGGTGAATACCGGTAACTTGCTTTTTTGCACTGCAGGCTGTGGCTGTGTGTGTGGCTTATATCGGCTGACAGCAGATTTGTATGAGTATTCGTCTGCCTTTCAGTTGCCATCATTTTAGAGTTTACCTGGATAAAAAATAATTTTTGATTTACTTATAGCACGAAAAATTCAAGCATTCATGCATTGGACACGTGAGGAAGGTCATTTTGTGGTGAAGCGTATTTTTCAAATGCCATCATTGCAGTGTAGCGTGCTTTTCGTCTTAAGGCTATGCAATTAAAGGAAACGTGGTTCGAACAGGATCGTGCCACTGCACACACAGCGAGGGTTACCATGAATTGTTTGGGACAAATGTTTATAAGTATATCTTTGAGGTGTGATGGGTCTGGTGAGCCGGCACGCGATAGCGATATGCCATTTTTTCCTTTGGGTATACCTGAAGTCAAAGGTGTATATCAACCGCACCAACAACTTGGAAGACCTAATTAACAATATTGAGGCTGAAATTGAAAGAATACCAGTCGACATGTTTGTTAGAGTTCATGAAAGCTTCAGAAAACGTATGCAGCGGTGTGTGTACTCATATAGCGAAGGCCGAAATTTGCCAGTTACACTATTTGAAACAATTTAATTAAAAAATCCCCTTACTGTGTAATATAATTAAAATACTCGTATAAAATAAATTTGTCTAAGCTTCATATTTTTTTATTTTATTCCCAAATAAGCAAATTACCGCGCTATACCCTGGGAGCAATAGCTACATCTGAACCTTTCATCCTCAAATTTAATAGCATCCTTCCTAAAAAAACAAACATGTGACAAATTTCATCAAAATTGGATATAATATGTAGCAGCTAAAAACGTTAAATCGGATGACCATATCTATGGGAGCTATTTCTTAACCAGAACCGATTTTTACATCAATTTCAACAGCGTCATCCTGATCAAAAAAAAAACGACTTCTCCAAAATTTCGTACGGAGGGACAACAGTTGAGACCAATAGTTTAGTTACAAGCTTAAGATGGACGAACGGAAGGACAGACAGAATTGTTAAATCGAATTAGCAGTGATTCTGAGTCGATAGATCGACATAAAGATGGATCTAGCTCAAATATTTTTGGCAGTTACAAGCATTTGCCACGAAAGTAGCTTATACTACCCCGTTCCAAAAAGTTTTGCAGGGTATACAAATAAGTTAACGGCGTAATGATTAGGTTTTTGTTTAAGACCATTCCAGGGCAAATGTTTTATTAGACAGTCTCTAAGAAATTTTGGTTACAAACAGATTTATGTGCGAAACTAGATTTTTTATATCAACAGACGTAGATGTTGCTGTCCTACATAAAAGGCTTGAATATGAAATTAAAGGATAAATAGGTTGGCTGTTCGATGTACAAATCCTACTCGTAAAGCTATTTGCTAGCGATGTCAATAAAACATCAAACCTCCTCTAGTCTTACTCTTGAGCCAGTGACCATAATGGGCCAAAAATCTACTCGTAACGTTCTCAAACAAGTAAAAACTTCGTTGAGTCCTGCCAGGCCGAAGCATTTTTACTCTCCACCCCGGTTGTACGACATTGAAAGGATTTGGGTATGCGGTCGTTGGTGTTTAGAGAACTAAAGTTTTTTGCCCCATGAGCCGTTGTCCTTTTCAGAAGAAAGAAAGAAACCCATATATCGATTCTTACATAGGGACTGAATGCCATGAGGGCGAGTCTGGAGATTAGAGCCTGAAATTTAGACAAATCTTACAAGTTTATACATATTGATATAAGTTTCGGAACTCTTGGCACCATTTTCAGGGCCTCAACTAAAATCGAAATCTGGAATAAATGTTATTTTCGTAACTTTACGTTTTGTTATTCTTTAATACGCATATGTCCATAGTTAAAGGAGACGGATTTTTGGGCCCCTATCTTAAATATAGGTACTTGTTTGGATTTGTAAGAAAACGTTAATGTTGCTGTACAACCATATATTTCCAAACATTATAGGACGGCCCCATGGCCCTAACCTAGACTTGAAGGTAAAATGTTTATGTTTATTCTACAAGACACAATGCTTGCTCTTCGTTTCTAACTTATGTTAAATAGTGAAGAAATAAATTAAACTCCATCAATTTGTGCAAATTTTGTCAGTTAACTTAGCATTCTTAAGGTCACATTTATATGCATCTTCATGGAGTTCCGCCAAAATTCGCATTCAATCTTCCGGACAAATTTAACGTCATGTTTGCTTTAATATGTATGGCAACATTAACACTTCTATATTAATGTTTACATTATACAAAAAATTAACATAAAATATGTAGACACTATATTTTCCGCCACGGCGTATGTGTGCCATTTGTATAAGAATCATATGTAAATCATACGACCCACAAACATGATTAAAAAATAAAATGTTCTTTTGAATGTTGCACAGTGTTTATAGTAATTTCTTTTTCGGAAGATAGATTTAAGAAAATAAGTATAATATTTACAGGGTATCTAATACTCGCACGAGTATATAACCGGAGATTTAATGTGGTGAGAGCGATAGTGAATTTCTGTTAGAAGGCGATGGGCTAATTGCATGGAACATTACCGAAAGTTTCTTACACTATACTTTCCCGTTAAAAGAGACCATTCAAGCTACTGAAAAAGAAGAACACAATAAATTAAATCATATCGATTGATTTTTACACACAATCCTCAGAGAACACATAGTCTTATTATTAACCTTTTTTTAAGTAGTGCTTTGTAACCAGTAAAAACCAGGAGACTCATCACTTCCGTACAGAATTAAAAAACGATAGGCCTTAATTACAAATTATATTCGCACAACTCGCACTGTGCGATCAGACTAAGTAGTGTCTTGTAGTGAGACACGATCTCAGGCTTTCTGTCAGATTTTCCAAACTGCATTATGCTACATTTTAGCAAAATATAATTTATATAAAGCCATATTGGTGTTGTACACGAAGCAAAAAGTTTGGTTGGGGTAACAATATTCGAAGAGCATCATACTATTGTTGTCTATATGGTTGTAGCACAACAATAGTATGGTTCACACACAACAATACTATGATCCCCACACCAATATTAAAGTCCTCACAACAATAGAATTATTCACACTCAACCATACTTTGATCCACACAGACATATTATGATCTTCATAACCATATTATGTTTAACATACAACCATAGCATAATCCTCACAACCATAGTATGACTCACACACAATCACACTATGATCCAAAAATTTTTTTTGTAAGGATTGGGTTTAGTTGCTATTCAACAATAGAGATTTTACTGTGTAGTTGTGTAAGCAAAAGGTCATAATAGCTTTCACAACTACACAGAAGAAAGAAGACTTGACCAACAAAATAACATATCTCAAAAAATAGACATTTTAATTATGTAAATTATGTAAAAATACATTAAACTCTTGATATTAGAAGTGATTTGTTTACAATAGACAAAAATTGTTTATTAAAAATATTTCAGTTATACAAATCCGAAGTAGTTTGTTTTGAAAAATATGAATTTACATATAAAAAGTACTATTATTGCGTACGATTCCTAACTATAACATTTTTTTATTACAAAACTTAACGATTTTGCCAGTATGATTTCCGTAATTATATTATTTTTATCATAAACAATACTTTCGTCGCACCAACCATATTTATACTGTTGCTACAACCATATTATAATTTTTAAATTTGGCAACAATACTATTGTTACATTTAAACAATATTAATAGTGCCGCAATATTACTATTGTCAAAATGATATTCAAAAAACTATACTATGGTTGCGACGACCATACGACCATACTTTTATTGCAGAGAACATACTATTGTTGGCGTGACTATAAAGTAACCAAATATTTTCTTTGCGTGTGGCAGCATTCTAAACCGTGTGGGACTCTAGCATTGGAGTAAATTTTTGTTCGGTTCGAATACTGTTGGCTGCTATGACATAAATGACCTCAAAGTTACTCTCTAGTTGTTCAAAATCTGATTTGGCTTAACTTGGTGGCCCGGAAACAAACTAAGGTCTAAAAAACTGTATCATCAAAATTTGACAATAAGAGTATAAAATCCATTAATATCTGGGACATTGGTGAGCGTGTTTCATTGGCCATAGCATGTAAAAACCTTTATCTTTTTAGACATGTACACACGAGTAACGAAAAACAATGCATATATGTGACAGCGCATAGAGAAAGGGACCTAAGGTGAAAAAATTAATTATCACTTTTTTTGATGTGGACAACATCTGAGCATCGAATGAGATCGATCCCATGCCCCAAAAGTGTTCCCTCCCAGAGATATGCGCGTTTTATGAAAGTGATGGTACACCAAAGATACACGTATTTAAATCTTTAAAATGGCTCTCCTAAACAAAACTGATTTTTACCCTTAGGCCCCTTTCTATTTCGCGCGTCACATATGAAATAAGACGTGCTTTATTTGACCAGCAAAAAATCCACTTAAACGACGCTAAAGCGATAATTTTAACCAATATCAAAAAAACTTAAAGTTTTAATATTGATATGAGCGTCGAAAGTAGTTGTTATAACAATTTTTAAATTGAAGGAAACAATTTTTTCAACTAAACACAACGCGGATCCGCTCAACGCATTAGCTTAAAATAAATCTTTTCTCTAAATCAAAATATTTTAAACGAACATTTTTGTTTATTAAAAATTTTTTTTCTCTAAATCAAAATATTTTAAACGAACATTTTTAATGGATGACTTTTTTTCTTTTTTAATTGGCCAACACTCGTTGACGTTGGTGAGTGTAAAGTATGAAAGAGGGATGAGTAGTGGTTATTGACACTAGCTTTGCACTTCTGGATGGCATAACTAGTGCGAAGAGCGTGTATCGTAAAACGATTTTATGAGCGAGAAACGGATTCGATATTTGTACAACCGCACCCAATATGTCCATATAAATAAAAACAAAAGTTCAGGTTTAAGTGTTCAATGTGGTGTGCCGCAAGGAAGCGTCTTGGGACCATTGCTTTTTAAAATATATTTAAACGACATTAATAACCTTCAACTAACTGGAAAGCTTTTTATGTATGCGGATGATTTGTGTATACTTTATCCCTATAAACACAATATTGTTTTGAAGACATTCGTTGAAAGAGATGCTGCATTAATAGTTAAATATGCGAGGCTTAATAAACATATAATAAATGCAAACAAAACCAAATTTATAAAGTTTAAACCACATCGTAATGAAGAAAATTGTTCACTTTTAATAGATGGTAAAGAAATTTCAAAACTATTGAGTGTCAAGTATTTAGGCATACATTTGCAATAAAACTTATGCTGGAAACTTCATATTGAAAAGCTGCGAAAAAAGATTACGCCTGTTATTGGCATTTTATACAAAATGAAATACCAACTTAATGAGAAATGTGAATATTTGATATTTCAATCGTTGATACAAAGCCACCTTAACTACATGGCCATGATATATGGATATAAAAAGAACTCCGATTTGAAATCCTTACAAATTTTGCAAAATCGGGCCCTAAAAACAATACATAATTTACCTAGAAGATACTCTACTTTGTCTTTGTATAAAAATATAGCAACATATGTTTTACCTATTTATGGATTACATAAGATGCAACTGTTAATGTATGTTTTTAAAATAATACATTACATCGGTCACCACAGTATAAGATTCAGCAGAATACAACATCATTTTAACACCAGAAATCATCAAAATTTAGTTGTGTCAAGATGTCGTTTAGAGACAACAAAACAGAGAATAGAGCACATGGGTAGCGTCGAATATAACAACTTGCCACAGATTTTAAAGGAAATAAATGCAATATCGATTTTTAAAAGTAAACTTAAGGAATATTTATTGCAAAATATTGAAATGCTTCTTATATGACATTAATTTCGTATAACTAATTTAAAATAACTTTTTTATAATATTTTTTTTTTAAATATAACCATTATAACTTTGAATTTATTTATTTTTTGGATATTATTTTATTATTGCCTTACTGTTGTCGACTAGCCTCTATAATGCCATGCGGAGGCCACTTACTATTGTAAACATTTCTTGAAATAATAAAAATAAATTTACAAAAAAAAAAAAAAATGTAGTGTAAAGTGCCGTCGATCGGCCAATCGATAACAAATGGTGTGAAAAGTCACGTTTCAGTGATACAAAACATCCTCACAATAGGAATAACACGACAGATGTCTGATAAACAACACCATGAAAGTAACAAGAGAACAGCGACACACAGTCCACATTCCTTCGATGCTCCAGGGAGACAGAGTTGTCGAGTTTAACGTGATTATCGCCACTTTGGCCTGAACCACGGTGCGCCATCGCACTGTGTCCGTTACAATGCGACGTCCAACACCCCATTGGATTGACTTCGCTAGTACCAATTCGAAGCATGACAGATATGGTTCATAACTTTCCTCTTGATAAGGAGTCGAGGACTATCTAATAGGCTGTTTCCACTACGGTCGCGTCCACGTCCGCATCCAAAAATCAATGAACGCGCGTTAAGGCCCATACAAAAAACATAGGCAGTTAGGTATGGGAAAAAGTCGCGTTCATATTGGACGCGTTTATCGATAAGTCGCGTTTACTATAAAATCGATTATTTTTGCAATCGAAACCCACCCATACCTATCAATGGCAAAATCGCAAATTGCACATCCCTATGAAAACAGCTGTCAATCAGTATAAATAAAAAAAATCCCAAATGCAAAAAACAGGAGGTAAGTTAATATTTTTGCTTTTGTTTAAATAATATTAATTTTTCCAATTATTTTAGAATTTAAAAAGACGGAATGGACAGCAGTAACAACACTACATCTGTTGGACCTCTGGGAGGAAAACATTGATGGCCTGAGGGGTGCTCGGAAAAACCCACATACACAAAGAGATGGGCGAGAAGTTGGGAGTGACTGGCGCCGAAGTAAAAATTAAACTGGACAATTTAACGAAAAAATACAGGTAATTATTTAAATATAAATTATATACCAATATTTTTTTGGAGTTAAATCGATTGTGTTTATTGCAGAAAGGCGCAGGCGCTAGTTGGGCCACAAAAATATTAAAATTTTTCGCACCCCTAAAAAAACAAATAAACACAAACAGCTGTTTGAGCGCAAACGTGGACGCAAAACACAATGGAAACACCATTACAAATTTATCGATAAATCATGGACGCGGACGTGGACGCGACCGTAGTGGAAACAGCCTATAAACCTCTGATGTTATATGGGTCACAGCACCCGGTTACAATGCAACTCCATACTGAGCCGAAGCTCTCCCCGCGGCTTCAGGGAGACAATATAGTTGAATACTCCACTGTCACCAATCAGAACCATCGTTCTACTGTGAACACGGTTAAGTAGCTCTAAGGATAATTTTGGAGCGCCTGTCCATATATGGCAGTTGTATTCCCATGTATTGTTAGGCCCAGAAGGAGTAAAATATTTCTTCTACTGCACTTGAGAGCTTCTTTTGACACTTCGAATACATGTCTCACCTAACGAGCGTCACATTGCATTTTCATGCCCAGAACATGAAGAACCTCTCTACACTATCGATATAAATTTACGAAAGGATCGCTTGTCAGACAAAAAATATGTTTTGAGATAAGAATTAAAATCCACACTATTCTCTAAACTCCATTCGAAAATTGCCAATAAAACCTGGCCAATTCTGGTTTATTTCATAATTCGCCTTTTGTCTTCAATATCTTAAAGACTCGGCTTACGGTCCAATGCATATGAAAGACAGATGTTGCTGTCAAGAAGAAGACCCGGACCAGTAAATACTGACGGTATTAACGACATTTAAAGCGATCAGTGTTGTAATAAGCGCTCCGTGCCAAACTCTATCAAAGGCTTTGGAGATATCCGGAGCCTCGAGCTTACTCTCTCCAACTGGAGGATAGACCGACTCGAACACTCCGACAGTAACGCCAAGAACGCCATTACTTCTCCCGTAGAGCGATTTCTACGGAAGCCATACTTTCAGTTACTAAACAGGTCGTTGGTCTTTAAATACCTCACAAGATGCTTCCCAAAACCTTGGAGATCCCAGAGAAAATCGCAATCGACCGGTTATTTGCAGGATTATTGGCTTCATCCTTTTTTAATAAACGATGGGACGCTCGCAACCCTCCAACACGCATGGTAAGCAAGATTGAAAAGGTTACGCAATGGGCGGGCAAGTCCGAAGAGCTCTAACATAGGACTAGGACCGAAATAGCTTCCGGCACCGGGGACTTACACACATTGTGACTCGCAAGATTATAATAAATATAATTTTGGAGGACCTTTTCGCTAATCAAATAAAGCACGCATTTGATTCTTATATGTGTTGCGTGATCCATTTCGCGGTTTCCTACTTTTTTAAAGAAAAAAACATAGACAATTCAAATTGAATGGGGAATATTTATTATCATTTAAAAGAACATTCTTTGGCATTCATTTTTTGAAGATTATGTCTATTAAATGTTGGCCTCGGCTACGTCTCAGATGGTCTACCCGTTGAGTCCAATTTTCGATGACTGATTTCGACTGGTAACTGGCGAATGACACGCGTGATGTTTTGCTACAAGGTCTGAATCGAAGCGGGTTTGTCCGCAAAAACTTTAGACTTTACATAACCCCACAGGAAAAAGACTATCGTTGTGATATCTCACGATCTTGGTGGCCAATCGACCAGCCTAATACGTGAAATTATCTGCTCACCGAAGTGTTCTCTCAATAAATCCATTGACTTATGCGATGTGTGGGAAGTGGCGTCGTCTTGTTGAAACCAAATGTCGCCGAAATCACGAGCTTCTATTTCAGGCATCAAAAAGTCGTCTATCATGACACGATAACGGTCGCCATTGACGGTTACGTTCTCACCGGCATCATTTTTGAAGAAATATGGACCGATGATTCCACCGGCCTACAAACCACACCAAGCCGTTACTTTTCTGGATGAAGGGGCAGCTTTTCATCCCAAATGCGGCAATTTTGCTTGTTTACATACGATATTGAGCCAGAAATTGGCCTCATCGCTGAACAAAATTTGGCTCGAAAACGTCGGATCTTCTTGGAACTTTTCATGAGCCCATAAAGCGAAGCGAGGTCGCTTGGGAACGTCGAGCGGCTTCAGTTCTTCCACAAGCTGTATTTTGTACGCTTTCAATTTAAGACCTCGACGTAAGATGCGCCAAGTCGTTCCATACGTTAGTACGAGTTGCTGCGAACGGCGCTGAATCGACTCTCCACGGTCTTGCAAAATCACTCTCAGCTACGGCCGCTACATTTTCTTCACTGCGTGTTGGAGGTAATCTATTCGGTCGAATATTATCCAATAATGAATGCTGGGTCTTAAGATGGGTGATGGTGTTGCGAATAGTAAGCTCAATAGGCCGATTATGTTGGCCATAAGTTGAACGAAGTGCACAAAACACATTCCTCACAGAACTTGAATTTTCTTAATAAACTTGAACGAGTTGTAAACGTTGTTCAGGCGAAAGTCTTTCCATGATGAAATGCCAAACAATACTAAACAAAAATAACATGATAGCTTGACACGACTCACACGTGATCTATCAAAAAAGGCTATTGAAGAAAGTACTACTTTACTTGGATCACCCATTACCTATGCGCAATGAAGGAATGAAATTTGCCATTTTTAAGATTTTGGGAAGTTAAGGATCCAGATCGGACCCCAGGGACGAAAACTTGGCCCTTTTCAATGCTTTTTATTAAGTAGATACTAAAACCTTTAAACTTTTATCAGGAATCCAAATATGGTTCTTGTTGTAAGTGGCGAAACCCATTTACAATAATGAACACATGGATTAGTAATATCAGCGAAATTTTCTTATAACTTCATATTACCATTTATTTTAAAAAATTTTCAAAATTTGGGTGGTGCTTATAAAAAATCGCTATATGTGACAGCGCATAGAGAAAGGGACCTAAGGGTAAACAAAATCAATTTTCATTTTTTTTTCTTTTTTTTGATGTGGACAACATCTGCGCATCGAAGGAGACTGATCCCATGCCCCAAAAGTGTTCCCTCCCAGAGATATGAGCGTTTTATGAAAGTGAAGTCGACGATTCCAAGCGCAAATAGAAAGGGACCTAATCTTTAAAATGGCTCTCCTGAACAAAACTTGTCATCAACTTTTCACTTTTTTGTTTAAGGTGGACAACATCTGAGCATCGAATGAGACCGATCCCGTGCCCCAAAAGTGTTCCCTCCCAGAGATATGCGCGTTTTATGAAAGTGAAGTCGACGATTCTATGCGCAAATAGAAAGGGACCTAATCTTGAAATGGTTTTTAACCTTAGGTCCCTTTCTATTTTGCGCGTCATATATGAGTAAGTGTTGGTTCACATGCACACTTAGGGCTCAAAAAAACCCGTTAAAAGAGTATATTTTTTTACTATGGATATATTGGTACTCAAATTAAGGCTTACTTTTATACGACTATAAGACGGATTTTTTAAAGTTTTTTAAATAAGACTAGATTTCGTAACTCAAATACCAGTGGGACCCAAAAAAGTTCGTTGAAATTGTAGGGACCTTTAACATGATAATTGTTATTTCTCCCACTTTAATAGTAAATTCATGGTAAAGCGATGTTGCCGTTTTTCCTTTTTGCGCTTATTCTTACTCAAGTGAATAGCACTATTCGGAAGTAACAGGCAAGTGCCCGTTAAACACTGTTCAGTATGGACAAACACTTACATACATACATATGTACATGTAATTGCCAAAATGTTTGTGCAAGTTAGAAAATTTTGTTAATTTACTGCTCCTATTTATTGTTATTATTCAAAATGTTTATTTTTTTGTAACAACAAAATCTAAAATAATTCCAATTTGCCGCGAGAAATGTTTGAATATTTTAACTTCACACCGCGAGCACCGAACAACCGCATAATGTTCTTTTTGATAATAACGAAAATCTAAATTATTATTATTATAAATTCTAATTAAAATAAATGTTCAATGTAAATTAAGCAACAACTTAACTAGCACATGGAAATAAATGATTATAAATATTAGTTACACAGAATTAAGGGCCATTTAAATATAGTATTTTCCGGTTGTAATGTTTTCGGTTAGTCAAATGAGGCACATATTTCACAATAAGCTGAAAAAGGTGACTTTATTTGTATCTTGTATACCAACAGATAGGCCAAAAAAGGCATACTATTATAAATGTATTTTTAAATCAAAAAAATTATAAATTGAGGAAGGGCTATATATAAATCAAAAATTTATAAAATAAGGAAGGGGTACACAGACTTTCTTTATAGAGGATTCAGTATTTGAATAAACTACGATAGTTGTGAAGGACATATCATAGACATTTTACATGCATTTTTGTCCGAAACACATGCTGAGAACTAATTTGTTGCCAAATTGTTTTTATACCCCTACCCTACAGGACAATGGGTTATATGTCATTTAGTACTTACATTTCGTGTATATCATCAAAAAACAATTTTAGACCCTACTTAAACTTATGTGACGCGCAAAATAGAAAGGGACCTAAGGTTAAAAACCAGTTTTGTTCAGGAGAGCCATTTGAACGATTATGTCCCTTTCTATTTGCGCTTAGAATCGTCGACGTCACTTTCATAAAACGCGCATATCTCTGGGAGGGAACACTTTTGGGGCATGGGATCAGTGTCATTCGATGATCAGATGTTGTCCACATCAAAAAAAAAGTGAAAAGTTGATGAAAAGTTTTGTTCAGGAGAGCCATTTTCAAGATTAGGTCCCTTTCTATTTGCGCTTAGAATCGTCGACTTCACTTTCATAAAACGCGCATATCTCTGGGAGGGAACACTTTTGGACATGGGATCGGTCTCATTTGATGCTCAGATGTTGTCCACATCAAAAAATGAAAATTGATTTTTTTTTTTTACATTTAGGTCCCTTTCCCTTTGCGCTGTCACATATGTTTTTAAAAATCCGTAAAATGATTTTTTAGTCGTATATAAGTACTTACAGTGGTTCGCACGATAACATTCAAAAGGAGTTACTTATCCTCTCTATATCCTACATCACACAGTGGTGCAGGATATTATGACGTTATGCTGAATTTTGTCACACTTTAAAGGACTGGAGGTTGACCCCATGTTAAGTACACCGATAGATTCAAAATCATTATTCGATTCCATTGAGTTATGTTGGTCCCTCCGTCTATATATCATTCGTTGTAATCAATGTCAGTCAAGGGGCTATTTTGTTCCGATTTAGATACAAATTGATACATTGTTTGGGTTTTAGCCAATAAGAAATCCTATTGAAATTTATCTTTCTTGGTCTATTTTCTATATCAGAACCTACAGCTCTAAAAGCCACAAATTACATCCGATTCGGAACTCATTTCGCAAAGGCCAGATCACTGTCTGATTTCATTGAGCGGATTCTTCGTCTAACCATCTTTCATTGTAATCGAAATACTGGGGGCTATTTTGATCTGATTTAGATAGAAATTGGTTCATTTTCCAGATTTAAACCAAGAACAAAAACTATTAAAATTTCTTTACTTCGGCCATTGTTTCGATATCATAGATTTTTCCCTATTTCAAAACCTTTAGCTCTAAAAGCCTCATATTATACGCAATTCAATGCTTATTTCGCAAAGACCGTTGCGAGTATTCAAATGTCACTTTTAAAAAAATTAACCATAGCATTCGGAGTTTTCGAATAGCCCCTTCACAAAGCCCCTTTGGAATTTTGGCCCTGCAGCTATATTTTTATTTATTTATTCACATATTTATTACAATTAAAATATAATAAACTAAGCTAAAGGGTTAAGGTTTTAAGGGTTAAATGTTAACGGTTAAAGGACATCGAAAGCTATCGGCCGATAGATATCGGCTATAGAAAACACAAAAGCAACCTGATTGTGCCAAAATTTTGCAAGGGATGTGAGCGTCTATATTTTTCCATATTTTTGTATCGCCTCCTTAAAGTGACATTTCCCGATTTAAGGTCCTGTCGCTATTAAAGCCACATTGTGAAACTAATCTAGCCCAAATAATGCAAAGTGCGTTATATGTGACCTATAAATTAGACTCTAATGTAATTGGGCCGGCCTTCTTTTAAATATGTTAGCCCGACAATATATGTCCTTTCTGCTCCAAAGAGTAGCATAGTAAGATCGACCTTGGTTAAGCTCCAGACAGAGGAGCGAAATCTTCTTATTAACAAAATATTGTGAGTACCTCATAGTCGGCCAAGCCCGACTTTAGTATTTGTCCGACTTTAGTCTTTGTTATACTCTTCACCATAGGATGGCAGTACACATGAGTTGGTCATTTCATGTTGTATGGTCGAATAATGATGTGATGAAGACCGAATATTAAATAATTAAATTAATTTTATATATAATTTCGTGTAAGTTTATTCGACCTGTTCTTAACAAATTCTTTATTTTTTATTTTTATTCAAGCTTAAGGTCAAATCAACATCTAATATTGCAATATTAGATAATGATTTGATGTGACGTTTGGTTATTGTTACTCCTATTGCCGGAAGATGCTTTCCGAAGGATAGCGAAATATCGAAACAAATAAATAAAAAAACTGACAAAAATAAAAAATAAAAGTAATATTATATATTTTTTCGAATTGTCTGGCCAGGGGTCATGCACAAAATAAAACGGTGGTGATTTATTTAATATATTTTGTTTGTTATATTTATTTTCCAGTATTTCGATAGCCGTCGACGATCATCCTCGGGGAATAAAAAATTTAACTAACAAAAAAAGTAAACCGGTACAATTTTTTGCGGCTGCATGACCTCGGGGCAGACAATTCGAAAAATATATATAAATAAATTTTATATGTTATAAAAATATGTATTTCTCTAATATTCGTTTACACAAATTGATAATAAAAACCTACATTTTATGGATGGAATGATCTTATGCAAATGAAAAAATTAATAACATCAAACGAGATTATGCGTTGTTGTCATTATTACGTTGTTGTCAGATCTAGACATGTAAGGGTCATGTCCGTCTGTCTTTCTGTCCATCAGTTAATTGCTCGATTCAGACCAAACGAAAAAAGCTAGAGCCTATCAGATATATATCATGTAGTCGACGATCGGATAGAAAAAAAATTGAACCAAATCGTACAAAATGGACAAAGGTTCCCCTTGAGAGACTAAAAAAAGTTCTGATAAAATTTTCATGTTTTTGACATTTTTATTTTGTAATTTAATTATTTAACTTTTTTTGGACAGTGACAGGCATATGTACTTTAACCTGCTCATAAATGGGAGTGCTAATAAGACACTGGGGGCTGAGGGGCTCAAAGACGTCCCTTAATGTTCGTGGACATATGGCTGTCAAGAACCCATATTTGTACCATTATATTTAAGATTAGGACGAATGAATGGGAGTGCTTATAAGACACTGGGGGCAGAGGGGCTAAAAGACATCCCTTAATGTTCGTGGGCATATGGCTGTCAAGAGCCCATATTTGTACCAATATATTTAAGATTAGGACGAATGTGGGATCCATCCGATTTTGAGGCCTCAAATCGGCATTCTTGAACTATGACAATAAAATTTTGTCACGAATCATTTTAAAATTCGAAAAATTTGAGGGGTTGATCCATGGGTAAGGATGTCCTCTCTAACATGGATAAATGGATACATGGAAACAGAGGAGTTTTCTAGTGACAGGGAAACAAATACCATCTACTAATGTTCTGGGACATTTGGGTATTCAGAAATAGTGACATTTTCTTAAAAATCCAAATATTTTAGCTTTATTTAAGATTTGTGTCAATTTCGAACTCGGGCTATGCCAAAATTCTTCATTCTTGAACTATGGACACATGGGTATTAAAAACAATCAAATTTCTTCTCTGCTATATTTGGGGTCTTGATCTATAGGTCAAAGGTTCCTTGAGCGCCGAATATGAGATCCTCTTGAACATCGACAAATGCTTACTCAGAAACAGTCGAAACTCCTTTTTATATCAATAAGTATTATCTTTAAATGTTTGTCTAAAATTCAGGACCTACTCTATGGGCTCCCTCGGGAAATATGAGGTCCAAAACTGTAAAACTTACGAATCTAAACAGTACAACGGATAGTAGGACAAATAGAATTGTAGATCTGTTAAACAAAGGCCCATCACCAACAACCATATCACCCAATATTGTCAATGCCATGTTACAACGCAATCCAGAATAGAAATTCGAAGGAAAAATCAAAAACTTTTTACAGTGTACCCTTTAAACCAAATCTGACTGATGGTAAGAAGCTACAAAATTCAAACAAACACTTCGCAACATATTCACAACAAAAACAACAACAACAACTCACAAACTCAACACAGACAACTTTGCAGTGGCAATGACAACGAAGACTGCCAAAGAGTGTACATTGGAACAACAAAGCGAACATTAGGCATTAGAATCTCAAAACAGACATCAGAAAAGTCAAGAAGGCAACTGAACTTGCACAACATGCAAAATAGTGCGGACATAATGTAAACTTTAAAAACGTCAAAATACTCGACAGAGAGAGAAACGAAAACAAGAGATATACACTGGAGAGCCTAAGAATCCAACAAAGAATAAACAAATCTCTTAACACCACAGAAGATAATGACAACAGTAAGCTGCAGTATTCTGTTGCGTTATTTTGAAGCATCTGTGATATTAGTATTTAAGTTTCCTCCGTCTGTGATTTTTGCATTGTATAATTATTTTTTTTATTATTTATTACTAGTGTCCGTGATGTAAACTAAATCGTAAGTTGGGTAAACAATTTACTAATAGTATAGCAAAATAAAAATAATGTAATGTAATTTAATTTATTTTCGTCTACAGCATATTTAATAAATTTCTCCAGATTAAGTTTGAAACAAACCAACGAAACGTTAAGAAAAAGATGAACTTTTTAGTTTTATAAACGTCAAAACATATAACTTGACCATCACAGCCCATATATATAAAAAATACAACGAAAGAAATAAACAACAAATTGGTCATTAAAAAAATCTGAAAACATTGATGTTGCTCGCGATATTGCTGCAGAAGAGCCGCCAACTTCGACTCATCGTCGTGCCACTGAAGCGAATTTTGAATAGAGACTTGAATTTACACACTTACAAGCTTAAATTGACTTAAGATCTATATCCTACTGACCATTTCAAGCAACGCCAATACGCCGAATGGTTGCTTGACCACAAAGAAAATATCTTTTGACCACACAGAAATTATCTTCATAGACGAGGCACACTTCCACGTAGCAAACAACATTTCCGCATTTTAGGCAAATAAGAATCCACATGCGATTGTTAAAAGCCGATGCATCCACAAACAGTGACTGTATGGTGCAGTTTATGGGCTGGCGACGTCATCGGCAGTTACCATGAATGGCGTTCGCTATCGCGAGATGGACTTCTTGTAGCCCGAAATTGAGAATATGGATCCGGAAGATACTTATATATCAGTATGGTGCCACTTGCCACACAGCCGACGAAACAATGGTTCTTTTACGCGAATAATTCAATGGCCATGTTATCTCACGTCTTGACGATGTGATTTGGACGTCACGATCATGTGTTTGACTCCGTTGGACTTCCTTCTCAAGGGATATTTAAGAGAAAAAGTCTTCGTCATTTAGCCAAATAAAATTCCCGAGCAAAGGGATGATATAATTCGGCACATTAACGACATCAAACCTTCATTATGTCTTATAGTCATTATAGATATGGACCATCAGATAGAGGTATGATTCCGAAGCCGTGGCAATCATTTAGCCTGTGTTTTGTTTAACTCATAATTGTTAAGGGCTGCTGTATGTATTTCAGATATACTTTAAGTATATGTGACGCTCAAAATAGAAAGGGACCTAAGGTTAAAAACCAGTTTTGTTCAGGAGAGCCATTTTAAAGATTAGGTCCCTTTCTATTTGCGCTTAGAATCGTCGACTTCACTTTCATAAAACGCTCATATCTCTGGGAGGGAACACATTTGGGGCATGGGAACGGTCTAATTCGATGCTCAGATGTTGTCCAAATCAAAAAGAAAAAAATTGAAAATTGATTTTTTTACCCTTAGGTCCCTTTCTCTAAGCGCTGTTACATACATATGTGATGCGCAAAATAGAAAGGGACCTAAGGGTAAAAATCAGTTTTGTTCAGGAGAGACATTTTAAAGATTGTGTGTTGGTGTACCATCACCAAAAAAAAAACAGTTTTATTCAGGAGAGACATTTTAAAGATTGTATGTTTGGAGTACCATCACTTTCATAAAACGCGCATATCTCTGGGAGGGATCACTTTTTGGGCATGGGATCGGTCTCATTCGATGCTCAGATGTTGTCCACATCAAAAAAACAAAAAATGAAAATTGATTTTTTTACCCTTAGGTCGCTTTCTCCATGCGCTGTCACATATATATTTCTGACCTAATACTGAAAATGCGAATATTTATCATCAAAAATTGTTTTATTGTTTTTCAAAGTATTCTCCAGCATGATTGCATGCGCACTTTTTCCACTCCGATTGAGACGCCTCCAAAACATGGTTTTTGAACGCTTCAACAGCATTTTCTGGCGACGAAAATCGTTGACCACGCATTTTGATCTTGATGTGCGGGAATAAAAAGAAGTCATTGGGTGCCAAGTCAGCGGTGTACGGCGGAGGCGATGTGTGAGAGCTCGCATTGTCATGTTGCACAATGATTCGTCTTCTCTTGTTCATTCTTTAAGTTTTTCCGAAAACTGCAGGCAAACAAATTGCGGTGTACCACTTAAAATTGACCTCCTAAGTGGCTCAGGCGGAACAGTCGCCACATAACCAGTTTTGCCGAAGAAACAGACGACCATTTGCTTCTAACAACTTTCGTTGGATTGGGCTCGTCTTCGAAGACCCACACGGTCGATTGCTGTTTTGTTTCGGTATCCTACGCATAGATCCATGATTCGTCACCTGTGACTATCTTATAAACGTTTTTTGAAGCACCGCGATCGTATTTTTTTAAAATTTCTTTGCACCAATCGACATTGGCCTTTTTTTGAGCGATTGTCAAATTGTGCGAGAACAAACTTTTTTTACGGCCAGGTGTTCATGCAATATCGAATGTATGCAGGTGGAAGAAATGTTTAAAGATATCTCTATCTCGAGGTATGCCACATGACGATCTTGAATTATGGGTTCACGCACGGCATCAACGGCCGTTTTTGGACAAGCTTCATGACGTCTTTGAGCAAGCGTCGGTCACGATTGCAGTCATTAAACCAGTTTTTCACAGTGCTATAGGATGGTGCTTCATCGCCATACAAAGATTTAAGTTCATCGATTCACTCTTGTCGTGATAATCCACGTCGAAAGTTGTGAAAAATGATCGCACTAAAATGTTCACGAGTTAATTCCATTTCTTTGCCAAATTGATTTTTTCAAGTCACTGTGAACCACACAAATGATGGTCGTACGTCAAAACGTTCTGAGTACGTTAATGCTAAAAAATGTCAAACTTTCCAGTGGAAATATCAGATGGTGCAAACTCTATATATCCTTCTTTCATAATAAATAATATTCAGATAATTCTCTCTTACACTCGAATTTAAAAAATTTCCTTCCAGGATCCTTTCCTTTCTCTTTTGTTTTCTTGCAAGCCTTCGTGAAAGTTATTCCCTTATTTTTTATTAAAGTGTAACATGTACTTACGAAAACGGTAACAGTTGTAAATATTTTAGAGCTCTCTTTTTCCTTATGAGCTGTTTGTAACCCAAGTGCCTACTATTCGTTATGGTCTGCAGCCACTTGAAATGATAAGTTATTCTTTTTGTAAGTTTAATCCCATCAGTCTGTTGCTTGGTACCTAATATCTCCTACTTCAGTTACTTTTCGTACATTATTTTTTTACATTTTACAGGTGTATCGTCATAAACACTTGATACACAAAATAGGATTATACATAATTTGCTGTGCATGATTTCGTCCTAAAATAATTTTATGCCATAATTGTTGATCACATTTGTTCGTTGTGGGTCACTGAGGTAATAAACGCTTCGCTTTACAAATGCATCACATTTTTATTGTTGGTTTTCGTTCGAACGGGGATTTTAAATAAATAATTTGTTTATTTGGTGGATTAAATTATTTATTGCCTAAAAACTATTTTTTGTCAATTGCGTTGCTATCACAGCAAAACATCTGTTTTAATAAATCTTTCAAAAAGAACAAAAAATACTGCTAATTTCTATGGCCGACACTGCATTAGAGAGCATATCAGTGATTTTGGAGAAAATGTCAATTGTTTGCATTTTAATTGAACTGCACATAATTTAGTTTAATTTACTGCGGGTGTCTCGCGGGAATATTATTATAAATGTGTACTTTTTTTTTAATTAAACCACTAACGGTCGGTTTGTGTTTGCCTTTTTTTTGGGTTTAGTGTTACATTTGTCGATGATTTGGTTAAATCATTTAATTAACTGGTATTTACACGCGTAACATATACGTGGACATAAAAACACATATAATATCGACATAGAGTTCTCAAACACAAATGCAATGACAACGACTAAAAAAAAAGTTTCAGGATTTTCTGTTGCAAAACAAAAAAAGCTTATTAAATTTTTGAATTGTTTAAACAGTAGCAGGCTTCATTTGCAGCGCAATACTATTAACTTGTTTTTATTCCACTAGACCGGGAAAAAATTAAACACAATTATAATTCCAATTTTATTTGTCATAGAATTTTATAATTATGGCATACAAACGGACATACTCTGAATTATTACAAATTAACAGCTGCCGCAGAACAGTGGGACAAATGCAATAACAATGAAAATGATAGAATTTTTTCTTTAAAGGAGACATATGTGACGCGCAAAATAGAAAGGGACCTAAGGTTAAAAACCAGTTTTGTTCATGAGAGCCATTTTAAAGATTAGGTCCGTTTCTACTTGCGCAATAAAAATGAAAATGATAGAATTGTTTCTTTAAAGAAGACATATGTGACGCGCAAAATAGAAAGGGACCTAAGGTTAAAACCCAGTTTTGTGCAGGAGAGCCATTTTAAAGATTAGGTCCCTGTCTATTTGCGCTTAGAATCGTCGACTTCACTTCATAAAACGCGCATATCTCTGGGATATGCGCATATCTCTGGAAGGGAACACTTTTGGGGTACGGGATCGGTCTCATTCGATGCTCAGATGTTGTCCACATCAAAAAAAAAAGTGAAAAGTTGATGAAAAGTTTTATTCAGGAGATCCATTTCAAAGATTAGGTCCCTTTCTATTTGCGCTTAGAATCGTCGACTTCACTTTCATAAAACGCGCATATCTCTGGGAGGGAACACTTTTGGGGCATGGGATCGGTCTCATTCGATGCTCAGATGTTGTCCACATCAAAAAAAAAGTGAAAAGTTGATGAAAAGTTTTGTTCAGGAGAGCCATTTTCAAGATTAGGCCCCTTTCTATTTGCGCTTAGAATCGTCGACTTCACTTTCATAAAACGCGCATATCTCTGGGAGGGAACACTTTTGGGGCATGGGATCGGTCTCATTCGATGCTCAGATGTTGTCCACATCAAAAAAAAAATTAAAATTGATTTTTTTACCCTTAGGTCCCTTTCTCTAAGCGCTGTCACATATACTGTAGTTACAATTGTTTTCATATTTTTTATACATTTTTCTCCTTCATTTGTAACGAAAGTCAACTTTGGCGGCTTAAAATCGATATTAATACCCTGTTAAATTATCTTGAAGTTCATCCAAGAGGCTCGTCTGAGCAATAAAAAAAATTTCGTTCTAATTTTTAATGGGTTTTACATGAAAAAAGCTTAAAAACTATTGTTGTGTAGGTTGTCCCTCGTCCATCATATTTTGTACATGGGTTTTCGCAGCAGTCCGTACTTAGTACGGCATTGACGACATGATGGAATGTTCGTTCTAGACGCAAGCGACGGTACAACGATCTTTATAGCATCTAAAAATAACAAAAACAGTTGTTATTCTGCTATCGAACATTATAATTGTTGTTTCTTATATTTACATCAAATGCTTTGATTGCGTTCCGTATCCTTGAAAAAGCATTGTACGAGTATCAACACCCGATTTGTTGGCGTTGTAATCCAAAATAGCGAACGGATTCTGCTTCTCAGTTTGCATGTCCACTAGGGATACAACTTTTTAACAATTTTTTAAAATATCAAAATTGGCATAGCACAGTCCAATAGAGCATAAAAAACTATAAGGGAACGTATATTTATTTTTTCGCTAAGGTCAAAAAAGTTCACGCACCAACCGCGATGAAGTTTTGAAAAATTTTAATTTTCTTTTTGGTTAAGAAAACTTAATAATATGTTTATTTAAAATAAAAAAAAACTTAAGTATGAAATTGCATTAATATTTACAGATGGTAAGAGATTTTTCCAGCAAACCAAAACGCATCTTTAACCTTTTTTAACGAAAAAAAATAAAAATGTGTAACGAATAATCTCTCATAATGCTAATAGTTAATTCGTTTACTAACACTTGCAACATTTATCGCAGGTGGCAGCCTGTTGATAATTGACCAATGAGCCTAGGAGATCCAAATCCCCACTTAACGAAGTTTTGTTATTAATTCGTTAAGTTGCTATTGGCCAATAAGAATTGAGCTTTTAAATTCTATGCAAGCTAGCTTTAACTTACAGCTGTTTAGAAAAACCAATTGGTGCGTGAACTTTTTCCAGAAAAATTACAAAAGATTATGATTTTCGTGGTTACTAGGACATGGTTGACCTCATGGTACTATGCCAAAAAATTGGTTGTATCCCTAATGTCCACACTGAAAGTAACGGGTTTTCCAATAGGGACATAACAGCTCCGTATCTTTATTTTCACATATCCTCAAATATTTTTAATGATCTTTCAGTGTCGAGACAAAAGTCGAGGTCAACATTTCCATCATGTAGCGATGATGTAACGTTTGGAAATCATAAAAAATTTCTAAAGATATTCTGAGTCGGTGGTAGCAACTTTAAGAACGCCTATTTTCGGCCGTAAAAGTCGTCCCACCCAACAGAATGAGAGAGAATGTCAATAAACCAGACAGCAACAAACTTACAAGTGCTTCAAGAGACACAATTGCTTCCCCAAAAAATTACTGTTTGGTGTGGTTTTCATAAAGGAGGTGTCATTGGGCCGTATAGTTTTGTCGATAAAAACAATCGCCATGTTACCGTCTATGGAGAGCGCTATCCTGCCATGTGAGAACAATATTTTTGGCCAGTATTGAAAAAGCTTGACATCGCCGATATGTGGTATCAACAAGACAGTGCCACAGCACGCGTTACAATCGATTAATTAAAAGGCGAATTCGGTGAACATGTTGTCTCGAGAAATGGTGCGGTCGAATGGCCACATCGTTCATGCGATTTAAAGCCATTGCATTTATTTTTATGGCGCAACAACAAGTCATTCGTCTATGCCATCAAGCCAACAACTTAAGATGAGCTCGGAGACAACATATAATGAGAAATTTCTATTGTTCCGGTCAAAATGCGTGCAAAGTGGTGGAAAATTGGGTCCAACGAATAGAAAATTGAGTCCAACGGCAGTCATATGACCGAAGTCGAATTTCATTCTTAAAATGTAACATTTGCACTACACCTGGTATAAATTTTAACTCTATATCTTAAATATTCTGTGTTTTATTATTATATAAAATTGTAATGTTCTTGATCTAAAAGCGTGTACAGGGTGCGGATAAAGTCGCGAACGGATTTGAAAAATTAATAACTTTTCTAATGTAATTTGTTCCCCCCTTTTTTTTAGGACTTGTAAAATAAATCTGTAAGATTAATCATGGAAACTTACAACGTTATCCAACGAGCCAAATCTTATAATTTTATTTTGAACATTATCGGTCAATAATTCAAACTCAACGAGCCTATCGTTGTCATTTTAATGTGCGGAATTCACCCTCCGAATCAATGATACGACGCTTGGTGACATGGTTTCAGGTACAAGGCTCAGTGAGGGATGTTCCATGAAGCGGAAGACCACGTTCTATAATTAAGCGCGTTCAGGAGAATAATGAGGAGAATCCTGAATCTTCAACTCGAAGGCGCTCTGCTCAGCTGCAAATATCTGACAGGTCTTTCTGCAGAATATTAAGAAGAAATTTACATCTTTTTCCATACAAGGTGCAGTTAGTGCAACACTTAAAGTCAGGAGATCCCCAAGAACGAATAAGATAAGAAAAATAAGTTACGTGACTTTCGTGACTTGTGTCGTGAATTTTGTCGCATCCTGTATAATGTTAAACATAGTGTGCACTCACTCTCTGACCTGATACTCGCATATGCAAAATTAAGCAATGTTTCGTATAAGTGACCTAAGAGTAAAACCGAGTTTTGTTCAGAAGAGCCATTTTAAAGATTTAAATACGTGTATCTTTGGTGTACCATCACTTTCATAAAACGCGCATATCTCTGAGAGGGAACACTTTTGGGGCATGGGATCGGTCTCATTCGATGCTCAGATGTTGTCCACATCAAAAAAAAGTAAAAAATGATTTTTTTGCCCTTAGGTCCCTTTCTCTATGCGCTGTCACATATATAGGTCGTTTAATGAGTACAGACCTTGTCGGCAGCACACATATCTGGTACCGATGAGACGTCCCACACCAACGTGCGTCTACCAGGCGGAGTTTGCTTTCCCATATGTCTAAAAAAACCGATCTAATTACCCTACGGGAAATTCGGATCAAATGTCCTGAATGTACGGAACAAAGGACGGGTGAAAATAGAACCTGTCAAACCCGGAAATTGAAAGAAGTTTTTTTTAAGAAATATATTACAATTTGTATGGAAATTAACTTAATACCTGGCAGAGAGAGAGATTATAGCGGGTGCTGTCTCATCAACGTCATCAGCGGCTTCATCAACGGTCAGTGAATTATGCGGTGTGTAAGCTGCCGCCAAGTTAGACTGCAACATTTGCAAAATATCATCGATTTTTTTGTGCAAGAACGCAAAAAAAATTTAATAAATATAAACTATTGGTCAAGAAAATAATAAATAATAAAATGTTCGTGGAATACATGTGGAGATCGTGTATACTTTTCAGTAATTACAGTTTGAAAAATTAAAAAAATTAACGGAAACTTCCCACAACATGAAAATTGTTTTGGTTTTTTTTTGATTTTTTTTAATAGGAACATGGTTTCAAATTTGACCACGAACTAAACATTACAGTTTTTTTGTAAACCAACGATCGCAATCGAGTCAACAATAGTAGACACTATTTGTATAAATATGAGAATTCGTTAGGACATTTCCTTAATTTTGTGTAACCGGCTTTCGGCCCTTGAGTCGTTTGTCTTATCGTTGAATCAAATCTATTCAAAGTTGACCAAATTTGTATAATCAATGTGAGTTCAGTATACGTTCTAATGTAAGTAAGTGGTCAAATAAAGTTTGGCAGGGCTTATATAAGAGATATTGTCATTTTAAGTTCAGGTTGACAAAAATCAACCGTTCTGGAAACCAGCGATTTGAAAAAATTATCAGGATTTATTTTCTAAGCCGATTCAAATTTAAAATTTTAAATGGCTCACCCTATTTAGATTTATTCGAAAATTTAACTGGGTACCCATATGTCCTCGAATATTAGGATACGATTTATGGGACCCAGGACCCCGTAGTTGATGCCTCGAAATTCCTCGAATCGTAGAATTATTGTTATATTCTGATTCGTCACGCAATTTGATTATTTTTTTAATACCTATGTGCCCATTAGGGATACAACCAATTTTTTGGCATAGTACCATGAGGTCAACCATGTCCTAGTAACCACGAAAATCATAATCTTTTGTAATTTTTCTGGAAAAAGTTCACGCACCAATTGGTTTTTCTAAACAGCTGTAAGTTAAAGCTAGCTTGCATAGAATTTAAAAGCTCAATTCTTATTGGCCAATAGCAACTTAACGAATTAATAACAAAACTTCGTTAAGTGGGGATTTGGATCTCCTAGGCTCATTGGTCAATTATCAACAGGCTGCCACCTGCGATAAATGTTGCAAGTGTTAGTAAACGAATTAACTATTAGCATTATGAGAGATTATTCGTTACACATTTTTATTTTTTTTCGTTAAAAAAGGTTAAAGATGCGTTTTGGTTTGCTGGAAAAATCTCTTACCATCTGTAAATATTAATGCAATTTCATACTTAAGTTTTTTTTTATTTTAAATAAACATATTATTAAGTTTTCTTAACCAAAAAGAAAATTAAAATTTTTCAAAACTTCATCGCGGTTGGTGCGTGAACTTTTTTGACCTTAGCGAAAAAATAAATATACGTTCCCTTATAGTTTTTTATGCTCTATTGGACTGTGCTATGCCAATTTTGATATTTTAAAAAATTGTTAAAAAGTTGTATCCCTAGTGCCCATAGTTCAAGGAGTCCGTTTTTTGTGTTCCTTGATCCTATAGTTTCATGGTCCGAATACCAAATCTTAAATAAAGGTACATACGAGTATTTGGATTTGTGAGAAGTTTTAACCGTTTCTGGTTACATATACATATATCCCCAAACATAAGGAGACGGTTTTTTGAAGGTGCCAGGGCGAAATGGCCATGTCCATGATAAAGAATCTATGACTACTTCAAAAAAAAACATTTAAAAATTAGTTTATCAAATTACACAATAAAGATCAAAAAAAAATAAATATTGAATCAGTACTTTTTTAGTCTTCAAAGGAGGAATTTTTTCCCTTGTACCCGATTTGATCCATTTTAAATACTAACCAAACGCAGACTATAACACATATACGAGGTATTGGTTTTTGTTTTTCGGGTCCTGACCCAGCAAACATTTGGAGTCCGATATGAGTCCGATTGGACTCATAATTCGGAGTGTGAGCGCTCATTATGAGTTCTTTTAGGAGTCCAATTTGAGTGTGTTTCCATTCTTGCGATGGTCGTCATATATGAGTCCGAATTCATATACCATATGAGCCTCTTTTAGGAGTCATATATGACTCATATTTTAGAGAAAATAAGAGTTCTTATAGGAGTCCAATATGAGTGTGTTTCCCTTCTTGCGATGGTCGTCATATATGAGTCCGAATTCATATACCATATGAGCCTCTTTTAGGAGTCATATATGACTCATATTTTAGAGAAAATAAGAGCTCCTATAATATATCTGTTTCTTTTATAGTAAAACAACAGAAAATAATAGCAAGAACATAAATTATTTTTAATACTAAACAAAGAAAGTAAAATTCAGTTTTTATTCAATTTTTGGTAAAAAAAAACAAAAATTTAAAAATTATATAAAAATATTCCTTTTTTTAAAAAATACTTAAAAAACTAATTAGATTCCTTGTTTTGAGTTTTCTTATTTCTATATTTAACTCGGTCTCGCGCTGTTTGAAACCACTTTATTGTTATTTTCTTAAAATCCACCTCATTGCCAAATTTTCGAGAAAACGCTTCTATAACAATAATAAAAGTTTATATTAAATTATATTTTTATTTACTAACCACACTGATTTTTAGAAAAATAAAGCTAGTTAATCTTTTTGATGGTAAAAACTATTCTTTACACTTCAACAGTTGCACTTATACTGAATTTTTGTTCATCGATGAACGCAGGTGTTCGTTGGTCGTTGAATTCGGGGAAACACAAGTAACGACATTTCCAAAATACAATACACTCCGCTTCACTTTAATAGGTAATACATTTTTAGAAAACCCCAGACCATCACACCCCCTTTACGGCTATGATGGCGACACAAAAAACGTTCCTCTTTTCTAAAATCGTGATAATAATAGTTGAAATCATCAGGGCCATCAAAATTAAATTTATTTTCATCAGAGAACACCACTAAAGTTATAGGCCTTTCTTTGTATAAAAAATGTATTACCTATTCAACTGAAGCGGAGTGTAATTGCAAGAGATGATGACTCATAACTCTGAGCCTCATATTTCCTACATTGTTTCCACTCATTTCGGACTCATTTCGGACTCATAACTCTGAGCCTCAAATTTCCGTCATATTTAATACTCATTTTGGACTCATAATTCTGAGCCTCATATTTCCTACATTGTTTCCACTCATTTCGGACTCATTTCTGACTCATAACTCTGAGCCTCAAATTTCCGTCATATTTTATACTCATTTCGGACTCATAATTCTGAGCCTCACATTTCGTACATTCTTTACACACATTTCGGACTCATAACTCTGAGCCTCATATTCCCGTCATAATTTATACTCATTTCGGACTCATAATTCTGAGCCGTCCGAAAATGTTTACTGGGGACAATTCTAGTGTTCCCAGATGCAAACTGGAATTTCCAGTGGAAGCTTTGGCTATTTTTAGCATAACTTCACTCAGACATTTAAGGGCGAAATGTTTTATTTACAGTGTATTGAAAAATACATCCGAGTCAAAAAATGGAATTATTCCGTGAACATTTTCGTGCGATAATTTTTTTACGATTTTCGGTCTGGGTTCTCGAAACAAGAGTGTTTAAATCAACTTGTTGCGACTTTTGGCTATGAAGCACCATCAAAAACCACAGTTAATCGCTAGTACCAAGAGTTCAGCCTCGGGCTCGTATGTATTGGTGCAAAGATATATTGAAAAAGTATAACTGCGGTAGCTCAAAGGCAGTGTATAATAAAGACGTGCAAACGTATAGCTGAAAGTATTGCAAAAACAAATACACCAAATACTTATCTGTTATTATTGGTATAAATGAGAGAATGAGTATAACAGTTCTGTTATGCATCTGCTTTAACGCACTCACTCTACCCTTCAAAAGAGAAACAGTTCCAAAGAGTTATTTTTCATTTTGCTTTGATTTATTTGTTTGTACTCTCAAATATTTGTTGTACAACAAATATTTTCGCAATATTGGTGGTGGAACGATAATCAAGTGAGACAAGCGGCGAATCAAGTGTATCAAGTATGACACGTGCGCTTTAAAGAAATTAATTGTATTAAAGTAAAAACAATATTAAAAATGAATAATTTGGATATCAAAGAAAAAATTGTATCGGGAGAATACAAAATAAGTGACAAAAGAGGACGAAGCAAAATATGGAATTGTTTTGGAATAATTAAAAATGAAAATGATGTGGAAATAGAAAATTTTGTAGCATGCAAATGTTGTAACAATGTATATAAATACAATAAAAATTCCCTTTCAAATTTAAACAAACATAAATGTTATTCTATAGTACAAAGTGAAAAAGATAGTCAATTAATTGAGCCCAACAATGACCCTTAAAAATCCTGCACTGAAGTTATGACAGAATGGGTTCTCGGAGACATTCGACCTTACTCATTAGTAAAGGACAAGGGATTAAAAGCCTATTCGAAAATGATGTTATCCCTCGGAGGTAAGTTTGGTGCCAATCTTAACGTAGATTCTCTACTTCCACATCCAACAACACTGTACAGAAACGTTGAGAATAGTTATGCTACGCACTTTGCGAAGCTTAAATCTGATATTTCATCAATACGAAACATTGGATATGCTCTTACGTGTGACCTATGGTCAGAAAATTATTCCAAAATTTCATACCTCGCCTTAACGATTCATTTTATTGTGGATGGAGATTATAAAAGCAAGCTGCTGGGAGTAAAGTCAATGAAAGGAATTTTAAATATAGGTAAGTTATCCTTAAATTAAAAAAAAAAATCGTTACAAAATAGTTAGCAAAAATTTTGCTTTAATAACCGTTTTAGCAAAGGCTTTAGTTTTGATGTCCGTTAATTTCTCCATGTACAGGCACCAATATAAAGCATAAGTTGTATAATTTACTCGGTGAGTTTGATTGTTCCTTAAATGACAGAACAGTTGTAGTTACCGATAGAGGAAGCAATATAAAAGCAGCATTAAAAGAACATGAAAATATCCATTGCATTAATCACCTACTTCACAACACGATAGAAAAATGTATAAAAACGTCCCCACAAATTGATGAAATTGTTATAATGTCATCTAAACTAGTAAAAATTTTTAAGAAATCAGGTTTGAATTGTGATTTAAATACTTCATTAAAAAGCTATACACCAACAAGGTGGAACACTGTTTATTTAACTTTATTATCAATTAAATCTAATTTTGCTAATATCCAAAAAATACTTAATGAGAAAAATCTGTCCGAGAAATATTGCATTATAAAAGAATATAATCTGGATCAAATAATATCAATTTTACAGCCATTCATGGATGCTTCAAAAGCTCTTGAGGGTAGTTCCTATGTTACCCTTCATTTAGTTCACCCTCATGTTAATAGTTTAAAAGCAATAGTAAATACCACAAATAATGAAGAACCTACTTTTATTACTCACTTTAAAAAAAATATTTATGACACTTTAATTTCCTTAGTAGACGACAACATCACAATTTACCATAAGTTAGCAATATTTTTATTTCCGCCGGCAAATAAACTTACACAATTTAGTTTAGAAGAGCAAACGGAAGTAATTACCAAGTGCAAATCTTTTTTGCTTCCTTTTGCAAATGATGTAATAACAGATAATGCAGATATTGAACCAAACTCATCGAAAATATATTCTCTATTTGAAAAATATGTGCAACCAATACAACAAGCTTCTTCTAACCAATCCATTATTGAAAATGAGATAACCAAATATAAAAATACCGTAGTGCCTCTTGAAAATGATTTTAATGTTTTAAAATGGTGGAACGATAGAAAAAATGAGTTTCCACTACTTAATAAACTGTGCTGCCGAATATATGCAATACCGGCATCTAGTGCACCGTCAGAGAGAATATTTTCGATTGCTCGAACATTAATAACTGATAAAAGATCAAAACTAGGATCTAACAAAAAGTCGTTTAATGAAATTTTATTTGTTAATATTAATTCTAAAGAATAATAATAATATACGTACGAGTACTTTAATTTTGATTTGAAAACTAAACTTTAAATTTTTTACAGCAAAAGGATTGCATTTTTTATTTTTATATTATATACATATATCAAAGGACTGAATTGTTTTTGCTACCTGAAGATTATAACTTTACTTAAATTAAAAACTGTAAATACTGCTGTAAATATGTTAATTTTTTTATTATAAGGATTGAATTTTTTTTATTCATTATAGTTTGTGTTCAAAGGACTGAATTGTTTTTGCTACCTGAAGATTATAACTTTACTTGAATTAATAAATGGTATTGTTGCACAACATACAACTGTTACATATGTAGTTTTTTTATTTGCTTACAATTAACTGCATACACAACATAACAAATACATTTTTGGTTGCCTCTGTCTGCCTACCACTGATGTAGATAAAATGATCTTGACTCCACAATACATTTCTATACAGATGTTCGGCAGAATAACAATAAGTACTTATGGTATTCCCACCAGTAACTGTTTTATTTGTTTGAGCAAATTATAGGCAAACAAATATATTGCTCTCATTCTCTTTTTATCGACTCACACCCACTCTGCTAAAAAGAATAACATTACCAACTTATAACAGAAACACTAAAGCACTCATCTGTATGTACTCACTCCTGTTATCGCACAGAAACTGGTATGTTAAGATGGAACTGTGCACGTCTTTAGTGTATAACATTGTCACAGGTGAAATGGATCTCTGCATATGAAGCAGAAACAAAACAGCAATCGACCGTATGGGTCTTTCAAGATGAGCCGAATTCAAAAAAAGTTGTTCGTGGAAGAAGAACATCGAAGCAAATGATTTCGTTTTTTTCTGTATAACCGGCTATGTTGCCGCAGTGCCTTTAGTGGAAAGTTGGATGGTCAATTCTGAGGGGTATACAGTAGGGTGGAGTGAAAACATGCTTTTTTTTTAATTTGAAAAAGTTAACCTCGGAAAGAGATGTAGTCTGGGGTCCTAAAGAGAGGAAAAATAAAGAAAAAAATTTAAAAAAATTTTAGGGGTCGCGCCAAAATAAACAAATACACATGTTTGAAGGCGTCAATTTTCCTAACCCCTGAACCGATTTTAAAGTTTTATGTCAATAAATGTTTGCAATAGCGTAAACAATGAAATAAGGGCATGAAAAAATTTTCTCATTGTTCAAAAATTTCAAAAAGTAAAATAAGTCAAATCGTCCCTTCTTCAGAAAATTGACTGAACAATGAAATCGCCACCAAAGCTACAAATATTAGTCGATTATCCTCATATTTGCCTCAAATACTTTTGTTTGGGCACTGAACAAGCTCAAACTTTTAAATTTCGAATAAGTTAAGTCGTTAATTTTTAGGATTTTTCTAAAATCAACGCCAAAATAGCGATAATTTCCAAATTTCTAGGGAGTGGCGCGACCCCTAAAATTTTTTTTAAATTTTTTTCTTTATTTTTCCCCTCTTTAGAACCCCAGAGTACATCTCTTTCCGAGGTTAACTTTTTTTTTTGAATTTCACTCCACCCTAGTATACAGCCATCTGTTTGCCGACAGTGTTCGAAGAAATTAGGAAAGATAAGAAGAGAAGACGGATCATTTTGCATCATGAGAATGCGAGCTCTCGCACATCAGCTGGAACGATGAGCTATTTGACCACTCAAGATGTCGAATTGACGGGCCATCCACCGTACAGCCCTGATTTGGCACCTAATAACTTCTTCTTGTTCCCTAGCAACGTGGTCAATGTTTCAGCTATTAAAGCGTTCAAAAATCTTGTTTTGGAAGTGTATCAATCGGAGGGGAAAAAGAGTATTGATCTTGAAGGAGAATATTTTGAAAAACAATAAAACCATTTTCAAAGATAAATTATTGTGATTTTATTGCTGGACCCAAAAAATAACCCTCGTTCGGTGTAAAATATGTAAAGTGGCTCTAATATGGTGACAATAATTTTTGTTTGACATTATATGTCTCAAATTTTGCAAAGTGACCGAAGTTGGACGTCCTTCACGAAATTCATCCTGGAGCGAACGGCGCCCGAGGCTGAACTCATGGTACCAGCGATTAACAGTAGTTTTTGATGCTTCTTCATCGACAAAAGTCGATACAAGTTGATTTAAATACTCTTGTCTCGATAACCCACGCCGAAAATCGTAGAAAACCGTCTCACGAAAATGTTCACGGGATAATTCCATTTTTTGACTGAGATGAATTTTTCAACACATTGTACGTAAACAATAGAATTCGCCCTCAACTGACAAATCGTCCTGCGTGAAGTTATGCTTAAAAATATTAAAGTTTCCAATGGAAGTTCCAATTTGCATCTGGGGACACTAGTATTGTCAGGACCTGAAATATAAATAGCAACTCTCGTATGTCTTGATATCGCGCCGGATGGAAGCTTTCGACCATCGGGAACCTGAATAGATTTTTTAATCTCTGTACCACCTGTATGCATTTCTGAATCTCCGTCTCATATACATCTTTTTTAGTAAAAAAAATTAAACTGCAAGTGCAACAGGCTCAAAAAAGAATATTTTAAGAAAATGTACAAATGATATTCTATAACAAATCTTTGAGAGCTTAAATGTTGTTCGATTGATAATCGTATTTGCAAGTATTTTTGCTCTCCAAGTGACACAAAGTAAGCTACTGTGCAAAATAACCTCTAAATGTTGTTCGATAGAATATTGTTTTTGCAGGTCTTTTTGTCTTCAAGTGACACACAGTAAGCTACTATGCAAAAAAAATTTTCCCATTATGTGGTGAACAGCCCTAATATATAAACTTATACTTAGTATGGTTTAGATAAATAATTCGATGTGTTATAAACAGAATGACTACCATTCCGAACCTATGGTGGAGAGTACAAAAAAAATTAATTGTATGCATTGGGACCGATTAACGCCAGTGTTTTTTCCACAAATGCAACAATTATGGCGTTCTTAAAAATATTATCAATGTTATAAAAAAATTGGCGAATACAAACATTTAAAAAAATTTAAATTTCAAAAATAGGAAATATTTTCTTTTAACAAATTTTACTTAGTTATATTTCTTAGTGTTCTTTTTCATACAAACCGAATTTGGTACAAATCGGTCAATGTTTTCCAGAGAAGTACGTTTTTTAGTGCTATTTTTGGCCATTTCAACAATTTTAAACCACCCGAAAAACAAAAATGATAGCAGTCATTCATACGTTTTAAAATTTTTCGAGACCCATTTACCAGCTTTTTGAACAACATCCCACTGTAACCATTTACTATAATTATGTCTACAATAAATGTTTTTTCCCCAACAATTATGTTACAAAATTTACATAATATTATTAAAGTGTTTGTCAATATTAAATTGTTCCATTGTTTAATTATTTCCGCTTCGAAGCCTTTAACATTTTTTTTATCCTTCGACATTTGGAACAGAATTGGAATTATTTGTCTGCTAGAGATACAAAAAAAATGAACCAAAAAAAAGGATATAAAAACATACCATAATTAAATATTTAATAGAAATTGAAATTAAATTATAAACATGGTCTATTTGGATATTTATTAAATGAAAATAATTAAAAGTAGCCTAATTTTATGAAAGCGTGTGGAGTATTCCAACAATAATTGTTACATGTGCAAATTGTTAATAAAATAAGTAGAAAATTAGAAATTACAGGACAACGCTTGCCATGTACAATTTTCACAATGACAACGCCTACAATAGAGTGGGATGAAAAATTGTATTAAAAGCGCACCATAAAGCGAAAACGTTAACTGTCCAATATATCCACTACAATTTGTTGCAAGCAACAAAATTAGCATTAGCTAACTTTGTTCACAGTTTTTTTGGCATGTTATATATATTTGAAGAAGTTTTTAGGTGGCCAGGTCCGACTATATGTTTTCCTGCACCACTTTGGATTACAGAAAACACCTAGCCTCTGTTCGCCATTTAAATTTGAACAGATATAAAATGTGAATTCTATAGCACTAGGTTTTCAAACCGATATAGACCTTTGTATTGTATAAAAACATGGAGTGCTATGACCCGCTACCTAAGGGGTTTGTCGCTGGTCCTAACCGGCACAGTGATAAAAAAATTTCAAGATCGGTTCATATCAGCACTTTGATAACAACAACAGGTGGGCGGACGGACATCTCTAGAACTGAGGAATCGATTAAATAAATATGGCGTATATCTCAGTATTTATTTATAATAGTCAATGTAATAGTATTGAGTGTTGTTGCACAATTTATAAAAAACCTTGTAAAATCGTTGTCAAGTTTGGCCAGGCCGAAGCTTTTATATCTTCCACCATATATTGCGGTGTAGTACGGCATTGACAGGATTTGGATATTTGGTCGTTAGTGTTTGGTCCATGTTTTAGGGAACTACATTTTTGGAGCCCGATGAATCATTGTCCTACACAGATTCGAGATGAAAATTTCAATGTGCTTTGAGAACCCATACGTATGTCTATTGTTGGGCCGATAGGGTGATAGAAAGCCCTTAGATAAGGGCCTTAAATTATGACAAATCGTTAAAGTTAATGTATATTGGGATAAGTGAGATTATTCCACTGTTTCTGAGTAGCCATGTGCCGATGTTCACAAGCATCCTATTTTGTGAACTGTATGAACCTAAGGACCAAGGCCTCAAATATAATCCAAATTTGGAATGTCGTGACGATAATTTTTTTTTGGATTTTATACCCATAAAGTTGATGGAGACCTATTTTTTAGCTCCTATAAAACGGTTCGAGAGCAAAATTGGCCCAGTTCATATATAAAGGTATATATGTGACAGCGCATAAAAAAGGGACCTAAGGGTAAAAAATCAATTTTTCTTTTTTTTCTTTTTTTGAAGTGGACAACATCTGAGCATCGAATGAGACCGATCTCATGCCCCAAAAGTGTTCCCTTCCAGAGATATACGCGTTTTATGAAAGTGAAATCGACGATTCTAAGCGCAAATAGAAAGGGACCTAATCTTTAAAATGGCTCTCCTTAACAAAACTGTTTTTTAACCTTAGGTCCCTTTCTATTTTGCGCGTCACATATATGGATTCGTAAGAATATGTTACTGTTTCGGGATAACCATATTTCCCCAAACATTACATGGCGTCTTTTGAGTTACAGGGCCCTTAATACAGCCAAATGCTAAAATTTAAATTCTGAAGAAAATTCAACTAATTCTGAGTTCGCAGATATTCTTCGCAGCATTTGAAAATGGTAATGACCGGATTTAATTTTTGGCTTTTAGAGCAAAAGGACCATAAACAATGTCCAGCGTGGAGTGCGGTAATTTGCTTTTTGGACTGCAGGCTGTGGCGGCCCTATTGGTTGTTGTTGTAACATCAATATATTTGTTTTGATTTCTTGTTCGTCTATGGAGGATGTGCTTCGATATCCAGGTGGAGGAAACGCGCCATTTGAACTGAATGCGTCCACAGAGACCTGGGAGTCAGCTGAGTGGGCTTGGCCGGACAACTGAAGAGGTGCGGCATATCATGTGGTCCCTGATGGCAGGCGGGACAGATGTCCGGAACGTTAGCATCAATTCGTGCCCAGTAAGAATAGAGGCGGCTGCACCATCCAGATCTCAGCTGCGCCAGAACCACGCGCGTCTGCCGAGGTTGTACCTTCTCCTCAGGTGAAATCTCCGGGGGATGCTCCCCTAGCACTAGATTCACACGGTAGTTGGATACTGCTGCTGCGACTCCATCGGAGTGATTGTTGTTCAGACCTGCCTGATAGTTTCGATGATCTAAAGGTTCTCTATTATACCGCTGGACCTCTCTCTCTCTCTCTAGATCATGAAGATCGTAGCTGATCTGCCAGGGCGGAGGCATCCTGTCCAAGAGATGGTGGTTAGGACGACTGCTGCGAAAACACCCTAGCAGGTATTGCTTAGACAGCAGGAAATTGTGTCTGCGCACGGTATGGACCTTCGTCTCCTCATGTAGATGGTCCTCAGAAGACATAAGAAGACACCTGCCTGTTCTAAATACCGGATTGACCCGAAACAAGCACTCTTCGGTCAAGGGCAGTCACCTCAACATTATGTGTTTTTGTTCGCCAATATTGGTCGAAGAGAGTGGAGAGTGTTACTGGCTTATAGTGGCTGGCGGGAGATTTGTATTCGTCTGCTGTGTCCATCATGAATTGGACACGTGAGGGGAGGTCTTTTTGTGTTGAAGCGTACTTTTCAAATGCGAACTCGATCATTGCAGTGCAGCGTGCTTTTGGTTTACGATTCGCTGTTCCCGAAATATTCAGTACTAGAGTAAAACAAACCCCAGAGAACTTCACCAGAGACCTCCGCATTTGGACCGCGTCACTGTGTGGTGCGCAATATCACGAGTAGGCATCATTGGCCCTTACTTATTCCATTATAACCGTCTTGCCGTAACTGTGAACTCCGAACAGTACTTGACTATGATACAGGAGGTTTTTCAGCCGGCTCTTGAGGCGATGCAATTATATTAATCACTTTGTATAAATTGTATAGGGTAATTAATTTTGAGGTTCACTACTTTTTTAAAGAAAAAACACAGATAATTCAAATTGAATTCCCCATTATCATCATTATTATCATTTGAAAGAACATTCTTTGGCATTTATTTTTTGAAGATTATGTCTATCAAATGTTGGCTGCGGCTACGTCTCAGATGGTCTATCCGTTGAGTCCACTTTTCAATGACTGATTTCGACTGGTAACTGGCAAATGACATGCGTGATGTTTTGCTCCAAGGCCTGAATCGAAGCGGGTTTGTCCGCAAAAACTTTAGACTTTGCATATCCCCACAGGAAAAAGTCTAACGTTGTGATATCTCACGATCTTGGTGGCCAATCGACCGGCCCAAAACGTGATATTATCTGCTCACCGAAGAGTTCTCTCAATAAATCCATTGACTGATGCGATGTGTGGGAAGTGGCGCCGTCTTGTTGAAACCAAATGTCGCCGAGATCACAAGCTTCAATTTCAGGCATCAAATAGTCTGTTATCATGGCACGATAACGGTCGCCATTGACGGTTACGTTCTCACTGGCATCATTTTTGAAGAAATATGGACCGATGATTTCACCGGCCCACAAACCACAGCAAACCATTGTTTTTTCTGGATGAAGTGGCAGCTCTTGAACCTCTTCTGGTTGCTCTTGAGAATTGTACGTTGATTCGTTTGACCACAATCGTGCTTTCAACCGACATACGTACAGACGGACGGCTGGGCATGTCATGTCCTTAAATCTTGCGACGAGTAAAAAATATATAAAAGGATGATTCGATTTCTAATCGATATTGTGCCATCAATTCTTCGATAGCTTTTGGCATAAGGAAAAAAAGTTTCACTACGACATAACAAATAAATTATTTTCGAAGCGCCCAAATTTTAATTTTTTTAATTTAACTTACAATACCTACAAATATACATTGCCACATACAATACAATGTAACATATGAGGGCGTGAGAATAGAAATACGACTAAGAGAATTGTAGAGCATCGAATCAGTCCTATTACTTTTCTAACGCGCTTATATGTTATTTGTATGTCCACTTGGAAAGGTAATATTTAAAAAAAATGTTTTTTTTTATTACCTATTAAAAGAATTTTAAAAAAAAAGTAGAGAAACAGTCAAAAAGATGAAATTTGGTCGCTTCGAAAATTATTTTTTTGACATGTCGTAGTGTCGGCCTACACTAATATATGTATATATTCTTTAGGGTCCAAAACAATATTTCGAGGTGTTGCAAACGGAATAATAAATTTTATATATATATCCACCCTTATAAATACTTTATTGCAGAGAACATAGTATTGTTGCCATAACAATATGTGACAGCGCATATAGAAAGGTACCTAAGGGTAAAAAAATCAATTTTCATTTTTTTTTTCTTTTTTTGATATGTACAACATCTGAGCATCGAATGAGATCGATCCCATGCCCCAAAAGTGTTCCCTCCCAGAGATATGCGCCTTTTATGAAAGTGAAATCGACGATTCTAAGCGTAAATAGAAGGGACCTAATCTTTAAAATGGCTCTCCTGAACAAAACTTTTCATCAACTTTTCACTTTTTTTTTGATGTGGACAACATCTGAGCATCGAATAAGACCGATCCCATGCCCCAAAAGTGTTCCCTCCCAGAGATATGCGCGTTTTATGAAAGTGAAGTCGACGATTCTAAGCGCAAATAGAAAGGGACTTATCTTTAAAATGGCTCTCCTGGACAAAACTGGTTTTTAACCTTAGGTCCCTTTCTATTTTGAGCGTCACATATAGTAACCATACTTTTTTATGCGTGCTAGCTCCTTTCCATTTTTCTATTAAGTAATAAACAGGGAAAGAAAATAAGTCCACTCCAACAACTGAAGCACGAACTGAAAATACTACACTGGGCTTCTAATTGAAAGAGGCAAGTGACAAATCGCATTACATTTGGATTTTCTTCAAATAATACCATAAAGAAGTCATATCCCTTAAACTAGTTTAGCACATAAATTGTCACTACTTGGTGCCTTTAAACATTTCCAAAGAGAAGCAAAACGAACCGCTTACCAAATTTCAGGAAAAACTAAGTAAAAGATCTAAAATTATATTTCCACAAAGTTAACCATGAGGAAAGAGACAAATTGCAATTAAATTTTCTTTGAAAAACTATTTTTCAAAAAGCGGCAAAAGAAGATGCTTAGAAGAAAACTCAAACCGGCACAGATGGATGGAATGAATACACGTGTTTAAAACTTACGACACACACAAAAACAAGCCAACTTTTACACATACAAACCTAACCATATCACCACCGTGAAAACGAAAGAAAAAAACCAAAAAAAAAATGCCAAAAGAAAAGTGTAACCAAATTTCTAACCAACAAATTATCCTGCATGAAAGAAGGCATGAGCACGAGAAACCGAGAGCAAAACTTTCTGGTGAAATATTTCGCACTTTGTTAACTTTATGCATACACGTACGCCATGCCAAAACTACAGCCGAAAACGAAAGAAAAGCTACGATATTAAGCTGACAATGCAATTATTTTCCGCATTACACTGGAGGAGATTGCACGGCGGTCGCCATCATAGTGCGGCAGAAAAGAAGATTTGTTTTTGTTCAAGGACTAACACTTCAAGCGTATCGACAGTCTTAGATTTTGCAAGTTCCTTACCGTTTTGGTATTGGTGGCGGCCCACACAAAAAGAAGTAAAAAAAACAATTAAGACCAGAATGTAATTCTATGAAAAAGAGGAGCATTTGTAAAGATTGAAAGCGCCTTTATTTACGCTAACATGATTTTGTAGAACAAGGCTTAAAACTTTCTTCGCTGTTTGAACCAACAAATTTGCAGAACCGTCGAATGAACAAATTGCTGGCTAATACTTGAGCGGGTAAAGCTAAAGATTTATGTCTGCTCATAATAGGCATTTATAACCTTGGTTAAGCTTAAAGAGATACTTGTATTTTGGTTGCTAGAACTCGCATTGTTTTTCAAAGATAAGAAATTTGTTTTTAAATGGAAAATGGCGGTGGTTCTTTAAAAGGAACAAATTATGCTTTTGTGTCTGCACAAAGCATATTTGATTGTAGACGTTTTCTTAACGAGGCCTGTGTAAAAAGGCGGAAAATCCTATTCCTAAGTTTTTGTAAACGAGGGCGGTTCGAGTTACATAAACGGAACTTTTTTTATACTAGTGGTTTACAAGAAGATAAAAAACGTATACGAGGGTTGCTACATATATATATCTGGCAAAGGCAACACTAAGTGTTGCCTGGCGCCATCTGACATTTCCATTAAATAGTTTGACATTTTTTAGCATAAACGTGTTGACGTACGACCATCGTTTTTGTGGTTTACAGTGACTTGAAAAAATCAATTTGGCAAAAAAAAAATGGAATTAACTAATTTTTCACAACTTTTGACATAGATTATCACGACAAGAGTGCATCGATGAACTTAAATCTTTGTATGGCGATGAAGCACCATCCTATATCACTGTGAAAAAATGATTTAATGAATTCAATCGTGGCCGACGCTCGCTCAAAGACGAAGGTCGTGAAGGTCGTCCAAAAACGGTTGTTGTGCTGAGAACATTGGTGCAGTGCGTGAATTGATAGTGCCAGATCGTCATGTGACATACCGTAAGATAGAGGCATCCTTGGGAATATTTTAGCATACATTGGATATTGCAAAAAAAAGGTTTTGCCGTATAAAAGGTACTCGTTGGAACCCGCACAATTTGACAATCGCTCAAAAAAAGACTCGTGTCGATTGGTGCAAAGAAATTTTGAAAAATACGATCGCAGTGCTTCAAAATACGTTTATAAGATCGTCACAAGTGACGAAGCATGGATCTATGCGTCGAGTCGCGTTTTTGTACCACTTTTTGTGTATGAGGCGGTATGTCAGCAATAACGAATATTCTCTTCCAAGACGTCAATCGTGTCGGGCTTATCTGCGTACACGTAGAAAAAATCGTTGCGATAACAATATTAGAAGAGCATCATGCTATTGTTGGGTATATGGTTGTGGTACAACAATAGTGTGATCCTCACAACAATAGTATGGTTCACACACAACCATACTATGATCCCCACAACCATAATGTGATCTTCACAACAAGAGCAAGACTCACATATAACCATACTTTGATTCCCATAACCATAGTATGATTCACACTCAATCAAACTATGATCTCCACAACCGTATTATGATCGTCACAACAATGGTATGTCTGACATTAAACCATAGTTTGATCCTCACAACCATAGTATGATTCACACACAAGCATATTATGATCCCTACAACCAAAGTATGATACAACACAATTATACAATAATCTGCAAAATTTTTAATTAGAATTTAATTAATTTTATTATGAAAATTATTCAAAAACACATTTAATTCAAAATAATATGAGTGATTTATTTAACAGAAGAAAAAATCATTTTAAAAAAACATAAGCGCTTTTATTGAAAATATTTCAGTTAAACAAAGCCAAAGCAGTTTGTTTGAAAAATTTTAATTTCCATATATAAAGTAATATTATTGCATTAGATCCGTAACAATACATTGTTCGAAAAGCATATTCAAATGAAACAAAATTACAATCATTCAGTTTGATTGCCGTAATTGTTAACATAAAACACAAAAAACAATACTTTTGTAGCACCAAACATATTTATATTGTTGCCACGGCCATATTTTCATTTTAAAATTTGGAAATAATATTATTGTAACATTTCAACAATATTAACATTGCGGCAATCATACTTTTGCCATAATTAAATGCAGAAAGCAATACTATGGTTTCGATGAATATACTTTTATTGCGGAGAACATATTATTATTGCCGTGAGCATATAGTAACCATACTTTTTTTCTGCGTGTAAATTGATTGTTTCGTTGGCTGTATGGCATGCTTTTTGAACCAAAGGTAGTCCAATTTTACCCTAGTGCCCTCCGACCACCAATCCGAAAATTTTCAAACCGCTGCCTTTTCGCCCCTTGCATTTCGGGCTTGGTCGTAGATGGACATATTTTCATGAAATAAGCCAAGGAATACGCTGGTGAAATTTGTCTAGTCGTAAATGAATCACCCTGTATGTGCGGTAACTCCCCAATAATACTTCAAGAATTTCAACTTTTCACGAGTTTAAAACAGTTAGTGTTGGAAAAAATTGTACCTTTCGAACAATATGGCCGATCAATACCAACCGTCTTTAATTTGAACAGCTGATTAGCTTCAATATTTTAATTAAGTATCACAGAAAATGTATACACTTTATGGGTTATCTGATCATTATTTTAAGTTGTTGCCAACGCAATGACAAATTAAATTTTCCCTCTATCGAATTATGAAGGAGACAAAAAAACGAATTGTACGTACGCCATTATACAACTTCCACTTTATATGTCATTATACAACTTTCAAATTAACATAAAACTGCCACTCTTCTGATAACATCCAGATATGCACGATATAAATTGAATATTTTGCGAAATTTCCGCACCTTGAATTTCACCAAATTTTCCTTTTTACATTAGTTAAATCTAAAATACAGCATTTTTTCCACTAGGCACTTCACATTTCTCTCTGGTTACCGCCTTAATATATGTTTGGCTTTTTTGGCCGTTGATTGTTTTGTGCAACGGCATATTATGGCTTATTACCTTTGTTGGTAAACCTCAAGTAAGTCGTATTTTGTTTCTTGGCCCAAACGAAAAACAAAACAAAATATGTACTAACCAGTACAAGTTTTGTGTGTGAGTACAACGAGTGAAATGCCACAAACGAAATATTTCCCAATGCCTACATAAAGGCTGCCTCGACTCGATAGAGCCACAGAGGGAAAAACCGGTGGCAAAGAATTATTGTTTTGTGGGCTCGGTTTTGTTTTGAGGCAGGGATAGCAAGAAAAAGGAATTTATGCAACATTCTGTTGAACGAGTATTTTTTCTATTTGCTATTGTAAATTGGTTTCATAAATACTGGGGCTTATTGAATCCACGACGTTCGCTGCAGCCCATTCAAATGCAGCCCACAAAAGTATGCACATTTTAACCAGAAAATACCATCGCAACCCCAACCACCTACGGGGCTCGATTTTACCTTGGCCACATTTGGAAGCAGGCTAGTACATTGCGCTTCCACACAGCACAAGCTAAGGAATTGGAAACAAAAGCCGAGAGAAATATGATTATCTTGCGAAAGAGGTAGAGTAAATGAATATTTTGCTTTACTACCGCTTTGGAGGCTAGGCGCTGCAATGCCACAAATAGATAGCCTACTTTAAGGCTTTGGCGGAAATTTATATTAAAGCATGCATTCGAACGCCAACATTTGTATCACTCTTTTTAAAGCCATTCGTGTCCGTGTATTTTTCGGTGTTCAATTTGCCCAAGAATTTCTGAAAGAATGCCCATGCCGTTTTTTTGTTTGTTTTTGGTTCCTGTCACTTGTTCTTCTTTTGCGTCTTTGTCATTCTCAAGGTCCTTTGTGGCCTTATGTGTTGCTGGTTCGGGTTTTTTCTTTTGTTTTTCGTAGCTACTGGTGTTACATTTTTTGCAATTTCGTTATTCACTCTTCATTATTTATGGGTCACATGTTAAACTTAAAATTTACCCTTACCCCAAAAAAAAAAAAACCAAAAATGAATGGAAAGAAAAAGAGGAGTAGGCAAACACACAATAAAAAATATTTTCTGTCTATTCATGTTTATTTATTGTTTCAGACACAAGCATTTCTTTGTTCTTGAGTATTTCAATTTATCTGTATATTGTTCTGATACCCTACATAGTTATTATGTGTCTTACAATCGGTTAAAACGTCTGGTATATCTAATCGAATATTTTACCTGGTTTTGTCATTTATAGGATGTTTTTCATGTAGTCATGGTTACAGGCTTAAATTTCAGTTAGCAAAAAGTCCAACATTATGGAGCGGTAGTGAACATCATTCACTGTAACGTTCCGGCCATCTTCATTTCTGAAAAAATATGGACCGATGATTTCACTAGTCTATAAACCACACCCTACCGAGGTTTTCTCTAGGTATAATGACACTTCTGGGACCTCTTCTTAAGCCCAAATGCGTCAACTTTGTTTATTGTCAGAAATGGGCCTCATCACTAAACAAAATTGTGGTCGAAAACAGCGGATCTTCCCGTTTCTCATCGAACGCTCATTTCCATAATACAATTGCCAATTGTAAAAGGATATTATATTCAAAAAATAAATGGCATAAAATAAACTTTCGAATGAACAATAAAGATTCCAAACTTAATTTGTTTTTGTTTTTTAATTTTTGGCCTTTTTTATAAACTCTCAAACTCTTTTACAAAACAGCGTGGAACAAATACCAAATATTTAGTTTTTTATTACTTCAGACATGTAAGTACTACGAGGGCTGCTATATATACTTCTGGCCTAATAATGAAAATGCGAATATTTATCATTAAAAATGGTTATATTGTTTTTCAAAGTATTCTCCAGCATGATTTATATAAGAACACTTTTGCATACGCTCAAACCAACTGACGAAGCATTTTTTCCACTCCGATTGAGACAACTCCAAAACATGGTTTTTGAATGCTTCAACAGCATCTTCTAGCGACGAAAATCGTTGACCACGCATTTTTTTCTTGATGTGCGGGAATAAAAAGAAGTCATTGTGTGCCAAGTCAGGGCTGTACGGCGGATGACCCATCAATTCGACGTTTTTTGCCGGTCAAAAAGGGGCGCTGGTTTGAGCCGATGTGTGAGAGCTCGCATTGTCATGGTGCACAATGATTCGTCTTCTCTTGTTCGTTTTTCCAATTACTCCGAAGATTTCAGGCAAACAAACTGTGGTGTACCACTCAGATTGACACACGGTCTATTGCTGAATTGTTTGGGGCTCATACGCATGTTCGGGTATGTTCGTATGTATGTTCGGGTAGCCGAGAAAAAGTTCCAGGCCATCATGAACGCAGCAGCCGCTCGCCATATCCCTGCTGGTCGAATACCCGAAGTACGACCAAATTTCCCAGCAGAGGCAGCGGGACTCGCAGATGAGAGTGATGACATTCGTCGCTCCAACCCTACTGACGCTACAATTAGGAATCTCAACTCTTGACTAGGTTGGTCAACGAATATAAGCGGAACGAATGGCTAGACCACTTAAAGCAGTGCAATTTAAATTTTGGTAAGTTGTGGACAAAGTCAAATCGCTCTCTAACCCTAGAAGGAAAGGTGATCTGACAGCTGTCACGTTCGGTGATAGAACAGTGACAGATCACGCGCGGTGCGCGTGTCATTTTAACCGGCTTTTCATTGAGCTTTAAGGCGAAAAAGAGAGTATTGCGTCGTATCCGCGCTCTCCGAGTCGAAGGGGCACCACCACAATTTACCGTTGGCAAAGTTGCCCATGTCATCCGCAGCGCAAAGTCATCAAGGGCGCTGGGTCCGGACGAAATCTCAATGCTGATGTTAAAACACTTGAATACCCCGGGAGTAGAGTACATGGCCAAAGTGCTCAATCTGTCGCTAGCCACTCACCTAGTTCCCGATGCCTGGAAAATGGGCAGACTGGTTCCGCTACTGAAGCCAGACAAAGACGCAAGTAAAGGAGATTCGTACAGGCCGATCTCCTTGCTTTCCCTAGTAGAGAAGACGCTTGAAGTACTGCTCCTTGCCTGCCATCAGGGAGCACATGATGTCCTGCACCTCTTTAATTGTCCGTTCAAGCCCACTCAGCTGACCCCCAGGTATCTGTGGACGCATCCAGTTCAAATGGCGCGTTTCCTCCACCTGGATATCGAAGCAGATTCCCCATAGACGAACAAGACTTCAAAAAAAAATATATTGTTGTTACAACAACATTCACTTCTTCTGTGCCTTTGTATTCTCAAAGGCAAAATAAAGAGTATACACGCGTTATGACAATGTCTGCAAACACACAACCTAAACTGTAATCAATAGTGTTGAGTTAGTGACACTTGACCCCAGTCTTTGAACAGGCTCGTTACCGGAAATTACTGTAAAGTAAAGATGAAGTAAAAAAAGATCGTTATAAATTAGAAAGTAAAAATACTTTTTGAATGTCATTGCCTCCATACATGTACTTCCAAATTAAGTTCAGTTTTGATTTGATATCTTGTATCGTTGTTGTTGTTGTAATTGAAAAATTGTTTCCCATCCCTCTGATCTGGTCTACTGTTTCCCACTCCAAGGATATTTCCCATTATGTCATCATTTAATAATAAAACTATTTTAAGCAAACTAAAGGGCCTAAGAGGAGTATAAATAAACTCTGTCTTTACTCAATATAAGTTGGAACTTACTAGAATTCAACGTTCTCAATATGTGACGCGCAAAATAGAAAGGGACCTAAGGGTAAAAAACAGTTTTGTTCAGGAGAGCCATTTTAAAGATTTAAATATGTGTATCTTTGGTGTACCATCACTTTCATAAAACGCGCATATCTCTGGGAGGGACCACTTTTGGCACATGGGATCGGTCTCATTCGATGCTCAGATGTTGTCCACATCAAAAAAATATGATTTTTTTACCATTAGGTCCCTTTCTATTTTGCGCGTCACATATTGAGAACGTTGAATTCTAGTAAGTTCCAACTTATACTGAATATAGACAGAGTTTATTTATACTCCTCTTAGGCCCTTTAATTTGCTTAAAATAGTTTTATTATTTGATGGTGACATAATGGGCTGTCACATATGTTGAGGATAATAAAGTCGGTGCTGCCGAAATTACTCTTTACTCATTTCCCTTCAGTTTCCTATCAGGTTTTCTTGTTGTCTTTCAATTGTTGTGTTTTCCGTACATCTCGTATGCGTGTTTTCTTTGTTTAAGCGGGCTTATGGCTAAGCAAAGAAAAAAAAGGAAGGCAAACCAAAAAAAGTTGCTTATGTCATTTGGCTGGTATGTCGTCGTCAATTATTGTGAAAAACAGAAAACGAATATTGATTGTTTTTGTAATAAAAGGCGAAATTACATAAGTTTAGTCAGTGTTGTTGGCGACATTTGATATTACATTCATGCAAAAACATGTATAAGAACGAACATTTAATCGATATTATCTTTAAATGATACCATCAGCTAAAGTGTTAAGGCTTTCATTTTCTTTCAAACGTTTAATACGATTTTGTGCACATGCTGGGACTGGGACTATTTTGCGTTTTATTGTGCGAAGTGGTTAACGTTAGTGTTCGTCTCTTTCTTTCATCCAGTTAAATATTTAGAACGAAAATTGTAGCAGATACCGTAAACATAAAACTCATGACTAATTTTTTTGCAAGATATCGGCGGAGACTATTTGCCTAGTGATCTATCGTTTTGTATGACGAGCAAGTCAATGATTAGTAAACAAACAAGAGGACCACATTCTTTAATTATGGGATTTCTCAATTGTAGGCTATAAGACAATACCCTTATACTTATAAACTTTGAGTAATTATATGCATACCAAGACCTAAAATATAGCTACCCTACTCACCCCCTACTTGTAATTTAACATCTTTCTTGATTGAATTAATAGTAGGGGGTTGCTAATTTGCTACTTCATACTCCACCCATTTCCAATCGGATACCACCTATGTATGTCGTTCGCCATGGTGTGCGAATCTGTTCCTTGGCATGTACGGTATAAAGTTCAAAATCTTTCGTTTAAAGAAGTTTTAGATATAGTAAGTTCCCATTAATCGTACTTTGCAGAGGCAGGTTTTTAGGCACAGGCTAACAAATCGCAGCGATTTTCGAATCGTGTCAAAAATTCGTTCATACGGCATCCAATTTTATCCTGGAGATGATAGCCTCTTTTGTTTGTTATGTTCAATACTTGACAGGACATATTTTTCGTTGGTTAAGACCTTAAATTTGGTCAAATCTTAAAACTTAAGCCATATTTAGATTTGTGTACAAATTTCGTTGTCATTGATTACCACCATTTCCGATTTTTAGTTTGCACGCAGAGAAAAGATATGGTTACACTATGGTCACCGCAACAATAGTATGTTCTCTACAATAAAAGCATATTCGTCGCAACCATAGTATTGGTTTATGAATTTCATTTTCACTACAGTATGATTGCGACAATATTACTATTGTTGAAATTTAACAATAGTATTATTGCCAAATTTAGAAATGAAAATATGGTTGTAGCAACCATATAAACATGGTTGGTGCTACAAAAGTATTGTTGTTTAAAATTTACGTTAACAATAATATGATTACGGCAATCATACAGTATGGTTGCGACTATGAACATAACAAAACAGGTTTTATAAAGCATACATGTAAGTGTGTGCGTATGATTTTTTGATATACAAAAAACACATACACACGATACAGTGAATGGTTGTTGTCCATTAAAAAAACAACAACAATCGGAAGGTAGTTCGAGGGATTTTTATTGTGTTTACTTTGTTCGGTGAAATACTCTAATACCGCCTGGTTCTCGTTTATTTAAAATCTGCTTGCACTTAAGTATATAGACATTGATCATGGTTTAATCACATTCGTTACTTGGTGTCTACGGATGGTGAAGTTGCATTCACCCCTGCTGGCAACTAAAAGTATTTTTGACCGTTGGAATATTTATTGTTGTTTCTGGAATGAAATGTTTAATAAAAACATGGTCTCAAATCTGGCTATGAGCTAATAGTAATGCAATTTAAAATAACATACTTAATAAAAATCTCTATTTTTGAATAACAACAGTAACCAATCCTAATAAATAATTTTGGGGATTATAGTATGGTTGAGTGTGAATCATACTATGGTTGTGGGGATCATAGTATGGTTGCGTGTGAATCATACTATGGTTGTGAGGATCATACTATGGTTGTATGAGAAACATACTATGGTTGTGAGGATCATACTATGGTTGTGGAGATAATAGTATGGTTGAGTGTGAATCATACTATTGTTGTGAGGATCATAGTATGGTTGTGGAGATCGAAGTATGGTTGAGTGAGAATCATACTATGGTTGTGGTGATCATAGTATGGTTATGTGTGAATCATACTATTGTTCTGAGGATCATAATATTGTTATGCCACAACCATATACCTAACAATAGTATGATCCTCTTCGAATATTGTCACCCCAACCATACTTTTTTTCTGCGTGTGCCTTTGACTTGTAGATCCAAACCCGAAATTAAGTTTAAAGCCACTCCTTTTTTCACATAATACTGTCTATGATAATTTCCTAGTCATTATTTTCATTGAATTCAAATTTTATAACATTTGGTCCATTATTTGGGCTTTTTTGACGATATTACAAGTATTTTTGTCTTATGAGCGTTGCTATTTATATTTCGGGTTCTGACAATACTTGTGTTCCCAGATGCAAACTGGAACTTCCATTGGAAACTTTGACATTTTTTAGCATAACTTCACTCAGAGCGATTTGTAATTTGAGGACGCATTCTTTTGTTTACAGTGTGTTGAAAAATTCATCTCATTTAAAAAATGGAATTATCTCGTGAACATTTTCATGCGATAATTTTTAACGATTTTCGGCGTGGGCTACCGAAACATGAGTGTTAAACTTAACTTGTTTCGGCTTTTGACGATGAAGCTGGTACCAAGAGTTCAGTCCAGGATGAATTTCGTGAAGGCCTTCCGACTTAGGCCACTTTGCCAGAATCCATCGATGCTGTGCGTAAACTGATAAAGCAAGACCGACAATATTGAGATTGAGGCATCCTTGGGCATAAGTACGACAAGCATCAATAAGATATTGCATGAAAAAAATTTCTTCTCGTTGGATTCCACATAATTTGACGAATGCCCCAAAAAGGCTCGAATGGATTGGTGCAAAGAGATGTTGAAAAATTATAACTGCGGCAGCTCAAAGGCAGTATATAACATTGTCACAGGTGACGAATATTGGATCTATGCATATGAACCCGAAACAAAACAGCAATCACCGTATTGGTATTTGAAAACGAGCCAAATCAAACAAAGGTTATTCATGGAAGAAGTACATCGAAGCAAATGATAGCGTTTTTTTCAATATAACCGGCCATGTTGCCACAGTGTCTTTAGTGGAACGTAGGAGTGGTATCGAACCATCTGTTTGCCAACAGTGTTCGAAGAAATGAGGAAATATCATAAGAGAAGACGGATTTTTCATCACGACAATGCGAGCTTCAGCATCAGCTGAAACGTTGAGCTATTTGACTACTCAAGATGTCGAATTTATGGGCCATCCACCGTACAGCCCTAATTTGGCACCCAATGACTTCTTCTTATTCCCTAGCATCAAGAAAAAAATACGTGGTCAACGTTTTTCATCGCCCGAAGCAGCTGTTGAAGCGTTCAAAAATCATTTTTTGGAGGTGTCTCAATCGGAGCTGAAAAAGTGCATCGAAAATTGGTTTGTGCGCATGCAAATTGATCTTAAAGGAGAATATTTTGAAAAACAATAACCATTTCCAATGATAAATTATTGTGTTTTCATTGCTGGACCCGAAATATTAATAGCAACTCTCGTATTAGTGATAGTTTATCTAATAATTCGCTTTCTTTGTATTAGAACAGTGGGAATTCATATGGGAAGTACTACAAGGGGCGTGGTTAGAATTTTGGGGTACCTCGTTTATTTTGCCTATAATGTACTATTGAACACACTAACAATCACACCGTGACGAACCCAAATTGGTTTATCTATTAATTCTATTCCTTAATACTGATTTTCGCTTTAATAGCGTTAAATGCATTGCAAGAATAACAATAAATAATAATAATAAAATCGAATATTTGTTTCAGAGGTAACACGACAATATGGTTAATTTTCAATCACACAGATAGTCATTATGGGTAACCCCTTTTAAAAATCATCGGGCAAAACGGCCGCATAGACAGGGACGACATGACCTCAAAATTCACGTCACTGATTTGTTTAAACCAGAGATACAAACCATATCAGAATTCAAGTAGGTTCCGTTCAGTTGTTCAGAGCAGGTCGGAATCAATTGTTCAGTTTTAAAAATATTTTCAGGTGCTCAATGCTCTAAAATTGATCAAAAACAATTTTTTATGTAAGGTTTGTACCTTAAAACAAACAAAAAAAATCTTCTTTCTATACCCTCCATTGTTCCCAAGGTCTTGAAAAGCAATAAAAAGGTACGTTTTTTGGTCCCATGCGTCTGTCCTTAATCTCAAGCAAAACCTAAAAAATACTTTTTATTGGTATTCGTACCAAAATATGATTTTATTTGAGTAAACATGAGTTTATATTGACTACTGATCACTCGTTTTGACCAGGCGGAACTTTTTTTGCACCACAAGAGTCAATACAATTGCTATATAAGTATATATTTCTGGCCTACGCAACACTAAGTGTTGCCTGGCGTCATCTGACATTTCCATTTTAAATTTTGACATTTTTTAGCATAAACGTACTCAGAACGTTGTGACGTACTACCATCATTTGTGTTGTTTACAGTGACTTGAAAAAATCACTTTGGCAAAAAATTGAATTAGCTCGTGAACATTTTCGTGGGATCATTTTTCACAACTTTCGACGAGGATTATCACCACAAGAGTACATATATGAACTAAAATCTTTGTATGTCGATGAAGCACCATGCATGTGAAAAACTGGTTTAATGAATTCAATCGTGGCCGACGCCCGCTCAAAGACGAACGTCGTGAAGGTCGTCCAAAAACAGCCGTTGTGCCAGAGAACATTGATGCCGTTCGTGAACGGATAATGCAAAATCGTCATGTGACACACCGTGAGATAGAGACATCCTTGGGCATTTGTTCCACCAACATAAATTCGATAATGCATGAACACCTGGCCGTAAAAAAAGGTTTGTTTTTGTTGGATCCCGCACAATTTGACAATCGCTCAAAAAAGGCCCGTGTAGATTGGTGTAAAGAAATTTTGAAAATATACGATCGCAGTGTTTCAAAAGACGTCTATAAGATCGTCACAGGTGACGAATAAGGGATCTATACGTATGAGCCCGAAACAAAACAGCAATCGACCGTTCAAGTCTTCAAAGACGAGCCAAATCTAACGTAAGTTGTTCGTCGAAGAAGCACTTCGAAGTAAATGGTCGCCTGTTTCTTCGGCAAAACTGGTCATGTGACGACTGTTCCGCTTGAGCAACGTAGATCAATTTTGAGTGGAGAAATTTGAATAACAAACAAGAGAAGACGAATCATTGTGCACTATGACACTGCGAGGTCTCACACATCGGCTCAAGCCGGCGCCGTTATGAACGGCCAAAACATCTAATTGATGGTCATCCGCCGTACAGCTCTGACTTGGCACCCAATGACTTCTTTTTATTCCCGCACATCAAGAAAAAAATGCGTGGTCAACGATTTTCGTCGCCAGAAGACGGTGTTAAAGCGTTCAAAAACCATGTTTTGATGGTGTCTCAATCCTAGTGGAAAAACTCCTTCGACAATTGGATTTAGCTCATGCAAAAGTGTAAAAATCATGCTGGAGAATACTTTGAAAAACCATAAAACCTTTTTTGATGATAAATATTCCCATTTTCATTATTAGGCCAGAAATATATATAGCAGCCCTAGTATTTCGTAGTGTTGCAAACGGAATGACAAATTTATTATACCCTTCACCGAAACGTGGATGGTATAATAAATTTGCCATTCCGTTTAAAACCTAATTTCATGTTGTTTTATAATTATAAAACAATATGATATACGCATTTTATAATTTTTTTGCAGTTTTTGATTTGGTTCCACAATTTTTTCAACTGTTGTTTGGTATGTTTAGGTTCATAGCCGGTTCGGTCTGCACCCCTGGTCAAACATATTGCACTTGTATACCTTCCAGGATTGTGATCGATTCAGTTTGTCATTCCGGTTGCAACACCTTGAAATACTGGTCGGAGACATTTTAAAGTATATATATTCTGAATCGTCATAAAATTGTAAGATGATCTAGTCATGTCCGTCTGTCTGTGGAAAGCAAACGGCGGGTCGCACTATAAGGCTTAAGTTTTACAGAAACATGTGTTAAGGGATCGAAACGGTTGTTATTGAAAATGGGCAGGATCGGTCAAGAAATAAATATTTTCCCATTACGATCACTGGATCAACCTCTGAAAAAATCAACAATCATAAGCTTAAAAACACAAACAAAAGCTGATATTTTAAACTCATCCCGCAGGAAACTTGGGCGGTACCACGCCCTCTTTAAAAATCGCATTTATTGTTAAACTAATTGACCTATCGTTATAAAATATTAACGGGGTGAAAGAAGATTGGGCAGTTGTTCTAGGTCATGACTTGGTATAATTGAACAAGAGGGCGTGGCACCACCCACACAATACTGTGCTTAATAAAACTATCTCATGAACTAATTGATATATGCAGATGGAATTTATAACATGTGATTTTGGCATGGATCTAAACACATCCCTGAAAAAAAGTGGCCGGTGCCACGCCAAATTTAAAAAACCGCACTTATCGCCAAATTCATTTTCCGATCGTTATAAAATGTTAACAGAATGAAATAATTGACTATTAAATTATACTAGTAATAAACTATGTTATGGTAAAATTGGACAGGTGAGCGTGGCATCGCTCCCACTATCCTCAATTATAAAAAAAACAATACTTCACGAACTATTGGAGATATGACGGCACTATTTGCCACATATGATGCAGGCATTGTGGAAACACATCTTGAAAGATAAGAGGGTGGTGCCACGTCCTTACAAAATTTTTATAATAGACCAGAATCCATGATGAAGGGTATACAAAATTTGCCCCTGCAACTTGTTAAATTTAAGTATAGGCAAAAACTGTATTCTTATATCTTAAGAGGGTAACGTCGTTAAAAGTCGTTACAAAATTAAATTCCGAAAATGCAACACGTAGAGTCCAAAGCCTTCTTTTTTATTGCGTTATACTTTTTAGTCCTACTAAAAAATATATGCTCTCATAGCAGTGTTAGCAATATAGCGATTTTTCGGCTAGTTCAAGCCATTTTTGTCTTCATCTGCTAAAAAATCTATAATTTAGGATTAATCAATATTTGTGAATTATGTCCTTTTTCATTTTTATTATTTATATTCTGGCACTGATTTATTTTAACTTGCTCAATTGGTCACCTCTTTAGGTTATATATATTTTCTCACCAACTGCAAAAATTTATAAAGAATTGTTCAAGAGTAATACAAATGTATTCGAGTTGTTTCAAAAAAGTTTATTGTTACAAAAAATCCGGAACGTGGTTGCAGAACCCAAAAATTTGGGATTGTACAATTTACATATGATGATGAATTTAAAGAGCCCAGAACTTTCTGCAGGTTCTAAATTCAGCATTATGGCAAAAAATGTATGATTGGTAAGAGTAAGGAGAAACAAAAAGTTTTAGAGCGTGGTAAGTTCTTTTGTTTAAAAATATATAACTATTTTCGTTCTATTCACTTTTATTATAAGCGTGGATAATCTTTACAATTTTGGTTGTTTGTCAATCGGGGAATTGAGAAATTAAGTACAGGACGCTAATTACATATTTGGGCTGCCGTTGCTCTCCGTTATTTATAAAAAAATAACAAAAATTTTCGTCGCGAAATTAGGTCACTTCGAAAAAATATATATGGTTACTCAGTAAAGTGGAATTACTTGATTTATCTCTATGAATGCCAAAAATGTAGTTCTGTCGAACATGGACCCACCTTAACAACCATATTCCTAAATACTGTCAAGGAAATACTACAACGTATTCAATTGTGGAAAATATAAAAGCTTTGGCCTGGCCGAACTTACGACTTTCCCACACAGTTTTCTCAATGGCGTCCTAGAGTGTTTATATATAAAAATTCTCGGAATTATAAACCGGGAGGGGGAAAATTTAACTCCGAGAGGATTTTAAAACATTTCTTAAATGGGATACGACCCGAAAAGAAATTCTAATGCCCACTGTCAGCAGTGCAGCGTATAATTTTAGGCTTTCGATTTCGTAACTTTAAATCTCCTACATCGCGCGACGTTCAACAGACGAGCAACAGTTTTGAAATCTTCAAGTAGGAATTGTTAATAACAAGCAGCAAACACCATTATCAGGCCGAATTTAAAACAACCCTGCTTCAGAGCACATCAAGAAGTTGGTTATTAAATGAACGCTCTGAATTAAACAAACAACTTTTTTCAAAATTTACTTAAATTGTATTTTCGCTTTTTTACCCTTACCCTACTGGATGAGAGCATATATTTTATGAGGTACTGACAAAAAGTGTAAAGCATCGAAAAAAGTATTTCTGACCCTAAATTTGTCTGTATCGGTCTGTTCGTCTAAGCGGCTGGTTAGCACGATTACTCTCGAAAGGAGCTACCAATCAGTTTTAAATTTTGCTTGTCATAATAATTTTTAAAAATGCCTGTGGGATTGAAAATGGACCAAAATGTCCAACACCTTCTGGTACTTCCCACACAAAAGTACCATTACGCCCACCGGTATTATCGTTAGTACTCTTCATGCGATCTAGAAGAAACTCTATAAATAAAAACAAGCTATAAGCTAACCATAATGACAAATAACTTAATACCTACCCACGACCCTTCTGGTACTTCCCATACGAGGGCTGCTATATATATTTCTGGCCTAATAATGAAAATGCGAATATTTATTATCAAAAATGGTTTTATTGTTTTTCAAAGTATTCTCCAACAAGATTTATACAATTTGCATGCGCTCAAACCAATTGTGGAAGCACTTTTTCCATCCCGGTTGAGACACCTTCAAATCATGTTTTTTGAGTAATGATTCGTCTTCTTTTGTTCGTTTTTCAAATTTCTGCAGGCAAACAAATAGTAGTGTACCACTCAGAAATGACCATCCTACGTTGCTCAAGTGAAACAGTCGCCACATGAATAGTTTTGCCGAAGAAAAAGGCGACCATTTGCTTCGAAGTGCTTCTTCCACGAACAACTTTCGTTGGATTTGGCTCGCCTTCGAAGACCCACACGGTCGATTGCTGTTTTGTTTTGGGCTCATACGCATAGATCCATGATTCGTTACCTGTGACGATCTATTACACGTTTTTTGAAGAACCGCGATCGTATTTTTTAAAAATTTCTTTGCACCAATCGACGCGAGCCTTTTATTGAGCGATTGTCAAATTGTGCGGGATCCAACGAGAACAAACCTTTATTACTGCCAAGTGTTCATGCAATATCGAATGTATGCTGGTGGAAGAAATGCCCAATGATGCCTTTATCTCACGGTATATCACATGACGACTTTCATTATTAGTTCACACACGGCATCAATGTTCTCTGGCCCAAAGGCAGTTTTTGGACGACCTCCGTCTTTGAGCGAGCGTCGGCCACGATTTAATTCATTAAACCAGTTTTTCACAGATGGTGCTTCATCGCCATTCAAAGATTTAAGTTCATCGATGCACTCTTGTCGCGATAATCCACGTCGAAAGTTGTGAGAAATGATCGCACGAAAATGTTTACGAGCTAATTCCATTCTTTTGCTAAATTGATTTTTTCAAGTCACTGTAAACAACACAATGATGGTCGTACGTGAAAACGCTCTGAGTACGTTTATGCTAAAAAATGTCAAACTTTCCAACGGAAATGCAAGATGGCGCCAGCAACACTCAGTGTTAGTAGGGACATATATACTGTTACACACGTTTTATGCTGTAAAATAGAAAGTACTGAATGTTTTTGGACCAACTATTTTTTTTAATTTTTATTGATGTATATTGTATCCAAAAAGAATCTACTTATTCGAAATGTCTGCCTTTTGCCTTTACACATGCCTTAAGTAGCACTGGCCAATCGTTCATAGCTGCACGAACCTCGTCCATTGGAAAATTGGCCACAGCTCGAACCAAAGCAGTCTTAAGAGATCCAATGTTGGGGTATCTTTTGTGACAAACCTTGCGCTCTAAAACCGTCCACAATTTGTAATCCAATGGGTTCAAATCTGGAATGTCTGAGGGCCATTCTTCAGGAAATGAACGCTGGCAAATTGTTTCGAAGCCAGGCCTGGGACGTGTTAGCCTTATGATCCGGCAGAGAGTCCATGGCTGGTTTTGGAACAGGGAATTGTTAAGAGGCTTCACAACAGCTTCCAAAACGGTTTCTTGGTAAACTTTGGCCGATGTTTTGACTCCTAGTTGGCTGAAATACAGGTCAGTGACCCCATTGTAAGAGACACCCCACCAAACCATGACTGAAGCTAGGTGATGACCCTTTTCCATCCTTGGGATCAGTTCAGATACTTCCTTAGATGACCGCTCATACACTCTATCATTTTGCTTGTTAAATTTTTCCTGAACGGTAAAAAAATTTTCATAGGTGAACAAAATTTTTCTGTGCAAGTTATCAGCGTGCTTCACCAAAAGACGTTTTTCAATCCTTCTTATTTTTTGAAAGCTACAGTCAATAAATGTCCGGTCCGTCGTTTGAAAGCCCCAAGTCTCAAGTCGTTTTTAATGATTCGACTCATGGACTTTTGCGTGATATTCATCTCACGGGCCATGATTTTCTGTTTTCGGAGCGGATTTTTGTGAGTTCATGATTTAACGGTTTTGATGACAAGCGGTGTTTGAACATAGCGTGGGCAGACCGACCGGTGGCAGTCTTTTACAACTCCAGTCTCCTCAAACAGTTTTATGCAACGGTAGACGAACATGCGGCTAATCCTTAGTGGCCGGAGCGTTTTGAAAATATCGTTTTTTTCATTTCACACTTAAAAAACGCTATTACACTGATACGGTTCTTATTATCTGAAAGTTTAAACAATCCCGCTACAGACTGACGCTTTTGAGGTTAGCTTTCAAACCCCATATGACATTAACAGGGTATGTTCAGTTCTACTTTTGAAATGGGTGTGTTCAATGTTGTAACAGTATATGTGCCCCTACTAAGCAGATTTGACCCCACATAACAAGTCACCCAGTATGTTACATTTGCTTGAATTGTGAACCCCGTAATATTTGTATAACGGCTTTGTACCTGCATATCAAAAAAGAGGTAGACACGCCCCATTATGGTACCTCGCATACAAATGCAGGGCTCCTCCCCTTTAAAATACTTAAAATGGAACTTAAGCGATATAACCCAAAATCAGTACTTATAAGGTTAACTTGGTGACAAACAATTGGATTCCTAGCCACGCCCCTGCTGGTATCTCCTACATAAAGTGCACTGCCTTAGTGTACTTTGGAAACCACTTAATTTGTAAACATCAGTATATTTTTATAACGGCTTTGTACATTCTTACACCTTCCAGACGCTTTGAAACCCACATAACTCTTTTTCCTAATTCATGAATTTCTCTTGAATTTTGTTTCCTGTAATATGCTTACTTCATCTTCGAAACCGTATATGCAAAAAGTGGATGCCACTTTACTAGATTTCGATAAAATCGGTAGTCTTCATGTAATGGAGGACGAAAGTAAGGAAGATTTAAATACCATATATAGGTGTGGTTATACGTAATTCAGATCAACCGACTGAAACTTTTTTCCTTGTTAAATAAGTTGTTTAAAAATGCAAACTTAAAATCACAAATTTTCCAAAATGACATGTGATCCACACATTCGCAAAATATTTCTGAATTACTCGTAAGGATGCAAAGTACTGATGGTTTGTGTTTTAATTGAAGAATGACTTTGATTTCATTCCATGCTAAACTCTTTTAAATGCATGCAGTTACTTAAAGAGACATTTTCAAATCATTTCACATTTTTTACCAAGCATTCGTGTTTTGCGCCAGTGATTGCACATGAAGTGCGTTTTACATCAATCTGACAGATGGGGACATGTGACAGGTTACATGCGACTACGTTCGCATTTCTCTTACAGTCAACACAACATTTGCAGTGGCATGTTTTGTTGGCAACAAAGGAGACGACAGTTTCCACAGATTGTCGCAACTATGACTGTGAAGGAAACTCTAACAGTGGCAATATCTGTCATCAACAGCGACAGCGTTAAGTGAAGCTGTTTAAGGATTTCACGGGTACGTAGTGGGTGTAGTAGGAGCTCAACATGTGAGAATGTGTTGGTGGCGCTTTAATTTGTTAGCACCCACACACTGGTACACGCATGCTGCACTCAAATGACGTGTCTAATTATGGTGTCATCTAGATTTCACAAAGGTTGACATCATTTCTTTACTGTGGGCGGTTATTGTTCAACTGTTGCCACGGTAATACATTGATTGATATTAGTTAAGTAGGGATGTTGCCCTACTTTGGAGTTAAGTAACGAGTAGCTATTGCGAAAACTTCGTTCATAGGAAATCTGTAATATCGTTTGAACAGGAATTTCCTTGTCAATTAAGGTTACTCAAAAATTAAAGAAGTCGCTTAAATCCACAAATTATCCGCTACAGTAGAGAGCATGTACTATGTTTGTCATTCCGTTTACTTGCGGGCAATCGTCACCGTCGCATCATTATAATCTTAGACGATTTCAGACAAAAAGGGAAAAACTCACCTGGTTGGTACAAACGTTTTTTCTTTTAAGGTTTGTTTTACGACAAACAGGCGGCAATTGTATTGGAACACCATTGCGAAAAATATGCTTCAATTATATTGGAACACCATTGCCACTATTATGGCCAGAAGAAATTATCTTTGTTAGCCTCGGAACCAAGAATCTTCCTGGCCACATCAACATCGGGTAAATGGGTGTCAATCGTTATTCAAGAATTTCTGATTTCGGTTATAAGCGTATCAGTTCGGGACACCATTTTAGCACAGTGAACTATCATATGTCAAAAAATTTTAAGAACATTTTTAACACGGAATTTTTATTAGTTGTTAGCTATAGTTCAAGTAATAAGATGTTTTTCTGCAATTTCAATTAACTTGTAATGATTTTGAAGAACAAGATAACAAAATTTAGCCGGCTGATTCGACGTGTATAAACCCTCACCCAAAAGAGGGCAGAATGGTGCAGTAGCACTAAAAAAAAGTTTTTATAAAAGTATTTTGGAGTTCGCAGTTTAAGCGATTTTCATGCATTAGGTGACATGTTATGTAGGCACTGAAACAGGGTCATTTGTGTGGGAGGTATCAGAAGGGGCGCGGTTAGGAGTTAATTTTTTTTGCCAACAAATTTCCCTCTTCACATTTGATATCATAAAAATAATATGATGGTTGCTATTTTTATTTCGGGCTCGGCAACTTAATAATTTATCTTTAAAAATGGTTTTATTGTTTTTCAAACTATTATTCTTTAAGATAAATACACTTTCGCATACGCTCAAATCAATTTTCGAAGCACTTTTTCCACTCCGATTGAGACACCTCTAAAACATCGTTTTTGAGCGCTTCAACAGCATCTTCTGGTGACGAAAATGGTTGACCACGCTTTTTTTTCTTGACGTGCGGGAATAAAAAGAAGTCATTGGGTGCCAAGTCAGGGCTGTACGGCGGATGACGCATTAATTCGACGTTTTGGCTGGTCAAAAAGGCGCTGGTTTGAGCCGATGTGTGAGAGCTCGCATTGTCATGGTGCACAATGAGTCGTCTTCTCTTGTTCGTTTTTCGAATATCTCCGAAGACTTCAGGCAAACAAATTGTGGTGTACCACTCAGAAGCGAAACAGTTGCCACATGACCAGTTTTGCCGGAGAAACAGGCGACCATTTGATTCGAAGTGCTTCTTCCACGAACAACTTTCGTTGGATTTGGCTCGTCTTCGAAGTCGATTGCTGTATTGTTTCGGGCTCATACGCATAGATTCATGATTTGTCACCTGTGACGATCTTATAAAAGTCTTTTGAAGCACAGCGATCGTAATTTTTCCAAATTTCTTTGCAACAGTCGACACGAGCCTTTTTTTGAGCGATTATCAGATTGTGCGGGATCCACACTGCATCAATGTTCTCTGGCACAACGGCCATTTTTGGACGACCTTCGTCTTTGAGCTAGCGTCGGCCACGATTGAATTCATTAAACCAGTTTTTCAAAGTGCTATAGAAAGGTGCTTCATCGCCAAACAAAGATTTAAGTGCATCGATGCACTCTTGTCGCGATAATCCACGTCGAAAGTTGTGAAAAATGATTGCACGAAAATGTTTAAGAGTTAATTCCATTTTTTGCATAATTGAACTGTTGAAGTCACTATAAACAACACAAATAATGGGCGTACGTAAAAACGTTCTGAGTACGTTTATGCTAAAAAAATGTCAAACTTTCCAATGGAAATTTCAAATGGCGCCAGGCAACACTAAGTGTTGCCTAGGCCAGGAATATATACAGCTGTCCTCGTATAGCACCTACAGCCTGTCCGGTGGGACGATTATTACGGCCGAATATTGGAGTAAGCGCCTTTAAAGTTGTGACCACCGACTCAGAATTTCGGTAGTAAATTTTAATGATTTCCAAACTTTGCTTAAACTTTACTATGATGAAAAAGTAGACTTTGACTAAGGTTTTGACACTGATAGATCATTAAAAATGTTTGAGGGTGCGTTGACATAAAGATACGAAATCGTTATGTCCCTACTTGAAAACACGTGACTTTAGCATTATTATTTGTTTTAATTTTTTTTTTTATAAATTTAACCTTTTTACCTCTACCTTAACTTTTGTACTTAAAATTCACTAGTAGTAAATGAGAACACCTAATCTCACAAGTGGAACCATGTAGTGCCTAGACAGATTAAAATACATTTTAGATAGTCATATACATTCTCTAAGTCTAGTAATGTAGAACGAATCATTTATGTATATAAGCTACCTGTGGCTGTGGCATGTGGTGACACGGCTTATCGGGAGCTCCTACAACACTTACTAGTGCTGAAGTGTGTCATCGTTAAATCCATCATGCTGCGTCACGTTGAATGATTTTTTTAAATAGAATTATTATAGAACCTACTAACTCGCTTATGAGATGACCAGTAATCGATTACATCTAATATTGCCCCAAAATCATTAATATAAATGCCAAAAAGTTTTTTGATTTAGCCTGGAATAGCTCATATTTAAATATTGTATTTGGAAAAACAGAAACTAGAAGCTTTGAATAAACATATTCCCTTTTGTTGCGGTCATTCATTGTCCCTATGAACAATTTCTGTGGAAACAAAAATTCGACTTAAATTACATAGAAACTAATATCATGTGTATGAAATATAATTAACTTTTATAAACCGCAAAAAGTTGTTTTTAACTTTCTCTGATTTGTCCCAACTTATTTATACTGAATGCATTCATGCACAAATGTATGAGTGTGTCAAGGGCGTAGCCAGGTATTGGCAGGGGGGGGGGGGGGGGGGGGGGGGGGGGGCAGCTGCCCCCCTCTAGACCCTACAAAATAAAGTCAAAACTCTGGAAAATTATTAAATGTGTACTTACATAACTTTGTAACACACTACTATCTACAAGAGTACCAAAATATGAAAATATATTAACGGGTTCCTGAAGCTAAGTACGATTTTCAAAATGATGCACAAAGTTTACAAAGAAAATTCAACTATGCTTGGCTAGACCAATATGCACCATGGTTAGTTTATTCCAAGTGTTTAAAAGGTGCTCTTTGGAAGTACCCGTTTCACCAGTTCCTGGAACTGTTCATTTATGATCCGGCTTTTTTTTTAAGATTCAAAAATATCCACGAAGACTGCAAAAGCACAAGTCTTCACCTGACTGCAACCGCTGCAGCAAAGGCAGTCACGAAAAACTCAATGAAGACAATAGAAATATAATGTCATCAATTAATTCATGTTTGATATTTTGCGGAACTCACTCACCACTTAGCGGCAAAGAACTCAGAGGCGTGCCATTAGATTTAATAAACATTAGGATCGATTCAGGTGACACTAAATTGAAATGCCATATGTGACATACAAAATAGAAAGGGACCTAACGGTAAAAACCAGTTTTGTTCAGGAGGGCCATTTTAAAGATTTAAATACGTGTATCTTTGGTGTACCATCACTTTCATAAAACGCGCATATCTCTGGGAGGGAACACTTTTGGGGCATGAGATCGGTCTCATTCGATGCGTCCACATCAAAAAAAGAAAAAAAATGAAAACTGATTTTTTACCCTTAGTTCGCTTTTTCTATTCGCTGTCACATATAAAAAAATGCCGCCGGAACGCAATTTATACTTCACCACAAATTCAAAATGAGTTGATAAAAATTGACGGTGAAGTTATTAAAGGTCAGATAATATCCGACGTTAAAAAAACAGATGCTTACTTCGTATTATCAGATGAAACAGCTCATATGGCTGGGAAAGAGCAGCTTACAATTGGTTTGCGCTTTTACGATAACACAGAGGGTAAAATAAGAGAATAACTCGTTGGATTTACAGAGCTTACATCACAAGACGCTTGCACCATTGCTGCAGAAATAGACAAGTTTTTGATGAACATCGAACTAACATCAGAATATTGCGTTGGATTTGGCTTCGATTAATGTTCTATAATGGCAGGCAAAGAAGGCGGAGTACAAGCCATTTTAAGAAAAAAGTATACTCGCGCACAATATATCCAATGCTCTAGCCACAAGCTGAATCTTGTTGTGAATGACGTAAACGCAGTTCCAGAAATAAGAAATACCATTTGAACGATAGAAGATGTGACTAACTTTTTTTGTGAATCGACAACGCGTAGGAATTATGCTCCTAATATATCCCGCTTGTGTGAAACAAGATGGTCGGAAAAGTACAAAGCTATCAGAAAATTTTCTCAAAATTTTACTAATATTGTCAATGCTTTAGACAAGCTGTTAATAGATGGAAACTCTAGCACAAGAAAGTCTGCATACTAGTTTTATTCTGCGGTGATAAGGCCAGTGTTCATCATTGCTTTAATGACAATTGCAAAATATTCGACGTTACTGGAGCCTACAGCAAACATTATGCGAACAAAGTCAATTGAGGTTGGTCAGCACATTGAAAGTAAGCCGAATTGATCGGCAAATCGCGAATGATTTCAATCGACCTAGGAGTTGAAATGTCTCTGCCACGTTTAGTTGAAAAGCAGAAGTAATCCACCAGCAGCTAATGTAAATGAATACTGGCGACGATCTATAATTATACCGTATCTGGATTCACTAACCACCTTTTTGCAACTACGATTTTCGAATGAAAATACTCCAGCTTTTGCGCTCTAGATTGCACCCATTGCATATGGTTAAATGTTCTAGTGAAGAGGTACATAATAACTCGAAGCTTTTCCAACAGATAGATGTTTGATTCTTTGGAACAATCTGTGGAAGAAAAAGAAATTGTGCGAACAAGACTTGAAGGGTATTAAAGTTATTGACGTATTTTAAGACACAAACGAATTTGTACCTACGATAAGAAATACATTTCTATTTTGAGTGCCTTACCACGCACAACAGCGACTGTGGGGCATTACATTAGTACACTTCGTAGAGTTAAAACGTGTTTGGGGAGCACAAGAGGAGAGAAAAGGCTTTCCGGTTTATGCCTCATGAGCGTGCACAGAAAATTCGTCAACTAAAACCTTACGATGATTAACAAGGAAATAATTGAAAAATTTTCAGAAAACCCAAGGCGTTTGTTATTATTGTAGCATAAAAAAACGATTAAAAATTAATGCTTTTGCTACTGAATTACATGAATTCGTTAATTTCAAATCTTAAAATTTTACCAATAAAATTTATTTATTTTCTTGTTTATCTTTATTAAAAATATTTTCAAAACAAAAAGTATTCATTATACCCTCCACCATACAATTGAGGGTATATTAGTTTTATCATTCCGTCTAACACCTTGAAATAATCATCGGAGGCCCAACAAAGTATATATATTCTTGATCCTCGTAAAATTCTAAGACGATCCGTTGTCCGGCTGTCCGTCTGTTGAAAACAAGATAGAGCCTGCATCAAAACAGCTAAGGAGCTGAAATTTGGCACAAACATGTGTAGTGAACCTAGCATGGTTGGTATTGAAAATGAGCTATATAGCTCTACGGGAAGTTGGTGTTGGAGACCCTCAACCGACACTACCTCATACAAATTAGTTTTTTATTTGGACATATCCGTCCAGTTTCTTGAGTAAAATCACTGAAATTTTGCAAATAATAATCTCTTTATAGGCGCAAATATCTATGTAAAAATGGTTTAGATTGGGCCACCATTTCTTGTACCTCCCATACAAACGGCCTTATGAAATTTTACACTTCAAGATTTCTATATACAACACACTTCTACACTGAATTCGGTTGGGATCGGGAAAGTCCTACTGGTACCTCCCACACTAACGGTCTCATGGGCCTTGAAAAATAATATTGGCTACAAACTTAACCTATCGAGATGAAATTTTCTACATAAAGATTTTTATATAAAACACACCTCTGCGTCAAATTCTGTTGAGATCGGAAAAGTCCTACTGGTACCTCCCCCACAAACGGTCTCGTGGGCTTTGAGAAATAATATGACTATTACTCACCACAAGCTAGACCTATCGAAATTTGGGAATTTATTTGGGAATCTGGTGGTGGGTATGCAAAGTTCGGCACAGCAAAACTTAACATTTTTTACTTGTTTTTCATTAGGTAAGTACCTACTTAAAGTTTTAAATTTTTTTGTATGTAAAAATAATATAAGTTCATAGTAAGAAAAAACAAGAACTTCGACCCCCCTAATTTAGATTCTGGTTAAGCCCCTGGCGTGTGTGGTGGTGGCCCCTAGCCCAAGAGCAACGACAATATTTTTTCAGTTATGCTAAAATAGTACTAATAACACTCAACTGAGACAAGTACAAAGTTATAGGGATTATTTGTAAAACTAGTCTCTATGATAGAAAAAAATCGCACAAGGGCGAAATGGGTCAGCTGTATGCAGAGAAGGTATCGGTTGGTAGAAAAGGTATAAGGCAACTTCTAGAGAAAACAATTAAACAGGTTTCAGTAGGAAGGACCGACTTACATTTACCCTAGCCCATAGACGGTTTAATTCAACAAGCTTCTCCGAGATAGTTCTTATGAAAAGTAAATGTGGCTTAGTTTCCAATGTTACTATGATCGGCTTAATTTCACTATGGTAGACGAAAGCCTACTGGAAATATATAAAAATTGAAAAGTGGGAGGAGTACATTTTTAAAAAGGGAAGTATTAGTATAACAGCCCCTGACTCTAAAACGTAGCCTAAATATTTGGAATTGCTAAATTTTGAAGAATACTAATTTTCTGATAATAGGTATGGGGAATTTTAATGACATTTTTTAAAGGGTTATTTGCAAGGGAGATATCCGAAAGGGCGTGGCGCTTTTGTCTTTCATGTATATCACAATAATGAAATATACTTATGTATCAGAGTACACAATAGATGAGACATTAAAGCATTTGGACAAAATGTCTGTTTTAACAGTACCTTTTTTGTGGCGCGTAACTGAAATTGATAGAACTAAAATTTTTCTGGTTGTATTTAATAAAAAAAATTGCAACATCTTTTTTTACGCAGTGTACTTAATTCCCGCAACATTCCTTAAAGCACAATGGGACACTTTGATGAAATCAGCGAGCTGTATCCGATATAATTACACAGTGTGACAGAGAAAAAAATACCTGGGAAATGATATTATTTTTCTTGTAGATCTTGCTGAGTACAACAAGAAACCGGTTTTGAAATTTCCCAAACACCTCCAAAACCTGGAGTTACTGGTAAAAACCCGGTTTTTCGGATCTTACGCACTTATATGCCAGTAACTTGGTTGAATATCAACCGATTTTAAGGTTTTCGGCTGAGTTGGAAAGAAGAAACTTTCGAATGGGGTGTACACTTTTAAAATCACACTGAAAAAAATCTGTGTATTTTTCCTGTAAACTCATATTTTTTAAAACTTTTTGTAATATTTTAACTTTGGATGCGTTTTTACACAGAATTTTTAAAAAGGAACTGAACAATTTTTGAACCGAATAGCTCAGTTCCGTTGAAAAACGCGCATGGAAGAGTTTTGTTGCACTATTTGATAACGTTCTTGGTAATCACTATGTCGCGATTGTTGATGCATTTTTGAGAGCGTATGGGGAAATGGGCTGCAACATGTCAATTAAAATCCATTTCCTCCATTCACATCTAGACTTCTTCCCAGAAAACCTGGGCCAGTTAGTTCAGTGATGAACAAGGCGAACACTTTCATCAAGAAAAAATTAAAATAAAAAGATAAAATAAAAATAATTTCCGAATGTTGGTGGTCACTTAAACGGGATACTGGTGATGTTCAATTATAAAGAACACGGTCAAACAAACATTTCTAAGTAGTATAAAAAATAATTGTATTTTTTCAAAAAATGTTGTTTCAATAAAAGTTGAATAACTCAATCTGTTTCTATCGGATTGTTTAAAATGGCACCGAATTGTGTTCGTAAGAATACTCTCTTTATTATTCAGTTCAAAAATTGTTCAGTTCCTTTTAAAAAATTCTGAGTAAAAACAAGTGCAAAGTTAAAAAATTACAAAAAATTAAAAAAATAAGTTTACAGGAAAAATGCACAGATTTTTTCAGTGTGATTTTAAAAGTGTATACATCATTCGAAAGGCCGTAGTTTCTTCTTTTGAAAAACTTAAAATCGGTTGATATTCAACCAAGTTACTGGCATATAAGTGCGAAAGAAGATCCGAAAGCCCAGTTTTTTACCCGTAACTCCAGATTTTGGAGGTGTTTGGGAAACCGTTTTCAAAACCGTTTTCTGGTTGTACTCAGCACGATCTACAAGAAAAATAATATCAGTTCCCAGGTATTTTGACTTCATTCTTTTTTGTTACACTGTGTAATCATAGAAATGGGACATTCTGCGGGAGGAAAAGGAGTTTAGGCAATCGGATTTTCAAGTAGAAGTTTAATCAACTTTGTTAGAGATTTTGACTGTTAAGGTCGCTCGCCTTGAGATCATCCAGTCTCCAAAAGCTTTCAAAACTTAGAGCATTGTGTCTTGCTGAAGCTACAGCTAGGATGTTACGATATTGTCAATCGATGAACGGTAGTTTAAAGGCAACAAGAATAGATTGGCATTATGAAAATTATTTGAAAATACATTAAATTCAAAATAATAGGAGTGATTAATGTAACAGTACAAAAAATCAGTTTAAAAAGACGTAAGCGTTTCAGGTAAACAAAGCCAAAGCAGTTTGTTTGAAAAGTTTTAGTTTCCAGAAAAAAAGTACTATAAATCCAGTAACTGTTCTAAAATGCATATTCTTATAAAGAAAAGTAACAATCATTGCCGTTATCATATTGCTGTTAACAGAAAACCCAAAAACAATACTTTTGTTAGACCAACCATATTTAAATTGTTGCAACAACCATATTTTCAATGTTATATTTGGCAATGCTATTATTGTTAGATTTCAACAATATTAATATTGCGGCAATCATACTTTTGTTAAAATTAAATTAAAAAAACAATACTATGGCTGCGACGAACATACATTAATTGTTCAGCACATATTATTATTGCCGTGACCATAGTAACCATATTTTTTCTCTGCGTGTAGTGCAGTATTGACCTCTTCATTGTCATGTTTAGGCCGTACTCTTGCTTCAATTGTAGCATCAGTACAATCAAATGTAGCTATAATCAGCAAGTAAGTCGCAGTTGAGCTGATTGTCACCAAAGCAATATTTTTGGTTTGTGGAAAAAATCCAAAAAAGTCGTAATCCAAGTTCTGTTTTAGCAATTTTTGTAGGAAAAAGTCGATTAGAAAACTTTCTGTGGATCATTTTGTAGAACCCTATTACGTGTGGTCGATCAAACGAATTGCTTGCGCACTAAACTCCAAACAAATTCATGAGAACTGAGACGGTAATTTTGAAAAATGTTATACCCTCCCTCGAAAAGTGCACGCAGAAAAAAGTATGGTTCGGCAGACAATATTTGAAGAGGATCATACTATAAAATATTATTATGATCCTCACAACAATAATATGATTCACACTCAACCATACTATTATCTTTACAACAATCTTATGATCCTCATTACAATAGTATGTTTCTCATACAACCATAGTATGATCCTCACAACCATAGTATGATTCACACGCAACCATACTTTGATCCCCAAAATTATTCATTAGGATTGCGTAATCTTGTTATTCAATAATAGAGATTTTTATCAAGCAAGTTATATTAAATTGCTTAAATAAGTTCATAGCCAAATTTGAGGCCATGTTTTTATTGAACATTTCATTCAAGAAACAAAAATACTTTTAGTTGCCAGCAGGGCTGAATGCTACTTCACCATCCGTAGACCCCGTAGAAGTGCAGGCAGATTTTAAATTAACGAGAACCAGTCGTTATTAGAGTACTTTTCCGAACAAAGTAAACATAAAAATCCCTCGAACTACCTTCCGATTGTTGTTGTTTTTTTGTATATCAAAAAAACATACGCACACACACATACATGTATACTCTATAACACCTGTTTTGTTATGTTCATAGTCGCAACCATACTATATGATTGCCGTAATCATATTATTGTTAACGTAAACTTTAAACAACGATACTTTTGTTGCACCAACCATGTTTATATGGTTGCTACAACCATATTTTCATTTCTAAATTTGGTAATAAAACTATTGTAATATTTTAACAATATTAATATTACCGCAATCATACTGTTGTCAAAATAAAATTCAAAAAACAATACTATGGTTGCGACAAACATGCTTTTATTGTAGAGAAAATATTATTGTTGCGGTGACCATAGGGTAACTATATCTTTTCTCTGCGTGTGGATGGAATACTAAATTTTGTAACAACAAGGAATGTTGATCGGAGACTCTCAATTAGTCGTACAATTCTAAGAAGAAATAGCCATGTCCTTCCGTCCGTCCGTGTTTCTGTTGTACCTCGGTTATTTTTTTTTTTAATTTGCTTCAAAAGCCATACATAACCTTTTCAATGGTTGAAATGGTTACTGTTATCTTTTTGGAGCATGTTTCCCTAGAAATGTCCCGCATGGTCAAAACGGGCGATTAATAGTTAATACGAGCATATGGGTACTCAAAATAAAGCAAATGTTGGTACCAAAACAAATGTTGGTACCAAACCAGTAAAGGAATTTTAAAGTTAAGGGACGGAGTGATTTAATGGAGGAAAGCATGGACCGAAAGGGCCTATAAAACGGACCTTTTTTTGTGCATAGTAGCATAGGGACTGCACGGGGTATATAAGGTTCGGCCTGGCCGACTTAACTTGTTTTTAATAACTTTCACATATTAATCTTGAAGTTATCGCAAAGCCTACAAAAAAGTTCGAAGCTGTTAACACTAGTAGTAAATATATTACACAAATTCTTAAAGTGGCCGCAATGGAATGTTTTATTAACTTACAAGAACGTCTTTGGTAATGTTAACATTTTAAAATCTTCCCCAAAGCTTTAAAAATATAACCTTTATCAAAATTGGAAAAATATTTGCACTGATGAATGTTTGAAAAGCTGCATGCTCAAGGGTTTAATGGCATTTTTTTACCCTTAGATCCCTTTCTCTATGCGCTGTCACATATTGGAATACCCTGCTAACCTTGGGGGCGAAGGGATTAAACCAACAACATTACACGGTGTCCAATACAACAATTAAAAAATAAAATAAATCTGAGTTTCCGGATCTTATGGTGGTTAGTTTTTACTAATACGCTTACGTATATTTAACAGATGAGTAAATAATGTAAAGGTAACACTCGTATGTAGAGGCTAAATTAACAAATTACACCGCGGGTAATTACACAGTACAACAGCCAATCTGGGGGGTGAGAAATTCCAAGTCAGGTTGATGGTACTAGGTCAGTATATTAAAACCCTCAAAGGGTTTTGCGTTCGTATGTGCCAGTTTTTTTTATGACCTTTTAAATTTTTTCCTTATCTTGATGTTTTTTATAATAATTATTAGTCTATACGAGTATTTGAATAGGGATAGGCAATATTTAAACATGAATGGATGTTCATAAGTTAACCTTAACTTGACAATTTGGTATATAAAAATATACTGATCAAATAACTCGGAAAGAACCATTGTACCGAGGCTTTACTTAAGATAGTCCAATATCTTCGAGCTTCGTTGGGAAAGGTTAAAGGTCGCTCATAACACACTACGCTAAATTTTAGCAAAAGCGGATATAATATGTATGCTGCTTCTAGATAAGAGTTCGTCCGAAGCTAATTTGAAGCCTGTATTGTTTGCCAATCTTTACGAAATTTGGCAAAAACACTTTTGCACCATCGACAGACGCTACTCAAATTGAAAAAAGTCTGTTTAAATTTGGAAACCGCTCTGAAACACCTTTATTATGCCTGTTCAGTACAGTATATTGGATCACATAATTGCGCTTGCTACGTTACGTGAGACCAATAACACTGTTCTGCTGCAAAATCCTTCTTTGGACGAAACCAACTAATCCTTATGTAAAGTGATCTCCTGAATCCGAATCTCGTTGTGGCCCATCACGTATAGTTTTCTAAATATGTGACAGAGCATAGAGAAAGGGACCTAAGGGTAAAAAAATAAATTTTCTTTTTCTTTTTTTGATGTGGGCAACATCTGAGCATCGAATGAGACCGATCCATGCCCCAAAAGTGTTCCCTACCAGAGATATGCGCGTTTTATGAAAGTGAAATCGACGATTCTAAGCGCAAATAGAAAGGGACCTAATCTTTAAAATGGCTCTCCTGAACAAAACTTTTCATGAACTTTTCACTTTTTTTTTGTGATGTGGACAAAATCTGAGCATCGAATGAGACCGATCCATGCCCCAAAAGTGTTCCCTCCCAGAGACATGCGCGTTTTATGAAAGTGAAGACGACGAAGCTCTTCTGAACAAAACTGGTTTTTAACCTTAGGTCCCTTTCTATTTTGAGCGTCACATATAGTGAAACTTAATTTTTTCTGACTTTTTTATTAATTTGCCTAAAACTTCGTTAATTCTTATTCGATTCATATAAAATAAGCATATTGATTGGTAAGAAATGTATCTTTCATGAAAATTATAAAAATCGAATAGAAATTGTGGAAGCTACGGCCAAAAGAAATTAAAAATTTGTTTTTTTTTTGTTGAAAAATTTGGTATTCATCTGTCAATTATGCTTCAATTATGAAGCTTCATGTTCAAGATATGTCATAAACTATAATTCGTATTCGGATTAATTTCGATTCCGTAGTTAATTTTACATAAGGATCAGGTGGTTTTGTCTAAAGAAGGATTCAAAAGCTAATTTTTGCTGAACAGTGTTGTTGTTGTAACAACAATACTTATATTTATTTTCCAGTCTTGTTCGTCTATGGGGGATCTGCTTAGATATCTAGGTGGAGGAACCGCGTCATTTGAACTGGATGCGTCCACAGAGACCTGGGGGCCAGCTAAATGGGCTTGTCCGGAGACTTGAAGAGGTGCAACACATCAAGTTAACATCAATTCGTGCTTAGTAAGAATTGAGGCAGCTGCACCATCCAGATCTCAGCTGTGCCAGAACCAAGCACGTCTGCCGAGGTTGTACCTTCTCCTCAGGTGAAATCTCCGGAGGATGCTCCCCTAGCACTACATTCACACGGTAGCTGTATACTGCTGCTGCGACTTTATCGGCGTGAATGTTGTTTAGACCTGCCTGATAGTTTCGATGATCTAAAGGATCTCTCTTATACCGCGAGTTATATCACGAGTTAATTCCATTTTTTTGCCAAATTGTTTTTTTGAAGTCACTGTAAACAATACAAATTATGATCGTACGTCAAAACGTTCTGGGTACGTTTATGCTAAAAAATCTCAAACTTTCCAATGAAAATGTCAGATGGCACAGGGCAACACTTAGTGTTGCCTGGACAACACTAAGATATTGTGGAGCTGGACAAGTAGGAACACATACAAACTTTCCAATGGAAGTGCCAGATGGCGCCAGGCAACTCTTAGTGTTGCCTAGGCCAGAAATATATATAGCAACCCTCCTAAAACTGTAATTCCTTTTGCAATACCACGATATATCGACCGGAGACCCTATAAAGAATAAATACTATTAATCGCTGTTAATTTCTAAGACGATCTAGTCATTTCCGTATAAAGCACAAAATCGGTCAGAGGAATTAACCAAGGGAGCTGAAATTTTGAATGATACATGGAATTGTCATTGGGTAAATTTTTTCCCCCTTTAAGGGACTAAAGGTTCGTCGAAAAAATTACACATTTGGATATTTGCTTAACAATGCATATTTATACCCTCACACTGTGGTACAAGATATAAGGACCTAGTGCTGATATTTGCGACTAAAGAAAACCGATAGACGCAGAATCACTTTCTATTTTCATTGAGCGATGCACGTTTATCCCTCTGCCCGTCAGCGCAGCTATCGCAATTGTGAATCGATTTCGATTAAACTTGGTTCATTTTTCAAGCTCATACTTGAGCCAAGGGCTAACCCTATACATAATTGGTCCACATCGGTCCATATTCTGATAACTTACATAGGATTTTCACGATTTAAGAAACTACAGCTCTAAAAGACACAAATCGGTCCAAGACTTTGAAGAGCTTTCACACAAAGGTCCCTCCCAAGTTGACCTCTTGCAGCTATAAAAGACACAAATTACAACCCATTACGACCAAATTGTGCATGGTACCTTATGAGCGACCATTAATGTAATGTAGGGAAACTGTATCACAAGGATCCACATTTTTCTAAAGATCCACACTTTTTAGAACAGCCCCCAAAGGTTCTTTTTGATTTTAATGGGTGATCCATCTAAAAATATTTTTTCAATATAAAAAGAAAAATAAAAATTTAAATAAAGTGTGGAATCTTTAATGTTTATTCGAAAGGACATTTTATGCCATTTATTTTTTGAATATAATTTCCTTCAAAGTATGGCCACAACAACGCCCCAGGCTGTTTTTTCTGAGGGTCCAATTTTTGAATGAATAATTCGAGCCTTTCGACGGGTATGGCGTTAATGACACGCGTAATGTTGTCTTCCAAAACCTGAATCGTAGCTGGTTTGTCAGCATAGGCTTTGGACTTAACATACCGCAAAGAAAAAAGTCTAAAGGTGTGATATCACACCATTTAGGCGGCCAACTCACCGGTTCAAAACGAGAAATTAGTCTTCGAAATTACCTCTCAATAGACACATTGTTTGAGCAGCTGTATGGCAATTGGCACTGTCATGTTGAAATCAAATTTCGTCAAGATTACGGGCTTCAAATTGAGATAGCAAAAAGTCCGATATAATGGCGCGAGAGCGGGCACCATTCACGGTTACGTTACGGCCATCATCTTTTTGGAAAAATGTGGACCGATTATTCTTCAAGGCCATAAACTGGACTAAACCGTGGTTTTCTCTGGGTATAATGACACCTCTTGGACTCCTTGTGGTTGCTCTTCAGCCCAAATGTGGCAATTTTGTTTATTGACGTTGCCGTTGAGCCAGAAATGGGCCTCATTACTGAACAAAATTTTGGCCGAAGCCAGTTTCTTACCGATCGCACATTTCCATTATACAGTTTCACAATTAGGAGACGTTGTTGCGCTGTAAGTCTTTCCATGATAAAATGTCACACAGTACTGAAAACAAATAAAAAATACAGTTTAATACAACTCACGCGTAATCTGCGAAAAAACCGTATTGAAAAAAACCTTTGGATTACCCTATAGAACCTACAACTCTTAAAGCCACATAATAGACCCGATTTCGATCACATTTTGCACAGAGTATAATGAATGACCAATACCCATCTCTGGTGAAATTAGTCCAAATCGAATTCGAATAGCTCCCACACAATGGTCTCTCACGATTAGAGGAAGGGACGACTCGATAACGAACAATTAAATGTGGTGAAACTGGACCACATAGGTCCATAATTTTCTATAGGCCGCACACAAGAATTCTTCTAGATTTATGAATCTGCAGCTTAAACAAAACTATTTCACATCCGATTCCTCATGGAGCGTGGCGAGCGATGTATCATTGGACAATATCAGTCCAAGTTTTCGAATATCTCCCACACAAATATCCCTCCCGATTTGAGGTCCAGCAGCTTTAAAAACCACAAATTTTACCACATTAAGTTTAATTTTTGTATGGGACGTTTTTAGTGACAAATAATTAACTCTTACATATAGAGTCAGTCCTTTAGGGGCTTAATCATCTAAATATCAGAGTGGTGTAGGGTATATCATATTCAACCGTGTCCGACTTTATTTTTTTACTTGTTATTTCGTTAAAATTGGTACAGTTAGTTGGGGTATCACCTCAAAAAGGACATTTTTATTGAGCCTTTTAGCTCAAAAAACGCCTCGCATATTCAAAACAGTCGATCAATAGTCGATATGGATACTAAAATTGAAGAAAAATTTGGAAAAAATTAAAAAAAAAAGTTATTTTAAAGTTTTAGCTGAAACAAGGATCAGAGTCTTGGTCCGAAGGGAACCAAAAAACGTATTTTTTGCGCTTTATTACCGCAGTGACGATGAAGTGTACATAAGGTTCTGTCTGGCCGATTTAAACGACGATTTTACTAGTTCCTCAAATGATTTTCTTAAGTTTGAGTTCTGAACAGATAAGAGGCAATCGATGCCTCATACTATTTCTATACTGCGACTTCAAAAATACTTTATCATCTTTGATCATGTGTATCGGCAGCGGTCATCTGGAAAATATCATATTCCATAGGTAGTGTGCCAATAAAAAATCGAGCTGAATAGAAAACCCCATCAAATAGATTCTTAGATTAGTTCATACTACTAGCCCTGTTTCAAGTTGTGAAGGTAGATGGGATATAATATGCTTCGTAATCACAGTCTACGTATTTTTCTAGTCTTACCTGTACAATCATAAATAAATAGTTACGTTTTTTAGATAATGCCATAAAATGGAATTATAACGTTGCCTGTACGAAGCAGCAATCTATATGTACGAATAATGTAATATTTCTGAAAAAGGACCCATATGGAGGGTTTTTTTAAAGTACACTTTTTGTAATAGCAGACAAATGAAATATTTTTTCAGTATTAATCTTAGCATAAGGATTAAAAGATTGATATTGCAAACATAAACACACATACTACACACACAGGCTCTCACTTTGTCCCATATCGGACGAAGGTGTGCGTGGCAGCCATGGCAAGGACACACGTTTACGTGTGTTTGCACAGGGGAAATGATGTGTGTGGGGAAACAACGTGTTTTTTTGAACCAGGGAGCAGATTGTATTATTTTTGGTGTTCCTGTTATTTACTTTTTGTTGGCCGTAAAGGATAATAACTAAATTATCCTGCGCTTGGAGCGATGGAGCATGATAGAACTGGTGATCGGTGGTGGAATACCCTTTTTTGTAGACATGTCCTTGTAAATTGTGATACGGTTATTGTTTTAGAGTTGAGTTTTTTAACGAAATTGTATGTGTGTGTGTTTGTGTTGGTTTAGCTGGAGTTGGTGAATTGAAAAAGGGAGAAATTAAAGTTTGCACTTTTTTGTTAGGTATGAAATATCTTTTAATTGAAAAAGTTATTTGTATTTGAGAACTGTGTTTTATGGCCCGAAGGGACGTGAGTGGCTACTGCGGCTAGTATGTGAAATCGTATTAAAAGTTTAATTAATTTAAATGCGGATTTCACATAACGCAAAAGAAGAAAAAAAAGATTATTTAATATTACATTGCCAATGTTGAATGAATGCGTTGGACAGCGTTTTAACAATAGGCATAAGTATAACATAATTTTAATCAAAGAAAGGTTGACTGCAACTAACACACTATAATTTAAAACTTAATTGTGTCGATTTTGAGTTTAGGGGAGAAGTTTATTCCATTAGAATAACGTTTTCCGAAAAAATGGCATTTTTTTTGATCTTTGATTTTGCTTAGAACGTTCGAACGATCAAAAACCATTTCTGGTGAAATTGAACTTACCTCTTACACCCCACTAACCCTTACAAAGCTCACGCTTGGTCCTGCCGCTCTTGAAGTTAATTCCAATTAATTCAATTTATTATGGTACGTCTTGAGCTACCAATAACTACCACTGGTGAAAACATCACGTTTTCATATAGCCTCAATTTGATATCGCAAGTTGAGGACCTGTCGTTCTAGAAGTTACATATAAAATCTGATCGTTCTAAAATTTGGAAAAGTGCATTTTTGGATACTAGTATTCACGCCTGAGCTAATAGCTAACTTGACTTAAATTAGACCATATCAGTCTATGTCCCTCCCAAGTTGAGGTTTAGCCGCCTTATAAGTTATAAATTAAATTCAATTGTGCTAAAATTTAGCTTAGTGCGTTTTGAGAGACGTAACTATCCCCAAATAAAAATGACTCCTAGAAAGAATACATTTTAAATAGTTAATAGCCCGCTTAAAACGATGTGTAACTACCGCTGTTAAAATGGTCTATGTTTTCTTAAATAGTCTATGTTTTCTTATAGCCCCCTTAAAGTATAATCCTCATGCTCCAGAAGTCACAGATTAGTCTTGTGAATAGCAAAGTGGCAAAAGTTGCGATTTGTTTTCCCTGTGAAAAGGTTGTAAAACGAAGTTTACAAAAATTAAGTTTTTTAGATTTAGGAGCCATATTTTTTGTCAAACCCGACGCAGTGTAGAAATGAAATTAGGCCAAATTGGTCCACGTTTTGATATAGCCCCACTTACCATCAACAAGCACAATTTCAATTAAATTGTCAAGGGGTGGGCCATTTAAAACACAAGGGATGGGCCATTTAAAATTTGGATTGGCTGTACTTATAAAGAAAAAAGAACTGATATTTTTTTTAAATTTCTGGGTTAATTGAAAAGTTGAACTTTGTCATTTAATAATGAAACACAATATCATTCATTTGACTACCACAACTGGCTCGATAGTACCTAAACCGATCAATCCAATACTGAAAATATTTTCGGGTCTAATCTCTTCAATGATAACTTAGATTTCATGTTTCAATGCTTTATCTGTCTGTGGATGCTTCGTGTAACATGTATCTTTAATAGCTCCCCACAGAAAAAAAAAACCAACGGGCTGAAATCACAACTGCGCGGCGGCCAATAACATCTCAACTTCGGCTGCTTATTCGATTTTCAAAAACAGTGTGCCCTGGCCCCGTCTTGTTGAAACCAAATGTCGTCCAAGTCATTCTCTTGAATTTTTGGAAACAAAAATTTGTTGAAAATGGCGCTGTAACGCTCACCGTTGGCGGCAACGACGGCTCGTTGCTCATGTTCAATAAAAATGGCATAGTTCAACATTTCCAATAAATCCAGAAATTTAAAAAAAATTATTAGACCTTTTTCATAGTTAAACCAAATTTAACATTGTAAATTGCCCACCTTTTAGTGATATTCCAATAACAAACCCTGGACTAATATAAAACAAAAACGGAAATTTGTTTAGTCTCCATACGAATTGTACGTGGGGCTTAAAATCGTCTTTCAATTAACATGGCCATATACACATCATATAACCCTGAAATGGCCTTACGGGGCAGAAAATGAAATTATTTTTGCGGTTTGCTATAATTTTGTTGACGTCCTCTTAGAAGCCGGACCTAAAGCCGAAAATCGTGCCGTAAATATGGGTTTCTGTACTTAACTCTTAAAACCTTCCTCCGAAGTGTGGATGGTACACTTATGTGTCATTCCGTTTCCCACACCACAATATATTGATAAAGAATGTACAGGGTGTTTTTTAGACATGTGGTTTTCAATATGGCCACACCTTTTTTCGGAATTGGTGCTTTTGACAGCTGCCACTTGATTTATGGTATGTTTGGTTTGCGATTTCCTAGTGAATTGACATATTCGGAACAACAAATGAAAACCGTGGTTAATGGGTCCAAAACGATATGGCCACCTATACTGATTTTTACAAAAAACCTTTGTTTAGAGATGAAGCTTCCTTTTGGTTGAATGGGCTCGTTAATAACCAAAATTGTCGAATTTGGAGAAAGAAGCCATTGTTGAAACGCCGTTACATCCTCAAAAGTCATTGAAACATTGGTTCATATTTCTTAAAAAAGAAATGCGGCTATAATGTTATAGTTAATGGGGACAGCTATAGAGCTACGATTAATGACATTTTTGTGCCTGAATTGGAGGATGTTGGTGTGGGCCACCTTTGGTTCCAACAAGACAGCGCTACATGCCATACAGCGAAATCAATTTATTGATGGAAGTATTTTTTGGTGAGCGCATTTTCTCGCGTCGTGGGTCTGTGGCGTGGCCTCCTAGAACGTGCGATTTAAAAGCTTTAAGACTATTTTTGTGAGGTTATGTGAAGTCGCTTGTCTACACAGATAAGCCCGACACGATTGATGCATAGGAAGAGAATATTTGGCGCGTTATTGCTGACATACGGGCCCAAATGCTGCAAAAAGGGATCACAAATTGGGCCACTCTGCTGGTATTTACTCGAGCCAGCCGCGACTGCCACTTGGCCAAAATCATTCTTAAAACATAATGCCAAACCCTTGTTTTTATAATTAAACTAAATTTTTGGCCATAACATTAAACTATATGTGAGGGCGCATAGAGAAAGGGACATAAGGGTAAAAAAATAAATTTTCACTTTTTTTTTGATGTGGACAACATCTGAGCATTGAATGAGACCGATCCCATGCCCCAAAAGTGCTCCCTCCCAGAGATATGCGCGTTTTATGAAAGTGAAGTCGACGATTCTAAGCGTAAATAGAAAGGGACCTAATCTTTAAAATGGCTCTCCTGAACAAAACTGGTTTCTACCCTTAGGTCCCTTTCTATTTTGCGCGTCACATATGCGTTTTAAATATTCTTGAAAAACAAAACACGCTTTATATTATTGATCGTCGTGAAATTCTAAGGCGATGTGGACATGCCAGTCCGTGCGCCCGTCCACAACTATTCTAAAATTTGGAAGATAGAGACTTATGGAAATAATCTATTTGGTCTTATAAGTGATCACAATTAGCCCAAGGGAAAATGGTTTCCCTATATGGAACTAAAGCTTACTCGGATTAAAGTACACTTTTTAAGGAACTAACAATCGTTTAAATCGCTACTGTAGTTGGGACTCTCTTAATACCTCAAAAACGGAAATAGTTGCTCAACGTTTTGGCTCAAGGGGCCCAAAAAATGTCCCGCGTAGTCAAAATGGGCGATCAACAGCCAATATGGACACATGGGTACTCAAACTACAGCAAGAGGGTTCTTAGAGCGGCGGTGGAGGGTATTTAAGGTTCGGACTGGACGAACTTAATGACGTTTCTGCTGTTTAAAACCATTAACCAAACCATTAAACCGACGGTTTTGCTATTTTGATTCCTAAATCAAACCATTGTTAGAAAAAAAATGTCAACCCAAAAACCGAAAATATCCATTTTCCATTCCATTTCCGATAAAAAAAAGTGGTTTTATCAAAAGTATTTTTCCATGATTGGTTTTGTTGTACATCTATGTGCAAGTAACTATTATTTTGTATATATACCTAATTTTTTTTTTACTTGTGTCTTTAGATACGTAATATGTTTTGAAATTGTTTTACGTAAATTTGTTGTTTTTAATAAAAATTAATAAAATGAAACAATGTTCATGTTTTGATTAATTATTATTTTGTCCTTGCGATCCAGTAAAACTTACTGGAAAACGGAATTTTTACAGTCCGAAACGATGTATTTGTATTTAGTCGTATTTATTTTGTATTTATTTATTTTCTGTGTGTACTTTTATGGCAATACTTGACATAGTCAGGATATTAACCGCGTTGGTGTTTTTGGATTTTAAATATTTTTTAGCACTTTAATCTAACAATGCGAATGAAATACTTAAAAACCATTTCTAAAATAGTCAGCTTAGAAAAAATAGATAGAAAGATACTTAAAGACAATCCATAAAATATGAATCTAAGAACAAACAAATAGAAAGTTTAAAATTTAACAAAAATCCAACACAACCACACAACTCTTATATTTCCCAATTGATTTACATACGCAATCTCCTACTTTTTGTTCTCAAAGCAATGTGTAAACAAAATCATGGGTGAAACTGTGGACAAAATACATAAATGTATTTATGTCCAATAATAATTAAATATGAATATATTCTAAAACTCATCAAGATGCGGACCATCGTAAAGAAATATGTGCTGCAAAAATTATTTATATTAAATGAATACGGATATTGGTCGACATAAGGTGCAGAAAAACAAGTTAAAACATGAGTTAATGCGGACTTGTACATACCATAGAAAATCGATTATGTTACAAAATCCGAAATTTACGTAAATTGTAAGAAATTCATCAGTTAACTTTACTTGAATTTGTATTTACTGTAGTCCCAAATCCAAGTTTCTTTTTGTTTTGAATTACTAAGAATAAGAACATGTCTGCTAGAATAAACGAAACTCATTAATATAATAAATTATTTATAAAATAACAATAAATTATTTATAAAAAAAACCAATAAATTATTTATAAAAAAACAAGTTCGGCCGTGCCGAACACCGTCACCGGTCTCTTTTCTGTCAGGGTGTGTTTCTTTCCATACCGACATCATTTAAAACAAATGCTATCATTATAGAAGTATTAGTGCACGAGATATTGCCTACCACAGTTTAATTTTTTATTGGCGGGCCACTACCTGTTGTCCAATTTTAAAACAAGATGGTGTATATTAATTACTAATCATTGGTTTTATTTTGTTAAATAAAAGTGCTCATCATTGGTTTCATTCTGTTCAAATTTAATATCGATCGGTCCATTATGCGGCCTTAGATGCGTTTTCCATATAGGGAGTGGTACAGCCGACTTTTTCGCAAGGAGTTGTTTCAATTTATGCTAGCATTATATGTTCCGAATTTCATTGTCATATCTCTACCAGTTCATGAGATATTGTATTTTGAAGTTCAGGGTAGTGTGGGCGTGCCACGCCCCTTGCACAATTTAACTTAACACATTTTATTGAACTCTTGTCTAATTAATTTCAGGGTTGTGTGGACTGTGCCCGGCCCCTTGTCCAATTCTACAATAATATACAGTTTATATCTTAATTAGTTCATGAGATATTGTATTTTTAAGAAAAGGCTGTTTTATCGTTGTTGACCCAGTCGTTGTGAGGGAAAACTATTTACCTTTTGAACCATCTGGCGTATTTTGAACACTAAACGTTTCAGTCAATCAACATATATTTCTGCAAAAATTGCAGCCAATTAGATTTAATAGTAAACAGTAGTGTGCTTTCTACAAACACATAGACAGACGGACAAGGCCAGATCATCTTTGAATTTTACGACGAATCGAAATATATACTTATATGGGGCATTTCATGTCAAGTGACCCAACTTTTAGAATCTTCCGATTGGGATTAAACTTGCACTAAGGTTAGTCCTATTTGATAGTTGTTTTGACACTTAATTTAAATTTTAAGGGCCGATGTTGATTTTGAATAAAACAAAAAATTATTGTCATTTCTTTTTATTTAATATATGATTGAAAATATTCTTTTTATAATGATCAATTATGTATGGAACAAAATATCGGCCAAACTGCCGCCGCGGCCTCCGCGGCACACCTCCATCCGATGGTCAAAATTTTCGATGACGCTGAGTCATAATTGAGGCTCTCTGCCCTTAATGCGCCGAATTATCTCATCCTTTAGCTCTTGAACTGTTGCTGGCTTATCGACGTATACCTTTTCTTTCAAAAAACCCCAAAAAAAGAAGTCCAACGGTGTCAAATTACTTAATCTTTTTTTTTCAAATAACCAACACTCAGGGGATGTCCCCTATACACGCGGTGCATTGCGTTGGCGAGTGGCAACTAAAGGATCGGAGGGGGGAAAGATTAAGTACTGTTTATTGACACTTGTCTTGAACTTCTGGATGTCGCAATTAGTGGGAAACACATTTGCCGGAAGTCGATTTCACATACGGACGAGCGAAAAACGAATTTGATCTGAAGTGTATAGTGCGGTCAACTGGCCAATCGATAACAAACCGGTGTGAATTCCAAGAAAGTCGCGTATCCCTGCCGAACATACTCACGTCAGGAATAAGGCGACAGATGTCTGATGAACACACACCATGCAAGTAACGATAGAACAGCGTCACGCAACCCACATTCCGACGATGCTCAAGGGAAACAATAGAGTTGGATACCCTACTGTCACCTATCAGCACCATCGCTCTCCTTTGAACACGGTCAAGTAGCTCCAAGATGATTTTGGAGCACCTGCCTATATATGGGAGTTGTAGTCCATCTTCGGCCTGATGTATGTTGTATAGATATTTAAAAGATCAGAAGGAGTGAAATATGCACTTGAGTGCTTCTTACGACACTTCGAATACATGTCTCGCTCAACGAGCGTCACTTCTGATTGTTCAATATCCTTACCATCGATAGAAATTGACGATATTGTTAGGTCAGCGAATCGCTTGTGAGACAACAAGCAGCACTGTGTCTTACGCGCATTAAAATCTACTCTATTCACTCGACCTCATTCGAAAATGGCCAGAAAAAGCCAAGTGTGTCATTAATAATTCGCCTTTTGTCGTCAATATCTTGAAGACTCGGCCTACGGTCGAATGAATATGAATGACAGCGATTACTGTCATCTGCGAAAGAGTATATTCGATTCACGGTCTGACCCAACAGATCATCAATGAGAATTAAAAATAAAGAGGGAGAAATAAAGAGAGAGAAAGTAAGCCTATGTTTGTTGGATGAGAACCCATCTACAACAACTCTTATAGTGCGATCTCTAAGAAAGCTGGATATAAAACGAGCGAAAGTAACACCGATAATTTGCAGGATTATTGGCTTCACCCTTTTTAGGGATTGGTTGGACGTACGTCCCGCACGATAAGCAAGGTTGAAGAGGTTGCGTAATGACCGGCTAGCGTCGAGGAGCACTTACACAGGACAAGTGCCGAAATACCATCCGGGCCCGGGGACTTATTTACTTCGAGATTCGAATTTGTCCCGCAAAAGAGCCATTGTTTCGTTAGCTGAGTGGCAAGTGGCACCGTCCTGTTGAAACCACATATCGTCCACATCTATATCTTTCAATTCGGGTCATATAAAGTTCGTTATCATCTCACGATAGCGAACGCCACTCACAGTAATTGCCTGACCAGCCTCATTTTGGAAAAATAAGGCCCGATGATGCCGTCAGCCCATAAACCGCACCAAACAGACACTCTTTGTGGGTGCATTGTTTTTCGACAATCACTCTTGGATTATCATTCGCCAAATGCGGCAATTTTGTTTAATGACGAATACACAGAGGTTCCAATGTGCCTCATCACTAAAGATGATTCTCTTCGAAATTTGATCATCCACTGTTGCTATTTCTTGTCACCATTCTCCCCATTAATGATGACCATGGTTCAAATCGAGTTAGTCTAAAATTGAAAAATATCAAATGAAATGCGGAAACAAACTTGACTTTTAGCTATTTTTAGAAATTTTATTGAAAACAAATTAATTTTTTTTTTTGCAAAATAATTTTTTTCAATTTTTTGGCTAAAAAGAAAGTTTCGGTCTTATTCTTTAAGAGAATTATGGCCTCGTAGTAGAATGCGTCCTTATTGTCTATCAACAAAAACTGTTTTGTAATTCAAAACAACGTTTTTTCAACTTACTTATATACTGAGAATCTTATACTGAGAAACTAGACAAATTAACCTTTCCAGCAGTATGTGACATGCCAAAATAAAATTGTATTCCCTCGTTTTATAATACCCACTGTCTGTCCACCTAAATTATATTTTTTTTTGCATTTTCCTCTACTTTTGTTTTTAAGGTTTTTTAATTTTTTTCATAAAACAGGGATTAACCGGCTCAATACCACTTGCATCTATACTCGTACATAAATAGAAGACAAGTTTTTAACAAAATGGAAAAGTGACATTGATTTTCGTGGCTGCATACTGTTTTTATCATGATTTCGGCTCCGTGACAACCCTCTTCAAAAAGTTTCGCAGTAATTGTTGAAATTAAAACCGAACTCTATAAGACCAGGCTCTTTTTTTAAATAAGTTTTTTCGTCCCACCCTATTATATATGCTATATCCGGTTCCTACAGTATTTCAGGTTTTCCAGCTACAGTATTTTAGGTTTTCCAACTGAAATGACGAAGTGAATATACCTTCTTTACTATGATGGAGGGTATAATTACAAAAAAAAACAATAATTTAAATAACAAATCAATTTAATAGTGGAATGGTTTTAGTGTAACCCAACTGATTGTGATCTAAAACAAAAACTCAGGACATATACATACCTTATGCAAAATATATATATCTTTTTGTATATGCATTTGAATTTTACATTTAGAATTGACAAACTACAAGAAAAGAAAGAATATTTTTATATTTGCATCATTGTGTCTTGAATGATTATACTTTATACGTGTATTACGTTCGTATACCTACGACCAGCGGCGGAATGGAGTTGAGCTTCTTGAATAGAATTTCATGTTTCTTTTTCATTCTATTTTCACGTAGACAGGTCTTCCTTATAAAGTCTGGGCTTTGGCTGCTGTAATAGTACCTATATATGTATGCACCCGTTCACTTTTAAATAGTGTTCTCCTTCAATAAAAAGTCTACAGATAACGTTATAACTCCTACAAACATAATGTGGGTTTCAAGAAGAAATAAAATGCATTTAGTTCAACGTTATGGCAGAGAGTTTAGCCTTATTATAAAGAAGTGGGTTTGACATTATGTTTTAAAAATGATTTCGGGCAAGTGGCCGCCGCGGCTGACTCAACTAAATTCCAGCCGAGAGGCCGACCTTTCGACCACTTTTTGCAGCATTTGTGGCCGCATGTTAGCAATATCGCGCCGAATATTCTCTTCCAAGTGGTCAAGCGAGTTGGGCTTATCTACGTAGACAAGCGACTTCACATAACCCCACAAAAAAAAGCGGTCTTAAATCGCACGATCTTGGAAGGCAAAGCCACAGGCCCTCCACGCGGGATAATGCGCTCAGCAAAAGATTCCTTCAATAAATTTATTGTTTAGTTTAGTTTAGTTGGCATGTAGCGCCTTCTTGTTTGAACCAAAGGTCGTTCTCATCAACATCCTCCAATTAAGATACGAAAAAGTCATTAATCGTGGCTCTATAGCGTTCCCCATTAACAGCTTCATTTTTGAAAAAATGTGGAACAATTATTCTCGCTGCTCATAGAGCACACCAAACAGTGACTTTTAGATTATGCAAAAGCATCTCAACAATGGCTTGTGGATTTTCATTTCTCCAGATGCGACAACTTTGGCTGTTAACGTACCTATTTAACCAAAAGTGAGCTCCATCGCTTGTACAAATCAGGATCGATGCCATCTCGTTTTGAGCCCATTCGCCACGATTTGCAAACGTTGTTTCGGAGTGTGTTAGTCTATTTTTTATGAAATGGCAAACCCAATTGAGCATAAATCAAGTGGCAGCAGTCAAAATGACCAACTCCTAGAAAATATGGCCAGATTGAAGAGGTTGTAGAACCAGGGTTAGTTAGGTTCTACCCGGTATGGGTCAAGTTTACCAGGATAGTGTTGGTCGCTTGAAACAGACCAAGAAAAGATTGCAATTAGATGAGATTTAATTGATGTCAATTAGGGAGAACTTAAGGTCTTTATGAAATCCTATTAGGTGTTACAAACATCACTAATAAATCATGGTACCCTGTATCACCCTGTGGAGTTGGATGTAAATATAAATTTGGATTTCCAACTCCGTGCTGATAAGAAGGTTTGATTAAAATCGTGTCCTTATTCTTTGAGTATGTCATCTAAACAGCCGGTAGAATCAAAGACCGAACTCTCTGAACAAAAACACATATTGTTGCGGTGACTGCCTCAGGCGCAGTCGAGTGCTTGTTTTGGGTCAGTCCAGAAGAGTGTTTGTTTTGGGTCAATCTAGTACAGTCATACCAACCACCATCTCATGGACAGGATGCCTCAGCCCAGACTGATCAGGTACGATCTTCATGATCTAGAGAGAGAGAGGGAGAGGTTCAAAACTATCAGGCAGATGTGAACGACATTCATGCTGGTGAAGTCTTAGTCTTAGTAGCCAGCTATAGCGTGAATATTTAAATGGCTTGTTTGCTTCTTCTGGATATCGAAGCGTACCCCTTGACATTACTTCAAAGCATAAACATTACTTCAAAGCATAATATATTATTGTTACAACAACTACAACTAACCTCTCTGTTCGTGTAAGAGTGGAGAACTGATCCTTAAACCGGGCCTGATATCTGCTCGGCTTACCCCGTCGTTGCGTCCCTGCGATATGTCCATTGGTTTTCATAGGTTATACGAGTATGCAGCAGAAAACTATAGAGGACAACTAATATTACGAGTATATCATATTTTATAAAACAGAAAAAAGAAATGCTTGACAATAAATTTGAATAAAATTATGCAAAATGTACTCATATTAGTTCATGCAAAAAAGGTAATTTTTTATGGGTTTTATATCCTTGTTATTGTTTAGTTGTTTACCATCTTAAAAGAGTTGGTCAATGGTTTGTACGAATACACTATGACAAATATTGATAGATGTACCAAATTAAATACCAGGTATGTAAATCAAAAGTGCGAAATTTCTGGGTAATATCGATCTTTAACTAAAATAATCTAGCGCAGTTACTGGACGCCCAATTGCCAAACATTTTAGTAATGCGATACTCATGTTTGTAGCAAAATATTTGATCGGTTTGAAGTCTACAAAACTTAAAGCTTCAACTTACTGCAATCTAAGATAGTCAGCCCACAATGAAAAGTATAGCTTTTTATTGTTTCTCGTTAATCAAAACGTGCGTAGTGGTTGGCAATAAAATATATTTTTGAAATAAATCTCTTATTTCTTTAGTGCTCATCAAAAATCCATTACAGAGCTATAGGTAAGTTGACAAAAACATGTTTATACCTTGAGCTATAATATTTGTCCAAAGTTTGCAAACATTGCTTGTTAAGAAATAAAAGGTGGTTAAATTTTTAGGGCCGATGTTGAATGTGCACCACACCTACACGTCAAGCTTTTTGCTGCATCTCGTTTAATAGTTCTCAATTTCAGACTAACTAAATTTGAATAATGGAAAAATATACGAAAAATCAATGCACCCACAAAGAGTGACTGTTTGGTGCGGTTTATGGGCTGACGGCATCATCGGGCCGTACTTTGTTCTCCAAAATGAGGCCGGTCAGGCAGTTACTGTGAATGGTGTTCGCTATCATGAGATGATAACGAACTTTATATGACCCGAATTGAAAGATATAGATGTGGAAGATTTGTGGTTTCAACAAAACGGTGCCACTTGCCATACAGCTAACGAAACAATGGCTCTTTTGCGCGACAAATTCAATGGCCGTGTTATCTGACGTCGTGGCGATGTTAATTGTCCGCCAAGATCATATAATTTAACACCGTTGGACTTCTTCAATAAGCCAGCAACAATTCAAGAGCTAAAGGATGAGATAATTCGGCACATTAACGGCATAAAATCTCAATTATGCCTCAGCGTCATCTAAAACTTGGACCATTGGACGGAATTTGGACCGAGGTCGCAGCGGTCATTTGGCCGATATTTTGTTCCATACATAATTGACCTATACTAATATTATCATAATAACAAGTAAAAATGTCAAGTTTGGCTGTGCCGAAATTTTGGTACCCTTAACCAGATTCCCAAATAAAACCAAATTTGGTGCGGAAGTGTGTTCTATATAGAAATCTTTATGTGCAAAGTTTCATTTCGATAGGTCAAGCTTGTGGTGAGTTATAGTCATATTATTTCTCAAAGCCCACGAGACCGTTTGTGGGGGAGGTACCAGTAGGACTTTTCCGATCTTAACAGAATTTGGCGCAGAGGTTTGTTCTATATAAAAATCGTTATGTAGAAAATTTCTTCTCGATAGGTCAAGTTTGTAGTGAGTTTTTCAAGGCCCATGAGACCGTTTGTGTGGGAGGTACCAGTAGGGCCTTTCCGATCTTAGCCAAATTTAGCGCAAAAGTCTGTTCTATATATAAATCTTTATGCCGAAAATTTCGTCTCGATAGGTCAAATGTGTGGTGAGTTATTGTCATATTATTTTTCAAGGCCCATGAGACCGTTAGTGTGGGAGGTACCATTAGGACTTTTCCGATCTCAACCGAATTCAGCATAGAAGTGTGTTGTATATAGAAATCTTGATGTGTAAAATTTTATTTCGAAAGGTCAAGTTTGTGGTGAGTTACAGTCATATTATTTCTCAAGGCCCATAAGGCCGTTTGTATGGGAGGTACAAAAAATGGCTCAATCTAAACCATTTTTACATAGATGATTGCGCCTATATAGAGATTATTATTTGGAAAATTTTAGTGATTTTGCTTAAGAAACTGGACGGATATTTCCAAATAAAAAACTAATTTTTACGAGGTAGTGTCGGTTGAGGGTCTCCAACACCAACTTCCCATAGAGCTATGTAGCCCATTTTCAATACTAACCATGCTAGGTTAACTGCACATGTTTGTGCCAAATTTCAGCTCCCTAGCTGTTTTCGTGCAGGCTCTATCTTGTTTTCAACAGACGGACAGCCAGGCAGCCGGACAACATGGCTAGATCGTCTTAGAATTTTACGAGGATCAAGAATATATATACTTTGTTGGGTCTCCGATGATTATTTCAAGGTGTTACAGACAGAATGACAAAACTAATATACCCTCCATTGTATGGTGGAGGGTATAAAAAGGAATGCCAATAATTTCCTAAATAATTTGTGTTTTATTAAAAATCAACATCGGTCCTTAAAATTTAAAATGCTTGACAAAAAGATAGCCCTATCCGATTTGGATGGCATTTGACATATGGCCTATTAATACTTAGAAACTACCAATTAAGGAGTAGGGGTTTTGATCCACAGATATGGTACTATTTGTAGTTAACATAACCTCTAAAATAAAAACTGAACTTAGTTGATATTTCGGCTACATTCATGATCCACTTTAAGTTGCTTTAAGATCCAAAATAAAGAGTGGTTTAATGTCGAAGTAAGGGGGAAAAGTTGCCTGTCATTACTACGTCGAAAGGGTACTAAAACCTAATTAACTGACATCGCCCAATCCTTACCAGGAAAATTCTTCGAATCTTAAGTTGTTCATGCGGATGACTTGTCAAAGAACATAGAGCAATTCGTAAGCTCTGGGCCAGGGCAGCGAAATTTCCGCATTATTTTTGCTGAAAAATATCCTTTTTAATTACCATTTTGGCCACAATCAAAGATTTTTTGAATGCCTGTCATTTTTACGTCAAAAGGATTTCAAACCTAATAAATCAACATTGCCCAATCCTTACCAAGAAATGTCTTCAAATCTTAAGTTGTTCATGCGGATGACTTGTCAAAGTTCATACAGCAATTCGCAAGCTTTGGGCCAGGACAGCGAAATTTCCGCTTTATTTTTGCTCACGGATATTCTTTTTAATTACCACTTCGACAACAATCAAAGATTTTTCAATTTTTGTATTTTGCAACATATCAAAGTTGCCAATGCCATGCTGCAGTCTAAATATTTATTAAGGTTTGCCATTTAATCATGTATTGTTTCAAGCCTGTCGAACTAGTATTATATTGTTAAGAAATATTATCGAAAGACCCGCTTAGGTTCAATCCTGTCCTACTTTGGTAAATATTTAGCACGTACGCTCTTTAGAACACTTAATTGATTGAACACTGCTGTGATTGAAGCAAATATAATCGACAAGGGTACAACTTAGTATCACTGCAACCACAAAGATTGACAGTTTGGTGCGGTCAATGGTATAGCACCATCATGAGGCCTTATTTCTTTCGAAATGACAAGAAGACATTGCAGCGTTTATGGTAAAGCGTAATCATCAGGCCTAACTTTTTTCGAAATGATACAGTAGACATTGCGGTGTATTTGAAAAAAAAATGTTTGGAAATAAGTCTCCTTATTCTGTTGTTGTTCTCGTAGAAGCATGAAATTACATACAGTTACTAGTAAGCTAAATTCAATTTTATATAAGCATATTTGGGTGATTCTGAGATTATGGGCCAATTTCGACAACATTTTTGAAATTCGAATTTAATATTTACTTCAGGTAGATGTCTTAGTTCTAAGAAAGAATAGTCATTTTTAAATGGTACACATCAAAATTTTAATTTTTAACGGAATCATGCAACAATTTAAAAATATGACCTCCAGGGTAGTGACTCATTGAACAGAGAAATGAAGAAGACAATAAAATATATAGAATTTTTTCTCTATAATCAACAAATTCATTTTAATTCAGTTATTTTTTAAAAATAATAAAAGAAAAAATCTATTAATCGTCATTCCCCAGTGAAAAATTTTGGCAGGGGAATGATGAATTTCTACAATTTCCCCCTGAAATGTTTATTTAAGTACTTGCCCGTACAAAATTGACTTGAGCTGGAAGTTTATGCTTGCAATAAACACTTGCAAAATTATAAAAAGTATTAATTATCTTTTATAAAAACAACACAAGGGAATGACCAACTTAAGTGTGAACGTTCGTAACGAGTGACAAAACACTACTTACTTAATTTTAATAAGACTGTTGACGATAAAACTATTAGATGTGCACCCACCTCAAGTAATGTTCAATCATATTTTAGTTGCTTGAAATCAGGATTGGTTTGGAATTTGAATTTTAGCGACTATTCGATTTTACAGGGGAATACTGTGTATTTTCAGGGGCAGAAAATAAACATCCATAAAAATATAAATTAAATAAAAAACTATAATCGTTAAAGGCAACAAAATTAATTGAATATTATTTTTTACTATGGACTGCTTTTATTAAATAAATAATTAATATTTTTGTAAAAAGTTGAGAAAATTTCAATTGAGAGTAGTGCTAGGGACAACCAGGGTAATGATATTTGAACACTTCGATAGGAAATTTTTTTGAAGAACCAATAATTTTTAAAAAAAAAAAACAATTTAAAAACTTTAAAGGTCCTATAAAGATTTATTGTATAGTAAATAATAAAGTAGTATAATAATAAATAAGTATTTTATTTTTCCCGTTTGAAACAACCATGGACAACAAAGTGGCCCATAATCTCAGAATCAACCATTTATACTTCGAACCAGAATAGGCTTGAAGTTGCTTGGCAAATTGAAAAGCTTGACAGAATCACAGTTTTAAACTGGTTTGGATGATTTCTTGAAAAGCGCCTTTTTAGTATCTCCTACAGTTTACGAGTTATGCATAATCAAAATTTATTTTCCAAATTTCCCCCATTTTTAGGTAGTATTTTTCATATAGCACTAAAAGTTTTCCAAAAAAATTCTACATAACACAGTTTAAAATTTGGAATAATAGTATTACTCGTAATGCAGTAAATTATTAGAATCGTTTAAACTTAAAATTTAAAAAAAAATAAATTGTTTTAATTTTTTTTAGCTCGTTTGTTTTATTTCGGTCCTTAGTTTTGAACAGAAATTATCCGGCTCGAGACCTCTTGCATCTTTATTTAAATAGAAGACAAGTTTTTAACAAAATGGGAAAGTGACATCGTTTTTCGTGACTGAATACTGCTTTTATCACGATATCGGGTCCGCGACGACATTCATCAGAAAGCTTTGTAGCAATTGTTGAAATGAAAACTGAACTCTTTAAGACCAGGTTCTCACCAAACGTATGCAAATTACTATTGTTAGTCTCACTTTCAAGTTTTCTTTACACAAATGACCACGAAAATACAATTCAATCTTACTCGTACCACCTTTACACAGACTCCACATTGAGAAGCATCATTAGGTATCTACACACCTCTACACAGGCCCCACATTGAGAAGCATCATTGTGTTTCTTTAACAACGTGTGTTGTTCTGTCACAAAAATCAATGTAAAAAAAATCCTACTATTGGGAGGACTATTTGAGAAACGTTGGAATAAGTGTATTGAGCTAAAAGAAGTTGATGATGAAAAATATTTGTTCGGTCAGAGTTCTGTACGACAATCGACAAATGTTTCGATGTCTTACCGAGCTCGTAACGAAAAACATATGAGAGAGTTTACACGAATTCTGAACTACTTCTCTAAAAAACTCTCAGACAAACCGAACACAATTCGTAACGATTTCAGTAAGAATTCTCGATAGAGTTCACATATTGTTCAGAATTGTCTGATATCAGACATTGTCGGCAAATTTGGTTTACTGGGCAGGTACATATACCTCATAGCTTCAAATGTTATTAGAACGATGTTAAACGACTTTTTGTTTTAAGAGCTTGGCAACAGTGATATATCTAAGTTGCGGTTCTAATAAGAGGCCACTAGTAGAGCATCCATAACCGAAACCTGGCTTTAAAAAAACTATAAAGTAACTCTATAAAAATATAAACTTTTTTGTAGTTTGGTTGACGTTCCCTAGTTTAAAAACCTGACCAATTTAAACATGGCTATATGTGACAGTGCATAGAGAAAGGCACCTAAGGGTAAAAAATCAATTTTCACTTTTTTTTTGATGTGGACCACATATGAGCATCGAATGAGACCGATCCCATGCCGCAAAAGTGTTCCCTCCCAGAGATATGCGCGTTTTATGAAAGTGATGGTACACCAAAAATACACGTATTTAAATCTTTAAAATGGCTCTCCTGAACAAAACTGGTTTTTACCCTTAGGTCCCTTTCTATTTTGCGCGTCACATATGGCTACTAAAACACAAATTTAAATATAATGTTATTTTTAGAATATGGGTAAATTTAGAGCTGTTCCAGGGCACTATTAATTTACTTTTCATTCGGATACGAATTTCCATTCATAGACTCCATTCATCGGCTAGTGCCGGGTGTTTGCTTGTAAAAAAATCCGACAGTCATTTTTTTCAAAACTCGGTTATGAAAAAAATCAAAATGGTTTCTAAAAACCCCGGATTTAAAACTCTGCGTTCCTTGTTTATTTTACTTGTAAATGTTTTTTAAAAGCCCTCCATGCTGACATTTTATACGCTCCATTATGGGGTGGAGCTTATATTCATCTTGTCATTTAGTTTGCAACTTTCGAAATATTGACTAGCGACCACATTAAATATATACGTTGGAGAGCCTTGACTCGTTTGAAATGTTTAAGAGGGAATTACAAAATGTATTTGTTCCAGTACAGCATCCGTAGCTGGACTACTAATAAATTGAAATTATTCTACTTATACGAGTACGAGGGCGACCGCAAACTAACTGGCCTGGCACATTTTCTGTTTTACCAGCAACTTTTTTTTTTGTTTTTAAAAGCAATCTTTTATAAGCCATCTGTCAAAATTTCCGAAATATTTAATGATTATTTTGTTTGTTACAGGTGATTGAAGTAATCAAGTTTTATAATTTTTGAAAAATAGAAAATAAAGAGTTTCGTGCGGTAATTAAACACTTTTATATGGAAGGATATACGCCACAATTAATCAAAGATGAATTGGATTCTGTTCATGGTGATAATGCACCATCATACTCCACCGTGAAATCCTGGGTTCAACAATTTAAAATGGGTAGTTCAAGTACGAATGATGAACAACGCTCTGGAAGACCGAAAACTGCTACTTCTATTGAAAACATTAGAAAAATATATAATGAAGTGACTAAAGATAGACGAATAAAGCTCAGAGAACTTGCTGATATTGTTAAAATACACGAAAAACAAGCTTGGAGTATTTTACATGATGAACTCCACATGAAAAAGCTATCCGCAAGTTATGTGCCACGTTTGTTGACTTTGCCCCAAAAAATCGTCCGTTGGACCAATTCCGAGGAGCTTTTTGCGATTTATCAGCGTAATCCAATAGAGTTCTTGCACTGATTCATAACTGTTGATGAAACATGGATCCATCACTACATCCCAGAATGCAAAGAACAGTCAAAACCATGGATAGAAGCTAGTAAAAGTGGTCCCAAGAAGGCGAAAACTGTTAAGTCAGCAGGAAAAGTAATGGTTACAATATTTTGGAATGCAAGGGGTATAATATTTATTAATTATCTTGAGAAAGGAAAAACTATAAATAGTGAATATTATTGTGCATTATTGGATCGGTTGAGTGAAGAAATCAAGATAAAACGACCGCATTTAGAAAAAAAAAGTTCTTTTTCATCAAGATAATGCTCCTTCACACACTGCATTTTTAACTCAACAAAAACTGGCCGAATTACGATTTGAAATTGCTCCGCATCCACCATATAGTCCAGATTTAGCTCCTTATGATTATTTCTTGTTTCCAAATTTAAAAAAAATTTCTCGGTGGCAAAAAATGTTCGTCCAATAGCGAGGTTATTGCTGAAACTGAGGCATATTTTGAAGGTCTTGAAAAATCTTATTTTTCGGATGGAATTAAAAAACTTGAAAAACGTTTGATGAAGTGTATTGAGTTGGAAGGAGATTATGTTGAAAAATAAATAATAATAATTCAAAAAACGGTTCTTTTTATGTTAGACCAGTTACTATTAAAATGCGATTTAAATAAAATTATTCGCTAATTATATTTTAGATTTTACACATTTGACCTAATAAACGTGTTAAGTTAGTTTTGATATTTATGTGCATGCTGGATATATAGGGCGATCAATCTTGACGAATTTTTTCCATTGGTGTTCTTTTAACAAATTGCGCGTGAGTCTTGATAAACTTTATTTTTTTTCTTTTCAGTATCGTTTGTCATTTTATCATGGAAAGACTTACACCGCGAAAGCCACGGTTTAGTGCGGTTTATGGGCTCTGTAAAACATTGGTCCGTATTTTTTCTTATTTGTAACGGGTGATAGATCTAGAGGTATTTTTTTTTATTGGGGTTTTTTACAATTACACGTGAGTTGTGTTAAAGTTTATTTTCTTCCTTTTCATTATTGTTTGCAAGTGTGAAATGAAAAAAACGATATTTTCAAAACGCTCCGGTCACTAGGGATTAGCCGCATCTTCGTCTACCGATGCATAAAACTGTTTGAGGAGACTGGATGTGAAAAGGACCGCAACCGGTCGGGCCGCCCACGCTCTGTTCGAACACCGCATGTCATCAAAGCCGTTAAATCAAGAATTCACAGAAATCTGCCCCGAAGACAGAAAATCATGGCCCATGAGATGAATATCACGCAAAAGTTCATGAGTCGAATCATTAAAAAAGATTTGGGATTTGGGGCTTTCAAAAGACGTACCGGACATTTATTGACTGCAGCTTTAAAAAAATAGGATTGAAAAATGCAAACGTCTTTTGGTGAAGCACGCTGATAACTTGCACAGAAAAAATTTGTTCACCGATGAAAAAATTTTTCCCATAAGGAAAAATTTAACAAGCAAAATGATAGAGTGTATGCACGGTCATCTAAGGAGGCATCTGAACTGATCCCAAGGGTGAAAAAGGTCATCACCCAGCTTCAGTCATGGTTTGATGGGGCGTCTCTTACGATGGGGTCACTGACCTGCATTTCTGCGAACAAGGAGTCAATACATCGGCCAAAGTTTACCAAAATACCGTTTTGGAAGCTGTTGTGAAGCCTCTTAACAATTCCCTGTTTTAAAACAAGCCATGGACATTTCAGCAGGATTCTGCGCCGGCCCATAAGGCTAAAACGCCCCAGGCCTGGCTTCGAAACAATTTGCCAGCGTTCATTTCCTCTGAAGAATGGCCCTCAGGCAGTCCAGATCTGAACCCATTGGATTACAAATTGTGGATGGTTTTAGAGGACAATGTTTGTCACAAAAGATAGTCCAACATTAGATCTCTAAAGACTGCTTTGGTTCAAGCTGTGGCCAATTTCCCAATGGACGAGGTTCGTGCAGCTATTGACGATTGGCCAGTGCGACTTAAGGCGTGTGTAAAGGCAAAAGGCGGACATTTTGTATAATTAGATTCTTTTTGGATACAATATACACCAATAAATATACTAAAAAATATTTGATCCAAAAACATTCAGTACTTTTTCTTTTCAGCATAAAACGTGTGTAACAGTATTTATGTCCCTACTAAGTAGATTGATCATCCGCTCTAAAAGGTTGGCACCGTTTTTAGTTCTATTTTCTTACAGTTTCTAGTATGTTTTTATACTTTTGCCGCTGATCACTAGGCGAAACTAGTAAATTTGGTTCATTGATGTACTTTTTCTAATACTTATGATAGTTTGTTTATGTCTGTAGAAGTATCCCAGCAAGGATTTTAATTAGCATCATGAGAACGAGCCAAATTTTGTGGTTTTCAAACATTAACCCTATGCGAGCCGCTATTGCTATAAACCGGTTGTGCTGTCGTTTTATGGTTAAATGGTAATAAAATATTTTATATTTCTTTGGCTGTTGTCTTTTTTTATTCATAAACGTAGAATCCATGAATACATTTCCTTTAAATTGTATGTTCTCATAGACATACATAGTCGTACGTTCAGTATAATGTATATGTTTAACCGAATGTCGGTTGTTTATGGTTTATGATTGCCTATTTGCATAATACTACGAATGGTTAGTATACGTACGAACATACGTACGTACGTACATATCTATAAAAGTACTGCTCTTGGTATGGCTGTTTTCGTGTATGTCTATTTGGCATTTGTATTATGGTTTACAACATACATTTACATGTTTACATTTATCAATACCAAGTTTGCATTTTTTCAAAACAAAAAAAACACAAAAAGGAACTGGAATAGGAAACGTAAAATATCGTAATAATAATACTCGTAATATCTTGTTATGTAATCTTTTACTATGTGTAGATAAAGTTGTTTAGTTGTGCTGCTATTAAATTTGATAACATCTCAAACACTTAAGATCTGAGTGATGGAAATGAACGCAATCAATGACAGCTGCATGAAATTAGCTTTAAATGTTACTACAGGGTGGAGCGCGGAAATTTTCTTATTTGGAAATGCAATAAAAAGTTATGAACCTTAGAAAAATTCAATTTATATTCTAATTATATTAAACGGAAAGGGAATTTTTAAAAGACATGGTTTTAAAGAGTGTATCTTGCAAATGTCGACCAACGCTATCCACACACTGCTCCATAAGTTTTCATGAGCTTTAACAAGCATTTCGACTGATATTCCGTCAATTTCAGCCTCAATATTCTTAATTAATTCTTCTTGGGACGGTTGATATACACCTTCGAGTTCAGGAAACGCCAAAGGAAACATACGCATGGGACTATGTCTGGGAGCGTGCCGGCCAGTTCACATCACCCCTCAAAGAGATAAGCCATCCAGGAACCATTTGCCTCAATCAATTCATGGTAACCCTCGCTGTGTATGCAGTGGCACCTTCCGGTTGAAACCATGTATCCTCTTTTTGCATTGCCTTAAGAGCCGGCTGAAAAAATCCAGGAAAAGCCATGAGCAAGTGATTTCTTCCAAGCAGAGCGTTACGTAGATTGCAGTACTGCTGCTCTAACTCTCTCGATGTTTTGTGGTTTGTATTCCTTCTCTCAGGTCCTCTTCGTACACATGTCACATTTCCTGCTGTTCTCAATGAAGTTACCCAATTTACAATTGATTGCCGTCCAGGAACACGTCCGCGTGGGGGAACAGCGAATCGTAAACGAAATGCACGATGCACGGCAATGATCGAAAAATACGTTTCGACACATAATGACCTCTCCTCACATGTAACTGAAAGGCTGACGTATCCAAATCACCCACCAGCCACTATAAGCCACTCTCCACTCTCTTCGACTAACAGTGCCGCCACAGCCTGAAGTGCAAAAAGCTAATTACCGCAGTCTAGCCTGTATTAAAGGTAAAACTGATAGGCTATTATAAACCGCACACCAAAATAGGAAATGCTGTAGGAACGAGTAAGTTCAGTCAGGATGAAGTTTAGCTACCCTTCTACATGGATTTCAGTCCAGACTTTCATATAAACAAGCCTACTTAACGCTCGGCATTTAATATACTTTGCATACTCATAACCTTATGCCGTCCTTAAAAACGTGAACGCTTTTCAGAAGTACCTTTAGTCCCCTAAAGAAAACTTTTCCCCACTGTCCGATATTGCCCATTTTCAATCCCAAAAGTCTAATCACCATACGTTATCATCAGACAAATTAAAAAAATTGACCGTTCTCAACAGACACATGGGCGGGCATGGCAAGATCGTTTAAAATTTTACGATGATCAATAATAAAGTATATAAGTATACGGGTTTTCCGTTAAGGACAGAACAATTTTATATATAGGGCGATCCATCTAGAGGTATTTCAGGTTTTTCAGAACAAAATAAAATAAAATTTTAAATCAAATGTGGAATCTTTATTGGTAATTTGAAAGGACATTTTATTGCACTTATTTTTTGAAAATAATTTTCTTCAAAAGTTGGCAACTGTATTATGGAAATGAGCGTTCAGTGAGAAACGGGGGGATCCGCTATTTTCGACCAAAATTATGTTCAGTGATGAGGCCCATTTCTGGCTCAACGGCAAAATAAACAAAATTGCTGCATTTGGGCTGAAAAGCAAAAGAAGAGGTTAAGAAGTGTCATTATACCGAGAGAAAACAACGGTTTGGTGCGGTTTATAAGCTGGTGGGATCGGTGCATATTTTTCCAAAAATGATTTGATAACCGCGAATGGTGCTCGCTATCGCGCCATGATATCGATCTTTATGCTATCTGAAATTGAAGCCCGTTATCTTGACAACACTTGGTTTCAACAGGACGGTGCCACTTGCCATACTTAAACAATGGATCTATTGAGAGGTAATTTCGAAAAACAGCTAATTTACGTTTTTGGCAGGTGAGTTGGCTGCCTAGATCGAGTGCTATCACAGCTTACGACATTTTTCTTTGAGAAACGTAAAGTCAAAGTCTATGCTGACAAACCAGCTACGATTCAGGTTTTGAAAGCTAACATTACGCGTGTCGTATAAGCCATACCGATTGAAATGCTCGAACGAGTCATCCAAAATTGGACCCTCAGAATGGAAACCCTGAGGCGAAGTTGCGGCCAAGATTTGAAGGATATTATATTCAAAAAATAAATGCCATAAAGGGTCCTTTCAAATTACCAGTAAAGATTCCACACTTGATTTGAATTTTTAAATTTTTTTTGTTCTGAAAAAATACCTTTAGATGGATCACCCTATATTAATAAAACACAGAATATTAGAGATATACTGCTGTTCAATTTTATTCCATTTAGTGCAAATCTTAAATTTAAGGAATAAGTTCGATTTCGGTCATACGACCACCACGAGTCCGTGTACATCGATCTATATTTTGGATTCAAATACTTGAAGTACACTAAAACATAAAGACCGTCATGTCGTTTTGTCGATAAAAGAGCGGAAAAAATTAAAAACGATTTTTCGGACAAAATGTTATTTGGCAGAGATATTTCGATTAGTTGTCATTCCTCCTAATAGAGGGCGGTTCGGAAAGTTCTTAGCCTATCAATGAAAGAGAATAGTTAGTTTTTCAAATTTTTTTTTGCATTTTTCAATATAATCTCCTGAAACTTCAATACACTTAGTCTAACGCTTATCTAGCAACTCTATCCCTTGATTAAAATAGTTTTCCTCAAGGTCTTCAAAATAGTGGTTTACAACTGTAATTGCATCTTCATTTGAGGTAAAACGCTTGCTAGCAAGGAATTTTTTTAGATTTGGGAACAGGTAAAAGTCACTGGGAGCTAAATCAGGAGAATAAGGTGGGTGGTCAAGCAAGTCGTACTTTAATTCGTTGAATTTAGCCATTGTTAAAACACTCTCGTGCGCTGGTGCGTTGTCTTGATGAAAAATTATTTTTTGTGTTGTAAGCCTGGACGTTTTTCTCTAATTTGTACTTTTAATTGATCTAAAAGGTTGCAATAGTACTCTGAATTTATTGTTTTACCCTTTTGCAGATAGTCAATCAAATAAAAATACCTTTGAAGTCCCAAAAAATCGTTGCCATAACCTTACCAGCCGATTGAATTGCTTTTGCCTTCTTGGGGCACTTCCTCTAGCTTCAGTCTATTGTTTGGATTGTTCTTTTGTCTCTGGAGTATAGTGGTGGATCCATGTCTCATCAACAGTTATGAAACGACGCTTAAAGTCCACTTTATTCCGCTGAAAACGATCCAAACAAGCTTGAGAAATGTTCATTCTTATGCGTTTTTGGTCGACTGTTAACAAGTCAGGCACCCCTCTTGCAGAAAGCCTTTTCATCTGTAGGTCTTCATGCAAAATTAAATGGACTCGATCATTTGAGATGCCCATGATATTAGCTATTTTGCGCACTTTTATTCGTCGATCATTTAATACCATATCATGCACTTTGGCTACAATTTCAGTTGTTGTTGCTGTTTTCGGACGTCCACTACGTGGTTCATCTTCAATGCTTGTACGACCACGTTTAAATTCAGCAACCCAATTTTTTACTGTTGCATATGAAGGAGCACTTTCACCTAACACATTTACCATATCATTATGAATTTCTTGTCCCGATAAACCTTTTTATGTAAATATTTAATGACACCACGCATTTCTAATTTTTCCATTGTAAAAAAATCGCGGATGCGTCTTTTGTGAACACCTGTTTCTATATGAAGGAGTTGCCAGATCAAAACAAAATTTAACATGTGTTCATAGCAGAGATGGAAGTTTCCAAAACACTTAACTTTTTTTTGTTTATACCGCGCTTTGTGCTAGGCTAAGAAGTTTCCGAACCGCCCGTATCATGAAAAAGCAAATATGATGTTTTTTTCAGGAGAAAAAGGACCTACGAATTATCTCCTAGTTGGCTTCTGTGACAGAAATCGCTACACAGAAGCCAAATACGAGTTAATTCGTAGGTCCTTTTTCTCCTAAAAAAAACATCATTTTTGCTTCCTATAATATTTTGTTTTATAGTGTTTATAATTTATTATAATTTTATTATTATTTTCTTTCTTTTTAGATTTATAAACATTCTCTAAATTTATTGTTATAATTATCAAGAACCCAAAATGGATAAGAAAGGGTCACTGTGAAATTGAGTACAACGCAAATGTAATTGTTTCAGAATATGACGGAATTTTCAGCGATGATAGTAACGACATTTATGAGTCTTCTGGTAGTGAAGGAACCTGAAGACGGGTCCGAACCTGATGATAATGACGATGATCTCCAAGTTCTCAAATGAGAATGATGATTTGTGGACAGAAGTTCAACACAATCCAGATTTATTTCTTTTTGAAGAAAATGTTGGTGTGAAATTAGATACATCAAATTTTTCTGTACAAATGCTGGTGGACGCAAATGCTGCAGAGATGAAAGTTTTTATTCCACTTTTATTGCAAATGACACTTTGTACTTTTCCAACAATAGAACATTACTGGAGCACAAACAAGCTATATAATGTAAACTTTTGGCGCTCACATATGAGCCGAAATCGATTTCAGTTGCTACTTCGTTATTTTCATTGGGTTGATAACTCAAACGAATCTACCGACAGATTATACAAGGTGAGACCAATCCTAAATTATTTCAACAATGTTATGCGTGAAAGCAATGTACCAAGTAAAAATATTTGTATTGACGAATCCATGATGGTATGGCGTGTAATATTGCTTTTCCGCCAACACATAAAAAATAAAAAAACACAAATATGGCATCAAACTATATGAACTATGTGAGTCCGACGGTCGTGTAATTAAAATGAAAAGTTACAGCGGAAAATCTGAGGAAACTACCAATAATGTAGGTCATACTGCTGACGTTGTTTTACATTTACTTGAGGACTATCTCGATAAAGGCTACGCGCTTTACATGGATAATTTTTATAATTCAGTTAGTCTTACAAAACTGTTATATACACGAAAAACTTATGTGTGTGGAACCCTGCGAAGTAACAGAAAAGGAAACCCCAGAGATGTGGTAAATCATAAACTGAAAAAAGGGGATTGTTTTTGGCAGACAAACGAGAAGTCCTTACCATTTCAAACATGCATGCTGTTGAAATGGTAGAGGTGCCCAATCGCAATGAAAAAATTTCTATGAAACCGAATATAGTTCGAGATTACAATAATGGAATGTCTGGCATAGACCGATCAGATCAAATGATTTCGTACTGCTCATCTCAAAGAAATACTATTAGATGGGCCAAAAAGGTTTCGCTACATATTATAGAGATATATATACAAAATGCTTACAGAATTTTTCAAAAAGTAACTTCATCTAAAATAAAACTGATATAGTTCAGAGAAGAATTCGTTCTCGCGTTGATTTGAGATTTTCAACCAGTTTTGAAAAAAATAGAAGTCAAGAGCTCCATTATTTAGAGTGTTTACCCCCAACGGAAAAAAAACTGCACCCGACAAAGCCATGTCGTGTATGTTACTTCTGTCCAGCCTGTGAAGAGAAGCCAGCCCTTTGTGTGGAAAATTGTTTTAAAAACTACCACAAATAATAAAATATTACTTTATTTCTTCTATTTGAGTTAATTTTTTCATTATATTGAATGAAGTTTTACATTATATTGAAATGAATTTTTCCATAATTTTTTTTTTAATAAATGTTCAGCTCACGCAAGCCAAAACTAATTTTTTTCTTTTCCCAGGAGCCATTTATCGATACTAGCACTGGGATAATACGATTTTACTCGTAACTACACAAGAAGTGACAGTTTTAGATAGTACGAGATAACTCGTAGTTGGCTTCCTGGAAGGGAAATTAATCTACGAGTTATCTCGAAGTTGGCCGTTAACGTGTTAATTAACGGGCCCAAGAAACGTTTTCTATATTCGGAACCATATAGGTCCCAATACTTTAAATTTGGTCAACTTGGGACTCGAATCTACCCATAGGTCCTCAAAATCTTCCTTCTTCGCATGAGTATCAATTATGGCCGTATGAGTATAAATAAAAAACTAAAAATTTCGAACAAGTTGGAAAACAGAATAAATTCTATGCTTCTACTATATTTGAGGCTTTGCGACTGGAATAAAAGGTCCCTAGTTCGACAAAAATGAGTTGTTTTCAAACATTGACATATTGTTACTCAGAAATAGTGGAATTTCCTCTCTAATATTAATATGTATTTACTTTTAGATTTGTCTAAATGTATTCGCCAATACTATTATAGTATAAAAGCTTCGGTTCGGCCCATTAAAACATGGAGATGTGGGTACAAAAAACCAATGACATCTCTTTAAAGTTCTTTATAAACGATTATTTTTAAGAACAGGGAAAATTTGGAACCCAAACCGATTCTCTACAAAAAATTAAGAATTTATCTTTCAACATTTTATCAACATTGGAAAAATTTTAGAAATTTTTAATCTGGGTCTCTTCAAACATGGAAATATTAGACAATGCAATTTCTTTCTTTCAATGCAATAATTATTCATTAGATTAAATAAATTCAATGCTGGCGCCCAGGGCCGAGAAATCAATCATCTACAAATATTATCAATTTCTTGACATCTGTAAATATTCAAAGATTTGTAAGATTTTCCTATATTGGGTCTGTATATAATGATTATTTGTATCCCTCAACAAGTTTTTTAGCAATAGTATGCCGTGCAGATATTTAAAACGATTGGTAACACCTATCAAAATGGTAATCAGTCATAAAGACGGACATGGCTTAAATATAAAATTGTTTTGCCCAAATACGCAAAGGGTTCTTGAACTTTTGCGAGTTGTCATAATTTTTTAAGGATTATATGTGTACATCATTGTACCCAGAATAGTTTGTTTATTAAAACACCGTACATAAATATTTAGAAAATGGAATCACTACAGCCTTTGATGGCGGAACTAATAAAAGAGAATAAACTCGTTTAAACCATTAATATTGTTAACTTTTTGTAGAAATATAGTGCACTTTACGATACTTTAGCACTCGCTATGGCCACAAAAACATTGAAAATGAAATGATCCAACTCTTACTAGCAGTTCTGTGAAGTTTTGCAGACATCAAACGACTCCGCTCCAACTCCTGGTGTGAATCGACATCGAATTCCTGGTCTTGAAGCAACTCCTGGTGTGAATCGACATCGAATTCCTGGTATTGAAGCAACTCCGACTGAATATATTTATTTGTTTTAAAGGAACTTATAGAACGGAAACCGTCTGACAAAGTTTCACGAAAACTCAAAATTTCATCGAAAAATCATATTAAGCTATGAAGCTCATTTCTGGCTGAGTGGTTCTGTCAATGAACAAAATATGCGTTATTAGACCGTAACAAACACGCAAATGCTTCAAGAGACACAATTGCATCCGCAAAAAATTATTATTAAAAATTGGGCCGTATATTTTCGTCGATGAAAACAATCGTCATGTTACCGACAATGGAGAGCGCTATCGTGCCATGCTTGAAAAGTATTGGATGACTGGATGGAAAGTATGGATGACCTTGACATCGCCAATATGTGGTGTAAAAAAGACGGTGCCACTAGACACACAGCACGCGTGACAATCGATTTACTGAAAGGCAAATTCACTGAACGTTTTATGTCGAGAAATGGTCTTGTCGAATGGACACCTCGATCGTGCAATTTAACGTCATTGAATTTCTTTTTATGGGTCCACATCAAGTCATTCGAGCACAGAGACAAAATCCAACTCGAAACTACCAACGTTCCGGTCGAAATGTGTGCAAGAGTGGTAAAAAATTGGGTCCAAAGAATAGATTGCTGTACACGGGCTCGTGGTGTTCATGTACTTAATGGAAAACCCTATATGTGACAGCGCATAGAGAAAGGGACCTAAGGGTAAAAAAATCAATTGTCATTTTTTTTCTCTTTTTTTGATGTGGACAACATCTGAGCATCGAATGAGACCCATCCCATACCCCAAAAGTGTTCCCTCCCAGATATATGCGCGTTTTATGAAAGTGAAGTCGACGATTCTAAGCGCAAATAGAAGGGGACCTAATCTTTAAAATGGCTCTCCTGAACAAAACTGGTTTTTAACCTTAGGTCCCTTTCTATTTTGCTTGTCACATATGTTTTATGTACATATGTTATATGTAATGTTACATTTGGTACCACTGAATTTCATAAGGCAAGCTGCTAGAGCACCTCGGTAAGATTTGAAAAGCTTTCGTCTTTGTCCATAAGTTTGACAGTGTAATCCATAACTCGATGGCCGATGTTCCTGGAATTGTTGACCATATTGGACTGGAGCGCATGGTACTGTTGAACTCCTGTCACAAAAACGTGACAGATGAGACTTCAAGTTAGCACCAGCGACCACTGCAGGAACTGTGTGAAGTGCATAACATAACTTCCTTTTACATTGCTGACCTCACAGATATCAGAATTGGCTATTATAGAATCAACGGAGCTTTTAATGGTTTAAGGATAAGGAAACACTTGTTTTGGGCCTTTCGTTGTATTGATCATGTCTTTTTTTGCACCACCCTGTGGAGCAGGGTTTTATATGTTCGTTTCATGGCAAATGTTTGTAACTACCAAAACTATTTGAGCTAGACCCACCTTTTAATTTTACCGAACAATTCAGAATCACTAACTGATTCGATTTAACCATAGTTTCCGTCCGACCAAGCCTTAATTCAAACTACAGATCTCAATCTTCCGATTTTATGACTTAAGCTGTGAAAGCACATATTACATCCAATCTTGATAAAATTTGGCACACGTTTGTTTTTTGTTGTTGTTGTAAGTAATTGAAACTGAAAAAAATCGGTTTAGATTTCGACATAGCTCGAACATACGTACTCGTATGTTCATTGGATTTTACTTTTTTAATTCTAGGATTGCACCCAATCTAGATAATTTTTGGACCTAGCACTAAAGTTAAAGAAATTGAAGGAAATTGGTTAAAAATTAGATATACGTTCCACTCATATGTTCATCCAATTTTTGTTTTTAGCTCAAATTTTGCACAAATTAGTTCCTTATGACAAGAACTGACACTGTGGAAATTGCGAAAAATCGGTTTAGATTTAGATACAGCTCCCTCATATATGCTCAACCGATTTTAGCAAAAACAATGGAACTCAAATATGAAATAAGGTGTAAAATCTAAATCTAATATAGAGCCCAAAAACCTGTTTTAAGTGGGTTTTTCTGAAATTCTAGAAGAGCAGGGCATTATGTAGTCGCCACTCCCGACTTCGTTTTTTTTATAGTTCAATTTAAGTTAATAGGACAAATTTAAAAAAGAGATTTAATCCATTGAACAGGGATTATCCGGCTCAAGACCTCTTGCTTCTATATTTAAATAGAAGACAAGTTTTTAACAAAATGGCACAGAAAACTTGAAAAGTAAGGTTTACAGCAGTACTTCTCATTTGTTTGGGAAGTGCCTGGCCTTATAGAGTTCGGTTTTACTTTCAACAATTGCAGCAAAGCTTTCTGAAGAGGGTTGTTACGGACCCAAAAGCATGATTAAAGCAGTGTTTAGCCACGAAAATCAATGTCAATTTGCCATTTTGTTAAAAACTTGTATTCTATTTAAATACAAGTAAATATAGAGCCCACCCAAGGAGGTCCAAAAACCTGTTTTCAGTGGGCTTTTCTGAAAATCTAGAAAAGCAGGGCATTATGTTAATAGTTCAATTTAAGTTAATAGAAAAAATTTTAAAAAGAGATTTAATTTCATATGCTTTTCAAGTTTTCCTGCACTTAACGTTTGTTTGATTGAACAACACTCGGCAAAATTAAATCTTTTTGTTTCTTAAATTTCAACTTATATCCGAAGTCAGAGTCGATCACATTTTGTTTGACTCCTGATCCGACTCCCAGCAAAATATCGAAACTCAGACTCCATAGCTCTGCTTATTTGTTCCTAATATAAATAACTTCGACAATCATTTTTCGTTGTTTGTCCATTACAGAATTCGCTTTCCGACCTGACCTTTATTACATGAGTTGTTAATACAGACTTTTATTGCAAAAGTCTACATTTAGATTAAAATAAAATAAATGTGTGCTGTTAACAAACAGAAGTTATGGAACATTTGGACAATATTGGTATAAAAATAGAATTTGTTAACTTAATGTGGGCACAAACAAATCCGCAGACGAAGTACTCAAAGGGCCCACTTGCTTTGTCATATTCAGAAATTTAAAAAAACCTTCCTCTTCTATACCATTACAATGTATGTGTAGGGACTGCCTTTTACCCTTTCTAATCTTTTTGAAAATGCCCAAAAAATATTACACACACACACAAGCGACAAGGTGTGTCTTTCCCAGCAGCAATAATTTTTAATTTTTTTCTGTTAGCAAAAAGACTGATCGACCCCATTATTTTGTTCATTCCAACCTCTAAGGATTTTATCCGTTTGAACCAAGCCAAAGCAAAGAAAGCTAGAAAAAAATTAAATTGTTTTATCGCCAACGGTTGTTACTGTTTCTCTTTCTCCTCTTTGGCTTACACGTATTATTTTGTTATGATACATTTTTCTGGAAAATTGAATTCCATTTTCGCTTTGTTCTGAGACTTTCAATTGTCTCTCGTGGCAATCTCCATTTCAACCCCATTTTTGAGGATGTTTTCTTTTTTCTGTTTTTAGCCAACATTTACATATGCGAATTCATGCGTGAATGATCCCTGGAGGGCAATTTCATTATAAAGGAAAATGGCTTATTTGTCTATGGTTAAAATTATTATGAAAAATATACTTTTTAGTGCTTTTATCGGGGAATTGTTTATTCGTCTCCCCTAAAGGTTTTGTTTTGCGAAGGGGGCCTTCACTCGGACCCAGTTGTGGGATAGCATTGATATTAGAAATTTACAATAGATTTTAAGACAATTTGCCAATAAAAATAAAATGTACATCATAAATTTAACTGTCTCAAATTATCACCATCCATGAGAACATATCCTATGCGTATCGACAGAAAATTGTCCCTTTTTTTATAGAACGACATCTGTGGAAAGTGTGGGTGAGGGTATGCCAGGTTTCGACTCATTTCGGTAATCTGTCGCATATTTTGTGCAGTGTATGTTAAATACTAATCGTTTTGTTAAAAACTGAGTTACACTCGAGGATATGACAACTCGTTGCTATCAATATACATACATATCATTTTTTTGATTGCATTTTATGGATAAGTTTTATATGGATTAGAGATTCTAAAAAACCTTCATCAAAAATACATACATAATATATTCTTAATCGGGTTTGAGCCTGAGGTTACAGCGAATTTCTACGTTTATAAGGAAAACTATCTATTTTTTTTAATTTGTAATACTTCTAGAAAAAGGGCGTCAAATGCTAGGTAACTTGATGACGCAACATATTTTAATCTATGATAGAGCTCGCTAAGTTAAAAGAACATTTCGAAGTTGATGGCATCTGTTTTAAAGAAATATATACTCATTATTCGTGCACACTAAAATCATTTTTTTTTTAATTTTATGTTTACTTTTGATCCGCTGTTTTTCTGTAATGAATTTGTTCACAGTCACTACAATTTTGTCCTCATCTTCCAACAGGTAAGGCTTAATCACACCGCCTTACATAAAATCCAACCAGACAGTTGCTCGCTGTAGATGCATTTATTTCATACCGATTGCATGAGGATTCCCTGAGTCCCAAATTTGAAAATTTGGTTATTCATGAAGTCATTCAGGCAATGCTCTTCATGGGAGAAGATGACGTTTTTTTTGATAAATTGGCATTGAATTTATTTTGATTCATTACCCATTGAGCGAATTGCCGGCGCTTTTTATGGTACGAGAGTTGATATTTATATTTCGGGTCCTGACAAAACTACGAGGTCTGGTATATATATTTCTGGCCTAATAATGAAAATGCGAATATACGTATATCATCAATAATGGTTTTATTGTTTTTCAAAATATTCTCCTTCAAGATCAATACACTTTTGCATGTGCTCAATCAAACCAATTGTCGAAGCACTTTTTCCACTCCGATTGAAACACCCCCAAAACATGGTTTTTTAACACTTCAACAGCATCTTCCGGCTACGAAAATGGTTGACCACGCATTTTTTTCTTGATGTTCGGGAATAAAAAGAAGTCATTGGGTGCCAAGATAGGGCTGTACGGTGGGTGACCCACCAATTCGACGTTTTGGCCGGACAAAAAGGCGCTGCTTTGAGCCGATGTGTGAGAGCTCGCATTGTCATGGTGCACAATGATTCGTCTTCTCTTGTTCATTTTTCGAATTTTTTCGAAAACTTCAGGCAAACAAATTGTGGTGTGTCACTAAGAATTGACCATCCTACGTTGCTTAAGCGAAACAGTCGCCACTTGTTCAGTTTTGGCGCAGAAACAGGCGACCATTTGCTTCGAAGTGCTTCTTCCACGAATAAATTTCGTTGAATTTGGCACGTCTTCGAAGACCAACATGGTCGATTGCTGTTTTGTTTCGGGCTCATGAGCATAGATCCATGATTCGTCACCTGTTTGTACGATTGTTTTTTTTCCAAATTTCTTTGCACCTTTTTTGAGCGATTGTGAAATTGTGCGGGATCCAACGAGAACAAACCTTTTTTAGGGCCAATATCGAATGTATGCTGGTGGAAGAAACTCCCAAGGATGCCTCTATCTCACGGTATATCACATGAAGATCTTGCATTATCAGTTCACGCACGACATCAATGATCTCTGGCACAACGACCTTTTTTGGACGACTATCAAGACCTTCGTCTTTGAGCGAGCGTCCGCCACGATTGAATTCATTAAACCAGTTTTTGACAGTGCTATAGGATGGTGCTTCATTGCCATACACAGATTTAAGTTCACCGATGCACTCTTGTCATGATAATCAACATCGAAGGCTGTGAAAAATTATCGCACGCAAATGTTCACGAGTTAATTCCATTTTTTTGCCAAATTGATTTTTACGGTAAACAACGCAAATGATGGTCATGAAATAAAAATATTATGAACCTTAGAAACATGTATTTTATATTGTAACTATTTAAATTTAATTTTTTTCATAACATGGTCCTAAATAGTGTATCTGGCAAATATAGGCCTTCGCTATCCACACACTGCTGCATACGTTTTCTGAAGTTTGCATAACCTCTTACAAGCATGTCGACTGGTATTCTGTCAATTTCAGCCTCAATATTATTGATAAGGTCTTTCAAGGTGTTGGGACGGCTAATATACACCTTCGACTTCAGGTAACCCCAAAGAAAAAAATCGAATGGGGCTAAGTCTGGTGAGCTTGCCGGCCAGTTGACATCAACGGGATTAGCTCAACGGGATTAGCTGTCCAGGAAACATTTGTCTCAAACAATTCATGGTAAGTGGCAGTGGCACCATCCTGTAGGAACCATGTTTTCTCTTATTGCATTGCCTCAAGAGACGGCTGAGTTCACAGTTACGGCAATACGATTATCGTGGTAAAAGTGAGGGCCAATGATGCATACTCGTGACATGGTGCACCACACAGTGACCCGGTCGGAATGCAGAGGTCTCTGTTGAAGTTCTCTGGGGTTTGTTTCACTCCAGTACCGCATATTTTACCCAATTTATAATTGATTGCTGCCCAGGAATACGTCCGCGTGGGGAACAGCGAATCGTTAACGAAAAGCACGCTGCACTGCAATGATCGAGTGCGCATTTGAAAAATATGCTTCAACACAAAATGACCTTTCCTCACATGCCCAATGCAACTAAAATGCAGACGAGTACAAATCTCCCGTCAGGCACTATAAGCCACACGCACTCTCCACTCTCTTCGACCAACAGTGCCGCCAGAGCCTGCAGTGAAAAAAAAGAAAAACTTTGCGCTCCACCGTGTACAAGATGGTCTGGCCGAAGCTATTATTGTATTTTCTTATTTACGATATTTTAAAATTCAGAACATCGGTAGAGTTATATACATTCTTATCTTTTTTCTTTACTCTTTATTTTAAGACGTGAAAGTTAATTGCTGAAATGTTCATATGCACTTCAAGGTAACAACTTCTCTATTGCCAGAAAACATGTTGCAGCTCTCATTATTTTTTTGAGTGTAGTAGCCGAGGTGAGCAAAGTGTGCACCAAAATAGTCTAGAATTATTTTTAACATTTTCTTAGTTCGCCCTAAAATTATACATACGATTTAACATTTCTGCCCTCCTTGAAGTGTGCTTCACTTAATGTTTTTTGTCTTTATGAAGCGAAAACATGTCAAGTCTCGCCCATTCCCCATTTGGTTTCGTAGACGTTGGAGTTGTTTCCGCTTTACAAGCCATTGCTTTTTTTGAATGTTGTCCTTTTTCGGTGGGGAGAATTGTGATGTTGCTTTTTGTTGTTGTGGCATTTGATGAGCACCTTTTTCGGTTAACACCTATTTTTAAATTTAAATATTCATATTAGTTGTGTGTTTATAATCCCTAAATGTATGCTTAGTTTTTTGTTCTTCTTACTGCTGCTCCTTCTTTGGTTGCTTTTTAAGTTCTTGTCTCTGTGTGTCAAATTGTTGCTGTTCTTTTACACCCACTGTGACAGTGTGGGAGCCGCTGGTGTTTGGTATATAAATGGAGTGTTTACTAACTTGTCATTCTGTTTGCAACACCTTGAAATACGAACCGAAGACCATGTGATGTATTTATATATAAGTACATTTATTTTTTTATTTATTTATTTTTTAGTTATTACAATTAAAATTATATTAAACTAAGTTAATGGGCACTAGCATCGAAGGCTATCGGCTGAATATACATTTATATACATATGTTCGTGATCGTCGTAAAATTCTAAAGATATATCTGTCCGACCTGCCGTACGTCAGTGATCAATAGCGGTTTAATGAATTAAAGAAGGATCCTAAAACTTTACAAATGATCGATTACAAGCCACACAAGTGGTTTGGGATTGTAAATGGTCAAAATTAATTAAATCGGATTTTATTACATATCCAGATATGGAATTATTTTGAAGATTTCGCTGAGATTGGCGTTTTGCTTATGAAATTAAGGGTGCAAAAAAAAGAAAATTTTAATTAACAATTGAAGGGCAAGGCCGAACTTTGTTGTTTTTTTATTATACACTCCATCATATGGAAGATCTAGAAGAACTGTTTGGACACCCCATAAAGCCCTATCCATTCGTTTGTAGGAAGCTAACTACAGATCGCACTGGTTGAGCTAAGTATCTTAAATTTGCAAAAATATGTGTTGATGATCTGAAAAGTTTGGCATTGATAATAGGCCGGATTGGTCACAAGTTTTTCGTACAAAGACTGAGTCCCAACATTTCTCCACTATCAACACCGATCCTTAACTACAAAAATTTCATATTATGCTACGTTCAGTCATCTAATAATTGTGGAGTACATAACGTCAAATTTGTTAAAGTGGGCTCATGCAGCCCAGAAAGTAGAAAGAATATTATCTGATGAACTGCACATATATGACGATGATATTTGAAACATGTGATATTGGTACAAAAGGAATCACCCCTGTACGAAAAGGGGGCGGAGCTACGTCCAATTTAAAATATGGCTTTAAATGCCATAGAAAATAGCTTATTATTATTGACTATATTATGTTAAAACAAGTAAAAAATTAAAGTCGGGCATGGCAGACTATGATATGCCCTAAAACCACTCTGCTATTCAGAGTATTAAGCATCTCTATCTGGAGATTGAGCAAGGTCGAACTCAATATGTTAGAGTTAATTATTTGACGCTTAAAACAAACCGCACGAAATTTGTCGTGATGGGGTTAAGTTTGTGGCTTCTAAAGTTGCCACAAATCGAGTGGGAGCTTTGTGTGGAAGCAATTTGAAAACTTAGAATTAACCACCCTATATATGTAATGCATTAAAACATATTTTTTCTCCGTGTAAGTGAAAACAAATAAAATTAAAAGTGAATAAAGTATAAAAAATATTGAAAATTGTAAAATTCTGAGATGATCTACCCATATTTGTTTTAGAACCCCAAATTTTCTACGATGTTGGTTTGTTGTTGAAAAACAATAAAACCATTTCCAATGATAAATTATTGTGTTTGTATTGCCGGACCCGAAATATAAATCACAACCCTCGTAAGTGTAGTTTTAAATCAGCTAAGAAAGTGTGGCTCCTAACCATGGACCCTGGATATTACACATGGGGATCTCCAGAGTTTTACCATTATAATAACGAACTCACGATGAGGTGTATTCCGTCTTGTATACTTATATATATTTACTTCTATCCTAATATCGGTATTAGTCCACGATATATAGCCTTTCAGTATTAAGGGTTGTATTGGTGGGTCGCGTCTTTTTTATTTAATTTATACAATACAATCTATAACAATAAACTAATCATTGATTTTATTCTGTGAGCATTGTGTATCGATTGGTCGTTTCAGTTGACCGTAACTGCGATTTGTTTTGGAATCGAGCCCTAACCGAGAAAAAAAAGTAATGACGCCTTTTTTGCCACAGTGGCTCGAAATGTTGAAAATCAGCCTTATATCTCAAAACGTTCAAAAGATATTCCATTTATAAATTTAGAATTGTTGATTTTTCCAGAGGTTGACCCAGTCCTTATAAAGGTAAATTTTTAACCTTTGAGACATCTGGGGTTCTCAACACCATCAACACACGTTTCTGCTAAATTTAAGTTACCTATCTTCAATAACGCCACCTGTAGAGACGGACATAGCTTAAAGTTTTACGAAGATTCAAATTATATATATTTTATGGCGTCTCCGACCAGTATTGTTATGTGTTGCAAACGGAATGGCAAGTGAATGTACTTAGTAGGGACATTAATACTGTTCCACACGTTTTATGCTATAAAAAGTACTGAATGTTTTTGGACCAAATATTTTTTAATATATTTATTGATGTATATTGTATTTAAAAAGAATCTACTTATTCGAAATGTCCGCCTTTTGCTTTTACACACGCCTTAAGTTGCACTGGCCAATCGTCAATAGCTGCACGAAAATCGTCCATTGAAAAATTGGCCACAACTCGAACCAAAATACCAAAACGGTAAAAAAATTTTCATCGGTGAACAAAATTTTTCTGTGAAAGTTATCAGCGTGCTTCACCAAAAGACGTTTGCATTTTTCAACCCTATTTTTTTTAAAGCTGCAGTGAATAAATGTCCCGTACGTCGTTTTAAAGCTTCAAGTTCCAAGTCTTTTTTAATGATTCGACTCATGGACTTTTGCGTGATATTAATCTCACGGGCCATGATTTCCTTTTTTCGGAGCGGATTTCTGTGAATTCTTGATTTAACGGCTCTGATGTCATGCGGTGTTCGAACAGAGCGTGGGCGGCCCGACCGGTGGCGGTCTTTTACATCTTCAGTGTCCTCAAACAGTTTTATGCATCGGTAAATGAACATGCGACTAATCCCTAGTGGCCGGAGCATTTCGAAAATATCGCTTTTTTTCATTTCACACTTGAAAAGCGCTATTACAAAGGTACGGTTCTCATTATCTGACATCTCCATGATGAAAGTTGAAACAATTTTAAAATCCCGTGACAGACTAACGCTATTGAGGTTAGCTTTAAAAACCCATATGAAATTAACGGGGTATGTTCAGTTCTTTTATTGAAATGGGTGTGTTCAATGTTATAACAGTATTTATGTCCCTACTAAGTACTCTCAGTTGTATGTTGGGTATAAAAACAGAATTAAAGCGGAAACATACAATATTATAAAATAGCCGATACTATCGAGAGTATTTTCACAAACTATTGATAATAGCGAAATAGACGAAAATCGAGAGTTTCGAAGCTCTTTTAGACTGTAGTCGTTCTCGTTATCCGGTGGGCCCCAAAAACGGCCGTTTTTTAGTTACAACAAGCGACTGATTATGACTACTCGTATAGGCCTATGGCTACACAAATTTAAGCAAATCTCAGCACGAAATCAAACAAAGATTTAAGAGATTATGCTGAAACTGTGATCGGTCCGATGGACAATTATGTCCCAAAAAATATTGGGGTGGGCGATTTAAAATTTGTAATTTGAATTGGCTGTAGAAGGGAAATTACTGATAATTTTTATCAAGTGAACTTTGCCATTTAGTAATGGAACACAATACCATTCACTTGACTACCACAACTGGCTCGACAGTACCTCATTTAAAATTTTGTTAAGTACATTTTCGATTTTTCAGGTCGAATCTCTATGAAACTTCGATTTCATGTTTTAACGCTTCAATTGTCTGGATTCTTTGCGTAATGTTTATCATTAATGGCTCCCAATAAAAAATAATCCATAGGGATCAAATCACAGCTCCGAGGCATCCAGATGAAATCACAATATCGGCTGATTATTCGATTTTCAAAAACAATACTCAAATATCGATGATTGCGTTGGCTGTGTGACATGTGGTCATGCCTTGTTGAAACTAAACCTTGAATTTTAGGAAACAAAAATTCGTTGAGCATGGCACGGTATCGCTCACCGTCGACGTTACCGAAGACTCCTTGCTCAATTTTGAAGAAAAATAGACCAATGATGCCGCCAGCCCAAAATCCTCACCAAACACTGACTCGATGTAGATGCACTGGCTATTCAATAGTCACGATGGCTTCTTTGCACCCCATATGCGGTAATTTTGCTTAATGCAAATGAGCTTCATCTGAAAACACGATTTTCGGTAAAATTTTTCCTCTTCTGCCAGGCAATCTTCAGCCCATTGGGCGAAGCGAAGACGCGTCGGATGGTGCTCCATTATTAAATGACAAAATTCAACCTTTCCAAGAAAACCTGAAATTTTAAAAAATGTTCGGTTTTTTGTTTTACACCAATTCAAATTCAAAATTTTTAAATGGCCCACCCTATATAAGGATTCGCCATTTTGATACAGAATCCATGGTGGAGGGTATATAAGATTCGGCCTAGCCGTACTTAACTACGTTTTTACTTGATTTTTTTTGTAGCCTTGTTATGTGTTTTCCATGCAAATGTGCTCGTGTGTTTTTATGTGTCGGTATGCGTTAAAGTGACTGGAGGTGTGAGAGTGTGTGCGTGCTTGCGTGATTTTAGCTCGTCCTAGCTGATATTTGTGTTAGGAGGTGTCACAGGATAAACAGTGGTTAGGAAGTATGTGGCTCGACACCCTGTTATGCTCGTACAGTGTTCCTTTTACTTTTCTTGATGTTTTAGTTGTTGCTGCACTCTGTCGCCTGGATAAGAAAGTTCGTAATAATGAGCAGTGTCTCTTGACACTTTTTTGCTGCCGCAGCCGCTGTTGTTGGTGTTGCTTGATGGCAGCTAGGTTGCTAGTTTTGGTTTCCTTGGTCGGTTTTTTAGTGGGCAAGTAACTGTTGTTGTTACTGTTATTGCTGCTGCTGCTTCTGCTAGTGGTGGTGGCCTGATGCCACAGACCGGTAATTAAGATAAAAGCTAATTGCAGACAAGTTGCTGTTGTGCTCGTTCTCATGTAACATCCAAACGAAACCAAGGAAAAGCAGGATATACAACTCCAGAAAAACCAGAGTATGTTAAAGGTCACTAGACTTTATTCTGTTTATAAATAGAGCATTAAAATAAATGATGTCACAAAAACTCTTTCAAAGGCAATTGTGTGATTTTATTCAGAGGACCCATTCGAAGTTCTCAAGGAAATTGGAAGTTTAACTTAAGGTATATTAAAATTTAATTTAGAATTTTTGCAAGGTGTCAAGGCTAAGATGCTGATCGCATAAACATCGTTTACTTTAGGCGATTCATATTGAAGGCATCTAAAGTGTTCTCAAGTACCGGGGTTCTTATAAAATTGGCATTTCTGTGGTTATTATAAATAACGACTTTCGGGTTTTATTTTTAGTAAAAAATTCAGCTGTAAGCCTTTTGCCTAAGAATAGAAAATATTTTCCCATTCAGAAGTGAAGTGACTGACCTCTAAGAATGCAAATAAACCAATTCCGACGAAAAGATGTTTGTTATACGTCGGTTTTTAGCTTTTATTAAGGGTTTGGACATCAAAATTTGAACACCGGATTTTCAATAGAATCTAAAAAAATGCCAAGCCACAGACTTCTCCTTACTATATTTCGATGGCGAAAAAACTTAATACTTCCGATTGAAGATTTTTTTCATTAAATAAACAAAAATTTTCATTTATTTAATGTAGAACTATTGAAGAATCTTTTTCATTGATTAAATGTCCATACTTCTTATATTTTAGTGTACGATGGAGTAGTTTGATATTCCGTTTGTAACACCCAAAATATAGTCCACGAGGTCCCGTCAGATATGAAACCACCATCAAGAACCATATTACCCAACACTACCACTGTTCGATTGGCAACTCGCTTAGGAGATTGCAAAAGCAAAAACTTCGATTGTTGTATATTTAGGGTGATCCATGTATGGTATTTTTTCAGAACAAAAAAAAATATAAAAATTCAAATCAAGTGTGAAATCTTTATTGGTAATTTTAAAGGACATTTTATGGCATTTATTTTTTGAATATAATTTCCTTCAAATGTTGGCCGCAACTATGCCTCAGGGTTTCCATTCTGAGGTCCAACTTTTAATGACTCGTTCGAGCATTTCGACCGGTATGGCTTTAATGACACGCGTAATGTTGGCTTCCAAAACCTGAATCGTAGCTGGTTTGTCAGCATAGACTTTGGATTTGGAAAATGTCTAAATGTCACTCGACCTAGGTGGCCAACTCACCTTTCCAAAACGTGAAATTAGCTGCTTTTTCGATATGACCTCTCATTAGATCCATTGTTTGAGCAGCTGTATGGCAAGTGGCATCGTCCTGTTGAAATCAAGTGCATTTAAGATTACCGGCTTCGATTTCAGGTATCATAAAGATCAATATCATGGCGCGATAGCGAGCAAAATTCAGGGTTACGTTCCGTACATCATCATTTTTGAAAAAATATGCACCGATGATTCCTCCAAATTAAAAACCGCACCAAACCGTGGTTTTCTCTGTGAACAATGGCACCTCTTGAACCTCTTCTTGTTGCTCTTCAGCCCAAATGCTGCAATTTTGTTTATTGACTTTGCCATTGAGCCAGAAATGGGCCTCATCACTGAACAAAATTTTGATCGAAAACATCGGATCTTCCCGTTTCTCACCGAACGCTCATTTCCATAATACAGTTGCCAACATTAAAATGAAACTATTTTCAAAAAATAAATGCCATAAAATGTCCTTTCAAATTACCAATAAATATTCCACACTTGATTTGACTTTTTTTATTATTTTTTTTTGTATTAAAAAATACCTCTAGATGGATCACCCTATATAATGAGACAATAATTTAAAAATGGTTTCGTTTACAGAAAACTATAGATAATTTGCTATAAAACACTCTTGTTTTAAATAATAAAAATTTTTGATAGGAAAGTGATTTATGAATAGCCTTAAGGGCTTAGTTACCTAGAAAGTTAGCAATATGGTGTTTTAGCAACATTCAACAACGTTTTGAATCAGTTGGCAGCATAAGCTCAACAAAAATTTGTTTACAAACAAAAAAAGAAGGCAAAGGATATTGTGATAAACGATTTTTTTTGTTTCGTATAGTATCTTGATTTTTTTTTGTTGACAAATTTTATTTCGTTGGTATGCATTTACTTTTTTTTTCACCGGGGACATTCAAATTCGTCCTTTCTGGCTTTGTAGCATGAACGTCTCGTTCCTGGTCCATCGAAATGAGAAATAATTTTATCGCTATTTTTCTATTTTTTTTCTTTCATTACTTTCATCTTCTTTCTGAATCAATAATAAAAAACATATGTTTCTGAATATTTTATCGAATCTGGGTATGTCATAATATTTTTCTGTTAAAAAATAAGTCTGGTAACTCTAACTCGTTTCGTTACCGAGTAACAGCTAACTCGCTTGCTTACCAAGTAACTTCCATACAAATGCTTGTTTAGTAACCTGAAAATCCGGAATAACTTTTTTTCTACAAATCACTAATTTTCAAATCAAACAATTTATGATGCCTATAACCAATCAGTTCTTGTGTACAAAAAAATTTTAAAAATGTCTCGTGAGGTTTTGCATTTGCACCTTAGCGACACTTGCTCGTTTAATAAGCGAGAACCAATTAAGCACGCCTACTGTTATTGCCATACTAGGCCTGTTATATATAAGTACATTTCTGGACTAATAATGAAAATGCGAATATTTATCATCAAAAACGATTTTTTTGGTTTTCAAAGTGTTCTTCAGCATGATTTATGTATTTTCTCATGCGCTGCCGAAGCACTTTTTCCACTCCGATTGAGACACCTCCAAAACGTGGTTTTTGAACGCTTCAACAGCAACCTCTGGCGATGGAAATCGTTGTCCACACATTTTTTCTTTATGTGCGGCAATAAGAAGAAGTCATTGGGTGCCAAGTCAGGGCTGTACGGCGGCTGACCTATCAATTCGACGTTTTGGCCGGTTCAAAAGGCGCTGGTTTGAGCCGATGTGTGAGAGCTCGCATTGCCATGGTGCACAATGATTCGTTTTCTCTTGTTCGTTTTTCGAATTTCTTCAGGAAAACAAATTGTATTGTACCACTCAGAATTGACCTCCTGCTTAAGTGGAACAGGCGAGCAATTGCTTCGAAGTGCTTCTTCTACAAACAACTTTTCTTGAATTTGGCTCGTCTTCGAAGACCCACACGGTCGATTGCTGTTTTGTTTCGGGCTCATACGCATAGATCCATGATTCCTCACCTGTGACGATCTTATAAACGTCTTTTGAAGCACAGCGATCGTATTTTTTCAAAATTTCTTTGCACCAATCGATACGAGCCTTGTGCGGGATCCAACGAGAACAAACCATTTTACGGCCAGATGTTCACGAGTTAATTCCATTTTTTTGCCGAATTGATTTTTTTCAAGTCACTTTAAACAACACAAATGACGGTCGTACGTCAAAACGTTCCGAGTACGTTTATGTTAAAAAATGTCAAACTTTCCAACGGAAATTTCAGATGGTGCCAGGCAACACTTAGTGTTGCCTAGGCCAGAATTATATATATAACAACCTAAAATACAATACCTAATGCATAGCATAAAAGCTACAGACATGCTGGTCCTACGGATAACGCACTTATTTTCTTTCTTAAACGAAAGTGGTTTTGCTTGATGCAGAGCTACACTTTCTGAAGTCGGGAAGGATCTTTTGTTATGTGTGAAAACATAGACCAATTTCACTTGGGGTTAGTAACCGTGACATGAACCTTCGTCGAACTCGGTTTATATGTTTTTTCATGTGTAGTGTCCCACTGGCTACCCCGAGTTAAGACGGTAAGTGATTTCAATCAATGACATACGCCCCTATCTCACTTATACTTATATACCTCTGTTGTTGCAATGTTTAAATTTATGACAGATAATTTTATCTCTTAACTTTCAGATATTATTACTTACTTTTACTTATATTTAAATAAATAGAAATATTTTAATATTAAAAATTTTATAGAAAAACAAAAATTTTGTCAATTAACTACAGTGAATATCGTCATTTTACGAAAAGATTTTGAAATATTATAATTTTCCGGGGAACGCATTGTATAGTATCATTTTTACTTTCGGCTTAACTGATTTATACAAATTCTTCTTATTGTTCTAATGTCATCAGCCCGAATATTGTATGTGCTCGTACATTGTGAAATCTGACAATTGAATTCTTTCACTTATGCACGTGTTACCATTAACAGGCAAGAAATCTTGCCTCCTTCAAAAAGTAAAAATCTACGCCAGCAAAATTGCCACACGGCAAATAAATTATTTAAAACTCATAATGATTTTTCTTAAGCGCGCATAATTTTCCCCTTATGGCAAAGAAATTAAAATATGATTTTTTCCCCATCCAAACCATTCCACAACAACAAGAAAATTAATTATTACAAAGCCGAAGGTGGGGGAAAAAAGGCAAAATAAACAACAATTGTACGGTGAGTTGCAAGAGAAAGATAACTCGACAACCAGAAGAATGAACATCGGTCTTAATAATGAACGTCAAATGTGACTTTGATATTGGAAGACACCAAACAGTCATCTGAAAGGTTTTAACTTAATAAATTCCAATGTCTAAGTTGGACTTGCTTCATCTCAAGGTGACGCCACCCTCGGAAAAAGGTCAGATGACACCTGAGTAGCTGCTTTCATCATGTGTAAAGTGTTGTCGGCCGTGTAAGCTACCTTTTTAATAGCCTAGAAAGAAAACAAATAGAAAAAATAGAAAGGTGCCATACAAATGTACTTATATATGGGATTTATGGTATTCTCCCGGAATTTAAGACCCTTACTGAAATTAAGCTTGCAGATATCGTCGATTAATATGAGGCGATCTAGGAAGTGCGATGGACAGTACAAAGCCTATTTCAAAGAGCTAACAGATGCAAAGATTTTGAATACGCATCCGTGATAAAGAATATGTTTAGTCATCTTTCACAATAGTAAAGGGTGATTATTCTAAAGGTTTAAAAAAAGGGTTCTTTTTCACAGATAATGCGAGAGTTTTGTTAAATTTTTTTGTTCGGTATTGTTTGCCATTTTATCATGGAAAGACTTACACCGCAAAAGCCACGGTTTGGTGTGGTTTGTGAGCTGGTGCACGCAGAGAAAAAACATGGTTACTACATGGTCACGGCAATAATAATATGTTCTCCGCAATAAAAGTATGTTCGTCGTAACCATAGCATTGTTAACTAAATTTAGTTTTGACAATAGTATAATTGCTGCAATATTAATATTGTTGAAATGTAACAATAGTATTATTGCCAAATTTAAAAATGAAAGTATGGTTATAATAACAATATAAATATTGTTGGTGCGACAAAAGTATTGTGTTTTGGGTTTTAGTTAACAATAATATGATAACGGCAATCATACTGTATGATTGTAATTTTTCTTCATTTAAATATGTTTTTAAGAACAAATGTTATTGGTACGGATTTAATGCAATAATAGTACTTTTTTTATCGAAATTAAAATTTTTTAAACAAGCTGCTTTGTTTAACTTAAATATTTATAATAAAAACGCTTACGTTTATTTAAACTTATTTTTTCTACTGTAAAATAAATCACTCCTATTATTTTGAATTTAATATTTTTTTTTAATAATTTTCATAATTCAAATCTATTGTCGACAACTTAAACAAATTCTAATAAATTATATTGGGGATCAAAGTACAATTATGTGTGTTCATACTATGGATGTATGGATCATAACATGGTTGCGTGTGAATCATATTATGGTTGTGAGGATCATACTATGGTTGTATGTGAAACATACTATGGTTGTGACGATCATACTATGGTTGTGGAGATCATAGTATGGTTGAGTGTGAATCATACTAAGGTTGTGGGGATCATAGTATGATTATGTGCGAATCATATTATTGTTGTGAGGATTATAGTATGGTTGTATTTGAATCATACTATTGTTGTGAGGATCATAATATTGTTGTACCACAACCATATACTCAATAAAAGTATTATCCTCTTCGAATATTATCACCACAACCATACAATTTTTCTGCGTGTGGAATCAACGGTTCATAATTTTCAAATATGATGATGGCCGGAAGGAAATGATCGGACTTTTTGCTGCCTGAAATTTAAGCCCGTAACCTTGACGACATTTGGTTTTAACAGGACGGTGCCACCTGCCATACTATTGGATCTATTGAGAGATCATTACGAATAGCAGCTAATTTCACGTTAGCCGCCTAGAACGTGTGATATCACAGCTTTACACTTTTCTCTTTGAGGCTACGTAAAGTCCAAAGTCTAAGCTGACAAACCCGTTACGATTCAAGTTTTAGAAGCAAAGATTACTCGTGTCATTAACTCCATACCGGTTGGAATGATGGAACTAGTCATCCACAATTTATACAAAAAAATATATATTAGTACATAAAATAAATGACATAAAATATCCTTTCAAACGAACAACAAAAACTCCTTAATTTGAATTTTGTTTTTTTTTCTTATTTTGAAAAAATTCCTCTAGATCGATTACTTCTCTTCTGGAAAAGAGACAACAAACAAGTAAAAAGGTTTCATTCGGCCACGCCCCCCATCCACACCCCCCCCCCCCCCCCCCCCCTAGTTTATTTAAAAAACATATCTCTACTGAATTCTTATAGTCTATAAATGCTGTCAATCGCTTCTGATGAGAAATAAAAACTAAACTCTTAGTAAAAGGCTTAAACTAAAATGTGGGTTAATGTCGGTTTTTTAATTCAAACATGACCCGATAGTCGAATTTTTGTAAAACATAGTTTTGAAAAAAAATCCGAAATGGCAGTTTTCTGAAAATCCCGGTTTTTTTGAACGCTCTAAATTAAACCCTAAAATTCTGCGATTTAACTAAATCTATGATATGATACTACCTTCTCCTATGCACTGTAGCCATTTCATTGGAAAATTTTTCAAACTATACTGAATTTCATTTTACATACAGACCAACAAAGAGATACACATTAAAAGCGTTGCTCCTTTTCTGTTTATGTTTACTTAAGCATTTCTGTAAATGCGATTTTGAGCGGGCCTGTTGGTGGGAGATGTGTTTGGCGGATGTAGCAAAGAGAAATGTTTTTTAATTTGTAATTTAAATGCTATTACAGCGAACGCGTAATATTTTTTGCCTAATCAAAATTTATGTTGAAATTTAAACAGCTTTTTTTCATTCTCCGGGCGCTGGCCCTCACCAGGCATCGTAGAGGCGTTATATATGTATAAGTACACATTATGTTGGTACATAATTTAGCATCATCGCCGTTTGTCTTTAGTTTAAAATGCAAACTAACCCAAGTCCTATCCCACCGCAGTCAGCTGGGCTGCACCCTCGCCGGCAGGATAAGGCCAATCCAACCGGCCGATTTGTGTGTGCGGCCATAGTCATTTATTTCATATTTTCTTGGCATCATTAGCAACAAATTCGTTGATAGCTTTGATGATGGCTGTAACTAATCCGCATATTATAATTAACATCAAATTGGGCAATTCCTAACATTTTGCCGGATTCGTTCGTTGCGCTCATCTCTTGTGGCGTTTATGACCAGTCGTTCTGGCTGTGGACTGCGATAATGGTCGACGAACACCAAAGTAAGAGTGTGCTGAAAGGGGGCTAGAGGGTTCTGTGGCAAGTTAACGAGAGCTTAATGCAAAATCAAATGAAAATATGAGCAAAATTTCGACGTTCCTACTGGTGTTTTTTCGCCTTGCACTTTGGAATATGATGATGGTCATTAAAAAATCTAGAAAACTCAGCTGTTTTTCCTATAAAATAATTATAGAAAATTTGTTTAAATGATTTCAATTTATTTTTAAGAAGTATTTATGATCACTTTAGTACCACATAAATAATCACCTTATGGTGTTTAGTTGCACCAAGACCAGGGGGCACGCACGACGAAACGTGTGCAGGCCTTGTTCAAACAAATCTTTTTATTTACGTTGTGAGTGTCTAAATATGATTATTTTTAATTTGCACAATTTATATTTTTACGCCAGCATAGATTGGGCCCATTATTACTGTTGGTAATGTGAATTCTTTAAGCGTAATTGAAATCTTCTTGAGAATGCTTAGTCAAAAATATTTACAGATGGGGTAAGCAAGTGTGTTGCCTGAACGGTTTCTATTTTTGCAACTGAAAGCTTACGGCCTTTTCTGACTAAACAGTGGTGTATTAGATCAAATATATGGTGATTGTCGATCGTTGCCATTCATTAATTGGTACTGTTTGTTCATATGTAGAGTAGAGATGATTTGAATTAGATGCGAGATTTTTACACGAAAATCGAAGGTTCAAGTTCGACTTTAAAAAACTTCTTTATAAAATTGCAGTCATCGCAAAAGTCTTTTCTTTCGAATTTTTGTTTTGTTATGATTTTAAAAGAGTGAATTTACTCTACAATCGAATTAGATCAGGTTTGTTGTGGTTAGTCTTACGTGGAAAGACAAGTAAGTCAGCGAAGTTAAAGCAAACACATACCCGTCTGGTAGACGCACGTTTCGCCGTTGGTGCGGGGCGGCTAATCGGTGTAGATAAGGTCTCTTCTCATTTAACGATTAATGTATACGAAACATGGCTAGATTTTGCATATGCGAAGTATTAGGTCGAGGAGTAAGAACATAGGCGACTCACTGAAACAATTCCTACCATATTGACAGATTGTTCGACTGACGTTTTTTCAAGTACGAGAACAATTTTTTTTTTTCGTTCATACACACACGTATGCATATGATTTTAAAGTTCCAATATATAGAACAAGGAATATTTACATCAAATCAATGAAAATTATTCTTCGATAGTTCTACATCAAGTTAATGAAGAAATTCATTTACTTTTTAAATAAATTCGTCAATTTAAAGTATTCGTCTTTTTAAAATTTTTCTGCTTTCATCAAATTCAAGTATATAAGTATATAATCCCTGTAGGAAATGTTGATAGTTAAACTGTACTGATTCTCTATTGACTTTTCCATCAGTACGAGTACTACTAACCAATTATACCCTAGGCAATGCTTTCTGCTACGAGTACTCGTATATACTTATATAAACCAGCTTGTCATTAACAATCCACTATATTGGGAATTTTTACATACTAATACAGTTCAATTTCTAGTTTATGAACATAGCTCCGATTTGTTTTTATGGGAATAGGGAACTAAATTTAGAGAGAAAACTTTATGTGATAAATTTCCCCCTGGTCCACATTTCCCGAGGTACGGGCCCCCAAGGTTTGAAATGTGTATATCTTCCTTTTTTCTTATCGGATCGGGACTAAATTGGATTTGTTGAAAATATCATCGAAATATTTGTTATATATACATCTGCGTTCCATTAACCCATTGCAAGGCGGATTTTGTGCTTTTAGAGCAGGACTTTTTGGAAATGATGACATGGCTAAGCTAAATTTCTCACATAATTTTTTTTACTCAAAATTTAATTTACTACCGCCCTAAAAAAGGAAAAAACAATTAAAAAATGTTAAGTTTGGCTGTGCCGAACTTTGGATACCCTCCACCAGATTCCCAAATAAAACCAAATTTGGTGCGGAAGTGTGTTCTATATAGAAAGCTTTATGTGCAAAACTTCATTTCGATAGGTCAAGCTTGTAGTGAGTTATCGTCATATTATTTCTCAAAGCCCATGAGACCGTTTGTGTGGGAGGTACCAGTAGGACTTTTCCGATCTCAATAGAATTTGGCGCAGAGGTGTGTCCCAATCTAAACCATTTTTACATAGATGATTGCGTATATATAGTGATTATTATTTGCAAAATTTCAGTGATTTTGCTCAACAAACTGGACGGATATTTCCAAATAAAAAACCAATTTTTATGAGGTAGTGTCTGTTGAGGGTCTCCAACACCAACTTCCCGTAGAGCTATATAGCCCATTTTCAATACTAACCATCCCAGGTTAACTACACATGTTTGTGGCTGTTTTCATGCAGGCTCTATCTTGTTTTCAACAGACGGACAGCCGGACAACATGGCTAGAATTAGAATTTTACGGATCAAGAATATATATACTTTGTTGGGTCTCCAATGATTATTTCAAGGTGTTACAGACAGAATGACAAAACTAATATACCCTCCATTGTATGGTGGAGGGTATAAAAATAGAAACTTTATCTGTGAACTAAATCTTCGATCTTCCGATATAATATGTACTATCAAGTGCTAAATTTTAAGTGTAGACGCTTTGTTGACAACATCAATAAAAAGTCAACCAAAATAGTAGATAATATTGTTGAGACACTACGAGTATTATATAAATCTTTTTTTTTTTTTTTTTTTTTTTTATCAGATTTCTTTATTTGCAATCTATTTAAAATACAATATTAAGCAAATATCATAAAAATTTAGTACATAACAGTTCTGTTAAGCCCCATTGGGTTTAACAATTACATAATTTTTACATTTTTAACAGCTATTTTTTAAGAAAGGGAAGATCTAAAATATGAAGTCGCTTTAGTCGCCGTATTTCATCAGTATCATCTAATAGAGTAATTGCAAGTATGTTCCGATGATTACTTAATCTATTCAGGTAGTTGGAGCTGCATTTGGGAATCTCATTTTTGACAGTAGGAACACCGAGATCGTTGTGGATATTTTTATTATTAATAAACCAGGGAGCTTTAGTAATTAATCTTAGCGTTTTAGATTGATATCTCTGCAAGATTTCCACATTGGAGTTGCTGGCGGTCCCCCATAGTTCAATGCCATAAGTCCAGACAGGCTTCAACATTGTTTTGTAAAGAAGCACTTTGTTTTCTAGAGCAAGTTCGGATTTAGGACCCAAGAGCCAATACATTCGTTACGTTTTTATTTTGAGTTGATTACTTTTAGATTTGATGTGCTCTTTCCACGTTAATCGTCTGTTATATAAATCTTGACATGATATATAAGTCATATGACGTTGCCAGAGTCAAATGTATACGGGATGCTACGTGTATTCATATTTCGGGTCCAATTTATAAAAACAACATAGTTTATTATTGGAAACGGTTTTATTGTTTTTCAAAATATTATCCTTTAAGATCAATACACTTTTGCATGCGCACAAACCATATTTCGAAGCACTTTTTGCATTCCGATTAAGACATCTTCCAAACATGATTTTTAAACGCTTTAACGGCTGCTTCGGGCGATGAAAAACGTTGACCACGCATTTTATTCTTGATGCTAGAGAATAAGAAGAAGTCAAATCAGGGCTGTAGTACGGAAGTTTCGACATATTGAGTCGATTTAAACGCTCTTTTCTCGATAACCCACACCGAAAATCGTAAAAAATCATCGCACGAAAATGTTCACGGGATAATTCCATTTTATGACTGAGATGAATTTTTCAACACACCGTAAACAAAACAATTCAGCCACGAATAACAAAACGTTCAGATTAAAGTTATGTTAAAAAATGTCAAAGTTTTCAATGGAAGTTCCTGTTTGCATCTGGGAACAGTAGTATTGTCAGGACTCGAAATATAAATAGTAACCCGTACCAAAGACACATGACAAGACATATACGAGTACGTACACAAGTAATTTTTCTGGTGTTTACTTTGTTTGGTGGAAAACTCTAATGCCACCAGTTCTTATTAAATGCGAATGCATGCCTGCACTTAGGTGTATAGCCGCTGATCGTGGTTAAATCACATTCATTGATTCCGTTCGAATGATATTGAAGAAGCGTTCACCTGACTCATCAACTGATTTTAAAATAATTCAAGGTTTCTATTGAATGAAATGTTCAATAGAAACATGGTCTCAAATATGACTATGTATGACTTATGCAAGAACAGCAATTTTTTTTTACTTGGTGTGAAATATTCTTCCGGTTAACTTATATTTTCATCAGATTGATGTACAATTTCTTAAAAATTGATGTACAATTTTATCGATATAAAGTATAGGGCGCATTTTTAGACGTGTGGTTTTCAATCTGGCCACCCTTTTGTTGGTCACACTTTTGTTGGTCTTTCTCAGCTGTCACTTGATTTATGCAATATTCTTCCGCTAAACTTACATTTACATCAGTTTGATGTACAAATTCTTATAAATTAATCTACAAAGTATATCGACATAAAGAAAAGGGTGTTTTTTTTAGACGTATGCTTTTCAATCTGGCCACACTTGTTTCGGAGTTGGTCATTCTAAGCTGTCACTTGATTTATGCTCAATTTGGTTTGCAATTTCATAATGAATAGACTTACTCCGGAACAACGTTTGGGAATCGTTGTGAATGGGCCCAAAACGAAATGGCCACCGATCCTGATTTAACAAGAAAATTTTGTTCAGCAACGAAGCGCACTTCTGGATGAATGAGTACGTTAATAACCAAATACTGTCGCATTTGAAGTAATAAAAATCCCCAAGCCATGTTGAGACGCCGTTACATCCGCAAAGAGTCACTGTTTGGGGTGCTCTATGTGTAGATGGAATCATTGGTCCATATTTCTTCAAAAATGAAGCCGGCCATACGGTTACAGTCAATGGGGAACGCTACAGAGCCATGATTAATGACTTTTTTTGTCAGAATTGGAGGATGTTGATGTGGACGACCTTTGGTTCCAACAAGACGACGTTACATACAAAACAGCTAACGAAACAATCATTTATTGAAGGAAACTTTTAGTGAGCTCATTATCTTGCGTTGTGGCCTTTAGAGTGGCCTCCAAGATCGTGCGGTTAAACACTGGACTAGTTTTTGTGGGGCTATCGATGATTGCGTTGACGGTGTGACATGTGGCCCCATCTTGTTGAAACAAAATGTCGCCGTTTTATATTCTTGAATTTTTGGAAACAAAAATTCGTAACGTTCACCGATGACGGTAACGGCGTCTCCTTGCTCATTTTTGAAGAAAAATGGCCCACACGCAGAGAAAAAATATGGTTACTATATGGTCAGGGCAACAATTGTATGTTTTCTGCAATAAAAGTATGGTTTTCGTAACCTTAGTATTGTTTTTTGAATTAAATTTTGACAATAGTATGATTGCGGCAATACTAATATTGTTGAAATTTATCAAAAGCATTGTTGCCAAATTAAAAAATGAAAATATGGTTGTAGCAACAATACAAATATGGTTGGTGGGACAAAAGTATTCTTTCGTGGGTTTTATGTTAACAATAACATGATTACGGCAATCATACAGGCAAAACCGTAATATATTTTTAATTTGACAATGTTATTTTTACGAATCTTACTCAATATTAGTAGTTTCTATATTTTTTCAAAACAAACTACGGATTAGTATAACTGAAATATTTCTAATAAATGAATTGTTTCTACTGTTAAATAAATCACTCCCTTTAAAAAGAGTTTTATGTATTTTTAAAAATCTCTATTGTTGAATAACATCTTAACCCAATCTTTACAAACAAAATTGGGGATCATAGCATGGTTGTGTGTAAGTCATACTATGGTTCTAAGGATCATACTATGGTTGTGAGGATCATAATATGGTTATGGAGATCATAGTATGTTTGAGTATGAATCATACAATGGTTGTGGAGATCATAGTATGGTTGTGTGTGAATAATTCTATTGTTGTGAGGACCATAATATTGTTATGGGGATCATAGTATGGTTGTGTGTGAACCATATTATTGTTGTGATGATCATAGTATTGTTGTGCCACAACCATATAACCAACAATAGTATGATGCTCTTCGAATATCTTTACCCCAACCATACTTTTTTTCTGCGTGCAGTGATGCCGCCAGTCCAAAATCATCAACAAATAGTGACTCGTAAACCCACAAACAGTAACTCGTAAACCCACACGGCGGCTATGTCATCGACATAGCCACCGGATTGGATGAAGCTAAAACTTTGTTCAACCTTTCCAATAAAACTAGAAATTGGAAAAAAATGTCAGTACTCTTTTTAACAGCCGATTCAAATTAAAAATATAAATGGTCTACCCTTTACTTTATAGTAGCAATTAGTAACTTCTCTGAAACAAGACAAAATTAGTGCATGTTTTCAAATAGACCTCACACGAGGATCCCTCCCGATGTCAGGTCAAATCTAACAAATGTTAATGATTAATTCAAATGTAATGATTAATTCTTTCAAACAACAACGCTGCAACTTTTCAGGCTGCAATGAATAACTTTTTGATAAGATTTCGCGTCAAGGATCGTGGAAGTCATTACAGACCTACTATATTTGGCACTACAGCTTCTTGTGGCCAGCAAAAGACGTTCATATACCTCGTGTTGTACAAAAAAGTAAGAACATTATAGGTTTTGTGTTCACCAGATTTAGGGCAGCGGGTCTCACTTAAACCTAATATGTGTAAGCAAATGAGTTACATCAGATTTTGAAAATGTTTTTAATAAGAAGTACATACACATAACGAGGGTGGCCGCAAAACTAACTGGCCTGGCACATTTTCTGTTTTACTAGCAACTCTTTTTTTGTTTTTTAAAAGCAATCTTTTATAAGCCATCTGTCAAAATTTCCGAAATATTTGATGATTATTTTCTTTGTTACAGGTGATTGAAGTAAACAAGTTTTATAATTTTTGAAAAATGAAAAAAAAGAGTTTCGTGCGGTAATTAAACACTTTTATATGAAAGGTTATACGCCACAATTAATCAAAGATAAATTTGATTCTGTTCATGGTGATAATGCACCATCATACTCCACGTGAAATCCTGGGTTCAACAATTTAAAATGGGTCGTTCAAGTACGGAAGATGAACAACGCTCTGGAAGACCGAAAACTGCTACTACTATTGAAAACATTAGAAAAATATTTAATGAAATGACTAAAGATAGACGAATAAAGCTCAGAGAACTTGCTGATATTGTTAAAATATACGAAAAACAAGTTTGGAGTATTTTACATGATGAACTCCACATGAAAAAGCTATCCGAAAACTATCCGCCGCGTTTGTTGACTTTGCCCCAAAAAATCGTCCGCTGGACCAATTCCGAGGATCTTTTAGCGATTTATCAGCGTAATCCAATAGAGATCGTTCGCCGATTCATAACTGTTGATGAAACATGGATCCATCACTACATCCCAGAATGCAAAGAACAGTCAAAACAATGGATAGAATCTGGTAAAAGTGGTCCCAAGAAGGCAAAAACTGTTAAGTCAACAGGAAAAGTAATGGTTAGAGTATTTTGGAATGCAAGGGGTATAATATTTATTGATTATCTTGAGAAAGGAAAAACTACAAATAGTGAATATTATTGTGCATTATTGGATCGGTTGAGTGAAGAAATCAAGATAAAACGACCGCATTTAGAAAAAAGTTCTTTTTTATCAAGATAATGCTCCTTCACACACTGCATTTTTAACTCAACAAAAACTGGCCGAATTACGATTTGAAATTGCTCCGCCTCCACCATATAGTCCAGATTTAGCTCCTTCTGATTATTTCTTGTTTCCAAATTTAAAAAAAATTCTCGGTGGCAAAAAATATTCGTCCAATAGCGAGGTTATTGCTGAAACTGAGGCATATTTTGAAGGTTTGAAAAATCTTATTTTTCGGATGAAATTAAAAAACTTGAAAAACGTTTGATGACGTGTATTGAGTTGGAAGGAGATTATGTTGAAAAATAAATAATAATAATTCTAAAAAAACGGTTCTTTTTATGTTAGGCCAGTTACTTTTGCGGTCGCCCTCGTATTTGATTCAAAGCTTTGAAAAAAATGATTTTACTACCTCTTTAAAAATTTAATAATTTTACCTCTTTATTAATAAATCCCCTAGTACTTCTGGTCTATTCCCATGGACTCGGACAGAATTGACACTTTTTGTAAGTAACTGACTTAACAACTGGTTTTTCTATCCAGTCTTATTATTATGTTTAAACCCGAAAGTCGGTTGAAACCGGTATGTCGGGGTATGTCGGTCTTTATTAACAATTTTACTAAATAATTAAAAAAACGAGCTCGAGGCCACACAAAATTTAAATATGTATAGCTCGTTTGTTCACTTCGGTCTTTTGCTTTAACACATTGATCAGCGATTAACCGGCTTGAGACCTTTTGCATCTACATTTTTAATGGAAGACAATTTTTTGACAGAATGTCAAAGAGTCGTTGATTTTCGTGGCTACACACTGCTTTCAATGCGATTTCGGGTCCGTGACGATCTTCATCACAAAGCTTCGCAGTAGTTGTTAAAAGTAAAGCTGAACTCTTTAATACCAGGCTCTCACCAAACGTATGAGAACGACTGTTGAAAATCTTCCTTTTCAAGTTTTCTTCAAACAATTGTCCACGAAAATACAATACAACTTTATCACCTTTACAGGGATTACCAGGTTTTGCATCCCATCTATGTGCGCTGTGAATAAAGTTAATTAAGTTGGCGCTGACAACTGTTTTGCCTAGCCGTGCATTAACATATGTTTAGCTCGTATTAAAATGTAGGTCCTGGAAGTTTCGAGCAAGTGATTCCCTGTTCAATGAGTCGATATTATAAATACTTCACGTCTTATGGAGTTTTATGAGTGTGGACCCAGTTAAAATCGTCTTTTTTAATAAGTTAGGCTGGGTGTTTACAATAATTAGGCTGGGTGTTGTATTTATGTTATTGCATATTCCAAAATGCTGCATATAGCCCTTAGGCGGCATTATGTCAACAGTAAGTTATTTCATTCAGCGGATATAGTCTTATACTGCAACAGTTTGCCCATTTACATTATTACCGATCAGTGATCTTAGTTAAGTGCATTTTCTTTTTATTTACGGTGATTTTGAATGTGCCTAAAGTGCCATCCACTATTGCCCGCCGCTGTAGAAATATGACGACAATTGTCTAAACAATAGGTGACTATAAATTACAACCGCAAAATACAAAGATACATATTTAGGCTCACATATCTAAGAGCACTCATACGTAGACACCGACATCATTATTTACTGTTCGCCAGGACTAAGAGGATATGCCCGCACGTGGCATATCCCCGTAGCCGTGTGGTGTGTAATGTAACATTACATCTTTAACCAAGCGAAGATAAACTTCAGAGCGATAATTCTGTTTGAAATATCGTTTGTTTGTGTTAGTCAGTTTGCGTGTGCATATGTGTGTGAGTTTGTGTCTGTGTATTTAATTGCCCGCAAAATGTGAGAGAAAGGACACTTGCACAACCGAAGAGGTATCATCCCAGTGCATTGTGTCATTGTATGCGTGCAGACACAACCGCCGAACAAATACCAACACAAATACATTAATGCAAAACACAAATGCAAATGGAAATAATAGAAATTGTTGTGTAAATATTAGCCATAAGCACACATATCGCATTTGTGTGCGGTCTATTTGTGATTGTATGTGTTGGAGAGTGCATAACTGTGTACTTATCATGTATTTCTGTATGTGTGCACAATTTTGAATTTGACCAACTACAAAGTACACACACCCAAATGCATCGACAAACATGCCGGATACTTAATTCTGTTGTTCAGAACCGAAATTGCTGTTCAGGGACGACGCTTGTGCTGTAAAAGTGGGCCATTCATTTTGTTGTAAATGATTGAACACCTTAAGTTTTAAGCACAATAAACAGGAATTAAAAGATCAGTCCATGCAGGCAATCAATTCGAATTAATAACACAGCACAACATAAAATTTGCGCAAGCGAATTGGTAAAAAGATTTTTATATTGAAAGGGAACGATGGTCTCCAATGGGCCTATTTTTGGATCAGCTGTTGTTTTGAGATACAATTATGTGTCCTTACAGTTGAGTGAAATTTCAAATATCTTTACACAACAGAAATTTGAGTCTTAATTCAAAAATATAGTTTTCTAACTATTGTGCGCCGCCGAATCGAATTTATTGGTATCTTCTTCGTTACTTTTGCACTTTGCAACATTCTCAAAAACTATGTTCTTTTCAGGTTACTAATCAAGTATTTGTGTGAAATTTAAATAAACTCAAATTGATAGTTCAAAGATATTTTACACAGTTGTAAAAAGCAAAAGTGTAGCAATAAATTTAGTTTTAGTTGATTCTTTTTTTACAACTTAAAGGTTTTTATTGTCTGCTTTTGACGAATTCACCGATGAATCCTATTGTTGTTTAATTTTATTCCACTTTGCTATGCAAAAATTTTGCCATTTTTCTTTAAATTGTGTCTAATGCTGTCAGATTTTACATATTGCAAACAACTTGGTAACTCAGCAATTTACTTCAAAAGTATTCGGCTAGTAGAGATTAAGTTTAAAAAAAGTGTACTCGAGGTCAATCCGTTAGAGGTGCAATCAAATGCATATGCCTTGAAGCTGTGCTGAGACCCTAACTATCGACAAATTCAGTGTGTGTAATCACATACAGGGGGTTGATGAAAGCCACTACCAAAACAAATGATATTACTTTTTTTCTATTTAATCAATCTGATTATTATTTTTTTATTTTTCAGACTGATTTTTAGATTTAACAAAAAAGGATAACTGGGACACTAAAATAAGAATTTGGATTGTCCGCCGCTGGAGTCCGTAGTTTCGGTTCAAAGAAAGTATAGTTGCACGTTTGGCGGCAATACTCCGAGCAGATGGACCATAATGAGACTTGCTAACGGCTCTGCCGAGCATGGGACAGTCAACAGAAGACCTTACCATCGAAACCCTTCAGTTCGGACGGAGAGAAAAATCGCTGCTGTACCTGCTTCCATACAAAACAATTCAAGAGTTTCGACAAGAATCATATCTGCTCAAATGGGTATTAGAAAATAGTTATTGCAGTTAATTATGCACAAAGATTTGGACTTATTCCCATATAAAATTTAAATGGCTAACAAATTGACTGCAGCAGACTTCCCGATTTGCTTGTATTTTTGCCAGAGATGCTGCAAATGGTGGAAGAGGACGGCAACATGTTGAACTGCCTTTTCATGGGTGACAAGGCCCATTTCGATTTAAACGGCAACATAATAAGCAAAAATGTCGAATATAGAGTGCATCCAACCCACAGAAACTCCATGAGATGGAATTGCTTCCACTTTGTGTTACAGTGTGGTGTACAGTTTCATCGCGCTGCATTGTCTTCTAAAAAACGGCCACACCATAACGGTTACTGGAGAATGTTAATTGAGCATGTTGAGAGACCTTTTCGATCCAAAATGAGAATTTCTTTCAACTCTGTGTGGTTTCAGCAAGATGGGGCAACTCCTCACATTGCCCGGCCAGTTATGACAGAATTGCGACGAAAATTTCCCAATAAGCTGATATTCAGAAACTCTACATTACGTTAGCCCCATGAATTCCATACACCGAAAAAAGTTATTTGCGTTTCTTAATCTAGCAATATTCATCAGCCACCCTGTATAAGCCCGAAATTCGAAAACATACCTTACTACGAGTATGACAGTATTGGCAGGTAGATAGCTGCCAAACAGCTTCTCAAATGTAAAAATTGGAATGCAGATAATTACTTAATTATTTATTATTTCTTAGTCGATTACACTATGCAATAACCATTTATTAACAGTGGTGAAACTAGACCACATAGGTCATATTATCATATAGCCCCCACACAAGGGTCCTTGGACATTTAGAATCTAAAGATTTAGAAGCACATTTCACATCGTTTCCTACCAAATTTTGCATGGAGCCTAACGAGCGACCAACAACCATGTCCTGTAATATTGAACCATATCGGTGCATTTGTTTGAATAGGCCTTACACAAAGATCCCTCCCTATTTGGAATCCTGCAGCTTTAGAAATTTTACCCCAACACGCTCAAACTTTGAATGGTACGTTACGAGCGACAAATAACACTAGTCAACAGTCAAAATGTACTCGGGATGCGATAATTTTTTCTGTGTAGATAACCTTGACATGAGCTCGAAAAACGCAATAAAAAAAATTTTTTTCGTTTGGTTTTTGTTTTATTTATTTTTTTAAATTTTAAAAATTTTTTTTTGGTTAATTTGTTTCGTCCGGCATAACTCGGGAACCACTAGCCCAATTTAATTGAATTAAATTTTAAAAAATTTAAAATTACAATTCCCTTAATCTGTTCATATATTGTTTTCCTATACAAGCAACAGTTTCCAAGTTAAAAATGAATATATAAAGGAAAAAACTTATTTTTTGCCTAAAGATTTAAATTTTTTTTTTTAAAAAATCCATAAAAAATCCAAAATGAAAAAAATGTCAAATCTTATTACTTTTACGTAAAGTCACATAACCTATAAAAGTGCGTTTCGCTTTTATTCGCAATTGAGTAAAGGTATGAATTTCAAAAATTTGCTCGACATATGCACAACTTTGTCTATGGTGAGGTTTTTTCTTTTTTATTACAAAAATATAAACCTTTAAACCTTTACTCAATTGCGAATAAAAGCGAAACGCGTTCATCGATTTTCATGATCTTTGTCTCATATTGCTCATAGGTTATGTGACTTTACGTAAAAGTAATAAGATTTGACATTTTTTTTCATTTAAATCTTTAGGCAAAAAATAAGTCTTTTCCTATATATATTTATTTTAACTTGGAAACTGTTGCTTGTATAGGAAAACAATATATGAACAGATTAAGGGAATTGTAATTTTAAATTTTTTAAAATTTAATTCAATTAAATCGGACTAGTGGTTCCAGAGTTATGCCGGACGAAACAAATTAACCAAAAAAAAATTTTTGAAATTTAAAAAAAAAAAATAAAACAAAAACCAAACGAAAAAAAAAAAATTTATTGCGTTTTTCGAGCTCATGCCAAGGTTATCTACACAGAAAAAATTATCGCATCCGGAGTACATGAAATTTTTTTCATTTTGTTGAGTAGTGTAATTAGTGCTAATATATTGAGTCCGATGCAACTTTCATGTTTCAAAGTTTCCATTGTCTCTGGATGCTTTGCGTAACATTGCTACTTAATGGCTCCCCACAATTTTGGCTGATTATTTTTTTTTCGAAAACAGTGCGTGAAATATCGATGGTTGCATTGGCTGTGAGACATGTGAATCCGGCTTGTTAAAACCAAATGTCGTCCATGTCATTTTGTTGAATTTTTTGAAACAAATATTCATTGAGCATGGCGCGATAATGGTCATGTTGACGGTAACGGTGGCTTCTTGCTCATTTTCGGCCAAAATGCCGTCAGACCAAAACCAACACCAACCAGTGACTCGATGTGGATGCATTGGCTTCTCAATAGTAACTTATGGGTTCTCTGAATACCGAAGAAGTTTCCGTGATGCAATACAACTTTTTTACTCAAGTCCCACAACATCCCATTAAGAAACATGGGGCACTTATCTCAAAACAGTGAGCTGTGGTCGACTCAATTCTTATACAGGGTGGGCGAAATTTAAATCGGCTGTAAAACAAGTAATAATAATTTTTGGAAATTTCTGGTTTTATTGGTAAGGTTGAACTTTGTCCCTTAATAATGCAACACAATATCATTTATATTTAACCACCACAACAGGCTCGGTAGCACCTCACCCGATCAACCTAATTAGTAGTACATATTCGTCATGATTCATTTGGGAAATAACTTTAATGAGTATAGTAAATTCCCAAGAGGAAAGGTTCGAGGTAGGCTTAAGTGATTTGTTATAGGCCCGAGAAAGTATCCGTGTTGCAATGCAACTACTTTTTTACTTAAGTCCCAAAATATCCCATTAAGAAACAAGTCCCACAATATACCATTAAGAAACAAGGGGCACTTATCTCAAAAGCTGTGCTCGACTCAATTCTTATACAGGGTGGGCGAAATTTAAATCGGCTGTAAAAAAAAGTTCTAATAATTTTTGGAAATTTCTGGTTTTATTGGTAAGGTTGAACTTTGACCCTTAACAATGCAACACAATATCATTTATATGTAACCACCACAACAGGCTCTGTAGCACCTCATCCGATCAACCCAATTTGTCAGTACATTTTCGATTGTTTCGCGTCGAATCTCTTCAATTGCAAATTTCATGTTTTAAAGTTTCCATTGTCTCTGAATGCTTTGCGTAACATTGCTACTTAATGGCTCCCCACAGTTTCGGCTGATTATTCTATTTTCAAAAACAGTGCGTGAAATATCGATGGTTGCGTTGGCTGTGTGACATGTGGATCCGTCTTGTTAAAACCAAATGTCGTCCATGTCATTTTGTTGATTTTTCTGAAACAAAAATTCATTGAGTATGCCGCGGAAATGATCACGTTAACGGTAACGGTGGCTTCTAGCTCATTTTCGGCCAATGATGCCGTCAGATCAAAACCAATGCCAACACCAACCATTGACTCGATGTGGATGCATTGGCTTCTCAATAGTCACGTGTGGGTTCTCTGAATACCATATGCCGCAGTTTTGCTTATTGACATAGCCATCGAGGTTTAAAAAAACTTCATCTGAAAACACGAGTGTTTTGTAAAATTCTTTATCTCCTGCCAAACCATCTTCAGCCCATTGGGCGAAGCAAAAACGCATAAGTTGGTGTTCCAATTCAACCTTTCCAATAAAACCAGAAATTTGAAAATATTATCAATACTTTTTTTTACAGCCAATTTAAATGCGAAATATTATGTGGCCCACCCTGTAATTACTGACCGGGACCTACTGTGTTACGCCGTCTCCGAAAGGCGAATGCATTTTTTGAAAAAGTTTTTACATGGCTAAGAGTTAAATCTCCTACTCGTATAGTCGCAGTCATTTACGAGGTGTAAACCGCAGCTAAAAAATTGTAAGATGTTCTTATCCGGAGTTGTACCTGGCATGATAGTCGTGCATACACCTATTACACCACGGCGGCCCACTTACCGTAGGAAATAAGTAATAAATTGTACAGCCAGGATTGAACAAGATCGGACTCAATAAATTACCACTAATTATTTGTCGCTTGTAACGTACCATTCAAAATTTGAGCGTGTTGGGGTAAAATTTGTGGTTTCTAAAGCTGCAGGATTCCAAATCGGGAGGGATCTTTTGTGTAAGGGCTATTCAAACAAATGCACCGATATGGTCCAATATTACAGGACATGGTTGTTGGTCGCTCGTTAGGCTCCATGCAAAATTTGGTAGGAATCGATTTGAAATGTGGCTTCTAAATCTGCAAATTCTAAATGTGCAAGGACCCTTGTGTGGGGGCTATATGATAATATGACCTATGAGGTCTTGTTTCACCACTGTAAATAAATGGTCGCTCAAAACATACCATGCAATATATGGGCGAGATCAGATGTAATTTGTCGTTTGTACAGCTGTGTGACCTCCATGTGGAAAAACATGGACTGAGAGGAGAGTTGATCAGTGCTAGCACTCTGTGTTTAATTTGGTTGAAATCGGATTTAATACTCGTATGTAGGTTTAAGAGCTGTAGGTTCTGAAATAGGAAAAACCCAAAGAATGATATCAGAATATGGACAAATAGCATCCATTTAAAAAGGGTTCGTTCCATGTTCAATCTTCAAGAATGTACTTAGCTTCATCGACAGCTGTTCATAATTGCGACCTGTAGTTTGTTTAGAAAGATAGATTAACAGACGGACGGGGGGTGGGATGGACGAACGGAGGGGCGAAGGGACTAACGGACATCGCTCAATGAAATCAGATAGTCATTCTGAGTTAATCGGCATGCTTAATAGAGGGTATATCTCCATTTCTCTAAGGTGTTGCAAACAGCAGCACACTGTACCACAGAGTGAAGTAGGGTTTAAAAAGTTAAAGTAGTGGGTGGCCTACTATGAAATACCCTACACTACTCGGCTATTCCGAAAATTAAGCACCTCTGTACGGAGCTTGATCAGAGTCTGACTCAATTTGTAAAAATAATTTATAAAGTATGTTGCTCAAAACGTATTATACAAAAAGTAAGCGTAAAGGGGTAACATTTTTGGATTCTTGAGCTGCAGGACATTAATTCGGAAGGGACCGATCATAAGCACTAAGTCAGAATAACTTATACCACAGTGATTTGTGGGGAATACAAACTAGGTACGTATTATAAATTCAGTTTCTATATCTGTAAATGTTGGTTCTTTAATGTTCGGGAAACCTGTTTATTTTGATTTCGTATACGTTTCATTACAAGTAACTTTTCGAAGTGAATTTAAAACTCTTTGACCCCAAGAAAGTTCCACCCTGAGATTTTTTGCGACCTTTCTCGTTTCTTGGTAAAGCGGGAAAAAAATAAAATTTCCCGGGATCCCGGCCGGAAAATATAGCAAATGCAAATTTGCTTTCTTAAAACCAGTTTTTATTAGGAAAAATAATGAATACCATCCATACAGCTAGTCATTCCTCATATAATAGAAACTTAAAGTGTACTGTTTAGTAGGTACATACTACATACATAAACTTCTCTGAAAATTGTTGACTTATAAGACATGAAGTCTTAAGCGAAATTTAATCTAAAGTATTTTTAGAGGTAATTTCAAAATGAAAAACATTTTTATTTATTATTGAAATCCAAAAATAACGTACAGATATTAACAATTATTAAATGCGTTCATTTTCGTTATAAACTGCATACTTTTTCGTTCTGTACTTTATTTCCTCCCTTTGAAACTGTACGAAATTTCAGCATATGTCGAATAAGAAAATATTCTTCCGACCAATTTAACCTATTGTAAACATCGAACAGTTATCAGTTTGCGAACAATAATTATAAGTATAGTCCTACTAAATTGCAGTTATCAGCTAATATACTTATACTAAATTTCATCTGTTCAACCGACATACGGAGTTATAAATTATTATTATTTTGTATAAAGTGTGTAAGTATATCGGGTGGGGAACCTCTTATGTCTATATTCAATTAAAGTGTATAAGAATATCGCGTGATCAATATAGAGGTATTTTTTCAAAATAAAAAAGAATATAAAAATTCAAATCAAGTGTGGAATTTTTATTGTTCCTTCGAAAGGACATTTTATGCTATTTATTTTTTTAATATTATTTCTCTCAAATGTTGGAAACTGTCTTATGGAAATGAGCATTCGTTAAGCACGGGAAGATACGCTGTTTTCGACCAAAATTTTGCCCAGTGTTGAGGTTCATTTCTGGCGCAACGGCAAAGTCAATAAATAAAATTGCCGCATTTGGGCTAAAGAGCGTTTTATGCGCTGGTGAAATCATCGGACCATATTTTTTCAAAAATTATGATGGCCGGAACGTAAGCGTGAAACTTTTTGCTACCCAACGAAACAATCAATTAATTGAAGGAAACTTGTGGTGAGCGCATTATCTCGCGTCGTGGGCCTGTTGCGTGGCCTCCAAGATCGTGCAATTTAACACCGCTGGTCTATTGTGTGTGGGGTTATGTAAAGTCGTTTTTTTCACAGATAGGACCGATATAATGGACTCTTTGGAGGATAATATTTGGCGCTTTACTGCTAAGTCGAAAATTGGGCCTCTCGGCTGGAATTTATTCGAGCCAGTCACGGCGGCCACTTGCAAACCCTTATTTTTATAATAAAGCTAAACTCTTGGCAATTACATTAAAATATTTGCGTTTTATATCTTCTTGAAAACCACACGTCTAAAAATTATCCTTTGGTTCAATCAGTTGGAATGCTGAAATATACGTTAGTTCTGTGAAATACGTGGAAAGCATAACTTCACGTTTATTTGCAACCTGTTAAAAATGATTCTCTTTCATGGATATGTATTATTTAACATTATACGAGTATTCCTATTTCCAACAAATAATAAAACCTTTTGCGTATTAATCCTAAAAAGTAGACAACTATCTACTGATGGTCATTTAAAGTCCAATTTCGTTGAGTTACAATATCTAACAAAAAATGCATCTAATTTTATGTTCTGTAACTTTTAAAATATATGTGACGCGCAAAATAAAAAAGGGACCTAAGGTTAAAAGCCAGTTTTGTTTAGGAGAGCCATTTTAAAGATTAGTTCCATTTCTATTTGCGCTTAGAATCATCGACTTCACTTTCATAAAACGCGCATGTTTTTGGGAGGGAACACTTTTGGGGCATGGGATCGGTCTCATTCGACGCTCACATGTTGTCCACATCAAAAAAAAGGTAAAAGTTGATGAAAAGTTTTGTTCAGGAGCGCCATTTTAAAGATTAGGTCCCTTTCTATTTGCGCTTAGTATCGTCGACTTCACTCTCATAAAACGCGCATATCTCTGGGAGGTAACACTTTTGGGGCATGGGATCGGCCTCCACATCAAAAAAAGGTGAAAAGTTGATGAAAAGTTTTGTTCAGAAGAGCCATTTTGAAGATTAGGTCCCTTTCTATTTGCGCTTAGAATCGTCGACTTCACTTTCATAAAACGCGCATATCTATGGGAGGGAACACTTTTGGGGCATGGAATCGGGCTCATTCGAAGCTCAGATGTTGCCCACATTAAAAAAATAAAACAATGAAAATTTATTTTTTACCCTTAGGTCCCTTTCTCTATGCGTTGTCACATATAGACTTTGTAGGATTTGTAAAAATTGCCGGGATCCCGGCCTAAAATTCCCGGAAGACCTATAAACGTAAATTACTGAAATTTCCGGGAAATCTCAGGACGGGAATTCCCAAGAAAAACCCTAACTTCACCCATCTCTAGTTATTCGCTGAGTTGACGGATGCCATAACACCTTTGCTTAGCGGGTACCAAACTAAGGTCTATGAGACGACTTAATATGCAGCCAATAAGGATCGCTTTGGGTCCGGTAAGTAGATCTGATCCGTAGCACAACTTGACGACATGAACCCTCCGTGTTTTGAAATGCTTTACATGTCTGCCGGTTCACTCGATTAAAACAAGGTTTCATAATAGATCACTCAGTTTAAGTAAACTTAAATAGGCGACTACTCCCTGCAATACGAGTACCATAACATTTTTATTAAATTCTCCTTCGGGTGTAAACACAAAAAATGTAACACCTAATATTTGTGTCCCTAAAAAGCCTATAACACACAATAATGCCATAAAACACATCGCAACATAGACGCATATGTTGTAGTTGAGTATTGATGTTAAACTCTCATAAATCTTGCCTCAATCAAGAAGATTTCGAAATCAAAGAAGAACTGAACAAACCATTTTGCCAACGCATAGACCTTAAGAATTATGGACGTCTGTCTAGGAGCAGCAAATACTATTTGAAAAAGAGTAACAACCCAAAGAAGACGACAAAAATGACGACAACAAAACCAACGATAAAGTACAGCTGAAAGTAGTGGGGAACTGATTTTATGGCATTTTATTTATGTGCGTCTCTAGGTTTTTTGCTTTTTTTGCCCCCTATCAGTTGTTTGTATCTGTTGGAACGTTGTTGTCTGCACCAGCTTACGGATGATAGTTCCATGTCATTCACCATGAGCCGATGGCGGTTGTGGTGGTAGTTCTCCACCCTCTCAAATATTGATAGTTGGCCTAGTAAATATTGGCAATATAAATTATTTACGAGTCGAAAAAATTATATGGGCTGCTGTTTATTTGACATTAAATGTGTTGTCTACACGCCAAAAACAAACATGTTTTGCTTGAATGAAATGTGACTCTGATAAGATTTTTGTTTTGCTGTTCAGTGAATACAGATTTTTATAGATATATTCAAAGTTTCCGTTCTTTCTATAATAATGATGTACATACTAAATAGTGTTTTGGGATGCTAACTGTGAAACTAGGAATGTAAATATCTTTATTAATACTTCTAGGTTCATTATTCGTCTTTAAGAAGTATTCACTTAGTATGCCAACTTCAGCCAAATGTTCTAATTGAAGGAATTGGTTCAGATGACCCTATGACATAATTCGAATATTTTGGAGATACAATCGATCAAAGTTCTTGGGTTTAATCATATAAGTGACTAAGAAATTGAAAAAATCTTTTAACTCTATTTGTATTGTCTACAGAGAACATATTTGTAGCCACACCCACGTTCTATCCATGCATTCCATCGCTACAAGCGAATGTTGACAGTATCGGTTGTAAAGACAATGTATCGGTAACCCATACTAATTAAGATGATTATTGCAACTGAATTTGTACCTGTATTAATTGTTCTTATACATTGAGTGATCCATCTAGAGGTATTGTCTTCAAAATATAAAAATACTAAAATTCAAATCAATTTTGGAATTTTTTTTATTCATTTGAAGGAAATTTTATGCTATTTTTTTTTTGAATATATTTTCATTTGGCCGCAACTAAGCCTCAGGGTTTCCATTCTGAGGGTGCAATTTTGCATGAGCATTTCGACCAGTATGGCGTGAATGACACGCGTAATGTTAGCTTCCAAGACCTGAATCATAGCTGCACGCAGAAAAAAAGTATGGTTGGGATAACAATATTCGAAGAGCATCATACTATTGTTGGGTATATGGTTGTGGCGCAACAATATTATGCTCATCACAACAATAGTATGGTTTACACATAACCATACTAAGATCCCTACAACAATAGTATGGTCCTCACAACAATAGAATTATTCACACACAACCATACTATGATCCCCACAATCATATTATTATTCTCACTCAGCCATACTATGATACCCACAACCATATTATTTTCCTAAAAATCATAGAATGTTTCACATACAACCATAGTATGATACTCACAACCATAGTTTGACTTACAAGTAACCATACTATGATCCCCAAAATATTGGGTTAAAAATTGGATTGGGTTAAGTTGTTATTTAACAATAAAGATTAAGTAAATTATTTAAAAATGCATTAACTCTTATTAACAGTAGCAATTAATTTATTTAACAGTAGAAAAAAATTATTTATTTAAAATATTTCAGTTATACTAATTCAAAGTCGTTTGTTTTATAAAAAGATTCGTAACAATAACATTGTAAAATTGAGAAATATAAATCAAACCGACAAAAATAAATTTTGTCAGTATGATTGCCGTAATCATATTATTGTTAACATAAAACTCAAAAAAAAGCAAAAGTTTTGTCGCACCAACCATATTTATATTGCTGTTACAACAATATTAATATTGCCGCAATCATACTATTGTCAAAATGGAAATTCAAAAAACAATACTATGGTTGCGACGACCATATTTTTATTGCAGAGAGCACACTATTGTGGCCGTAACCATATAGTAACCATATTTTTTCTCTGCATGTGGTTTGTCAGCATAGACTTTGGACTTTCCGTAGCTCCAAAGAAAAAAGTCTAAAGGTGTGATATCTCACGATCTAGGCGGCTAATTCACCGGCCCAAAATGTGAAATTAGCTACTCTTCGAAATTACCTCTCACTAGATGCACTGTTTGACCAGCTGCATGGCAAGTGGCACCGTCCTGTTGAAACAAAATGTCGTCAAGAATACAAGCTTTAATTTTAGGTAGTAAAAAATCCGATATGATAGAACAATAGCGAGCACCATTGAAACTGAAACGTAACCATCATCTTTTTTTTTTGAAAAATATGGACCGATAATTCCACCAATCCATAAACCGAACCAAATCATGGTTTTCTCTGGATATAATGACACCTCTTGAACCTCTTCTGGTTCCTATTTAGCCCAAATGAGACAATTTTGTTTATTGACGTTGCCGTTGCGCCAGAAATGGGCCGCATCACTGAACACAATTTTAGTCGAAAACAGTGCATCTTCCAGTTTTTCGCCGAACGCTCATTTCCTTATTACAGTTGCCAACATTTAAAAGAAATTATATTCAAAATATAAATGGCATAAAATGTCCTTTCGTACGAGTATGAACAATAAAGATTCCACACCTGATTTGAATTTTAGTATTTTTTTATTTTGAAAAAATAAATACCTGTAGATGGATCATTCTATATTATTAGTAAGATTTTTGGATGATCATTAAATATTACAGTATGATCATTACATATTACAGTATCAGTACAGTATCTACTGTGTGTTTTTCTCAGACGAATATAATTTAATTTTTTTGGGCCAAGAATTTAGCTTTGCTTTTTAGATAAGGTATTGTCATTTTTTTTTAAAAATGATTTCGGGCTAGAGGCCGCCGCTTGCTTGAATAAATTCCACCCGAGAGGCCCAATTTTCGACCTTTTTTTTGCAGCATTTGGCGCCTATGTCAGCAATAACGCGCCGAATATTCTCTTCCAAAGTGTCAATCGTGTCGGGCTTATCTGCGTAAACAAGCGACTTCACATAAACCTACAAAAAATAGTCCAGCGTTGTTAAATCGCATGATCTTGGAGGCCACGCCACAGACCCACGACGCTAGATAATGCGCTCATCAAAAGTTTCCTTCAATAAACTGAATGTTTCGTTGGCTGTACGGCATGTAGCGCCGTCTTGTTGGAACCAAACTTCGTCCAAATCAACACACTCCAACTCAGGCACGAAAAAGCCATTAGTCATGGCACTATAGCGTTTCCCATTGACTGTAACATTATGGCCGGCTTCATTTTTGAAGAAATATGGACCAATGATTCCCTCCGCCCATAGAACACACCAAACAGTGACTTTTTGAGGATGTAACGGTGTCTCAACAATGGCTTTTGGATTTTCATTACTCCAAATGCGACAATATTGGTTATTAACCATTACCCACTCAACCAAAAGTGAGCTTCGTTGCTGAACAAAATTTTCTTGTAAAAATCAGTATCGGTGCCCATTTCGTTTTGGGCCCATTCACCACGATTTTCAAACGTTGTTCCGGAGTACGTCTCTTCATTATAAAATAAAGAGCCAAACTGAGCATGAATCAAGTGGCAGCGGCCAAAAAGACCAACTACGAAAAAAGTGTGGCCAGATTGAAAACCACGTCTAAAAAACACCCTTTTCTTTCATATTGGTTTATTTTAAAAAAATTGTTGAAAATATATTTATTTTAATTCGCCCCTCTGTGTCGATTTTTGTTTCCAAACCTTAGAGATTAAAGAATTATTAAGCAAACTATTTTTTAAAGGATGAAGAGAGACAGTTTATCTTAAAGAAATATTCTGATGTTTTTAGAGGTATTTCTTTAGTAGAGCATTTTAACCCAAAAACGACAATTTTTCAAAAACGCTAATACAATTTCATTGAAAAATACACGCCCCAACTAAAATCAATTGGACAACATTTTTTCTAAAACATAAAAATAGTCAAACTCTCGTTAGAGAACCATTTTCACTTTTTCAAAAAAAGAACGAAAAGGCACTCATACTGCTTTCATGGAGTTTATATAGACTCAAAGCTTTCATTTACTTATCAGATCGGATTCGTTGTAAGTAAAGCAAATTCTCACTGAGGATTTTTAAAACGAAATTGATAAATTTTCAAGATCCATACACATTGAGGATACTATATTTTGCGTTAGCTCGGTCACAATTAGAATATTGCGATATTGTATGGGACCCGAGTTACATCATACATAAAAATCGTATTGAATAACTTCAAAGAAGATTTTCAAAATTTGCATTAAGAAAATTATATCGGTCTTACAACATGCCTACGTGTGAAACCTGTTGTTAGTTACTCAGTTTAAGTACTCTGACACAAAGAAGGTTGCACATACCATTATGGTTATAAAAAATGATGTAGATAATATGATTGATTCACCGCAGCTGTTGCAACTAATACCTTTCAATATTCCTACGAGAAATTTGAGAGACCATAATGTTTTCTACATAAGCAATATTTTACATAAACCTTTCCATTTCAAAAGGATCGCTTTTATAAAATGTTATATTAGAAAGTACATATGGTAAGAATTGATTTTTAAGAGCTAAGCCCATTAGATTGAAATAAATAAAATATAATATAAATAAATTTACTCGTGCTTAATTCCTTCCTTCGCTATACACACACTGCTGCATACGTTTTCTGAAGTTTTCATGAACTCTAAAAAATCAACAGACTGGTATTTTTCCAAGTTAAACTTCAATATTGTTTATTAGGCCTTTTAAGGTGTTGGGACGGTTGTTATACACCTTCGACTTCAGGTAACTCCAAAACTAAAATCTCATGTGGCTAAGTCTGGAGAGCGTGCCGGCCAGTTTACATCACCCCTCAAAGGGATAAGCCGTCCAGGAAACATTTGCCTCAAACAATTCATGGTAACTCTCGCTGTGTGTGCAGTAGCACCATCTTGTTGGAATCATGTGCCCCCTAATTGCATTGCCTCAAAAGCCGGCTGAAAAATCATGTATCATAGCCAAGTTCCGTTCGGAGTTCATAGCTACGGCAAGACGGTTATCCTGGAAAAAGAAAGGGCCACCGATGCCTGCTCGTGATATGGCGCACCACACAGTGACGCGGTCAGAATGCAGAGGACTCTGGTGAAGTTTTCAAAAAGCAATTTTCAGCGCTCCACCCTGTATATACGAGGGCGACCGCAAAAGTAACTGGCCTAACATAAAAAGAACCGTTTTTTTGGAATTATTATTATTTATTTTTCAACATAATCTCCTTTCAACTCAATACACTTCATCAAACGTTTTTCAAGTTTTTTAATTCCATCCGAAAAATAAGATTTTTCAAGACCTTCAAAATATGCCTCAGTTTCAGCAATAACCTCGCTATAGGACGAAATTTTTTTTTTGTTTTGCCACCGAGAATTTATTTTAAATTTGGAAACAAGAAATAGTCAGAAGGAGCTAAATCTGGACTATATGGTGAATGCGGAGCAATTTCAAATCGTAATTCGGCCAGTTTTTGTTGAGTTAAAAATGCAGTGTGTGAAGGAGCATTATCTTGATAAAAAAGAACTTTTTTCTAAATGCGGTCGTTTTATCTTGATTTCTTCACTCAACCGATCCAATAATGCACAATAATATTCACTATTTATAGTTTTTCCTTTCTCAAGATAATCAATAAATATTATACCCCTTGCATCCCAAAATACTGTGGCCATTACTTTTCCTGCTGACTTAACAGTTTTCGCCTTCTTGGGACCACTTTTATCAACAGTTATGAATCGGCGCAAGAACTCTATTGGATTACGCTGATAAATCGCTAAAAGCTCCTTGGAATTGGTCCAACGGACGATTTTTTGGGGCAAAGTCAACAAACGCGGCACCTTTTTCGCGGATAGCCATTTCATGGGGAGTTCAGCATGTAAAATACTCCAAACTTGTTTTTCGTGTATTTTAACAATATCAGCAAGTTCTCTGAGCTTTATTCGTCTATCTTTAGTCACTTCATTAAATATTTTTCTGATGTTTTCAATAGTAGTAGCAGTTTTCGGTCTTCCAGAGCGTTATTCATCTTCCGTACTTGAACGACCCATTTTAAATTGTTGAACCCAGGATTTCACGGTGGAGTATGATGGTGCATTACCACCATGAACAGAATCCAATTCATCTTTGATTAATTGTGGCGTATATCCTTTCATATAAAAGTGTTCAATTACCGCACGAAACTCTTTATTTTTCATTTTTCAAAAATTATAAAACTTGTTTACTTCAACAGATGGCTTTTAAAAGATTGCTTTTAAAAAACAAAACAAAAAAGTTGCTAGTAAAATATAAAGTGTGCCAGGCCAGTTAGTTTTGCGGTCGCCCTCGTATATATATATTTAGTGCATAAATGTGTAAAAACTCTTAATATACATAAAGTTGTTGGATTAATAGAATCCTAGATAGGTTAAGTAGCAGTTATTTTATATCATTTACTTATTGTTGAAAAAACAGATTGTAAATAAAAAGAAGCACAAAAAAATTGCGCAGTATGTCCAACGTTAGCTCTAACACACAGTCATACAATTAAAGACAGACAAAATGTTGCCTTTGCATCGTGCTTGATTGTCCTGTGCTTCTATATAACCTAAGGCATCTCACTATAACCAACTAGAGGACATGCACAAAAGCCTTAAATGTAATACATGTGGCTTTAAACTCGGATATTTAGCACCTTGTGATTGGAATGATCACGTAAGAAAGGAATAACGACACTATGGGGCTAGCAATTACTCACCATGTCTTTCGATATCAGCTAAAAATCTGAACAATATTTTATTACTTCCTTTAATTACCAAAATCCATACAATATACTTACATCGTGTTTAATACATAAAATCGAAAATCCTTTCACTTACTTAATGCTATTCTTCTGTTTGCCGACTATCATTGACACAGTAATTTTTATCGCTCAATCTACGAGTGATTATCCTTTCAATATAAGATTAGGGACCTTTTCACTTGTTCTAAGCCTGTTAGTAAAGAAAGGCGCACTCTTTTGTGTGGTGAGCACAATCACTTACACAAACTACACTTATGAGTATGTATACACACACGCACACACACACACACTTAGTCAACCGAAGAAAGCCTCGTTCGAGTCCTTATTCTTGTTACACTGTTTCCCTTTTTTTTAAAGAGTATAAAAATAAAAACCCTTAAATCTCCGTTCAAAGACTTACACGATACACTTGAGCGGTATACGATTCTAAGAATTTGTGTGTGTATGTGTGTGGTTCGTATGTGTGGCTGTGGCTTATACAACGTCTGAGAATACTTTCTGCGCTTTGCTTCGTTTTTTGCCAAGGCGCCACTTTTACGGATAATTGATTAATCTCAGTATTTACGATGTTGATGCTTTTATTGAGCCTCTTTTGTTTTTCGTATTCTTTGTCTTTGTGCTCTTATCATTCCTACGTTCCTTTCTTTTGCTTTATTTTCTGAGAGCATACGTGCGTGCGTTGCTGTGGTGATGTAGTGCATCCTCTTACAAAGGTATTGGGTAAGTTGTGATATTCTTCAAGTATTCTTTGGGGATTCATCTGTTGTATACTCTACATTGCAGACAGACCGACAGACAGACATGTAATGTCTGTAAGTACAAATGTTGTCGTACAGCACATTTATATATCCTGTGTTCTTTTACTTCATCGAGTGTGAGTTGAGGATAGTGTTACGAAAAAAATAGGGAATATATGCCTATGCACAAGCACAGAGGAAAAAAGTGGACAAATTAAGTTCGGTCGGGTCGAAGCTTTAATACACTCCAACATGATGGGGAATTGTTCCTTATCAGCAATAGATCACGTACTATGTTTAATAATATGTCGGCAAGTCGACTCTTGGTTTTAAAAAAGTCTAAAAGTCGAATTTTTTTTTTAACTTCAAATATTTGTATAAGTAATTGTCATCGAAACAATGCGTATGGCTTAAATTTATTATGCGCTTTCATTTATTATCGCCGACTAAGATATGCATATGTTTTATTTTATTGTATGCCGAGGTTTAAAACTTATGTCTTCAAAAATGTTTCAAATGTATCTAGATCAACTATTCAAGTCGGCAAGTATACTAACACTGAAATTAAATTCAGAAGCAGTACTATTTTTTTATCATTTCTTAAGTCGAACTGATAAACACCGATATTAGAAATTCTCGAATACCTATTGAGACCCATTTATCCGATGTTGATATGGCCGAAGAGATTGTGGGACCCAAGACCAACGAAGATGATAAAAAATGGGGGTTCCTTGACCAGAGTGTAAGCACTTGGAGGATAAAACGCCATAATTATGGCAATGGTGTTCCAATTCAATTAAAGGACAATATAAAGGCAACGCCTGTTTGTCGTAAAAGAAAATAATCAAATACTTATATAGAGAGCAATAGAAAGCGAGTACCCAAGTACGTTGCCGATTCTGTCCAACGTGAGAGATTATTTTCGCATGCAGTTGTTATTGCTTACCAAATTCAGAGCCAAAGTTCTTTAAAAAATTTAATTACGATTATCTTTTTAAGATCAATTAATGTGGACATGTGGTTCCCTGTATATTAATCGACTGCTTTTGAATATCAACATTGTTTTAATTTTATAAAACTTAAATACTACTTATGCTAAAACTTCTTGAAATTCTCGATGTGTATTAGTTTAAAATCACTTTTACTTCTTTATATAAAGGTTTTTTATACAAATGAACTTGGTTTCTTCGAAACATTGCATTTTCATATCCCTAAATAAAAAAGTCGTCATTTATCGACTTTTTTATACTAAAAAGCTGACTTTTTATTTTTTTTTTGAAATAGTCGAAAAGTCGTATATAACCCTAAGTCATGTATTTCAAAAATAACTTGAGAGTGACCCGAAGACCTTGTCTCATGCAAAGAAAAGATATGAGTACTATATGGCTGTTCAAAGTTGAACATGTTTTATATTGTGTGCTGGGTAATGTGGTATTTTTAAGTGCAGCCCATAAAATTGTTAAGAGCATACTTAGGTACTATTTGTACGCTCGTACATGATCATGCGTTCCCATATGGTGATAAGAGCAGCCCACACACATAAGAAATGTGACACTATTTGTGTATTTAGGATTGTGTACGGTTGTTGAAGGTCAACGGAGAAACCCTTGATTTCTTATCACCAGGAGACCGATAGTTCTAGACTATTTTTAAGATATTCAATTTTCAATGTACATACAATTATTTCTAATAAAAATCAGTATCTTACAAGTACTCACAACTGAATGACGTGTGTCTCACTCAATGGCAACTATAATATGTTCTCTGCAACAAAAGTATATTCGTTGCAACCATAGTATTGTTTTTTATATTTATTTCTTACAATAGTATGACTGCGTCAATATTATTATTCTTGGAATGTAACAATAGTATTATTGCCAAATGAATATTTGGTCTTAGCAACCATATAAATATGGCTGGTGCGACAAAAGTATTGTGAATGGCAATGGAAAATGGCAAATATTCCGTATAATTTTCATTTTTTTAATTTAAATATGGGTTTTAGACCAATGTTATTGTCCGGGATCTTACACAATAAGATTTCTTTTTATATATAAATTATATTTCAATATATTTTTATAACTTAAGTTTTTTTTTAAATAAAAATAAAATACTTTCGGTTTTTTAAACGGATTCTTCTTCTTTAAAATTAGTCGTTTCTATTATTTTGAATTTAATGTATTTTTTTAATAATTTACCTTATTAAAATCTCTTTTGTTGTGTAATAACCTAACCCAATCCCAATACATAATTTTGGGGATCATTATATGCCTGTATTGGATAGTACTATACTTGTAAAGTATAACACGGTTACCTGGGAATAATACTTTGGTTGTGAGTATCATACTATGGTTGTTTATGAAACATACTATGAATGTTAGGATCATAATATTATTGTGGAGATGATATTGGGGTTGCGTGTAAATAATACTTTTGTTGTGAGGACTATACAATGGTTGTGGGGATTATTGTATGGTTGTGTGCGAATCATACTATTGTTGTGAGATCCATTACATTGTTTTGGCGTAATCATTTGCCCAACATAAGTATTATGCTCTACCAATATCGTCATCCCAACCATTTTTTTTTTCGTCTGCTTTTTGTCTACAGATTCTTATTCCAAACCTATTGTTTATACCCCGAAAAGAATAATATCGTTATTAAATGGCCATGCCATATGGGAACGGCATACATGTTGGATGTTACATATGCTTTGCTCCAACTGACTTAACAGATTTTCCACTTGCTTGTGTCCTTTGAAGATTATCCAGCATTTCGTCTGCTCTCCCTCCCTCTCAGTACAACAGCGTTTGTTCGTATGAGGTCCGTAATCATTTCCTAGATATTGTATCTTCGTCTTATCGCGTAAAAGAGTAATTCCAAAGTAGGCTGAAGTGCCTCTTTGATTCATTTATTTATGGTTTCGGTGGCAGCTGTTGCGGCGACGGCATCCACAGCAATGCAATCCTTTGACGAACGTCCCATTTCGTTGATGATCACTAGCGAATGACAGCAAAAAGATGAAGGCAGAAAGAAAGGAAAAGATAAACACGTTTTGACTTCATTTGAACACTGACACCATTACGATTACAAGAGTGGTTGTATGTATGTGTGCATGTATGTATGTATGTATGTATGCATGTTTTAAGTGTGTGTGCGTTTGAGCATTTGCGAGGTTGTGATTGTTGTGCTACAGAGCAAACAGAGCGACTGTTGTGCCACACATTCATACGAATGCAGGCATGTGTACCACGCACTCGCTCAAACGCTTGTGCTCCACAAAGATGTTCGTAATTTTTTTCACTCATGCCTAAACACAATTTACACATGTTTTTCATGCCACATACGCTCACGTTTCGCCAAACACCACATTTGAGAACGTACATCAATACACCCACACTTTTTTGTTCCGCAATGACTTTTAAGTTCAGCGGCGGACAAAGGTATTCAACTGGCCTATTTTAGAACCGGACGCCCAATCTGTCCCTATCATACCTCTTATCATTTTCAAACTATGTGTCGTTGCTTTCTAAGAAACGATAAAGTGACATACACGCAGAGATTAAATATGGTTACTATATGGTCACGGCAATAATAATATGCCCTTCGCAATAATAGTTTCTTTGTCGCAACCATAGTTTTCCTATTGGATTTAATTTTGACAATAGTATAATTGCCGCAATATTAATATTGCTGAAATGGAACGATATTATTATTGCTAAATTAAAAAATTAAAATATGGTTGTAGCCACAATATAAAAAGCGTTGGTGCGACAAAAGTATTGTCTTTTGGCTTTTTTGTTATTTGTTATCAATATTTTTCTTCATTTTTATTTGCTTTTTCGAACAATTTTATTGATACGGAAACATACTGCTTTGGCTTCGTTTAACTGAAATATTTTTAATAAAACGCTTACGTTTTTTTAACTGATTTTTTTCTACTGTTAAATAAATCATTCCATTTATTTTGAATTTTTTGTATTTTAAAATAATATTCATAATTCAAATCTATTATTTACAACTTAACCCAATTCTAATAAATATTTTAGGGATCATAGTATGATTGTGTGTGACCATACTATGGTTGTGAGGATCAGACTGTGGTTGTATGTAAAACATACTATTGTTGTAAGAATCATAATATATGACAGCATAGAGAAAGAAAACTAAGGGTAAAAAATCAATTTTCATTTTTATTCTTTTTTTGATGTGGACATCATCTGAGCATCGAATGAGACCGATCCCACGCCCCAAAAGTGTTCCCTCCCAGAGATAAGTGAAGTCGACGATTCTAAGCGCAAATAGAAAGGGACCTAATCTTTAAAATGGCTCTCCTGAACAAAACTGGTTTTTAACCTTAGCTCCCTTACTATTTTGCGGGTCACATATGTTTGTGGAAATCATAGTACTTGTATGGTGGAATGTGAATCATACTATGGTGGTGGGGATCATACTTTGGTTGTGTGAATCATACTTTTGTTGTGAGGATCATAGTATTGTTGTACTTGACTCATACTATTGTTCTGATGATTATGATATTGTTGTACCACAACCATATACCCAACAATAGTATGATGCTTTTCGAATATTGTTATCCCAACAATTATAAAACAGGTGGACAACGTTTTATAATCTCATCCATGGATTGCGTCAAAGTAAACGCAGAAAAAAAGTGTGGTTGGGGCTACAATATTCGAAGATGATTATACTATTGTTGGGAAAATGGTTATGTGGCAACAATATTATGATCCTCACAATAAAAGTATGATTCACACGCGACCACACTATGATCCCCAAAACCATTTCGTGACCCTTACAACCATAGAGTGTTCCTCACAATTATTGTGATCCTCACAATTACAGTATGATTCCTCAACCATACTATGATCCCCAAAATTATTTATTATGATTGGGTTATTTTGTTATTAAACAATACAGTTATTTTTATTAAGTTATTTAAAATTACTTTACACTTAGGTCATAGTTAGATGTTGGACGATATTTAGAATATTTTTAATGCCATTTGATCGAAAGGCAGACCAAAAAAAACTAAAAAACTCTTACTTTTGTCGCTCCAACCGTTTTTATTATTTATAACCGTATTTATGCTGCAGACATATTTTCATTTCCATATTTGGCAAAAGTAACACAAGGGAGCAAAATGGAACTTTTTGTTTGTTGTTTCGAATTCTATAGCAATTTTTTATTAATTTGATTTCGCTGATTTTAAATCTAATCTCCATTTTTCTCAATCTGCTCGAATTTGTATGTTACAGGAGTTCATTAAATAATAAATTTTCTTTTCAATAGCCGATTTTTAAAATTATGTTTTTTTTAAAGATGTTGTTACATTTTGAAAAATCAATTTTTTTTAGTATCGCCAAAAGTGACTGAGTACGGCAGTTTTATTAAAAAAAAAACAAAAAATACAAATTAAGCATATTAATTTCTTCGCCTTAAAAGTTCATCGGTTGGGAGCAAATTGTGTTTTTTTAGCTGTATTGAATATCATATTAAAGTAGCATTTTAAAACATGTATGTATAAGTATATAAAAATCGATCGAAAATTTAATAAGTTATGCTAAGTTTGGTAATAACAAATTTTTCGGCTTTTTTGAATTCTACCTATAAATAAATAGAACAGCAACAAACACACACATACTCGTATCGGTTTCATTAATTTTATTTCTGTATGGAAATCGCGATTTTTTTCAATTCATTTTTCTCAGTAAATTATTGACAAAATCAAAAGTTATTGACCGATTTTAATGAAATAAAGCATATTTGATTCAAAATATAATAAACTAAATACTTTTTGACCAAAACTTTTATTTTTGTCGCACTATTTTTTTATGAATTTTTAAAGAACAACATTTTTTTATATAAAATTTTTGTTTTTTTTTCAAAACTTCAACGACATATCTGAAACTACTGGATTAAAGATAATTTTGTTGGAGAGCTTTAATTTTGATTATGGTGAACCGTTTTCAAGTTATTTAAATATTTATAGTTTATGTGGCTTAATTTTGGACATAACTGCATATGTGACGCTCAAATTAGAAAGGGACCTAAGGGTAAAAACCAGTTTTGATTAGGAGAGCCATTTTAAAGATTTAAATACGTGTATCTTAGGTGTACCATCACTTTCATAAAACGCGCATATCTCTTGAAGGAAACACTTTTGGGGCATGGGATCGGTCTCATTCGATGCTAAGATGTTGTCCACATCAAAAAAAAGTGAAAATTGATTTGTTGTACCTTTAGGTCCCTCTCTCTATGCGCTGTCACATATAGCGAAAAGTCGAGCGGAAAACACCCAAGTGCATAATTGGATTCAGCGTTCCAAATTACTTTAAAACAACATTCAGTCTTAAACAACAAATATCTTGTTCCCTTGTGTAATAAGTAGAAACGTCGAAAAGTTCGACCAGACCGAATCTTTTATACTGTCCGTACGTTACTTAAACTCAAAAAAAGGCCGCTATTTTTATCATTTCGGTCCAATCTTAGCCAGAAATTTAAATTTTCTATTTCTTTGGATAAGCAAAATTTGAAGTAATTTGAGTGCCTATATCTCCATCGCTCGTTTTGACCACACGGTAATTTTTTTGGGTCACATGAGCAAAAAGTCTCTTTTTTAATATATTTAGTGCGTCCCAACTAAAAGTACATATTTGAACCATTGTTCATCGAAAAAAATACAGTAGACGATCAAAAATTAAAGCACCTCTGCTTTTTGGGTGGTTCTAATTTCCGAAAAGATCTAATTTCTAAAAATAAAAAACGTTTTTATTATTACAAAAATAAGGCGAATACAATATTTCTAACCAATTTTGAGTATTTTATTAAGAAAAACGAAAACTTAAATGACATGTCAGTCAAATTATATCACATAAAATAATTCATGGAAGTAAAGGAAAATGTTATTATCCAACTGCTGAATGCGGTGGCAGTGTATCTTATCATAGTTTGTTTTTTGCTTAACATGTAATCTGAATTAGTTCTTTGTTTTTTCGTCTTTATTGGCTCTAACTTCCAAATTGTCGATGCATCAATTTTTGAGCGTCTACTGTATTTGCAAATAAGGTATCTTTAGTCCCTTAAAGAAAATCTTTTTTCGCCCTCAGCGGATTTCACTCATTTACAACCTCAAAGAGCGTATGACCATGAGACATCATCATGCAAAATTTCAGGGTCCTTGGTTGATTCGTTTGACCACTATCGTGCTTTCAACAGACACTCGAAATTACGTACGTGGCTAGATTGTCTTTGACTTATATATAAGTCGATGATTAATATAAACAATATACATTTCGCCCCGTACCTGTATTAAGACACAATGTACTAGTATGGGTTTGTGCATCTATTGATTTGGACACATCTCGAAAGTTAAAGCATATTGAGACTCGTAATGGAATTCATCTATTTCTAAGTAACCGTACGCCCATGTTTGAGGGTATCTAATTTATGGCACTCTAGGGACCTTTGACCTATTGGAAAAGATTTGCGTTTATTAGAAAATCTACTGTTTCTGGATTTCCATACATTTTCGAACATAAGGGGACGGTTTTAAGGCTTATAGAGTACGCGCATAGACCAAGTCTTTCTATTCAGCCAAATTGTAAAATTCCGATTGTTAATAAATTTCCACTGTTTCTTGGTACCCATAAGTAAATGTTCGAACGGAACCGAAGGTACCTTAGGCTTAAGGGACAAAGACTTAAAATTAGTCGAATGCTTTATGATTCGACTAACTTTAAGTGATAATGTGATATTCTGGTGAAATTTTATTGCTTTAAATACACATATATGACAGCGCATAGAGAAAGGGAACTAAGGGTAAAAAAATCAATTTTCATATTTTTCGTGTGGACAACATCTGAGCATCCTATGAGACCGATCCCATGCCCCAAAAGTGTTCCCTCCCAGAGATATGCGCGTTTTATGAAAGTGAAGTCGACGATTCTAAGCGCAAATAGAAACGGACCTAATCTTTAAAATGGCTCTACTGAAAAAACTGTTTTTTAACCTTAGGTCCCTTTCTATTTGGCGCGTCACATATGTGTATTGTTCATGGAGGTCGATTTTTGGGTCCTTAGTCCGTACCCAAATTGGTCGAAATCTTAAATATAGTAACATATTTGGATTCTTCTGAAGATTTCAGAGCTTCTGGATACTTATATCCCTCCAAACATTATGAGCCCGTTTTTGGGCCCTAAAATCCCACACCACGCACGTTTAGGAGAAGGTTAAATAATCTATGCCTACCACTTCCCTAAACGCTTAGTTAAATCCATTAAACAAATTACATAGCAAAAATGTCGAAAAAACTAAATTTGTTTCCCTTTCAAAGAGGATTTTTTTCCTCTTACCCGATTTTATAAATTTTTAATATCAACCGATCGCCAACTGGTAAGTTTGAGGTGTTTTTAACAGACGGACATAGCTAGATCGTCTTAGAATTTTATGATGATCAAAAGTATCTACACATACTTTCTATGGGCGCAGGTTAGATTTTCGAGGTGCTTTAAACATAATAATAACGAACTTTTACATACTCTCATCGTCATAACTTTATTGGGATATGGTCTTTATAAGTTCATGGTTATTTAAGCTGTGCCACTCTCCTCGTTAAATTTTACTATTTATAATAATATCCTAGTCAATGTTTCCATTCTTTGAAAATTTTATAACGATCGGTCCATTACTATAGCCAATGATGCCATTTATAAAAGGTTAAAAGGGCACACTTTCAAAAATGTTTATATCATCTTTATATCTCTAATTTATCGGGATATTGTCTTTTTGAAGTTTGTGGTTGTTTATTTTACAAAGATTGACTCATTAACTATTTAAAATATCGCGATGATATTTAGAACATATGATATTGGCGGCAATCGAAACACTTCTTGTAAGAAAAGGAGGCGGAGCCATGTCCCGTTTAAAAAATCAATACACAATGATCGTTATACAATGAAATACATGATTAGCAGATTATGAAAGACTACTCGTATTTTGCGTAAAAATTACAGAAACACACCCTGTTAAAAAAGAGGTGCACGCCCCCTTCATGATTAGGGTAGTATACACGTATAAGCATCGGCCTCGCCGAACTTAATCTTTTTAATTGCCTTAGGTGACGAGATGAGTATTCTATAAATGGTTGCAGGCTGTCATATGGTGTTACATAAAACTTTTCGTATTCGAAATCATTACTTTTTATTTTATAAGCAAAATTGCAAGGTGGTGTATGTACAGGATGGGCGATTTAACATTTTAAATTTGTATCAGCTCTAAAAAGTACATGATAATTTCAAATTTCAGTTTTTATTGGAAAGTTTGAACTTTGGCCTTTAATAATGGAATACAATATGACTACCACAAGTGGTTCGGCAGTACCCCATCCTATCAACCCAATTTTTCAGTACAGTTTCGATTGTTTCCGGTCTCTCCAATGACAACTTCGATTTCATGTTTCTACGCTTCAATTGTCTCTAGATGCTTTGTGTAACATTTATCCTTAATGGCTCCATACAGAAAATAATCCATAGGGTCTCAAATGGCAATTCCGAGGTGGCCAATTGACATTATCAGTACCTTTTTGACAGCAGACTCCAATTTACATTTTTTAATAAAAAAAATTGTAATAATAAATAATGATTTTGTATTGTGAAATCTATGGTACGATGTACGTTTTATTCCCTTTCAAAGAGGAAACAAAGTGTAGTTTTATTATAATTTTCTCCGCAATCAAATAAAATCTCAGTCTGATTCGTCTATCAGGCCTCACAAAAGGCCAGTTGGATTCGCGAAGCCTACCGAATTTCGTCGGTGTGACTTCACACACATCAGCTACACAAACGTGTGAGTTTTGTATGTGATAGCATTCATCTTTAGATTTTCTTCTTATTCGATATTTATCGTCGTTTTTGGATATGTTTTCTTAACTTCCTTCTTTTGTCCTCAGTTTGCTCGTGCTTTAGTTTCTGTTGCTGCTGATATAACGGTTATAGTTATTTGTATGTTTTGATGGTACTTATAACTTACCTGCTGGTCTTTTGAGCTTTAGGTGCTCCTACAGTAACTCGCTTTGTTTAATGATATATCAGGAATTGAAGGCGATTAACAAACCATCAATACCTTACTGCTTTTTTAAATTCTTTAATATACGCAATGTATATAACCAAATGGACACGAAATGTGCACAAGCGATCTTATATTCGACAGCACAATTCCTATAAATCCCAACGACTGCCCCGTATACTGAACAATGGTTAAAAAAACTACATTGTTAGCAACGAATTATATTTCTCTCTACCTATCTCTCCTGTTTTCTAATCGTATCCTGTTTAGTAGTCAACTGACATCATTTCCTTGCAGTTATTGGTCCTACGCCCTGTCTCGTCGCGTTATGGGCAGAATTTTTAATCTCTTGGTCGCACCATGGATTTTTTTTCTTTGGTTGCTGCCAAAATAGAGTCCAAAAATGTTACGACTGCTCACTATAAGTATATGGGCAAATCCTGTGTTGCGCAATTCTTGGACAGTACTCTAAAATGGCATGTAGATTTTTTTAGCTATTTCTGAAAATAGCTATGTTCCATTGAGGACGTTACAAACTCCGGAAGAAGTATTACGTAACGTATTACGGATACGTAACACTTTTTCCAACTACTTATTAATGTGAATAAAACTAAAAAATTCATTTAATTCAATATCTTTTATAAAATTGGTGATAAATAATGGAATTTAAGCCACACCACTTAGGGAACCCCCGAAAGTAATGAAAGGAATTTGCTTAGGTTGAGAATTCCTAAATAGTTTCATAGAACCTATGTACGCGCGTACGACAAGTCGCCCCATTATGGTACCACCGTGCAAATAAACAATTTAGCTCAATTTCAGTATTCGGATAAAATTGTAAGTATCGTTCACGAAAAATTGATTAAGGAAATTGATTAAGTACACTAGTTGACGGGGAATTGCAGCCATAACCACGCCACTTCTTGTACCTTCCACACAAAGACACTATCGGAGCGTAGATTAAAACCCAGATAACCTTAACCTAATGCATGCATTTCGCGTGTATTCTGCACTATGTTTATTTCCAAGACAAAAATGGGTGCCACTCTCTTACCACATTTTATTTCATTAAAATCGATACACTTAAGGTAATGGTACTGGAACTTACACGAAGAAAAGAAAGTATGGTTGGGATAACAATTCGAAGAGGATCATACTATTGTTGGGTATATGGTTGTGGTACAACAATATTATAATCCTAACAGCAATATTTTGATGCAAATACAACCAAACTATTATTATCACAACCATAGATCCTTACAACAATAGTATGATTCACACATAACGAAACTATGATTCCCACAACCATCGTATGATGTACACTCAATCATACTACTTAGTAGGAACATAAATAATGTTACACACGTTTTTTGCTGTAAAATTAAAAGTACTGAATGTTTTTGGACCAATAATTTTTTTAAAATATATATATTGATGTATATTGTATCCAATAAAATCGAAATGCCCGTTTTTTGCCTTTACACACGCCGTAAGTCGTACTGGCCAATCGTCAATAGCTGCACGAACCTCGTCCATTGGGAAATTGGCCACAGCTCGAACCAAAGCAGTCTTAAGACATCCAATGTTGGGGTATCTTTTGTGACAAACCTTGTCCTCTAAATCCGTGCATAATTTGTAATCCAATGGGTTCAAATCTGGACTGCCTGAGGGCCATTCTTCAGAGGAATTGAACGCTGGCAAATTGTTTCGAGGACAGGCATGGGACGTTTTAGCCTTATGGGCCGTCGCAGGATCATGCTGGAAAGTCCATGGCTGGTTTTGGAACAGGGAATTGTTAAGAGGATTCACAACAGCTTCCAATACGGTTTCTTGGTAAACTTTGGCCGATGTTTTGACCCCTTCGTAAGAGACACCCCACCAAACCATTACTGAAGCTGGGTGATGACCCTTTTCCACCCTTGTGATCAGTTCAGATGCTTCCTTAGATGACCACGCATACACTCTATCTTTTTGCTTGTTAAATTTTTCCTGAACTGTAAAATTTTTTTCACCTGTGAAAAACAATTTTTCTGTGCAAGTGCTTCACCAAAATTGCATTTTTTGATCCTATTTATTTTTAAAGCTGCAGTCAATAAATGTCCGGTACGTCGTTTGAAAGCCCCAAGTCTTTTTTAATGATTCGACTAATAGACTTATCCGTGATATTCATTTCACGGGCCATGATTTTCTGTGTTCGGAGCGGATTTCTGGAAATTCTTGATTTAATGGCTTTTATGACATGCGGTGTTCGAACAGAGCGTGGGCGGCCCGACCGGTGGCGGTCTTTTACATATCCAGTCTCCTCAAACAGTTTTACGCATCGATAGACGAACATGCGGAGCGTTTTGAAAATATTGTTTTTTTTTATATCAAACTGGAAAAGCGCTATTACAGCGATACGGTTCTCATTATCTGACCCATGATGAAAGTTGAAACAATTTTAAAATCACGTTACAGACTAACGCTATTGAGGTTAGCTTCCAAAACCTATATGACATTAACGGGGTATGCTCAGTTCTACTATTGAAATGGGTGTGTTCAATGTTGAACAGTATAACAATTTTTTTTCCTGTCCAGAACGTTCATTTTTACTTGTGCGACCACAACAAAAGTCAATAAAAAAACTTTTTTACGAAGGTGCAAAGTGTTTATTAAGCTTTTCCTTGGTTTAAATGACGATTTTTTTTTGCAAAAACTAATGTTTAATAAGTACTCGAAATTTACTTTTTTCCATTTTTTCCAAGAGGTTGTATAGTTTGAACAGCAGTTAAACACAAATTAAATGACGGAACTCTATCAAAATTTGACCATAAGTCTTTTAGCACATGGTATTTGATTAACACATGGTGTTGTATTTCATATAACAACGAGGAAAGTCTGAAAAGTCATGGAATTATTGATCTGCCCTCATATGTTGTATATGTAGGTATAAGTATATTTATGTATAACTTACATCTGTTCTTGATAAAATTTACCACGAGTAAGTTTTTGAACCAAGGAAGGATTTAATTGAAATTGAACCAAATTGATTTTGTGCTCCCACACATACAGGATGGCTGATGAATATTGCTACATTAAGAAACTCATACAATTTTTTCAGTGTATGGAATTTAATTTTCGTTTACTCATGTTAAAGTTCATTCAATTATATTAAATATAGCTGAATTAGTTTTAAAAATAATGGAATTTAAATGCCACCCCCCCCCCTTCTGCTCGTTGATGCAAGTGCGGCAACTTACCAAAGAGTTGTTCGGTACTGCCTGGAAAGTTGAGACAGGAATAGCCGCAATGTTTGCTCGCATGAATTGCTTAAGTTCATTCATATTTGTTGGATTTTCTTTGTAGACCTCCTGTTTGCAATAATCCCAAAGGTAAAAGTCTGACGCACTAAGGTCTGGCGACCTTAAAGCGATATCAGCTTGTTGGGAAATTTCGTCGCAATTCTGTCATAACAGGCCGGACTATGTGAGGAGTTGCACCGTCTTGCTGAAACCACACAGAGTTCAAAGAAACTCTTATTCGGCGTAATTATGGATAGAAAAACAATCTCAACATGCTAAATTAATGGTCTCCACTAACAGTAACGGTGTAACTGTTTTTTTTTCGAAAAAGTAGTGCCCGACAATGCAGCTCGATGAGACTGCACTCTACACTGTATCACGAAGTGGATGCTAGTTGGAAGCACTCCATATTCGGCAATTTTGTTTGTTTATGTTGCCGTTTAAATCGAAATGGGCCTCGACAGGCATGAAAAGACAGTTCAACATGTATCCGTCCTCTTCCACCATTTAAAGTATCTTCTGGCAAAACACCTAGCGAAACGGGAAGTCTGCCGCGTTTAGTATGTTGGCCATTTGAATTTAATATGGGAATAAGTCCAAATCTTTGAGCAGTTAAGCTTCTTGTCGAAGCTCTTGGATTGTTTTGTATGGCAGCTGCTACAGCAGCGATTGTTTCCTCCGTCCTAACAGAAGGATTTTGATGGTAAGGTCTTCTGTTGACTGTCCCATGCTCGGAAAAATTGTTACCAAGTCTCATTTTGGTCCATCTGCTTGGAGGATCGCCGCAAAACGTGCGCCTATACTCTCTTTGAACCGAAACTACGGACTCCAGTGCGTGATAGCGGCGGACAATCCAAATTTTTGTTTCAATGTCCTAGTTATCCATTTTTGTTAAATCTAAAAATCAATCTACAAAATAAAAAAAAAAATTAACCAGATTCATTAAAAAGAAAAAAAATTATTTGTTTTTTTTGGTAGTGGCTTTCATCAGTTAACCTGTATCTTTACCCGCTTTTCTGTTTTTGCTTGGATGCATGTTTTTGCTTTACATCCAATTTTTATAATATTTGGCACAAGTAAGTTCCTTGTGCCAAAAACGGAGGTCTTGAAAGTTAAGAAAATCTGTTCCAATTTAGATATAGCTCCCACATATAGGGTCAACTGATTTTACAAAAAAAAACTAAATTTACCCACAAATTCAAATATGACATGGTTTTATTTAGGTGGGTTCTAGAAACCTATTTTGAGTATGATTTTCTGAACATCTTGAAGTGCGGTGTAGAATATAGTCGGCCCGACCTTAGCTTTTTTACAAGTTTTTATCTCATTTTTCTGTTGAACAATGGTATAGCGCATCCAAGATGTCTTGACATACGTAATAATGCTTTGGCGGTTCAGTATGATTTTCTGAACATCTTGAAGTGCGGTGTATAATATAGTCGTCCCGACCTTAGCTTTTTTACACGTTTTTATCTCATTTTTCTGTTGAACAATGGTATAGCGCATCCAAGATGTCTTGACATACGTAATAATGCTTTGGCGGTTTCTTTTTATTATCAGCTTCTTTTTGGATTACTTCTTATGTGTTATTATTAGTGCTTATTTTTTGCTTCTCCAGCTTTCCTCTTATGACTGCAGGTTGTGAGTTCCTTTTTAGTCTGGCCGTCCTGAAAGTGTGCCTAATTTAATTTACTTTCGCTCCATCTTTTGGGGGTTTTCCACGCGTTTGCCTTCTTTTATTCTATTTCGAAAGATGAGATTGTTTTTGGCGTGTTTTATATCTGGCTGATGGTGGTGTTGTTTTAGTTGCTTCTTAACATCATTAAGATTTACTTTCGCTCTGGGGTCGGGCAAAAAAAAGAAATACTAAAAAAAATAAGTTGGTCGAAAAGCCGGCAGTATACTTGTAGTCTTTTATTAAATGTACCTCTTATTTCTATTTAGTTTCGGTTTCTTATACTCTTCCAGTTGCTGTGGCTGTGTCTTTCCAAGCATAGCCACTGACGTTGTGAATTTATGTGTGGCATAGTTTGTGGCCTTATCGTTCGTCGTACATAATTATTTTAAGTTAAAAGCTTTGTGCCATCCATACGCACTTTGTACTCTTATCGCCAGAAAAACCAATGAGATTTTGCGATAGGGGCAATATTCCACAGTACAGTGGTAATATAATATTGTGAGTATTGGATTGGGGAAATAAAACGGATTACGGCGAACGTGAGAGGCTTATTTTGAAAGCTAAGTTGTAGAAGTGGTTGAATGACCGAGTTTATATCACTATTTTAGGAGAATATAAGGTACTTGAAGAGGATATTGTTGGGTTTCATGTATTTTTTGTGTATAAATTACAGGTCTGTTGAAGTTCTTTGTTAAAGAATAGTTTGAAGCTTCATTTATAGGTATGTTCTTGGGTCTTTCATGTATTTTGGTCACTAGTAAAACCAGTAGTTGATGTCCCTAAAACTGGATAAAGCTCCCACCAGTCTTTTAGTAAATATATATCCTGAAATTCAAACTAAAGTCAGAAATATGATTTGGTGTTTTATACTTTTCTGAACCTTTCTTCATGTTCATCGAATAAACAAGAAGTGATTCTTTCTCTTTAAAAAAAAGAGGTCATGCTAAATAAGTAAAAGGCTGATATTGTAATTGATTTGATTTTAATCTCCTTTGTTCCTTAATAGAATGTTGAGGAAAGTCGGTACAGTAGGGCGGGTCGATTTACAAATCGCCCAAGTATTCTAGGGATCAAAATAAGGGACTTTGCTCGAGGAAAAAAAGAAGATAAAAAAAATTATTGTTTGAAGTCTTTAGAATACGATTTTCCTTGTCATTTGAGCGATTATTTTGCCTCCCTACCAATCGACCTGTCCTAAGGTACAGTGACAGTAGTTTATCCGTAAATAGACGCCAGTTATAATTTTTTAAGAGAAAAATTTAAAGTGTCCCATTTAAATGGCTTTATCTCAAACAAGAAGAAATTTTGAAGTCGCCGTTAACGACTATACTAAACCAAGCACTTGGGGATTTGCAAAATAGCCAATTTTGTTGGACCGTTTGGACTAGGGTTTTATATTTTTCATGTGGAATTTTATTTAACTTTAAATATAACCATATTTTTAATTGTCATCTAAACATTTGTATTGCGTCAATATATGTATATATTTTTTAATTTCAGCAACAGTTTAAACATTAAAACTAAAAAGCAAAGTTTGCCGTCTGGGAAAAACATAAAAGTTTTGTTCTATTTGAGTGGCAATTTATGTCGATGTTTTAAGGGTATGGCTTTAAAAATGTTCCAGATTCACCTAGAGCTTGTAATCAAGTTGGTAACTGTACTACAGGGTGTCCGCCTGTTTGCCGACATTTTGGTAAACATGAGTATTGACAGTTCATATTTGGAAGTCGTGAAGTAGAGACGTGGCAAATTTATAATGGAAAAATATTTGATAAACCAACGTGTTTTAATAGTTGTCAATCATCGATTACTGTGACGATGAGAAAGTTACGAGTGATTTTTGTGAGCAACAACGTGCCAACAAAACGCACTATAATTCGAGTAGTGAATGATTTCGAAGAAAGAGGGTCTGTAGCTGATAGGCCCAAGCAACGTACCGCAAGATCGGCTGAAAACATTACTGCTGCTCAAAAAAGTTTTCAACACAATCCATCAACCTCTGTTCGACGCCGTGCTCAGCAGCTTGGTCTTCAAAGATCAAATTTGGTCACAATTCTGCACAGGGATTTGCATTTGTTTCCATTTAAGATTCAGTTGACACAATAGCTTCTTCCACAAGACTATTTCCGTCGGCATACATATGCCAATAGGATGTTACAGAACGCCCATGGCAATCCAGATTTTCATGAAAAAATCATAATGAGTGACAAGGCACATTTTCATTTTAATGGATATGTGAATAAACAGAATAGTCGGTTCAGGGCAATGAAAAACCCTCAAATTATTCATCAGTCACTTTTGCATCCAATAAAAACGACAGTCTGGTGTGAAATTTGGTGAGGAGAATTAATTGGACCTTACTTCTATGAAAGTGAAAACGGCGTAACGGTAACTGTCATTGGGGAGCGATATCGTGATTGAAAACTTTTTAACGCCAGAATTACATGCTTTGGGCTTGATTAACATGTGGTATCAACAAGACGATGCCATATCGCATACAGCCAGGATTACAATGGAACTACTGCGAGACCTCTTTTCACAACAAGTTATTTCAAGAAATGGTGATGTTGATTGGCCTCCACGGCCGCCTGATTTGACTGCTCCGGACTTCTTCTTGTGAGGATATCTGAGGCGCAGGTTTATGCAAACAAACCAGACACGCTTGAGCAACTCAAACAAAATATTCGTGATGAAATTAAGGAAATACCGCGTAGAATGTGTGAGAATGTTATGAAAAATAGATTTAAAAGGGCTCGCATTTGTGATTCTAACAGAGGCGGGCGTATATCTGATATTGCATTCCATACATAATTGCCGACATAATAACACATTTATCAATATAAGATCTATTCTCTTTCGTTTAATCAAAAATTATAAACAAACAAAGAAGTATACCTTCTCGGCAGACACCCTGTATAATATTTAGCAAACTTACAAAAAACTTCTTTGGAACACTGTAAGCTTTTACTTGATGAAGGACTTTTACTACGAATGACACTTCGTGGGTGTAAAATTCTACGAGGCCATAGCAAATCCCACACATTTCCAATAGCGGAAATCATTCACGAATGTAAGGGAAACTGTGACAATAAATACTCGTATCTAAGGTTGAACAAAACCCCACCAACCTACATTACAAGTTACCCCACTACGACAACGTTTTTCAATACATTATTTCGAAGCATATTTTCCTCAGGGAGAGAACGCGAAAAAAAGATGCAAATGATTTTGTCAAACTTTGTAACATTTGATTTCGGCACACCCACCCACCGTTGCCACTGCCATTATGAAGACATTCGATGTCAATCTCCTGTTGGGAAAACTTAATCATTGCTCAACAATTACTTAATTGTTGACACTAATTAAGCGAATCTAACATAAAATTCATATTTTCCAACAACATTATGCCCTTTCATATTGCCATTTAGTCGTGTACGTTGTAGTGGCGGCGGCAGGAACGCACATATGTGACATTATAAAATCCCAAAAGGCTAAATTCTGTTAAAGGCGACACTGTCACTGCCACCGCAACAACAGCACCATTCGGGGGGTGGTTGGTGGCCCTGTTTATAGCCTCTGTGCACTATGAGCGAGAAAGGATGCGTGCCACATAACCAAACCACCTTCCTTATCGTTTATGAACATCATTTTTGTGTGCTTCATTGCTTACGCGACAGCAAAAGCAACCAACCCATATTTAATGTAAGTAGCATTTGGCAGAAGCAACAAAACCGGGAGAAAAAAGCGACGATAATTTTCCAGCGTTAAATTAATTTCCACCACATTCCGCCTGACGCTGGCGCTCTCTTATTCGCTAATGAAAGACAAATGTAACATACGCACGCACACTTTGAACTTTTGCAACGCTAATCAAGTCAAGCCAAACCAGGGGCAGAAAGGAGCAAAAACTGCGAGAACTTGCCACCACCGCCATTGCCATCCGCCCCACTTCCCCTCACGCTAACCCACGCCACCACAAACCTCCATAGTTGTACACAAAATTTGCTTAAAAGGAAGACGCAGCACCGCATCGCCAAAAGGACAGAAAGGTTGTCTACCATCGCTGGGTTCGAGTGCTGTAGCTGCGGAGAAAACGCTATTCGCATTTGGTTTCGGGCTGCATTGTAAATGGTTCACATCGTTTGATAGTAAGAGTAGAAAAAGGTGTTTTATGCCAATTAGGGCTTCAACAGAAAATTTACCGCGCTAATTAAGCAGTTTCAATGCGATATTAAGAATACCAAAGTACCACCTCATACCAACACTCACATAGACTTCAACTCTTACGCACATGGCTGTGCGTGTGTGTGTGTGCTAATGCCAATACAGACCCATGCGCACATATAAGTTCCTTGAATTACACACGCACTTACTTACGCACACACACACGAACAACAGTCGTGTCTATAAAAATGTGGAAAAGTTTTTGATTAACGAACGACTTCGATAAACACGAGCATAAACGGAACACATGTCGAAAAACGCTTAGAGAGATGCACAGTGTTTTGAAGGTTAGCTCAATGATCATTCAAGTGAAAAATCGCTTATTTCAGGCTTCTTTCTTCAAGTACAAAAGTCTGGCAGGGTAGACTATGACATTGCCTTACACCGCTCTGCTTTTTGGAAGATTCCGCAATCGTATTTAATTTGTGACGTCTATGGACCTTTGTGCTAAGAAAACATGGGCCAAAAACGTTTTGTTTTGCCAGACTTGCACATTGGTCGCTCTAAGTTTGTGGCTTTTAAAGCGATAGGATCTAAAATGGGGAAGATCCTTTCAGTGGTAGCATTCTATAATATGGAAAGATTTGCTCTAGATTTTCCAGCTCTAATTAGTGGCGTTTTGAAGCGTACCATGTAATTTGTAATTTGTAGCTTCTAGAGCTAGAGAACCTCAAGTTGAGTAGGACTTTTGTGGGTAGGCTATTCAAAATCATATAAGGACAACAAATCAAAAAAAAAAGTCAAAAAACCGTTTCCATTGTAGAGACAACAACATCGTTGTATTATAAATATGGACGAAAGTTAAATGTTCTCGTACTGCAAAAACGTTAGTCAGACAGTCTGTCAATTTGGTAGGAATTGTTTCAGTGAGTCGCTTGTGGCTCTCTCTTCGACTGTAATAGAGGGTGTCCGTCGGTAATGTATACTACTCTGTTTGTTTATAATTTTTGATAGATTGGAAAGAGAATGGATCTTATATTGATAAGTGTTTTAGTTAATGTCGGCAATTATCTTTGGAAAACAATATCAGAAAAATGTCCGCCTCTGTTAGCCTCACAAATGCGAGCCCTGTTAAGCACATTTTTCTATAAATTCTCACACATTTAATGCGGCATTTCATTAATTTTGTTGGTGGGACATCAAATCAAAAAAACTCAAAAAAAACCCGTTTTCATTGTAGAGACAACAACATCGTTGTATTATAAATATGGACGAAAGTTAAATGTTCTCGTACTGCAAAAACGTTAGACGGAAAGTCTGTCAATATGGTGGGAATTGTTTCAGTGAGTCGCTTGTGTCTCACATTTCGACAATAATACAGGGTGTCCGTCGGAAAGTTATACTACTCTGTTTTTTTATAATTATAGATTTGAAAGGGAATGGATCTTATATTGACAACTCTTTTAGTAAATGTCGGCAATTATCTTTGGAAAACAATATCAGATAAATGTCCGCCACTGTTAGCCTCACAAATGCGAGCCCTTTTGAGCACATTTTTCTATAAATTCTCACACATTTAAAGCGGCATTTCATTAATGTTATCACGAATATTTTGTTTGAGTTGCTCAAGCGTTTCTGGTTAGTTTGCATATACCTTGCTTTTCAGATATACCCATAAAAAGAAGTCCGGAGCAGTCAAATCAGGCGACCGTGGAGGACAATCAACATCACCATTTCATGAAATAACTTTTTGTGGAAAGAGGGTCTCAGTAATTCCATTATAATCCTGGCTGTATGCGATGTGACCCGTCTTGTTGATACCACATGTTAATCAAGCCCAACTCATGAAGTTCTGGCGTTAAAAAGTTTTTAATCATATCACGATATCGCTCCCCATTGACAGTTACAGCTATGCCTTTTTTATTTCATAGAAGTAAGGTCCATTGATTCCTCCGGACCAAATTGCACACCAAACTGTCACTTAATGGATGCAAAGGTGACTGATACATAATTTTAGGGTTTTACCTTGTCTAGAACCGACCATTCTGTTTATTCACATATCCATTCAAATGAAAATGTGCCTCGTCACTCATTAATATTTTTTCATGATAATCGGGGTTGTCATGGGCGAGCTGTAACATCCTATTGGCATATGTACGGCGGCGTAAATGGTCTTGTAAAAGAAGCTCTTGTGTCAACTGAATCTTTCTTGTGCAAAATTATGGCCAAAGTTGTTCTTTGAAGACAAAGCTCCTGAGCACGGCGTCAAATTGAGGTTGGTGGATTGTTTTGAACACTTTCTTTAACAGCCGTAATGTTTTCAGCCGATCGTGCAGTACGTTGTGGTCCATGCTTGGTCCTATCAGCTACAGATCCTCTTTCTTTGAATGGGCGTAAATGGTCTTGTTGAAGAAGCTCTTGTGTCAACTGAATCTTTCTTGTGCAAAATTATGGCCAAAGTAGTTCTTTGAAGACAAAGCTCCTGAGCACGGCGTCAAATTGAGGTTGATGGATTGTTTTGAACACTTTCTTTAACAGCATTACTGTTTTCAGCCGATCGTGTAGTACGTTGTGGTCCATGCTTGGGATTATCAGCTACATACCCCCTCTCTTTGAAATCATTCGCTACACCATAATAAGTGTGTTTTGTTGGTACGTTGTTTCTTTCAAAAGTTTCACATAACTTTCTCATCGTCGCAGTGATTGATGTTGAAAAAATGTTTTAACGCTTAAAAGACGTTGGTTTATCGAATATTTTTCCATAATAAATTTGCCACGTCTCTACTTCAAGACTGAAAATATGTACGGTCAAGACTAATATTTACCAAAATGGTGGCAAAAGAATGTAGTATACCTTCCCGGCGGACGCTCTGTACTTTGCATATTCAAAATCAATACATGCTTCGTATATACAGGGTGATTCATTCGTGACTGTCCATCTACGACCGTGCCGGAAAATACAATGGTCAAAATGACAGCGGTTTGAAAACGTTCTGATGGGTGGTCGGAGGGTACTAGGGTAAAATTGCTAAGTTCGGAACCAGTGGTCGGATTTTTAAAAGATAGCTCTACCTCTTGCCTTTTTAAAATAAGCTTAACGAAGACCAGAGGTCTTCTCCGTTCTAAAGGTGTGACGGTTTGACTGAAATGCAAAAATTTTTGGAATTGAAATAGCAGCACACATTTATTTGTTTTTGTAAATAAACATAATTTTTGATATAATTTTTGAGAGGTAAGAGGTTTATGAAGAAAAAACAAAATAACCGACCACAGGTTAAGATTTTAGCAATCTTACCCTAGTACCCTCCGACCACCAATCCCAAATCTTTTAAACCGCTGACATTTTGGCACCTTTCATTATCGGGACTTTTGGAATTGAAAAAGCAGCACACATTTATTTGTTTTTGTAAATAAACACAATTTTTGAGATAATTTTTGAAAGGTAAGAGGTTTAAGAAGAAAAAAAAATAACCGACCACAGGTTCAGATTTTAGCAATTTTACCCTAGTGCCCTCCGACCACCAATCCCAAATTTTTTTAACAACTGCCATTTTGGCATCTATCATTATCGGGCTTGGTTGTAGACGGACCTATTTTCATTTAATGAGTCAAGAAGTATAGGTCGTTAAAAGAGTTGATGCCATGTCGGCAGCACACATATTGGTATGGAAATGTCGCTCACGCCAACTACGAAACGCGCTTACCTGTCGGTGATGTGTTTGCTTTAACTTCGCTTACTATGGTTTCCTTCCCTCTATGAGAAACAATAACAAACCTGATCTTATTAGCTTGTAGAATAATTCCTCTTTTAAAAGTAATAACAACAAATAAGCACAACAAATAAAAAAAGTCAATGAATATAAGGATATATTTGAATTACACCGATAATGAATTTCGGTCGCTTATAACCGCACACAACTAAAAGTCTAACGGAAAATCATAAATGTTTAATTTTTTTGGCCAAAAATAAAAAAAAAAAAATATTTTTTTTTCAATTTTTATTTTTTTTTTAATTTACATAATGCTTGATGCCTATTTTAAGTGAAAAAAAATTCTATAAGGTACACTCGGTGAATAGTTTATAAGTAACAACGTTTTAAATATGACATAGAAAACTAACCCATTTGAGACTTGTTCACATATGTCAACTTTGCGCTGCTCGGGACAGAAAACCAATAGAGATATTTGCATAAAATTTTACACACATGACCTTTAGATAGCTATTAACCATCTGTGCAAAAATCATCAAAATCGGAGAGCAGGGCCAAAATGATTTATTGCCGCAGCGGACACAGTGTGCGCCATACCGATTGAAAAGCTAGAAGGAGTCTCCCAAAATTGGACCCTCAGAATAAACACACTGAGGCGTAGTTGCGGCCAACATTTGAAGGAATTTATGTTAAAAAATAAATGGCAAAGTGTTCTTTTAAATGAATAATAAAGATTCAAAACTTGATTTTTTGTATTTTGTTTTAAAAAAATTTCTTTAGTTTAATCACCCGATACAGCTACAAGTTCAGTTCAGTCTTTGTATCCTTAACCTAGAGTGTCAGTTCCCTCTACTGAAAATTGCTGTATGTACCAACAACATTTAGTTGTAGCGATGGAATACATGATAGAAAGTGTAACTACGGTAATTCGGTTTTTAAAAAATCTGTTCTCCTTGTACAACTATATCACACCTTGCACTACTGGATGAACATAAAAGCTAATTAGTGGACACCATAGACGGGCTCAAGATATTGCAAGATTTTAAATTGGGACATTGGAATTTGTGAGAAGTAGTTATTATTTTCCATACATCCATTAGGGCCGATTTGTAAGGACAATAATATTTCAATATTGTGTCAGCATTGTTTCGATAGCTTTTGTCATGAGAAAAAAACGTTTCACTACGACATATTAAAAACAAAAATCATTGTCGAGGCACCCATTTTTTCTATTTTTGACTGCTTCTTTACTTTTGTTTTTAAAACTTTTCCGTAGCTAATAAACAAAATGTTTTTTTTAATATTATGCATACTATACATTGCCGCATACAATACAATATACTTATAATATGTGAGCGCATGAGAATATAAATACGACTGAGAGAAACGAATCATCGAATCGATGGTACAATAACGATAATAAAATCGACCCACCCTTTATCCATGCTTTAAAAAGCCGGTGTTTCGGCCTAAGTCCTTGCCAAATGTGTCCAAATTGGAAAAATTATTTATTATTAGCTTTGTGAGAAAATATTACAGTGGTATGGGGACTACTTAAAATAATGATCCTATTTGGTCCAAATTAGTTCAACATTGGTGGCTTGTCTATCTTTATATATATAGTTATGGCAGAGCGATCACGCAGAGAAAGAAAAAATGTGTACTACATGGTCACGGCAATAATAATATGTTCTCCGCAATAAAAGTTTTTTTTTGTCGCAAAAATAGCATTTTTAACTGAATTTAGTTTTGATAATAGTATAATTGCTCCAATATTAACATTGGTGAAATATGGTTATAGCAACAATATAAATATGGTTGGTACGACAAAAGTATTGTGTTTTGCGTTTTATGTTAACAATAATATGATTACGGCAATCATACTGTATGATTGTAATTTTTCTTCATTTAAACATTATTTTTAAAAAAAAATGTTATTGGTACGGATCTAATGCAATAATAGTACATTTTATCGAAAATTAAATGTTTTAAACAAGCTGCTTTGGCTTTGTTTAACTGAAATATTTTTCGTTTGTTTAAACTTATTTTTCTACCGTGAAATAAATCACTCCTATTATTTTGAATTTTATGTATTTTTGAATAATTTTCATAATTCAAATCTATTGTCGATAACAATTTAATTAATTAGAGTTTAAACAAATTCAAATTAATTGTATTGGGGATCATAGTATAATGGTGTGTGATCATACTATGGTTGATCATAACATGGTTGGGTGTGAATCGTACTATGGTTGTGAGGATCATACTATGGTTGTATGTGAAACATACTATGGTTGTAAGGATCATACTATGGTTGTGGAGATCATAGTATGGTTCAGTGTGAGTCATACTATGGTTGTGGGGATCATAATATGGTTATGTGTGATTTACACTATTGTTGTGAGGATTGTTGTACTACAACCATATCGAGATTGTTGTACTACAACCATATACCCAACAAAAGTATTATCCTTTTCGAATATTGTCACCATAACCACAAATTTTCTTAAGATTAGATGCATTGGTGCAAAAGTTTAAACACATATGTGTGGGAGCAATATCTACATCTTAACTGATTCAGAACTAAGCAATTCTATCCTAGTATCCTCCGACCACTAATCCGAAAATATTCAAACCGCTGCCATTTCGCCCTTCTTGCATTTTCACGCATTGTAGTTGGACATACGCTAAAGAAATTTTTCCAGTCGTGAATGAATCACCCTGTATATCTGGGCTCTATATCAAAATGTAAACCGATTTCCTTCATTTACATAACACCTGTCGTAGCAACAAAAGTATGATTGGGAAACAATATTCGAAGAGCCTCACACCATTGTTGAGTATATGGTTGTGGTACAACAATATTGTTATCCTTAGAACAATAGTAAGATTCAAGTACAACCATACTATGATCCTCGCAACAATAGTATGATTCACACATAGCCATATTATGATCCCCCTATAGTATGTTTCACATACAAGTATCATCCTCACAATCATAGTATGATTTACACCATAGTTTGATCACACGCACTTATACTTTGACCCCCAATATTATTTATTTGAATTAGGTTAATTGTTGTCAACAATAGATTTGATTTATGAGTATTATTTAAAAAAAGATTCAATTCAAAATAATAGGATTGATTAATTTTTAGAAAAAATCAGCTTAAAAAAACGCATGCGTTTTTAATAAATTTATATAAGCTAAACAAAGCCAAACCAGTTTTTTGAAAAATTTTAATTTACATATAAAAAGTAATATTATTGCAATATAAATAATAAAATCTTAACAATAACATTGTTCTAAAAACCATATTCAAATTAAGAAAAATTACAGTCATAGGGTATGATTGCCGGAATCATATTCTTGTTAACATAAAAACCTAAAACAATACTTTTGTCGCGCCAACCATATAAATATAAATAATAATATAATATAAATTATTTTATTGCAACAACCATATTTTCATTTTTTAATTTGGCAATAATAACTTTTTTACATTTCAAGAAAATTAATATTGCGGAATCATATTATTGTCAACCATATAAATATAAATAATAACATAATATAAATAATTTAATAGCTACAACCATATTTTTATTTTTTAAAATGGCAATAATAATTTTTTTACATTTCAACAAAATTTATATTGCGGCAATCATACGAGTACTATTGTCAAAGTTAAACGCTGTTACACAAACTACTAGACAAACATACCGGTAATATAAATTGAATTTCATATTTTCGACTATATTTACGTTCGTTTCCAGTGTCACTCCTCTAAAAACCGCCTACGAAAAAATATCTATTCTCAAAATGTCTGGCTTTCATTGAAGTCCATAAAAATGAAGAAAAACTTAACAATTATTTAACAACAAACTTAAAATTTGGGTTGTTGAAAATCACTAATAAAAGTATGTTAAGTACCAAATTGGTAAAATCAACACTCCTTCGATTTTATAAATGTTTATTAATTTGTCGTGGAATTACTCATATGCGAAATATCCCTGAAATAGCAAGTGTATAGACACACATATTCAAGTGTGAATATTAAAATTTTGTAATACATTTTCGGGAAGTACTAAAACAGCCGTAAGATAATTGTTGCTAAACTGAATACAACCCAAAAACGTACACTTACACACACAAAGGCACGTGCACAAATTCTCTTACACATTACAGAAATTCTTCTCGAGAGTCTATGCCAAGATGAGAATAGAAACGGGCCATATTGAATTGAACATGAAATTAATTTATTTCCAACACAAAAGTTTTGATGTCCCCGAACACTTTGCATAGGAGATGCAGACATATTTGGCGTACGAGTCTGTGTGGATGTGACACAAATTTAAGAACATCCTAAATTCCTGATGTTTGAAGGAATCATTGGTACTAATAGACAACAGTAAGTGACGATAATTCTATTTTAATTCTATTTTACATTTAAAGATATTAGATGTAAAAAGTATTTCTTTAGAAAGATCGAGAAAAGTTGTGCTGAAGCATATAAGGGATAACACGGAAGAAAATTGTCAACATATTTGTTTATTAAATATAGAAATTTGTTATATCTGTTGCGAGAAAAAAACAAATACATATAATCTCTTTAGCCTTACTATAGTGCAAATATAAGCCATCACGGCCATCACAGATCCACTTAGGTTAGCTTTTCAAGCTACTCTAAAATTTCTAACTATACTCTCCACCGTCACTACGAAAATAAATCACAATAAGGTAAATTTTTTGGACCTTATCACAATAAGGTAAATTTTTTGGACCTTATTATCTTAGGCGGCCCTAGTGTTCGCGTTTGTGATTATGTTCACGTCTTCAATTCCTAAAAATTGTTAAAAAAACTAGTACTGTTTTATCACTGAGATAATAAATGCAATACCTTGTGCAGAGTGTTCGCCGGAAAGGTATACTTATACTTAGTAGGGACATAAATATTGTTACACTCGTTTTATACTGTAAAATAAAAAGTACTGAATGTTTTTAGACCAAATATTTTTAATATATTTATTGATGTATATTGTATCCAAAAAGAATCTACTTATTCGAAATGTCCGCCTTTTGCCTTTACACACACCTTAAGTCGCACTGGCCAATCGTCCCTAGCTGAACAAACCTCGTCCATTGGAAAATTGGCCACAGCTAGAACCAAAGCAGCCTTAAGAGATCCAATGTTGGTGTAACTTTTGTGACAAACCTTGTCCTCTATTACCGTCTACAATTTGTAATCCAATGGGTTTAAATGCGGCTAATCCCTAGTGGCCGGAGCGCTTTGAAAATATCGTTTTTTTTCATTTCACACTCGAAAAGCGCTATTACAGCGATACGGTTCTCATTATCTGACCACTCCATGATTAAAGTTGAAACAATTTTAAAATCCCGTTACAGACTAACGCTATTGAGGTTAGTTCTACTATTTAAATGGGTGTGTTCAATGTTGTAACAGTATTTATGTCCCTACTAAGTACTACATTGTTTTGCCGCCATTAGTCTTGGCAGCTCATATTTGGCAGTCGTGAAGTAGAGACGTGGCAAATTTATTATGGAAAAATATTCGACAAACCAATCGTTTAAACATTTTATCAAAATCAATCATTGATTACTGTGACGATGAGAAAGTTACGTGAAATTTTTGGGAGAAAACACGTGCTAACAAAACGCACTTTTTATCGTGTAGGCGATAGGCACAAGCATGGACCACAACGTACTGCAAGATTGGCTAAAAATACTACTGCTGTTCAAGAAAATGTTCAAAATAATCCATCAACCCTTATTCGACGCCGTGCTCAGGAACTTGGTCTTCAGAGAACAACTTTGGCGCAATTTTGCGCAAGGATTTGCATTTGTTTCCATTTAAGATTCGGTTTGCCGTACATATGCCAATAGAATGTTACAGCTCGCCCACGACAACCCCGATTTTTATGAAAAAATCCTAATGAGCGACGAGGCACATTTTCATTTTAATGGGTTTGTGAATACAAAGAATAGTCGGTTCTGGGCAATGGAAAACCTTTAAATTATTTATCAGCCACCATTGCACTGGTGTGCAATTTGTTCAGGAGGAATCAATGGACCTTACTTTTATAAAAATGAAAACAGCGTAACGGAAACTGTCAATGGGGAGCGATATCGTGATATGATTGAAAACTTTTTAACGCCAGAACTGCCTGCTTTAGACTTGATTAACATGTGGTAGCAACAAGACGGTGCCACATCGCATACAGCCAGGATTACAATGAAATTGCTGCGAGTCCTCTTTCATGTTATTGCAAGAAATGGTGATGTTGATTGGCCTCCACGGTCGCCTGATGTGATTGCTCCGGACTTCTTTTTGTATGGATATCTGAAAAGCAAGATTTATGCAAACAAATCAGAAATGCTTGAGCAACTCAAACAAAATATTCGTGATGAAATTAATGAAATGCCGCGTGAAATGTGTGAGGATGTTATGAAAAATGTGCTCAAAAGGGCTCACATTTGTGAGGCTAAGAGAGGCGGACATTTATCCGATATTGTATTCCATACATAATTTCCGACTTTAGAACTGCCTGCTTTAGATTTGATTAACATGTGGTAGCAACAAGACGGTGCCACATCGCATACAGCCAGGATTACAATGAAATTGCTGCGAGTCCTCTTTCAAGTTATTGCAAGAAATGGTGATGTTGGTTGGCCTCCACGGTCGCCTGATGTGATTGCTCCGGACTTCTTTTTGTATGGATATCTGAAAAGCAAGGTTTATGCAAACAAATCAGAAATGCTTGAGCAACTCAAACAAAATATTCGAGATGAAATTAATGAAATGCCGCGTGAAATGTGTGAGGATGTTATGAAAAATGTGCTCAAAAGGGCTCACATTTGTGAGGCTAAGAGAGGCGGACATTTATCCGATATTGTATTCCATATATAATTTCCGACTTTAGATAAAAAATTTACATTATAACTTCCATTCTCTTTCATTTAATCAAAAATTATAGACCAACAAAGTACAAACAAAGTTCCAAACCTTAAACAATTTTTATATTGAATAAAAAAATATTAACAAAAAAATCATTGTGGCAAAGAAAAACTTAAGTCGTTGCTAATGGACGGAAATATGGCTGACGAATACAACATGCGTAGACAATATGTGACAGCGCATAGAGAAACGGACCTAAGGGTAAAAAAATCAATTTTCCCTTTTTTTGATGTGGACAACATCTGAGCATCGAATGAGGCCGATCCCATGCCCCAAAAGTGTTCCCTGCCAGAGATATGCTCGTTTTATGAAAGTGATGGTACACCAAAGATACACGTATTTAAATCTTTAAAATGGCTCTCCTGAACAAAACTGGTTTTTACCCTTAGGTCCCTTTCTATTTTGCGCGTCACATATGGTGTTCATGTTTCTGGATGATTCATGTTTTAGAGTGTTCACGTTTCCGCGAGTTGAATTTATTTAGCGTACATCTGACGTCCTTATCAAAGTTCAAGGAAAGCTTTCCCACCGAACTCAGTCAACATTTTATACCTCTTTCTTTTTCTCTTCTTTTTTTGTATTTATTTGCTTTAGCCTCAACATTCTTTTTTTTGAGATAACAGAATAGGTTTTTATGATGATTTTCTCAGGTCTCTGACTGTCTTATCGAAAAACGAAAATAGCTTCAATCGTAACGCCGATCTCATTCATGATATCAAAATTCTTTCTTCCTTCTTTCTCTTATATTCGTAAATTTTCTCCTTTGTCTAACACTCTCTTTGCTTTATAGGTAACGCATTGGACCCAGTCATGGCAAATTGAACATTACTTTTTGAGCAGGTTCCTCCCCTCACAGCTAGCTAGCGGGCCTCTTGACTTCGATTCTAAAATAAACCGACAGCAACCAATGGTTATAATCCTTCAAATAGTTTCACTTGCGATTTCATATTTATTTCATCGTTCTCTCGTTTTTTCTCAGTTTTCCTCCTTATCTAACTTATACTGTTTTGTTATAAAGGGAACATAATGTGCCCATATAGCTACCGAAACGTCATCTTATAGGCAGGTTTCTTCAACAAGCCAGCGGGTCTCTTAATTCCCTATCAAAACGTATTGAAAGGAATCAATGACTTAAATCCTTCCCCCCAAATTCAGTCATTCCATTATAACCTCTTTCTTTTTTTCAGTGTTTTCCACCGCTCTAACAAGCTTTAAACCTTACCAAACTTATTATCCGATTTTCGTATTCTCCCACTTGGACCACACTCCAAAGGTGTTGCTGCCAGCATGGCTTGAGCTTTTTATGCCAACCGTTTTTGCATCTTAAACGTTCTTTATATACTTCCGGTCTTTATGCACTCAGCTTCAGAAGGAAATGAATTTCTACAGAAAACGAACTGCTAGAGAAAACTGATCAGGTTCTTTCAGCAAGCCAGTGGGTCTCTTAATTCCCTATCAAAACGTATCGAAAGGAATCAATGATTTAAATTCTTCCCCCAAATTCAGTCATTCCATTATAACCTCTATCTCTTTTTCAGTGTTTTCCACCGCTCTAACAAGCTTTAAACCTTACCAAACTTATTATCCGATCTTCGTATTCTCCCACTTGGACCACACTCCAAAGGTGATGCTGCCAGCATGGTTTGAGCTTTTTGTGCCAACCGTTTTTGCATATTAAACGTTCTTTATATACTTCCGGTCTTTATGCACTCGGCTTCAAAAGGAAATGAATTTCTACAGAAAACGAACCGCTAGAGAAAACTCTGCACCCAAAAGAGTCATGGGAAAAAAAGAAGCAGCAAACATTCTAATGACTTTGGAATATTTGCAACATTTCCAGCATACCAGGATCAAATTCGTGTACTTCTTTGCTGGCAGCTCGGCTTCGTTTTCTTTTTATTCGCCATCTGCATCTGGATGGTTATAATTTAACAATATATTTGCTCCCGCTTATGTATATTTCGGTCGTTCGTCGTAGTGGAGTTTATTACAAATATTTTCACGGACTAGAGCTATGTCTGAAATGTTTGTCTTTGGCACACTAGCGGGCCACTAGCACTGGCGGCAGCAGCGGGACGGAGGAAGCCTGAGCACACAAATGTCACGATAGCATTTATTTAAAACCGGAACAGTAAACACAAACGTGTCTCCAGAGGAAGCCATTCCGGAGATAACGAAACGAAGAGCAGAAAAGTATTTTTTCTTCCTCCTTTGGCAACAGGAAGAAACCCAAATTTCAATTTGCACTGCATGAAAGCTGTCTTGACGGTGCGGGCGCGGCCTGGTAGGTGTGGACGTCGTATTGATAAGAGCAATAACGTCAAAATTATGTCATTATATTGCGATAATTATTTTTTTTTTATCTAAAATGTCATGAAACTTTTAAAATATCATCAATTTTGTACGTCATTAAGTGGATTTATGTATAGAGGAATCATTTGAAAATTATTTCTAAAATAAATCAAATGGCGAAATGTTAACATAAAAACACGATCTCCTTTTAGTTTCAATTACGTCAGTCCCTCAACATCCAATAAAGGAAAAAATAATAAGTTGTACTCCTATTAGATCAATATGATGCGTATCCACTAGGGTTCCTATTCAGGAAAAAATTCCCGGGAATTTTTTTTCGAAATTCCCGGAAAATTTTCATCGAGAATTTTCGGTAGTTTTTATTTAAAACTTTAGTATTTTACTTTTTATTGCCAACCCTGTTCATTGTTTTTTGTACGAATAAATGCAACACTAAAACACAGCTGACTGTCTTTTGTTATTGTGTGTTGTTCCATTAATGTAATTATATAAATGTTTTGCTCTTTTACCACAAGTGGATAGGGGTTCTTTTATAAAATAAATTACTTGATTTTCAAAAATAAATGTAAATATTCTCAAATTGTTCAAAATAATACTCATACATAACTTTTTTTAACAAGCGATAATTTTTAGACTGCTATGGATCGTGTTCAATCTCCAGCTTCGAAGTACTTCCCCAAGAAATATGATTTGGCACAATATTCCCTGTGCTGTATACAAGTGGGTTAACACGACATTTGGAAAATGTTCATAAAGTCAAGCCGGATGCTGGCGATGTGATTCTTTTAAAAAAGAGCAAACTTGATTTAAGCATAAAACAATGTTTGCAACCAAATCAGTCCATGGAAGAGATAGTTTCTCGAATTGATGCTTTAGCCAGAATCACAATTAATGCCATTACTGAAAGCAGTTTTAAAAGAGAATCTCTAAAAAAAAGCGGCTTCATTCTACTAAAAAATGTTCCACCGGAAAAAAAATTAATTTTATCATATTTTGATACTGCTAAGAAACAATTAATAATGGACATACAAAAAATAATTGAAAATAATGGAAAGTTTTCTGTTGTATTAGATAAATGGTCTAGCATTAAACAACGAATAAACCTCAAAACATATTTGTATGGGCCATAAAATAAATTCAGATAATTTTTTTAAATTTTTTCCCAGGGAAATGTGGAGCTATAGAAATACGAGCTTTGATCGAATAACAGTTGCAAGAGTTTAATAATAATTTGGAAAAAATATTATTTGCACAATTTCTGATGGACCTAATGGCATGAAATATTTTGTCAAAAATAGTCCAGTTTTGGGTATTTTTTTGTTTAAATCACGGTATACACATTGCTGTTATAGACGTGCTGTATAAAAAAGAGAACATTTGGAAATGTCAGAAGTATCCGATTATTCAGAATATGATGATGAATTTAAAGTTTCAAACTACTGTGAAATTTTAGACAACATAAGAAAAATTATAAAAGTATTTAAAAAGAGTCCATTTAAGACAACATCATTACAACAGTCTTCTAAAACAGAACTTGGAAAGAAAGTTCATTTATGCAGCGATGTAAAAACTCGATAGTTGTTATTAATGAAAGTTTTTTGAAATTAAAAAATGCCTAATAGACTACGATTTGGCTGAGATGAGGAACGAAGACCTTATTTCAGTTTTAAAAATATAGTTTGAGGTCCATTTTCCAATGAAAGTAGCAGTGGAGGCTCTTAGTCGAAGAGTAGATTACAATCATTGCAGAAATTATTCTTTCTAAACTTTTTGAAGAACTTGAAAATAAGAATAATTCATTATCAATTAAAATGTTGACTTCATTAAAAACAAGAGTAAATGAAACACGAGACGTACAAATTTATTTCTTGATTAAATATCTACACAATTCAGATGACTACAATTCGTTCAGATGACTACAAGTTCTTTTTTACACTCCAAAATCAAGTGTTCTTATAATTGCTGTGGTTATTTTTAAACGACTTTTTAGAGACGAGCTAAACAGCGGTAATGATTCATCATCTTGTGAAGATGATTTTCCGGTTTCATTTCAAGACCAACTGGAAAAGGCTATTTGTAGTACTAGAGATAAAGTAACTAAAAAAGAAAGCCTACTGGCTACAGAACAACCAACTTGGAAAATTTGTGTAACGCTTTAATAACCATAAGGCCGACACCAACTGAAAGCGAACGTGTGTTTTCTGTTGCGGGGAATATAGCAGCAAAAATAGGAAACAGAATGTCCGATGAACTGTTAAATGCTCTTATAATATTGAAATTTATTTTTTTACAAAAAAAAAATAATTTAAAACTTTGTTTTTATACTGTAAACAATGCACAAACTGCAATACACGATCTCATAATTTAAACTTTTAAATTTTAATTTGTTTTGTTTATACCAATGATTTTTTTTTCTTATGAATAAAAGAAAAATCTTTATTTTTATGTTTTTAAGTGTTTTGTGCATTTTATTTTTTAAACTTTAAAAGGTAATTTTGTAAATTTTTAAAAATTCTCGTGAATTAGCCGAAAGAAATTTTTTCTCCCGGGAATTTTAAAAGTTCGGGAATTTAGGAACCCTAGTATCCACTGTTCTGTTAAAAATCGCTCGGTGGTTCAGAATTGCATTTTACTGAACAAAAGTCCAATTTTTTGTCATTACCGATTTCTAAAATTTTAAATTCAAAAAAACTAAAAACAAAATATTTGTAATTGTTAATATACATATTTAATGTAAATGTTAAATATTTAATGTTATTTTAGGAAATCACAATTTTGTAAATTTTTGTAGAAGTAAATTGCAATTTCCTGCACACTATTATCGATAACGTATATGGAAAACAGATATGGTATACTGAATTACTGTACTGTTTGCACGTTGTATTATTATATGTTTCCACAGATGCTATATAAGTATATATGCCAGTCAATTTTGAATTTTAGAGCAAGGAACTTCTGACGGTCAAAACGGGTTAATAAGATTTTTCTATCAGCAGAGAAGTAAACTTTCCTGTTTAAGACCATATATATTTTCGTACCTCTCTTTGTAGAACACTTTTTTAGTTTGAATGAAATTACTAAGGAAAAAATTGTTTTTGTCTTTTTATTTTCCTGTTCATATGACTATGTTTGTATGAATACCAAGCCAAGTCGTGTTAACCCATACATTTATCGATATTTTTTTAGATTTTTATCTAATTAGATTTTTATCTAATTTCTATCTAATTTTAGCTCTTTTTTGTTTTTTAGAACTTTTTTATTTTACATATGTTTATACTAGTGTGGGTCGAAAAAAAAGTTGCACCAGTCACCCTCTAGATTTAAAGATTACCTGGAGACAATTTCAGGAGCACAAACATTTTTTTCTGTGCCCCCTTTATACCACCCTTTTCACTGTTTTATCTTGCGTTATCATTTGAAGATACATACCGTTGTTCAAGTTTTGGCAAGGACTATGTTTCGTCCCTAGGTCATTTTTCGATCCGTAATTAAATTCGATTAGTTACCTCTGTTATCTTGTTTTCTACCCCACTGATTGGGACTATATTTAAAACGATAGTAAAGGGCTATAAAAATGATTAAACTTTTTTCTTTAAAGTAATAGTTTTTATTAATAAACAAAAAAGTTACACAGGGTTCAACATATTAAAATATACGCTTAGGTCAAAATTGGCTTGTTTCTTTTACGCCGTTTTCTGTCCCACTCTCACCCACCACATACACGAAAATCACACATCCAAAAACGCACATACACTAAGGCGGTTTGGCACAGTATGAATAAATCAAATTTACGGGATTCACTACCTAAGTTTGTAGCATTCTAAGGTAGAATTTCAGAATAATTTTGTAGCATTCTAAGGTAGAATTTCAGAATAAAATCACATTGTTTTCCCCATGCACCCTACACTTGACCAAAACAGTAATATTGCCACTGCTTCCTGATTTATTATCCGATCTTAACGTATGCAATATGGTTGATCGTGAATTAACAAGGGCTATACTTCTTCCATACGTCAGTTTGGAATTCGGGGTTAATTTTAACTAGTGACTTTATTTACCCGATTTTCTACCCCCGTAAATGGTACTTAGTTAGCAACACAAGTAAAGGCATACGAAAAACATTATAATTTCCTTCAACAATTTATATTTTTATTCATAATCAAATAAGTTATAGACGATTGTTAATGAAAGAAACGGTTTACATATGGCTAATTTGCTTGCATACCATTCTCATATTAACTTAAATACTTCAAAGTAAATACTTCAAATGATAATTCAATTAATAAGTATGTCCATATATAAAAAAAGCATAAAAGCCAGTGGTATTCGAATGCAAACTCAGTTGAACAAATATATCTAATATAAACAAACGACTTTAAAAATAATAAAAAAAATAATAGAAAGGGGCCTGAGGTTAAAAACCAGTTTTGTTCAGGAGAGCCATTTTAAAGATTAGACCCCTTTCTATTTGCACCTGGAATCGTCGACTTCACTTTCATAAAACGCGCATATCTCTAAGAGGGATCACTTTTGGGGCATGGGATTGGTCTCATTCGATGCTCAGATGTTGTCCACATCAACAAAAGAAAAAAAAAGGAAAATAGATTTTTTTTACCCTTAGGTCCCTTTCTCTAAGCGCTGTCACATATAGAATTGTTCAAAGAGTATTTTTGTAAAAAAAAAGTTACTTTCAAAGAAGTTTAAATTCCTGCAGCACTGAAGTACACTTGGAACTGCAAAATAAAAAAAAAAGATTTCGTCAAAAACTTAACTAACGCAAAATGCGTGCAAACTGAAAAATAATGCAAAAATCTAAGCAAACTGATATTTTTTATAGCTCGACAATTTTAGTCAAATTAATTTAATTTTTCATTAATCAAGTAATATAAATTTGCCCTAACGATGATGAAAAAATATTGTTACTTGAGGTCGTCGGAGAAAATCGGAAGAAATATCCATCACATGAAAAATTAAATTAATTTGGCTAAAATTTTCGAACTATAAAGAATTTCGAATTTTAAATGCACGTAATTTTACTTTTAATAAAAACGAAAATAAATTATCATCAATAAAAACAGAAAAAAATTTAACTCCTCTAGGGGCACTTTTCGGGTTACTAAAGCGGTAGGAGCAAAATATAAAAAAAAATATTTTTTTTGTAGGGGAGCCCCTTTAGGGGGTGAAGAAAGAAGAAAGTTATGTTTGGATAAAATATTGGGAGAGAACAATTAATTGGGGTCGGTCATAAATTTTACCCCTCTAAGAGCGACTGCGGGGCTTTTTATGAATATTTCCCCCCATCCCACGACCTTTGATCTCGTTGAGCTGTCACTTGCCCCCATCCTACATCCCTTATTTTTTGGCTCATGCTTTTTTTTCAAACTTCACAAAATAAGGGGGTGAGTCATATCCAAATCTTACTACTAAGAACCTCCATACAAAATTACCCCACCCCTATTTCTCGTACAGCTCGTACTGGCTGAAGAGCCGTCCACCTCAACTCGATGTCGTGCCCAATAATTGCACCAATCACGCTCGTCGTTGATGAACATTGTGCACATAGACTTGCATTTACACGCTTGCAAGGTGCCACTGACTCAAGAACTAAAGTCTCTTGATCATTCCAAACGTCATCAATGGTCAGAATTGTGGCGAGAAATGGCAACAGTGGACAATCAATTTTTGTAGAAAATTATCTTCATTGATGAGGCACATTTTCACCTCAATGGATTCTTCAATAAGCAGAATTGCCGCATTTGTGCGAATGATTGTCGAAAAAGTAATTGTCGAAAAAACAATGCACCCACAAACAGTGACTGTATGGTGCGGTTTATGGGCTGGCGGCATCATCGGGCCGTTTTTTTTTTTCCAAAATTAGGCCGGTCTGGTAACGAAGATGATAACGAACTTTTTATGGCCCGAATTGGAAGATATGGATGTGGACGATATGTGATTTCAACAGGACCACTTGCCACACAGCTAACGAAAGTATGGCTCTTTTGTGCGACAATTTCAATGGCCGTGTTATCTCACTTCGTGGCGATTTAAATTGGCCGCCAAGATCATGTGATTTGACACCGTTGGACTTCTTTCTTTGGGGTTATTTGAAAGAAAGGGTGTACGTCGATAAGCCAGCAACAATTCAAGAGCTAAAGGATGAAAAACTTTGGCACATTAATGGCATAGAACCTCAATTATGCCTCAGCGGATAATGGTTATGGGGTAGTTGCTGGAATCTTTTACGATTTTTCGAAAGCGTTTGATCTAGTAGATCACAATATTTTATTACAAAAACTTCACTATTACGGGATTGCAGGAAGTGCTAATAAACTTATTAGAAGTTATCTTCAAAACAGAAAGCAGTATGTTGAAATATAAAGTTAGTCTCTTTTATCCCTATTGTCATGAAGTTATTCTCAAAGCTCAAATAGAAGAGGATGCGCGTATTATAACGTAATTTGCCAGGATAAATGGACTATTGTTGAATGCCGAGAAAACTAAGTTAGTGCGATTTCCTTACTCAGTTGGTAATAACGCTTTCAATATTTCTATTTGTGGAAAAGATGTTGTTGAATCCAGTTCAGTTCGATACTTAGGAGTACTTTTGCAAGGAAATTTACCATGGAACCTACATATGCAACATTTGAGGAAAAAATAGCTTCAGGAATCGGACTTCTCTATAAATTTAAAAATAAATTCGATGAAAAACTAAATTATTGCTATATACTGGGCTAATCTATAGCCATTTTAATTACTTACCGATGATATACTCTTACAAAAAAAGTCTCGAGTATAGATATCTACAACGAGCACAAAATAAAACACTCAGAATTGTTTACAATCTTCCACAAACGTATTCGATGGTATCTTTGTATAATGACGCATCTAAATCAATTTTGGCTATATATGGACTATATAAAATGCAGTTGTTAATGTACATGTTTAAATCAGTGCGTAACATTGGTTATCATTCTATTTCATTTTCTCAAAATCAAACTTTTTTCAATACTAGAAATCGATCAAACTTGCTTATCAAAAAAAGTAGACTGCAATCAACAAAACAACGTATTGAGCATACCGGTTGCTCTGAATATAATCGTCTGCCTCAATATATCAAAAATATTTTACGAATTTCAATTTTCAAAACAACATTAAAAACACATTTATTAGATAATATTGAATTGCTTCTATGTAAGTTTATTTAGTTTTTAAGTGCACAGTTTTTTGTTATATCTAATTTTCGAGCTACAAACTACTTTTAGCTAAATCTTTGCCAACTGGCCCCAAAAATGTCCACGTGGTGCTGGGGCAATAATTTGTTTTAGAATTGTAGTATATTTGTTTTTTGGTTTTATAATTGTAAAATATTTTTTGGTACGAAATAAATAAATAAAAAAAAATATGAACATTATGAACAATACCAAATACAAATTAGCTTGTGGAGTACTAAACTCCTTCAAAATAATAACAACAAATTACAGTAACAAAACGAAAACCGAAAAATTCCAAATAAAATCATTTGTTTCCAAAAAGATTGGGTTTTGTTTAAAGAAAGCATCCAGTAGCACTTGACTTTAGAAAAAATAATGGGTTGTAGCCTTAGCTTTGGAAAATAGCAAGCGCAAAGGCATAAATAAAGGTTTTCAAATGAATAGAATATAAAAAGTGTTGGAATCGGCGTGCCTAGGGTTATATATTTAAGACTAAAAGGCATTTTTTGGACTATTAGACTTTTGACTTTTTAGTAAAAAAAGTGGATTTTAGTCGAATTTTCGAATTTTTTCTTTAGGGAAAGGAAAATGCAAAAAGAAAACAAGTTTTCCTTGTATAAAAAAATTTTTATTTTATAAATAAGAGTGGCGTTCAAGATTTTAAAAAATAAAGAGTAATTTTTAAATTTTTTAAGATTTGACTGAGATTTCGCAGCGGGCCGGGTGGGCCGAAGATATAGACTATTTATTTTGTTTGCTCTTTTGTAACTTACTTAAGGGGGGATGGTTGTATATAAGGGCTCTATGGAATAAGGAATAAGCCCCAAGAAATAAGGCCCCAAACTGAAAATGAAATAAAACCCCAAAAATGGGGCCTTATTTCGTTATGAAACTAAGCCCCAATTCCTACCATGAAATAAACCCTTAAAAGATGAAAAGAGACCCCAAACCTAAAATGAAACAACACCCCATTTAATTTTTTTGTTATAATGAACTAAGTCCCCTTTTTTGAACAGAAATATAGTTTTATAGTTTCTTAATTGAAAAATTATTCAAATATTAAACAAACACCTGCATTACATATTCAACAATTTGTCGGCAATATGGACATTTAAAATGCTCTAATCCCTTGGAAATCGCATCTGCTTCCAATTTTAAACTGTATTCGTCGCAAACTTTGAGATGTTTTCAAGACAGTAGAACAATATTAGCTATTTTGTCTGTACGCAGAGAAAAAGTATAGTTGGGGTGACAATATTCGAAGAGGATCATACTATTGTAGCGTATATGGTTGTGGCACACCAATATTATGATCCTCACAACAATAGTATTCACACGTAACAATACTATGACCTCTACAACCATAGTATGATTTACAATCAACCATACTATGATCTCCACAACCATACTATTATCCTCACAACAATATTAGATTCACATTCAACTATACTATTATCTCCACAACCATATTATGATCCTAACAGCCATAGTATGTTTCAAAAACAACCATAGTATGATCCTCACAACAGTAGTATGATTCACACGCAACCATACTATGATCCCCACAATCATCGTATAATTCACAGTCAACCATACTATGATCCCCACAACCATATTATGATCCTCACAACCGTAGTATATTTCTCATACAACCATAGTATGATCCTCACAACCATATTTTGATTCACACGCATCCATACTATGATCCCCACGACGATAGTATGATTTACTCAACCATACTATGATCCCCAAAACTATTTATTAGGGTTGAGTAATGTCGTTATTCAAAAATAGAGATTTTTATCAATCAAGTTATTTTTAATTGCATTACAATTAGTTCATAGCCAGATATGAGGAAGTTTTTATTAAACATTTCATTTAAGAAACAAAAATATATATTCCAACGGCAGTAGATATTTTAAGTTCCCATTAGGGGTGAATGCTACTTCACCATCCGTAGACCCTAAGAAACAAATGTGATTAAACCATGATCAATGGCTATATACTTAAGGGCAGGTAGATTTTAAATAAACGAGAATCTGTTGGTAGTAGAGCATTTCACCGATTGTTGTTGTTTTTTTTATAATGGACAACAAACATGCATTGTATCGTGTGTATGTGTTTTTTTGGTATATCAAAAAAAAACATCCCACACATACATGTATGCTCTATCAAACCTGTTTTGTTATGTTCGTAGTTGCAACCATACTGTATGATTGCCGTAATCATATTATTGCTAACGGAAATTTTAAACAACAGTAATTTTGTTGCACCAACCATGTTTATATGGTTACTACATTTTACATTTTAAAAATATTAATTTTCCCGCAATCATACTGTTGTCAAAATCAAATTCAATAAGCAATACCATGGTTGCGACGAACATGCTTTTATTGTAGAGTACATATTATTGTTCCGGTGACCATAAAGAAACCATATATTTTCTCTGCGTGTGTGCAAACAATACAGTCACGCTCATTGGTGTCTTCAACGTGATCTTGTTCCTCCCATTCGTTATCAGAAGATTCTTCTTCATCATCAAATATATTTACATCTGGAACCACAACAACACATATGCCATTACTTTCAAATGTCATTCAAGAATGAAATGCGGAGGCAGATATTTTCTCCTGTTCTAACAGTGTATTTGCTTCTTCAGTTTTTTTTTGATCCTTGATCTTCCTCTTTCAATTAACTTTAAAAAAAGTCTGCTCTTAAAAAATTCTCCCTCTCGAATAATCTTAACGAATTTTTAAAAGTTTCCGTTTTTCTCTGCTAACCGGCCCAGTACAAAATTATACGCCCTCTATAGCAGACATAATTTTAGTTTTCTGATTAAAAACAGATATATTTTAACATCAAATCTAAAACAAAAAAATAAGTATAATTTATACCACCTTTAACAAATATAATTACATTTTGTAACCACTGTTTTTCAGAATAGATCAAAAATGGTAAAAAAATACTTCTCGCTATCCAGATTACAAAGCAGAGGATTGGACACATGGGCTGCGTGGAATTCAATAATTTGTCGCAATTTTTTAAAGACTCACTTTCCATTTATTTAAGAAAAGATTAAAAGAATATTTTTTACAAAATGTAGAAATGCTTCTAATTTAAAATAAAAATACTGTAATATTGATTTAAGAATATATGTATATTATAGTTTCATGAAAAAGATTTAATCTAATTGTTGCCAACTAGCCTCAAATAAGCCCTAGAGGCGCTGAAGCATAAGAATATGGCGTAAGAATATGAAATTATGAATTAAATCAATAAACACTAAAAAAGACTAAACCTGACGGCAACAACGGAAGTGCCATTATTTTATGATAAGCCACAGATGCTGCCTAGGAAGCTTTGATATACTCATAGTCAAGCAATAATTTTCGGCTACACCTATTTCTGCTTATAGATTGGCAATAATGAAACCTACAAAAATAATTTGTTTTTACAATTAATTTACAATTTCAGTAAATTGAATATAATTGGAATTTCAATTTTAAGAAAGTGTAAATTGGTGGTGTTGGAAAAAAAGCTTTAATTTTGTCGAAGTGTAAAAGGTGTAGAAATTAAAAATTCGCGCGAACAAAGAAAGAAAATTCGAATTTCAGTTTAAGGTAAATGAATTTCAGTTTTTAGTAAATGATGGTGTGGAAAAAAAATTGCAAATTTGTCGAAGTGTAAGAGGGATAAAAATTAAAAATTGGCGATGCATAACTGTTATTCAGCTCGAATCTCTTGCAGAATCTCGCTTTTTAAAAAAGGAAGTAACACCTTAAACATAATATTTATGGCTTTATTTTATTTTAGAACTAAGGACTTTATTTTATAATGAAATAATGCCCTCATTACAAAAATGAAATAAAGCCCTAAAACAGATGAAACAACACCCCAAATATCGTTATTTATGCTTTCTGTACACATTTTTGAGGCTTTATTTCATTTTTAATTTGGGACCTTATTTCTTGGGGCTTTATTTCATAGTGCCGTATATAAGGCTTCACCTTGTCGTATTTCACAACGTTTTTACTTGTTCTTCTTAAAGTTGGATATAGTATAATAATAGTACAATTATACATATGTACGTATCTTTAACAAATTGTCCGATACTTGTACTTATAAGTATACGAGGGCGACCGCAAAACTAACTGGCCTGGCACATTTTCTGTTTTACTAATAACTTTTTTTTTTTTAAACAATCTTTTATAAGCCATTATTATTTTCTTTGTTACAGGTGATTGAAGTAAACAAGTTTTATAATTTTTGGAAAATGGAAAATAAAGAGTTTCGTGCGGTAATTAAACACTTTTATATGAAAGGTTATACGCCACAATTAATCAAAGATGAATTGGATTCTGTTCATGGTGATAATGCACCATCATACTCTACCGTGAAATCCTGGGTTCAACAATTTAAAAAGGGTCGTTCAAGTACGGAAGATGAAAAACGCTCTGGAAGACCGAAAACTGCTACTACTATTGAAAACATTAGAAAAATATTTAATGAAGTGACTAATGATAGACGAATAAAGCTCAGAGAACTTGCTGATATTGTTAAAATACACGAAAAACAAGTTTGGAGTATTTTACATGATGAACTCCACATGAAAAAACTATCCGCAAGATATGTGCCGCGTTTGTTGACTTTGCCCCAAAAAATCGTCCGTTGGACCGATTCCGAGGAGCTTTTAGCGATTTATCAGCGTAATCCAATAGAGTTCTTGCGCCGATTCATAACTGTTGATGAAACATGGATCCATCACTACATACCAGAATGCAAAGAACAGTCAAAACAATGGATAGAAGGTGGTAAAAGTGGTCCCAAGAAGGCGAAAACTGTTAAGTCGGCAGAAAAAGTAATGGCCACAGTATTTTGGGATGCAAGTGGTATAATATTTATTGATTATTTTAAGAAAGGAAAAACTATATACTAATAGTTAATATTATTGTGCATTATTGGATCGGTTGAGTGAAGAAATCAAGATAAAACGACCGCATTTAGAAAAAAAAGTTATTTTTCATCAAGATAATGCTCCTTCACACACTGCATTTTTAACTCAACAAAAACTGGCCGAATTACGATTTGAAATTGCTCCGCATCCACCATACAGTCCAGATTTAGCTCCTTCTGATTATATCTTGTTTCCAAATTTAAAAAAAAAATTCTCGGTGGCAAAAAATTTTCGTCCAATAGCGACGTTATTGCTGAAACTGAGGCATATTTTGAAGGTCTTGAAAAATCTTATTTTTCGGATGGAATTAAAAAACTTGAAAAACGTTTGATGAAGTGTATTGAGTTGGAAGGAGATTATGTTGAAAAATAAAAAATTATTCCAAAAAAACGGTTCTTTTATGTTAGGCCAGTTACTTTTGCGGTCGCCCTCGTAGTGTTAGCTTTAAATATCGAATAGGGCTACTATTGATAGTTTGACTGGTTTGATGAAGTGTATTGAGTTGGAAGGAGATTATGTTGAAAAATAAATAATAATTCCAAAAAAACGGTTCTTTTATGTTAGGCCAGTTACTTTTGCGGTCGCCCTCGTAGTGTTAGCTTTAAATATCGAATAGGGCTACTATTGATAGTTTGACTGGATGCTTGCATCTTCCTCGACTTGGTCTCTCGGAAAAAGTCCTGGCATTTTCGGTCCGTGGCAGTCATCGTCTATTCGACCAAGATATCCAAGCCAGGTATGACATAGACGGCGCTGACTGACATTAGCATGCACATGTTTTAGTTTTCCATCAATAATAGATTGTATAGGTAGTAGCTGTAAAATCATTCCTATTTGATATTTCAGCAGTGTTTCTTTCATTGATATCTCTTGCGAAACGTGAGACAATTTTTATACCAATGCCTTTTACTAATCATTCGGCTAAAAATAAATTTTGTCTCGACCACTAAGAATTCGATAGCAGTGAAATATTAGATAGTTGTGCACTTTTTGTACATATTCTTTCTTAATCTGATTATCTTCCATTTCCAGAGAATTTTTAAAATTAAGTCTTCACAAGAAAATTGTTTAATTTTTCACTTATCTCCTTATTCTTCAAAAGTCCTTCTTGTGCTGTTCGATATCTTTTCGTTTCATGCTATTTTTGACTTTTGCCTGCCAAATAGGAGATTTTTTTCTTTAAAAGTTCAATAGAACTATTGCCGTTTTTCCATGCAAACGAAATGTTAACGCCAGATTTAGCACCAGTCAACGACCTTTTGCCAATAAGACTTATTTCATGCACGTACAGCCCAGGTGAAAACTGAAAATCTAGGTGAAATTCTTATGATGATACAGATAGAAACAAAGAGCAACATTTATGAAAGAATGTAAGCGAATAAAGGAGCAGAAGCAGGAGAAAGTACTAGCAAAGTAAAGGAACAAATGTTCAATGTTATTTTTGTTCCGAGGAGGTGATGCCGATGACAATCTATCATTGAAGCGGAATGAACGTATTCAATGGTATGAAACTAAAGGCAAAGTTAAAAAAAATTAAATGGCATAGATGGTTTGTGTCGACCGAAGGTTTCGCTATTTTTTGCCAATGTGATGGAATAACATTTCCCACAAAGGATACGGGAGTTCGGGACATTGTTGGATCTTCTGTCGATTTTTATTGCTTGTGCGATGCCCTATTAAACTGTCAAGTGAAATTTGTTTTAAGGTTTATTGGGGTGTATAATCGGTTATTTAGCAGGTGTATAATCGGTTTTGATACAAAAATGAATAATTAATGGAAAACAAGCAGAAAATTCGATTAGAACGGTCTTTCCTAAGTTAACCACTTACAACGAATAGTGTGTATGTGGCATTGGGATGTCATATCGTTATGTCCATCAACATAATGACGTTGGACGTTATAACGCCCAAAAGAGCATCGCAGACCCCCATTTATTATATTGCGGTATGTCGTACCGAATATTCATTGCCCTTATTAGCTATTGCTGGTTGCAACCGAAATTTTGTAGTTCCCACCGAAATCCAATTTATTTTTTCATGTGTGTGGATAGTTCTATCCGGGTCAATTTTAGAAGTGGCGGTTTTCTGCCTCAGGAAGCATCTCCTGGCATAAATTCTGAGTTTTTTTTAATTCAATTCAGTTTATTTAATAGCATGTAGATTGGTCTAGTTCTTAACATACGTATTAATGAGTTGAGGTACAAATTAACCTTTTCTTCTTAAGCATTATTTAAGATTTTAGTGTTAACTATAGTATAAGGATACATATAAGTTTAGCTAGAGAAGGAAAAATTTACAAAAACCTTACAGAGAGAAATTCTGAGTTTTGATGCTTAAATCATAGATTTAAGACCATGTTCAATATCATCGTAACCTAAGCAACAAATGTTGAGACCATGTTATCCTTACGCACTGAAAATGTTCTTGTTTCGTCGATAAACCAGCAACAATTCAAGAGCTAAAGGATGAGGAAATTTGGACCATCGGATGGAGGTGCGCTGCCGAGGTCGCGGCGGTCATTTGGCCAATATTTTGTTCTATACATAATTGAACCTTACCAATATTATCATAATAAAAAAAATTCCAATAATTTTTTAAATAATTGTGTTTTATTCAAAATCAACAGCGGCCCTTAAAAAATAACCACCCTTTAGTTACGTTCCTAACACCGTAAGGTGGGGATTTATACAAGGTCCAGTTGCAAGACCTCTTGGCATCATTGAATAGTTTCATGCATTCCTTGCGTTTCAAGGCAATTTCTGCTTTCCACCATGTGGTGTTTGCCTTGTCCATCCTGAAAGTTTTTGCACAGGAGGGCTAAGCTTGTTGTACAATATTAAATTTAATTATACATATACTAATATATATAAAAATATATATAAAAATATATATAAAAATATATTTAAAAATATACATAAAAATATATTTAAAAATATACATAAAAAGGCACTACTGGTGATTTCCGATCGTAAGATACCCTACCCCAGTTTGGAATATTGACAACATTTAAAATACAAAGCGATACGATCCAATTTTTACATGATATTATCTCATTAAACCCTGAACGTCAAACCGGGAGGGTCCTTTGCATAGATTCTATACGAAAACATGAATCAATGCAGTCCAAGTTCAACCTTGTTGATTGCAGTCGCCCGTTACCTGTCATACAAAATTTAAGAGCTATCTGATTTATATTCAGGTTTCTTGAGCAGCAGGGCTCAAATTGGGAAGGTTCATTTTACGGAAAACCAGGACCTATATAGTTAAATTTCGCAAATAATAATTATTTATTGCGCATAGCATTACCGCCAAATATGGGAGAACTGGATTAACTTTTAACTATATATAGGGAGTGAATTTTGTGTGAGTCATCCGATTGGATCTGAATAAGTTATAATATGTTGCACTAGGGCTAATGGTTCTGACCTAAAAACATTTGAGTCATCCGATTGGATCTGAATAAGTTATAATATGTTGCACTAGGGCTAATGGTTCTGACCTAAAAACATTAACCGCCCGAGACTTTATTTAAAAACGTTCACAGATTTATTTCTTTAAATCTTTAAAATGGCTCTCCTGAACTAAACTGGGTTTTACCCTTAGGTCCCATTCTATTATGCGCTTCGCATATATAGTTTTGATGTCCTTTTCGTTTAAGGGTTAATAAACCCAAATACTGTAACACATAGAATTAAATGGAATTTTAGCTTATGTCTCTGTCCTTTCTCCCTTTTTATTTCTTATTTTCATTGACGATCTTTTGGGTCAGATGATAGTAACCTCTGTCATTCTTATTCATTCGACCGTAGGTCGAGTCTTCAAGATATTGAAGACAAAAGGCGAATTATGGATGAGGCACTTGGCCGGGATCTACTGAAGCCAATCGATAACAAACCGGTGTGAATTCCTAGAGAGTCGCGTATCCCTGCCGAGCATCCTCACGTCAGGAAAAAGCCGACGGATGTCAGCGGAGCACACACCATGAAAGTAACGATAGAACAGCGTCACGCAACCCACATTCCGACGATGCTTAAGGGAAATAATAGAGTTGGATACCCTACTGTCACCTATCAGCACCATCGCTCTCCTTTGAACACGGTCAAGTAGCTCCAAGGATGATTTTGGAGCATCTGCCAATATATGGGAGTTGTATTCCATCTTTGGCCTGATGTAAGTTGTATAGATATTGAAAAGATCAGAAGGAGTGAAATATTTCTTACACCGCTTTAAGAAGCCTATGCACTTGAGTGCTTGTATTTCATCTTCGGCCTGATGTAAGTTGTATAGATATTTAAAAGATCAAAAGGAGTGAAATATTTCTAGCACCGCTTTAAAAAGCCTATGTACTTCAGTGCTTATGTCACTTCGAAAACATGTCTCGCCCTACGAGCGTCACATTGTATTTTCATGCCCAGAACATCTAGAGATTCTGATTCTGATATACGTACCATCGATTGAAATTGACGATATTGTTGGGTCAGCGAATCGATTGTGAGACAACAAGCAGCACTGTGTCTTAAGCGTATTAAAATCTACTCTATTTACTCGACCCCATTCAGAAATGGCCTGTAAATCCCGGCCAAGTGTCTCACCCATAATTTGCCTGTTGTCTTCAATATCTTGAAGACTCGGCCTACGGTCTTCAATATCTTGAAGACTCGGCCTACGGTCGAATGAATATGAATAACAGAGGTTACTGTCACCTGCGTAAGAGTAGATTGGATTCACGGTCTGACCCAAAAGATCGTTAGTGAAAATAAGAAATAAAGAGGGAGAAAGGACAGACCCAAGTGGTACATCTGCGGCCAGTCTTTGTGTGTTGGATGAGAACCCATCTACAACAGTGCGATCTCTAAGAAAGCAAATCGAGCAAACGCTTTGATATGAGTGCACCGTGCCAAACTCTATTAAAGGCCTTGGAGATATCCAAAGCCACGACCTTACTCTCACCAAAAAATACTTCTATATTGATCACCCTATAGAACCATTACAATCCTATTGCGGTTGTACCTTATTGTACATGTAGAATGCTATGATAATGATATGGTATGTCGACCCAATTTCCCCTCAAAATTATAAAAATTTGGTGAGTGCAGCAGAAAGCCACCTCGTCGAACTGAACTTATGTAGCTAGGACCACTTTTCAAACTTCTTTCTTTTTCTCTGTCTGTTACAGCCATATCACAAACGGTGCATGTCATGTTTGAATGCGAAAAAATCATTTATCCTAAACCTTAGTGGTGCAAAGAAATGCAAGTGTTACAAAACCTTGAGTGAAGTGTACCAGAGTTGTAAGAAGATCATGAAGAATTTCCATCCTGAACGTTTTGTGATAAAGACGCTGGCATAGACAAAGCAAATCCATATTGTGAAGACAGATGTGAAGTATGGTGATATACCTTGCTATGCAAACGCAGATTCATACATACTCGTATTGTAGTCTGATGATGAAAACAATTCACATTGTTAGCATGTCGAAATTCACTGAGGACTTGGTAATAGTTTTAAGATTTTGCTTTTTAAAGTTTGCCGCATGAGTTTTTTTTTCAAAGCTAAAAATTGAAATAGGAAAAAAGTAAAAAGTATATTGACTTGTTTAAGGTACAAAAAAAATATACCTTAACTTGATATTTTTGCCTTCATCAGGACAAAAGAAAATGTTTTAAGAAGAAGCGCGCAAAAAACAAATGAAAGCACAAGAAGATAAATGAACAGTTTGGCTTCATAAATTAACTTTTTAAAAAAAAGTCAAATATTTTGAACTTATTCTGATGTCTAGACGGTATGAATTTTTTCGTGCGAAATGAAACTAAGCTTTTTTGAACGGGAAATTTTCATATGCGAAAACATCAGTCTTAGCTTTTTGTCTGTTTTTTTTTGCTAGGGATTTGGTTAACCTTATCAAAAATTTGATTTCAATACTACATAAATATGTTGTATATGTCATTTACCGAAATCGTTCTCCTTTGCGGGAATTAGTGAGTTTTTCTTCTCGAATAAAACTTATAATTTATCAAAGATTTCTGGTTTAGCTCTCAGAGTACATAGCAGGATTTATGTACGTCAGTTGTACTCGTATGTCTTTAGACTTGAGATAGACAATGATATGTTTAGTTAATTTGTTAGGCGTATTATCTTGAATAAAATAAATGTGTTTTCACAAATATAAAAATGGTTAATAGTCAAGGACTTCTTAGGTGTACTTAGTAGGGGCATAAATACTGTTACAACATTGAACACACCCATTTCAATAGTAGAACTGAACATACGCCGTTAATGTCATTTGGGTTTTGAAAGCTAACCTCAATAGTGTAAGTCTGTAACGGGATTTTAAAATTGTTTCAACTTTCATGATGGACTGATCAGATAATGAGAACCGTATCGCTGTAATAGAGCTTTTCAAGTGTGAAATGAAAAAAAAACGATATTTTCAAAACGCTCCGGCCACTAGGCATTAGCAGCATGTTCGTCTACCGATGCATAAAACTGTTTGAGGAGACTAGAAATGTAAAAGACCGCCACCGGTCGGGCCACCCACTCTCTGTTCGAACACCGCATGTCATCAAAGCCGTTAAATCAAGAATTCACTGAAATCCGCTCCGAAAACAGAAAATCATGGCCCGTGAGATGAATATCACGCAAAAGTCCATGAGTCAAATCATTAAAAAAGACTTGGGACTTGGGGCTTTCAAACGACGTACAGGACATTTATTGACTGCAGCTTTAAAAAAAAATAGGATTGCAAAATGCAAACTTCTTTTGGTGAAGCGCGCCGATAACTGGCACAGAAAAATTTTGTTAACCGATGAAAAATTTTTTATCGTTCAGGAAAAATTTAGCAAGCAAAATGATAAAGTGTATGCGCGGTCATCTAAGGAAGCATCTGAACTGATCCCAAGGGTGAAAAAGGGTCATCACCCAGCTTCGGTCATGGTTGGTGGGGTGTCTCATACGATGGGGTCACTGACCTGCATTTCTGCGAAGAAGGAGTCAAAACATCGGCCAAAGATTACCAAGAAACCATTTTGGAAGCTGTTGTGAAGCCTCTTAACAATTCCCTGTTCCAAAACCAGCCATGGACTTTCCAGCAGGATTCTGCGCCGGCCCATAAGGCTTAAACGTCCCAGGCCTGGCTTCGAAACAATTTGCTAGCGTTCATTTCCTCTGAAGAATGGCCCTCAGGCAGTCCATATTTGAACCCTTGGGATTACAAATTGTGGGCGGTTTTAGAGGACAAGATTTGTCACAAAAGATTCACCAACATTGGATCTCTTAAGACTGGTTTATGGATATATGAGTTTCAAAATATTAGATGCTAATGGTTTCTTGACACCAATGTGCCTATTAAATCTTCTTGAGCAGAATATGGTATACGATATCCTCTATCACAGAAGATATATGAGTTTCAACTATAATAACCTTACGGCGTTAATGATACCGTGTTTTTTGCAGTGTAAGTCTTTTTTGATAAAATGACAAATAATACTGAAAAGAAATAAACAAAAAGTTTAACACAACTCAGGCGTTATCTGTAAAAAATCCCTATTGAAAAAATACCTCTAGATTGATCAACCGTAAGTAAAATTAAAGCAAATTTCACTAGGAATCCAAATATTGATTTTTTATACCATAGAGCACATTGTGGTCTACGGTATACGTACTCCATTCAAATAGCCGAGTGGAAAGGCGCTTTTACTTATTTTTTGTGTTTGTTAATAGCAAGTTCCGAATTTGAGATCTCTAACGTTTCATATGAAAACTCTGTAAGTCTTTAACGTTTGTACTCTGAAAACTAGCCCATTTTGCTTTCAACAGTAAAATATAATATAAAGGGTGGTTCAATTTTAAGAGCCGATGTTGATTTTGAATTAATCACACATTATTTAGGAAATTATTGTCATTTCTTTTATTACGAGTGTGATAATATTGGTATGGTTCAATTATGTATGGAACAAAATATTGACCAAATGGCCGTCGCGACCTCGACGGCACCATCCGGTGGTCCAAATTTTTAATGTGCTGAATTAGCTCATCCTTTAGCACTTGAATTATTGCTGGCTTATCGACGTAGACCTATTCTTTCAAATAACCACAAAGAAAGAAGTCCAACGGTATCAAATCACATGATCTTGGCGGCCAATTACCATCGCCACGACGCACAGTGGCTAAAAATCGTTTTTCGTTGGCCAAAATTCGGTAACTTTTGAACCGATCAAAATATTTAAGTTATTTTTTTAATGGATAGGTATTTAGTTCAGCTTGACTCAGTTTTAATTACATTAAAATTGATTGAGGACTTTTTAAGGAATTCTAGGAATCCTTTTAAGAATCCGTTTTGTTCTCACAGGACTAGCTTTAACAACTTTTTCAAAGATATCCACTTATGTAAATTGGTTCTGTGATCGTAATTGATGTAGGAAAGATTCTTTTCCAATTTCATCGTAACATCTTTAAGTTTCCGCCTCTTAGATCTATCGCTGCAGTTGTCCAATGATTTGCGTGGTCTTCCAGCCTTATCTTGTTTTGTTGTTTCTGCAGCGACAGTAAGTTGGCCTTCTAACAGTTTGCACTTTTTATATAAAACTTTTGTTTACTGTAGCTAACTTCTTTGTAGCGTTTTTTTAGTGCTTTGACGAAATTAGATATTTGTTCTTGTATTTCGGTGATCCACGAATTTAAGTTTAATTTTATTTTAACGTAACTAACAACATCTTCCTGGTTTTTGTTTCTAAAATACTCTTCGTTTTTTATAACTGAAGCTCTCCATATTTTCTGAATATTTTTATTTGCGTCTGTTATGTTTTATCACTTGCGAATATACGTCCACTCACTTAAAGGGCTAACTTATTACTGATTAAACCCTTATCGAATGCGTAATTGCATAGATTTTTAGATACATGATATTCACACATTAATCTTTAATTTAATAGCAGGTAGTACTTAAATTGAACAAAACTGGACTTGTTACCAAGACCTTAATATCAGGTATAACTAATTAGTATCTCGCCAATATGGGGTTGTTTTTTATCTTTAGTGGTTTAATGTTGCGATTATTGATACACTTATAAAATTGTAAATGAATTTGGTTGACCCTAAAATTTGAGAACAGGTAAATTTACAAAGAGATCATATGTCTACTGTAGAACCTATTGTGATAATTCTATGACTTATTTTTTGCAGATCAAAACAAAGCCATTAAAACCTTTCGCAGGTATTTTATTTAATTATTTCATTATAAGCTATAAAATACCTAAAGCACATATTTAATACACCATTGTAAACGAGTACTTATAGGGCTCTTTAAATTATAGTTATTTGAATTTTTTTAGAGTAATTTCATTAAAATGAAAAAAGTGTTCTAGTCGCGGGTACAAAAGTATATATAGGGTTAAAGAAGCCACTTTCACCTTTCTCCGGGTGGTACACGTTTATTAATCCCTAGAAGTTCTATTCCACTAAAGTTTAAATTTGAGAAAACTATAGTAGTTTCAGAAATATTTCATAACGCCTCTAATATTAAATGCTAGAGCTGTGACCACTTACAACAACTAAAGACTATAATCCTACCAACATTATAAAAAAGACTGCAGGCCATTATCGATGATAGCTCGCGAGTAGTAACCATTTATTTTTGATAAAAAAAACAAAACAAAAACACCTTTTTCTGAAATTAAAAAACAGTTGAGTTTGACAGCATAGCTACAATAAGGCGTAAAAATTTTAAAAATCGGTGACAAAAAAAAAATACACTTTTGGCCAACGAAATCAAAATTTCAGCCACAGTGCGACGTGAGATAACACGACCATTGAATTTGTCGCGCAAAAGAGTCATTGTTTCGTTAGATGTGTAGCAAGTGGACCGTCCTGTAGAAACCACATATCGTCCACATCCTTACTTCCACTTCGGTCTATAAAAACTTCGTTATCATCTCACTAGCACCATTTTTGTCTGACCGGCCTAATTTTGAAACATTCACTTTTGGGTGCATGTTTTTGCGACAATCACTCTTGGGTTATCATTCGCCCAAATTCAGCAATTCTGCTTATTGAGGTAAAAATGTGCCTCATCACTGAAGATGATTTCCTTCAAAAATTTATTATCCACTGTTGCCATTTCTTGCCACCATCTATGATGACCATAGTTCAAATTGAATTAATCTGAAATTGAAAAATATCAAATGAAGTGCAGAAAAACTTGACGTTGAGGTGTGGTTCACATTCAACATCGGCCCTTTAAATTTAACCACCCTTTATAATATACTTTATATAAAATGTGTTTTTTTAGACGTGTGGTTTCAAGAACAAATAAAACGCATATTATTTTATGTTATGGCCAAGAACTTAGCTTTATTATAAACAAGCTTTATTATAAAAAAAACTGCCATTGTGTTTAAAAACTGATTTCGGGCAAGTGGCCACTGCGGCTGGCTAAAATAAATTCCAGCCGAGAGGGCCAATTTTCGACCACTTTTTCGACCCAGAATTTAGGGTCGTATATCATCAATATTCTCTTCCAAGGCGTCAATAGTTTCTATCGTCTATCTGCGAAGACAAACGACTTCACATAACCCCACAAAAAATAGTCTAGCAGTGTTAAATCGCACGATCTTGGGTGCCACCCCAAGGTAGCGCCATGTTGTTGGAACCAAAGGTAGTCATCCAACAATTCAGACACAATAGGTCCAAGGCTCTATAGCGGTTCTTATTGACTGTTACACTATGGCCGGTTCAATTTTAAAGAAATATTGACCAATGATTTCCTCTGCCCATGGGGCACACCAAAACGTGACTTTTTGAGGATGTAAGGGCGTCTCAACAATTTTGGTTATTAACGTACCCATTCAACCAAAAGTTAGCTTTATCGCTGAACAAAATTTTCTTGTAAACATCAGGATTGGTGGCTCGTTCTCGTTTTGGGCCCATTCACCACGATTGTTTCGTTGTTCCGGAGTAATTCTATTCCTTATGAAATGGAAAACCAAACTGAGCCTTAATCATGTGACAGCTGTCAAAAGGACAAACTCCGGAAAAAATGTGGCCAGATTTCAACACACACGTCTAAAAACACTCTTCACATGTACTTATCAATAATATACATGCATATTACCCATCATATATAAGTATATGTGACGCGCAAAATAGAAAGGGACCTAAGGTTAAAAACCAGTTTTGTTCAGGAGAGCCATTTTAAAGATTAGGTCCCTTTTTATTTGCGCTTAGAATCGTCGACTTCACTTTCAAAAAACGCGCATATCTCTGGGAGGGAACACTTTTGGGGCATGGGATCGGTCTCATTCGATGCTCAGATGTTGTCAACATCAAAAAAAGTGAAAAGTTGATGAAAAGTTTTGTTCAGGAGAGCCATTTTAAAGATTAGGTCCCTTTCTATTTGCGCTTAGAATCGTCGACTTCACTTTCATATAACGCACATATCTCTGGGAGGGAACACTTTTGGGGCATGGGATCGGTCTTATTTAATGCTCAGAATGAAAATTGATTTTTTTACCCTTAGGTCCCTTTCCCGCATAGAGCGCTGTCACATATACTTATATATAAATATCGACATAAATATATTATACCTTTTAATCTAAGGTGGACAATGCTTTTAGAACGAGTTACATATTTCCTGATAAAGATACGTTGATTGGCCGCTAATATTATGCCTGGTTTTGTCCATCTAGAGCACTGTACCAGTTAAAAACATGCAGCGATCAAGTCCAAATTATGCTTGAGAATCGAAAATAATTGAATTTTTAGAATTAATAAAGGAGGCAGGTGTTATTTGAGCGATGCAACTTTTTATGCAGATCTTTTGATTATTTACATCACAATTTGTTTTATTTCTATCTCACATATTACTCGTTTGTTCAACTGCAAAGTTCAGACTAGCCCAATGAAATCTCCTCCAGCATAAATTCTCCAAACACTCATTTGCCGGTATGTGGTGAAAAAAGTGTACCCGTGAGAGTATAATTGAAAATGTCAGTTTTTATGCAAATCAAGTTACCTGAGATTGTAAAGCCGCTCATGCGGTAGAAAAAAAGAAGTTGAACCAAAGATAATTCTCAATTTATATCGCCTAAGACAAAAAAGTTGCATTATAAAAACCGGCGATAATAATTTAAATATTTTGCCAAATCGGAGCACACTTGCGTGTGTGTATGCGAGTAATAAAAATTGTCCACACAAATATACCCGTACATACACATGAATACAGTAGAGTGCCATCGATTCTGATTGAGGTGGATAAAAAACGTTTTTAAGATTTTTTGTACAGTTTTCTGTCGCTATCATTTTAGCCCAAAGGTAGCGACACAATGACAGTTTTGTTGTGTTAAATAATTGTAGCCGTTGTTGTTGTTATTATTTTATATTTTTTTTAGCAGATTATTTGCATACGACGACAATAACAACAGGAAGAGGAACATATAAAAACTACGACATTTTTAGCACCAGTCGAGACAAATTCGAGCGGGTCGCTATAGAAGCCTAACAAGTGTTCATTCTCGTTCAAGGATTTCCCGCGAATTTCAGTTATTGACTTATTGACTTTTGTGAATTATAAAGTTCTTAACGAGGGTTGCTATATACATTTCTGGCCTAGGAAACACTAAGTGTTGCCTGGCGCCATTTGATACTTTCATTGGAAAGTTTGAAATTTTTTAGCATAAACGTACTCAGAACGTTCTGATTTACGACCATCATTGGTGTTGTTTACAGTGACTTGAAAAAATCAATTTGGCAAAAAATGGAATTAACTCCTGAAGATCATTTTTTACAACTTTCGACGTGGATTATCACGACAATAGTGCATCGATGAACTTAAATCTTTGTATGGCGATGAAGCACCATCCTATAGCACTGTGAAAAACTGGTTTAATGAATTCTATCGTAGCCAACGCTCGCTCAAAGACGAAGGTCGTGAAGGATGTCCAAGAACGGCCGTTGTGCCAGGGAATACTGATGCCGTGCGTGAGCAGATAATGCAAGATCATCATGCGACATACCGTGAGATGGAGGCATCCTTGGACATTTCTTCCACCAGCATACATTCGATATTGCGTGAACACTTTGTTCTCGTTGGATCCCGCAACTTTGTTCTCGTTGGATCCCGCACAATTTGACAATCGCTCGAAAAAAAGCTCGCGTCGATTGTTGCAAAAAAATTTTGAAAAATATTACCGTGGTGCTTCAAAATACGTTTATGAAATCGTCACAGGTGACGAATCATGGATCTATGCGTATGAGCCCGACACAAAACAGCAATCGACCGTGTGGGTCTTCGAAGACAAGCCAAATCCAACGAAAGTTGTTCGTTGAAGAAGCACTTCGAAGCAAATGGTCGCCTGTTTCTTCGGCAAAACTGGCGATGTGGTGAATGTTCCGCTTGAGCAACGTAGGAGGTACACCACAGTTTGTTTGCCTGAAGCCTTTGGAGAAATTCGAATAACGAACAAGAGTAGTCGAATCATTGTGCTCCATGACAATGTGAGCTCTCACACATCGGCTCAAACCAGCGCCTTTTTGAACAGCCAAAACGTCGAATTAATGGGTCGTCCGTTGTACAGTCCTGACTTGGCACCCATTGACTTCTTTTTATTCTCGCACATCAAGAAAAAATGCGTGCTCAACGATATTCATTTTGGAGGTGTCTCAATTGGAGTGGAAAATTGCTTCGACAATTGGTTTAAGCGCATGCAAAAATGCATAAATCATGCTGGAGAATACTTTGAAAAACAGTAAAACCATTTTTGATGATAAATATTCGCATTTTCATTGTTAGGCCAGAAATATATATAGCAGCCCTCGTATAACCGATTACCTCTAAAAATTCGTTAAAGACTAAAGTTAATTTACGTTAAAAAAGTTGATTCTCTGTAATTGTACAGGGTGAAGTGCGGTACTTTCCTTTTTGACACTGATGGCTGTAGCGGCACTGTTGTTCGAAGAGAGTGTACGTGGCTTATAGTGGCTGATGGGAGATTTCTAGTCGTCTGCCTTTCAGTTGTTATCATGCATTGCATACGTAAGGAGTGATCATTTTGTGTTCAAGCGTATTTTTCAAATGCGCACTCTTGAGGTAATGCAATTAGAGGAAACATGGTTCCAACAGGATGATGCCACTGCACACACAGCGTGGGTTACCATAAATTGACGGCTTGTCTCTTTGAGGGGTGATGTGAACTGACCGGCACGCTCACCAGACTTAGCCCCATGCGTTTTTCTCCTTTCGCGTTACGTAAAGTCGAAGGTCAACCGACATGCTTGTTAGAGTTCATGAAAACTTCAGAAAACTAATGCAGCAGTGTGTCGATAGCGAAGCTCGACATTTCAACAGTCCCAACACCTTAGTAGACCTAATTAACAATATTGGCAGAATAACAGTCGACATGCTTGTTAGAGTTCATGATAACATCAGAAAACTAATGCAGCAGTATGTCGATAGTGAAGCTCGACATATCTAAAAACACGTAATTTAAAAATTCCCTTTCTTTTTAATATAATTAAAATATAAAATAATTTTTTCTAAGGTTCATAATCTTTTATTTTATTCCCAAATACCGCGCTCCACCCTTTACTTTGATTGGCCACCAGTGAACAATTTTGCGCTTTTTTAGGATTAATGCGAAATCATTTTATTGATTTGTGAAAATGGAAAAAATAATTTTGAATAATCAAAATATAAAAAAAAAATCTTGCATTGTAGTGCATTGTTCGGTTGTACGAGTGCCTAAAACTCGAGAACCGCTTGACCGATCAATACCATTGTTGGCCAATATGTTTGCTTTGTTTGCCGATAGGTGACACTGCCTTATGTATTTAATTTTTTTGTATTTAATGTAAATACAAATTTGTTTACAACGTTTGGGAAATTTTAAAAAATTAATATACTTTGTATGGGGTTGCAAAAAGAAAATATTATAAATCGTAGATAAATACTTAAAACCTAGCTCGAGATCGGGAGCGAGTTGTTTACATCGGGAGTAGATTTGCGCTTTATTTTGATAAAATTAGAATTTAATCGTAAGTTGATACGAAGACTGCAATTTGATCAAAGTGCTTCGAATAAATAAGAACGAACGAACAACGTAGTTAGCTGACGGAACGATCAACATGTCTCTTATTTTTAGTTCTTGAATTGCACCCACTTCATACAACGATTACAGCTCGTAGACGTTGAACGATGGTTCACTCGGTTCTGAGAAAGCGAACAGATCGAACTTCCTGGGTTTTGTCGATCCTGAATTAGACAGTACACGCAGAAAAAAAGTATGTTTGGGGTAACAATATTCGAAGAGCACCATACTATTGTTGGTAATATGGTTGTGGCTCAACAATATTATGATCATCACAACAATAGTATGGTTCACACACAACCATACTATGATTCCCATAACAATATTATGGTCTTCACAACAATAGAATTATTCACACACAACCATACTATGATCCCCACAACCATATTATTATTCACATTCAACCATACTATGATCCACACAACCATATTATGATTCCTATAACCATAGTATGTTTAACGTACAACCATAGTATGATCCTCACAACCATAGTATGACTTACGCACAACCATACTATGATCCCCAAATTTGTTTGTAAAGACTGGAATACGTTGTTATTCAACAATAAGTAAGTTACGTAAAATTAGGAGTAATAATATTTAACCCACCAACCATATTAATATTGTTGCTACAACCATATTTTTATTTTTAAATTTGGCAACAATACTATTGTTACATTCCAACAATATTAATATTGCCGCAATCATACTATTGTCAAAACAAAATTCAAAAAACAATACTATGGTTGCGACTACCATACTTTTATTGCAGCGAACATACTATTGTTGCCGTGACTTTATAGTAACCATATCTTTTCTCTGCGTGTAGTATAAGGAACGGGGTTTCAGGAAAGGGCTGCTCCCACGACGAAAAAAGAAAAAACTTTGCTACATTGACAGCCCGAGCCGAGGAGTTGGTAATCGATTCATAGAACCAGCAGCGGAGGACTGTCAGATTTTTATATTTATAAAGAACAATTTTGAAGTAGATGCGTGAAAGATCGTGCGCATATAAAGATGAAATAAGTCTATCAGGTAACAAAATTCAAGATAAATGCATGCAATAGGAAAAAAGTTATGTAGGTTTAAATCTACTCTCGGATAGTACAGCAACAGGGGTTGGCTAGGCTCCACATTTTTGACAGGTAGTCTAATTGATATTTAATTTGCTAATTTTCAGCAGATACGTATGAATAGTATTCAAATTCTTATACAAATACTAAAAGTGGGCGGATTGATGCATTTGCACTGAAGGTACCAGCATGGGAGTGTCATTCACCATTTTCGTACATCCGTTAGAAAAATATAATAGAGTTTGCACTTTAAGCGAGTTTAACGCACTGGGTGACAAGTTATGTGGGCTCTAAACTGCACTGCAACATGACCATTTGGGTGGCAGTTACCAGAAGGGGCGTGACTAGGAATCCAATTATTTATCACCAAGTTTACCTAATAATTGTGGTGTTAGGCATTGATTTTGTGTTAGATCGTATGAGTACCAAAGATTTAAAGATATTTCTAGTCAAGAAATGGCCGAAATGTTGCGTTTGTAAGGAGGCACGAGAATGGGCCTTTTTCAATCCGTTTTTTGATATGCAAGTACAAAGCCTTTATAAACATATTGCTAATGTTTTTAAAGCTTCGAAATAAATAAAGCTAATTTTACGCACTGGGCTTAGCGAATTTCATGCACTTAGTGACATATTATGTGAGTTCTAATCTGCACAAAAAAAAAGTAATTTTTGTGTGAGGTACAATAAGAGGTGTGGCTAGGAATCCAATTTTTTACCACTTAGTTAATCTTATTAGTCTGTTCCTAAATGTATACTTTAAGTAAAATTGTGCAAATACGAGGGCGACCGCAAAACTAACTGGCCTGGCACATTTTCTGTTTTACTAGCAACTTTTTTTTTGTTTTTTAAAAGCAATCTTTTATAAGCCATCTGTCAAAATTTCCGAAATATTTAATGATTATTTTCTTTGTTACAGGTGCTTGAAGTAAACAAGTTTTATAATTTTTGAAAAATGGAAAATAAAGAGTTTCGTGCGGTAATTAAATACTTTTATAAGAAAGGTTATACGCCACAATTAATCAAAGATGAATTGGATACAGTTTATGGTAATAATGCACCATCATACTCCACCGTGAAATCCTAGGTTCAACAATTTAAAATGGGTCGTTCAAGTACGGAAGATGAACAACGCTCTGGAAGACCGAAAACTGCTACTACTATTGAAAACATTAAAATTAATGAAGTGACTAAAGATAGACGAATAAAGCTTAGAGAACTTGCTGATATTGTTAAAATACACGAAAAACAAGTTTGGAGTATTTAACATGATGAATTCCACATAAAAAAGCTATCCGCAAGGTAAGTGCCGCGTTTGTTGACTTTGCCCCAAAAAATCGTCCGTTGGACCAATTCCGAGGAGCTTTTAGCGATTTATCAGCGTAATCCAATAGAGTTCTTACGCCGATTCATAACTGTTGATGAAACATGGATCCATCACTATATCCCAGAATGCAAAGAACAGTCAAAACAATGGATAGAAGCTGGTAAAAGTGGTCCCAAGAAGGCGAAAACTGTTAAGTTAGCAGGAAAAGTAATGGCCACAGTATTTTGGGATGCAAGTGGTATAATATTTATTAATTATCTTGAGAAAGGAAAAACTATAAATAGTGAATATTATTGTGCATTATTGGATCGGTTGAGTGATGAAATCAAGATTAAACGACTGCATTTAAATAAAAAAAGTTATTTTTCATCAAGATAATGCTCCTTCACACACTACATTTTTAACTCAACAAAAACTGGCCGAATTACGATTTGAAATTTCTCCGCATCCACCATATAGTCTAGATTTAGCTCCTTCTGATTATTTCTTGTTTCCAAATTTGAAAAAAAATCTCGGTGGCAAAAAATGTTCGTCCAATAGCGAGGTTATTGCTGAAACTGAGGCATATCTTGAAGGTCTTGAAAAATCTTATTTTTCGGATGGAATTAAAAAAACTTGAAAAAAGTTTGATGAAGTGTATTGAGTTGGAAGGAGATTATGTTAAAAAATAAATAATAATAATTCCAAAAAAAACGGTTCTTTTTATGTTAGGCCAGTTACTTTTGCGGTCACCCTCGTAGTTTGAACGATATTGCAGAATAATAATAGAGGGCGTAATGGTACATTTGTGTGGGAGGTACCAGAAGGGATGGAGCGATGTGGCCCTGTTTTAATCCCACAGGCAGTTTTGTAAAAATATTTTGATATGTAAAATTTAAAACTATGTTGAAGCTCCTTTTCGATAGTAATCGTGGAAAACCAGCTGCATAGACTATCGGACGGGCAGACATGGCTCAAATGACTTAAAAGGTCGTGGTGTTACACTTTTTGTACGTACCAAAATATATATACCCTCTTGCCCAGTAGGTTGATGATATAAAACACGTGTTTAATCTTGTTCAATCTCTCCATAGAAGAGTGCATGCTACGAAATATTGATCGGAGACCCTATGAGGAGAATTATTGATCGTCAAAAAGTTCTGAGACGATCTAGCCAAGTCCGTCCGTTTGCACGATAGCGTTCTCACGATTCAACCTAGGATCCTGAAATTTTGCATGATGGTGGCCTATGGTCAAAAGGTTTTGTTAATGGGTGAGCAGTCCAGGAGGAAAAAAGTTTCGATATAATTGCCTAAAGGTACCTCGATAAAGAGTAGAAGATTTTGAGTACTTGGGTATATTGAAAAATCATAATTTTATGGATTATGCGGCCCAAAAAACGTCACGCATGGTTAAAACGATGAAGATATGGGTACTCAAAAATTTTGCTGCGAATATAGTTATAGATTATTTTTGAAGATTTGGAAGGAGGCATGGTGCGAAATGGCAAAAAAACTGATTAATTTTTTAATTAGCGTTGGAACGGTGGAGGTTATAAAAAGTTCGGCCTGGCTGAACTTAATCTTGCATATTTTTTGCATATATAAACTGCAAATGCATTTCGTGCAAAAATGCAAAAAATATGCATATGTGACGCGCAAAATAGAATGGGACCTAAGGTTAAAACCCAGTTTTGTTCAGGAGAGCCATTTTAAAGATAAGGCCCCTTTCTATTTGCGCATAGAATCGTCGATTTCATTTTCATAAACCGCTCATATCTCTGGGAGGAAACACTTTTGGGGCATGGGATCGGTCTCATTCGATGCTCAGATGTTGTCCAAATCAAAAAAAAAGTGAAAAGTTGATGAAAAGTTTTGTTCTTGAGAACCATTTTAAAGATTAGGTCCCTTTCTATTTGCGCTTAGAATCGTCGACGTCACTTTCATAAAACGCGCATTACTCTGGGAGGGACTATTTTTGGGGCATGGGATCGGTCTCATTCGATGCTCAGATGTTGTCCACATCAAAAAAAGAAAGAAAGAAATGAAAATTGGTTTTTTTACCCTTAGGTCCCTTTTTCTATGCGCTGTCACATATATTTTTCAATTCCGTTTTCAATGAAATTAATTTTAGATAAGTCAGAATTTGTGTACCCAACTCCTTTAAAAATATGCAAATACTAGCTGAACCCGGCCAGCCTTGCAGGTCCCAAGTAATACTTATGGATTTTTAATCCTCATTGTGAATGTACTTTGAACCTGAGACTGGACATGCTTGAATTAGAACGGAAAGTTGGATCGACACAATTTACACTCGACTATAAACAATATCATTGAGGTCATCATTGTTAGGAAAAATTGTCATTGTTAGATCGAGTTCCTTCAACGCTTCTTCCCGCTTTAGTAACATGGAATTGTTGATACTTTTTGGGACTAATGGCCCTCTAAGTGGCTGTTAACGCACTAAGAGTGCCGTTGTGTTGAGCTTCAGTAACTTCAGTTACCTACTTTCTATGATGCATCGGTTTCTCGTATGGAAAATTCGTGGTCTACTAAGAAATTAAAAAAGCGATACAGAGATATTTAAATCCAGAAAACATGTTTAGAGGTTTCAATACATTTTTGCTTTTACAGATACTTTTAGTTTAATTTATTAAAAATGGCAGTTCACCAATCTACATTCGGTTGTAATTAAAAAAAAAACTTGATAGTTCATCAAACTTAATCTTTTAATTGCCATAATAAAATAGCAGTACCACATATCCTCGGAATAAAATGAATTGCTTTACCTTTTACCAACATTGGAAAACTTAAACTTTTTCCAAAATCTGTGTTGCCCAAACAGTGCGGTTTTTTGAATGAAACGAGGAACCCACAGAGCATGTTGAATTTAAAACTACTCCTGGAGGTTGTTCAGGCTGTTATACTTTCCAACTCATTTGCTCTCAAAAGCTTCATCAAGATATGCAAAATATTTTTTTTTCGGCCGCTTGTCTGACAAATATTTTTTCGTACCCACCTTAACGTACATATACGCGAACATATAAAAATACGGATACATTTGAATAAAAAGTATATGAACCAATTTATATTTCAAGTTGAACCTTTTCGAGCACACAAAAATGTTGTAGAGCAAAAAAGAACCAAAAAAAAAGAGAAGGGGTGAGAGTATAACTTTTACAGTTAGTTTGGCTCACAATATTTACTTGTATGTGTGTCTAAAGTTATATGCACACATACACATATTTGTGTGTGCGTGGTGTGGCCAAATACTCAGTAAAATATTGAAGCATACATAAAGGCGCCTATTTCCGTTTTTTTATCACAATCTCTCCTGGCGCTGCCGACAACGTTCCACCGACACTTTTTGTATTAAATTCCTCCGAATGAGAGATTGTGTGTGTGTATGTCGGTGCATATTTTATGTGGTGTAAGTGTGTTTATGTTCGAGTGTGTGTGTTTGCTGTTAAGGTGGCTGCCGTCGGTGGCGATGACGTGTGTGTGTTTGTGTGAAATTGAAGTAGTTTTTTGTTGCTAGAAAAAGTGCAATGATTTCATAAATAATTCAAAAGAAAAACGGCGCTTTTTTATTGAATACAATTGATTCGACGATTGATGTGGAAAGTTTTGTGAAAAGTGTCGGTTTTGTTGTGAATTTAAGTTTTGATGGTCTGGTTTTCAGCACGAAACCCATAAAGTTGATGTCGATTGATTGTTGGCTTTAGCAAACCAAAAATATATGTCTTTAATAGTGGCAGTATGACTTTAAATCAACCGGTAAAAAGTTTACTCGTTGTTGGTAATAACATTTGGAGCTATAAATGGGGCAACAAGGCCAAAAATGGGAGAAGCTCATTTTAATAATTTAAAATTTTTTTTTGTGACTATTCTCTTAAACTCTGCATTTTGAGTTATTATAGAAGGTATATATGGATATACTATTGCCTTTTCGCAGTTATGTTCGAACGGGTTAAGACATATTTGTCCTTAAAGACCACTACATCATGGAGGCTAAAAAAAATAAAAAATGTTCCTATGGAGTATTGAGTTATGTTCGATACAAAAGTTCTCCTAGTTATTATCAGCTAATAGAAAAAAATAAGGCAAATTGCGCTAAGCCCTGAATATGAACTTGAGTGCACATAGGGAACAGATATGTTGCTACAACCGAATGTGGGTGGTTGTACGTTCTATCCACGCATTCCATTGATACAACTGAATGTTGATTAAATACAAGGTATTTTGAAGTAGAGGGAGCTGATAGTATCGGTTGAATAAAACTTTGTCTCTTTAAAGAATAAATTTTCTGAATTCGGTACGTATAACCGACTTGTCGGCTGAAAGCATCGTAATATTGTTGTAGCTACCATCTCATGCTAAAACGAACCATGTTACTAACTATACCATGGAATGTTATTGATTGCAACAACAGGTATGTTTACCCAACCGAATAATTGTAGTTCGGACCGATTTGAAACTGATTTTTTGTGTGTGACATACGTTTCCATGTAAGTGTTAAGATAGGGTCATTTGAAAACGCGTTTCCAGACCAATGATTTATTGATTTATAATTTTTTTGAAAATATCTTCCAATAGAAAGGAGAAATAAAAAGTTTTTTAAAACACTACTACACTATACGCACATTATTATATTTTAGGTAAAGAGGTTTAATTGGCAGCAACTGGAAGCTTAGATCGATCGGCCTATGAGTAGATTTCGATGTAATAGCGTTTAATCGTCTCGAATAGTACGTCCTATGCTACCTGGACACGGCCTCTTTTATGTTTCTTCCGGGCTGTTGATATAATACGAGGGCTGCTATATATATTTCTGACCTAATAATGACAATATGAATATTTATCATCAAAAATGGTTTTATTGTTTTATTTATACACTTTTTCATGCGCTCAAACCAATTGTCGAAACACTTTTTCCACTCCGGTTGAGACACCTCCAAAATATGGTTTTAAAACGCTTTAACAGCATCTTGTAGCGACGAGAATCGTTGACCACGCATTTTTTTGATGTGCGGGTATAAAAATAAGTCATTGGGTGCCAAGTCAGGTCTGTACGGCGGATGACCCTTCAATTTGGCGTTTTGGCCGGTAAAAGAGGCGCTGGTTTAACCCGATGTGTGAGAGCTCGCATTGTCATGGTGCACAATGATTCGTCTTCTCTTGTTCGTTTTTCGAATTTCTCCAAAGACTTGAGGCAAACAAATTGTCGTGTAACACTCAGAATTGAACGTTCTACGTTGCTCGAGCGGAATAGTCGCCACATGACTAGTTTTGCCGAGGAAGCAGGCCACCATTTGCTTCGAAGTGCTTTTTCCACGAACAACTTTCGTTGGATTTGGCTTGTCGTCGAAGACCCACGCGGCCGATTGCTGTTTTGTTTCGGGCTCATACGCATAGATCAATGATTCGTCACCTGTGACGATCTTATAAACGTCTTTTGAATCATTTCGATCGTATTTTTTCAAAATTACTTTCCACCAATCAACAGGAGCCTTTTTTTAACGATTGTGTGCGGAATCCAACGAGAACAAACCTTTTTTACGGCCAGGTGTTCGTGCAATATCGAATGTATGCTGGTGGAAGAAATGCACAAAGATGCCTCTATCTCACGGTATGTGATGTGACGATCTGCATTATCAGTTCAGGCACGACATCAATGTTCTCTGGCATAACGGCCGTTTTTGGACGACCTTCGTCTTTGAGCGAGCGTCTGCCACGACTGAATTCATTAAATCAGATTTTCACAGTACTATATGATGGTGCTTCATCGCCATACAAATATTTAAGTACATCGATGCACTCTTGTCGTGATAGTCCACGTCGAAATTTGTAAAAAATGATCGCACGAAAATGTTCACGAGTTAATTCCATTTTTTGCAAATTGATTTTTATAAGTCACAGTAAACAAGACAAATGATGGTCGCACGTCAAAACGTTTTGAGTACGTTTATGCTAAAACATGTCAAACTTTCCAATGGAAATGTCAGATGGCTCCAGGCAACACTTAGTGTTGCCTAGGCCAGATATATATAGCGACTGTCGTAGTTTCATCTTAAGTTTACAATAGCCGGGAGATCTAAAAAAGATGTTTAGTAGACGCATTTACCTCTTCATAGTTAAAAATCGCAAAAAAGTATTGAAGAGACAAAGTATCGATAACCCTAACTAATTAGACAGATTATTGGAACTGAGTTTGTACATGTATTGGTTGTAGTTCAAGATTGTTAGTCTTAAGTACTCCTTGAACTAAACCACGGTTGGAATTCGTGGATAGAACATCTAACCACCAATATTCGGTGGGGAAAAAATTGGCTGTAATAACAAATCTATTCTCTGTGTGTACTCAGTACAGACATAAATACTGTTACGCTGTAAAATAAAAAGTTCTGAATGCTTTGGACCAAATATTTTTTAATATATTTATTGATGTATATTGTATTCAAAAAGAATCTTCTTATTCGAAATATCCGCGTTTTTTCTTTACACACGCCTTAAGTCGCACTGGCCAATCGTCAAAAGCTGTACGAACCTCGTCCATTGGAAAATTGGCCATAGCTCGAACCAAAGCAGAGATCCAATGTTGGGGAATCTTTTGTGACAAACCTTGTACTCTAAAACCGTCCACAATTTGTAATCCAATAGGTTCAAATCTGGACTGCCTGAGGGCCATTCTTCAGAGGAAATGAACGCTGGCAAATTATTGCGAAGCCTGGCCTAAGAAGTTTTAGCCTTATGGGCCGGCGCAGAATCCTGCTGTAAAGTCCATGGCTGGTTTTGGAACAGGAAATTGTTAAGACAGCTTTACAACAGCTTCCAAAAAGGGTTTCTTGGTAAACTTTGGCCGATGTTTTGACTCCTTGTTCGCAGAAATGCAGGTCAGTGACCCCCTCGTAAGAGACACCCCACCAAACAATGACTGAAGCTGGGTCATGACCCTTTTCCACCTTTGGGATCAGTTCAGATGCTTCCTTAGATGATCTATCATTTTGCTTGTTAAACTTTTCATGTACGGTAACAAATTTTTCTTCGGTGAACAAAATTTTTCTGTGCAAGTTATCGGCGTGCTTCACCAAAAGACGTTTGCGTTTTTCAATCCTATTCAATCCAATACGCTGCAGTCAATAAATGTCCGGAACGTCGTTTGAAAGCCCCAAGTCCCAAGTCTTTTTTAATGATTCGACTTATGGACTTTTGCGTGATATTCATCTCACGGGCCGTGATTTTCTGCTTTCGGAGCGGATATCTGTGAATTCATGATTTAACGGCTTTGATGACATGCGGTGTTCGAACAGAGCGTGGGCCGGTGGCGGTCTTTTACATCTCCAGTCTGCTCAAACAATTTTATACATCGGTAGACGAACATGCGGCTAATCCCTAGTGGCCGGAGCGTTTTGAAAATAACGCTGTTTTTGAAATCCTTTTACAGACTAACGCTTTCAGAACCCATATGACATTAACGGGGTAAGTTCAGTTCTACTATTGAAATGGGTGTGATCAATATTGTAACAGTATTTATGTCCCTACTAAGTTTGTGCTAAATTTCATCAAAATCAAAGAGGTAATTTTTCAAAAGTGCAGCTTTTGGGTCGATCTTATTTGGACTTACCCAGCATGGATAACGTTGAGAAATAAAAAAAACAATTAAATTTGTGTACCCTTCACCGAAAATGGTGAACCCTTCACTACGAAATATTAATCTGATACCCTTTAAAGCACTTATACATGGTAGAGCGCTGTAATTTGCTGTTTTGCACTGCAGGCTATGGTGGCACTGCTGTTCGAAGAGAGTGGAGAGTGAGCGTGGCTTATAGTGGCTGACGGAAGATTTGTATTTGTCTGCCTTTCAGTTGCCATCATGCATTGGACACGTGAGGAGAGGTCATTTTATGTTGAAGCGTATTTTTCAAATGGACAATCGATCATTGCAGTGTAGCGTGCTTTTCGCTTACGATTCGATGTTCCCCCACGCGGATGTGTTCCTGGACGACAATCAATTGTGAATTGGGTAACTTCACTGAGAACAGCAGTTAATGTGTCAAGTGTATGAAGGGGACCTGAGAGAATGATTACAACACTACAAAACATCGAGTGAGTAGGACAAGCTGTACTTCAATCTCCGAAACGCTCTACTCGGAAGCAATCACTTGCTCTTGACATTTCCAGACTTTTTTCAGCCGGCTCTTAAAGCAATGCAATTAGAGCATATACGATTCCAACAGGAGGGTGTCACTGTACACACAACGAGGGTTACCATGAATTGTTTGAGGCAAATGTTTCCTGGACGGCTTATCTTCTTGAGGGGTGATGTGAACTGGACGGCACGCTCATCAGGCTTAGCACCATGCGATTTTTGTCTTTGGGGTTACCTGAAGTCGAAGGTGTATATCAACCGTCTTAACACCTTGGACCTAATTAACAATATTGAGGCTGAAATCGGCAGAATTTAAGTCAACATGCTTGTTAGAGTTCATGAAAACTTATGAAAACGTATGCAGCAGTGTTTGGATAGCGAAGGTCGACATTTGCCAGATACACTATCTAAAAACACGTAATTTAAAAATTCCCTTTCTTTTTAATATAATTAAAATATAAAATAATTTTTTCTAAGGTTCATTATCTTTTGTTTTATTGCCAAATACCGCGCTCCACCCTACCATCAGTGAACAATTTTGCGCTTTTTTAGGATTAATGCGAAATCATTTTATTAATTTGTGAAAATGGAAAAAAATAATTTGAATAATCATAATATAAAAAAAATATCATAATACAAAAAAATAAACATAATATAAAAATATTTAAAACCATGTAATTTAGAAATTCCCTTACTGTTCAATATAATTAAACTGTTAATTAAATTTTTCTAAGGTTCATAATTTTTTGTTCATTTCCAAATATGCAAATTATTGCGCTCCACCCTGTATAATTGCTAGTTGTAAAATGCTAACACGACCTAGCCGCATCAGTCCGTGTGTCCCTCCGTCAGTCCGTCCGTAGGTCTGTGTGTCTATTAAAGGCATGATCGAGGTTAAACGAATCAAGCTAGGATCCTACGTTATGACGGCTTATGATCACAAGCTGTTTAGGATATGGATTATGACGAAATCGGCCAAGAGGGAAAAAGTTTCTCTTTAGGTGACTAAAGATACCCCGCTAAAAAATACACTGTATTTAGTATTTGCTTAGCAAGTAATAATTTTTTGTTAATGTTCAATGGTTAAAAAAAAGTGTTGTTAGTTGGGACGCACTAAAAAGCTCAAAAAAGGCATAGATGCTAATCTTTTTGGCTCGTGTGGTCCAAAAAATGTACAGAATAGGAGAAACAGGCAATTTATGGTCAATATGGACATACGTGTACTCAAATTAAAGCAAATTTCATTACAATTTTAAATATAAAGTAATTTTGAACTTTTTGTTGTGATTAAAAACAGGCGCATGAGCCAAGGTTGCCCAAAAAAAAAACTTATTTTGTGCTATAGTTCTGTAGGAAAGGTTGTTGTGATTAAAAACGGACGCATGGTCCAAAGAGGCCCAACAAACGTAACTTGTTTTGGGCTTTAGTTACGAAGAGACGGTGGAGGGGATAAGCTTCGGTCTGGCAGAACTTAAGAACCTTTTTACATTTCTTTCATGTTGTGGTAAGCAATACTTAGTAAATAAATTATTGCAAGTATTGCCAATTGTTGGTACCAACGACCAAATCTTATCTAAACTAGTAGTTGTCACCACAAGCGGTTTGACCACCGAATATTTTCAGATCATTTTAAGTTCCACAGAAATGTTTATTGTCTCTGCTACACCATCGTACGGCATTTTAAAGCGATATTCCATCAAAATTATTAACATTCGGTGATTGCAAGGGAAACTCCTCATGTCACACGGAGTTACCCTCACACTCCATGTGACTTTGTTACAATTTGTTTAATTTAGAAGTTGAATGTCTTTTTAATTTATTTTTCGTTCTTCCTTACTTTGGCCTACAGGTCGGATAAACACAGAATGTTCATAATGAAATTCTGTCTAATGAATGCTGCTTCATTAAAGAGTTTGTTCGTATTTTCTTTATGTCTGAAGCTTTTTTCTGCCATTAAGGCATACTTGTTTCCTCCCTTAAGTCATTTTACACTCTCTTCACTTTCGAAAATCTTTTTAACGATTTCTCTTAAAGCCAAAAGTTGGGAAGCAAAAGTTTGTGCTCTACTCTTTGCTCTCTTCGTAGTGCTAAAGGAACTTTTTCGAATTCGTCAAATTGCTCAATGTTTTTCCGGTGAGCTTTTCATTGAGTTTTCTTCGAACGTGCTTCGGTGTTTCTGGTTTTTTGCTGTTGTGGGTTTTTTTTTCTTTGCAACCAGCGGCACAGCATCTCGTATGACAAATCACGTCACCATAAACAAAAATCAGCATGTCTCGCGTCTCGTCTCAACTCATGGCGCTTTTTATGCTGCGAGTTGTTGTAGCTTTTTTAGTGCTTTCCTTGCCTTTGCGGTGAGCAGGGTTCTCCCGTTCTTCTTCTTGCGGTGAGATTTTCGCTCATGTGTTTGACACTACTAACCTACTCTGGAGCACACATTCGAATGTGGTTGGTTGGTGGTAATTGGTGTGCGTCCTGATGAAGGTGATGTTGGTGTGGGTGGTGGCGGTGGTGGCGGTAGGGGTGAAGAAGTCGTTGTAGAGGTTTGTTGTTGTTACTGCATTTTAATGTATTATTTGTCACTTCAGACGCAACAACATCGAAACCAATAAAAACTTATGGTTGTCGCCGTTTATGAGGTTTAAATGAAGCGTTTTTCGATATCCTGCTGCCAGCCTTTTATTTTCGTGCACTTTGCAAGCTTCCCTCAGTAGCATGTGCACATTCGTGTGTTGAGTGTACGGTATTCGATAATGTACGATACACCTTGACGTCAGGTTATTGACCTCTGACATTAAGTGTCTTTAATTAATGCCGAATAATTGGAAATATCCTGGAAGGAGGGGGGAAACTACTGTTGGCTTGGCGGAGGTCTGTCTTTCGTGTTCCAAGAATCAATATGTGTTATCCTGTAGGCTTGTTTTTTATTTACGTTGCGAAAACCGTGCTATATGTCGCTAACACGAGATAAGTTATTTTACGACGTACATTTTTCGCCCTACTCCGGCATAATGCATTCTGCTTAAATTCGAGGAGTGAAGAATATATGGGAAGTGACCTTAAAAAACTAAAGAACAGATTCTGTATAAACGTCCAAGTTGATGGATTATAAAATTACAAAAGCAAGTTTCTAGTGAAAGAGTTGCCATTAAATGTAAAAGGAATTGCTGACATCTTAAAGAGATTAATGCTCTATGCTCCGCTCTATTACATTATGGGGTAATTCAATAAGACAACGGATTTTGTATTTTAAAGAGTTGCCATTAAATGTGAATGGAACTGCTGGCGTCCCATAGAGATTAATGCTCTATGCACCGCTCTATTACACTAAAGGGTAATTCTACGAGGGCGACCGCAAAACTAACTGGCCTGGCACATTTTCTGTTTTACTAGCAACTTTTTTTTTTGTTTTTTAAGAGCAATCTTTTATAAGCCATCTGTCAAAATTTCCGAAATATTTTATGATTATTTTCTTTGTTACAGGTGATTGAAGTAAACAAGTTTTATAATTTTGGAAAAATGGAAAATAAAGAGTTTCGTAATTAAACACTTTTATATGAAAAGTTATACGCCACAATTAATCAAAGATGAATTGGATTCTGTGATGGTCATGGTGATAATGCACCATCATACTCCACCGTGAAATCCTGGGTTCAACAATTTAAAATGGGTCGTTCGAGTACGAAAGATGAACAACGCTCTGGAGGACCGAAAACTGCTACTACTATTGAAAACATTAGAAAAATATTTAATGAAGTGACTAAAGATAGACGAATAAAGCTCAGAGAACTTGCTGATATTGTTAAAATACACGAAAAACAAGTTTGGAGTATTTTACATGATGAACTCCACATGAAAAAGCTATCCGCAAGAACGCTGCCGCGTTTGTTGACTTTGCCCCAAAAAATAGTCCGTTGGACCAATTCCGAGGAGCTTTAAGCGATTTATCAGCGTAATCCAATAGAGTTCTTCCGCCGATTCATAACTGTTGATGAAACATGGATCCATCACTACATCCCAGAATGCAAAGAACAGTCAAAACAATGGATAGAAGCTGGTAAAAGTGGTCCCAAGAAGGCGAAAACTGTGAAGTCAGCAGGAAAAGTAATGGCCACAGTATTTTGGGATGCAAGGGGTATAATATTTATTGATTATCTTGAGAAAAGAAAAACTATAAATAGTGAATATTATTGTGGATTATTGGATCGGTTGAGTGAAAAAATCAAGATAAAACGACCGCATTTAGAAAAAAAAGTTCTTTTTCATCGAGATAATGCTCCTTCTCACACTGCATTTTTAACTCAACAAAAACTGGCCGAATAACGATTTGAAATTGCTCCGCAACCACCATATAGTCCAGATTTAGCTCCTTCTGATTATTTCTTGATTCCAAATTTAAAAAAATTTCTCGGTGGCAAACAATTTTCGTCCAATAGCGAGGTTATTAGTGAAACTGAGGCATATTTTGAAGGTCTTGAAAAATCTTATTTTTCCGATGGAATTAAAAAACTTGAAAAACGTTTGATGAAGTGTATTGAGTTGGAAGGAGATTATGTTAAAAAATAAATAATAATAATTCCAAAAAACGGTTCTTTTTATGTTAGGCCAGTTACTTTTGTGGTCGCCCTCGTATAAGGCGAAGGATTTTGTATTTTAAATAAGGCACACCAAAATTTGGCGTAGAGATATTGCAACCCTCATTACACTGTCAGTGCTGAAGTTTTACCTATTGATTAAGAATACCTTTCCAATTTAAGTCCATTTTAAGGCTGGGCTAAAGTCAAGTTCCTCTTTATACCCTGCACCACTCTGTGTAATAGGGTATTATAAGTTAGTTTCATTTAAAATGTTTGTAATCACCCCCCTAAGTAATCTTACATCAATCTTGATAAAAATTTGGCGCACGGTAAATTTTTAGACCAAGGAAGGACATTTTTAAAAGAGAAAAATAAATTTAGAATTAGATTTGGCTCCTAACATGCATGTTCATCCGATTTAAAAATTTAGCTCTAGGAGCCACATGTAACATTCTTATGAAATTATCTCACGTTAGATTTGTGAACCAACAAAGGATGTTGATTAAATTGAAGAAAATCGGTTCAATTTAGATATATCTCCCACATATATGTTAATTTGATTTTTCTGTTGAACATTGTTGAAATTGATGAAAATTGGTTCAGATTGGTTAGCTTTATCTCCCATACATATGTATATGTGACGCGCAAAATAGAAAGGGACCTAAGGTTAAAAACCAGTTTTGTTCAGAAGAGCCATTTTAAAGATTAGGACCCTTTCTAGAATGGCTTTAGTGTCATATTTCATGCCTTAGAATGCAGGCAAAAAAAAAGGAATTTTTTTTTGTCATACCATAACTTTTTAGTTAAACAACACATTATAGCATTCAGAACAAAAAAAACGTCATTATTTTCCTACAAACCTATGCTACTAAAGCACCAAAAAATGATAAATTTTTTCGGCAAAAACTTGATTTTTTAATCAAATACTCAAAAATTGTACTTTTTACCGGTGCACCTTTAGTCCCATAAAAGAAAACTATTTCCCCCGTGTGCCGATATCACCCATTTACAATTTCTAACAGCTTATGACCATAAGCCATCATCATGTTCAATATTAGGATTATGGGTTGATTAGCCTGACCGCTAAGGTGCTTTCAACAGACACACGGACGGACGGCAAAATTGTAAGTTTTCGATGATCAATTATGTATATGTATTTGATAGAGTTCCGGATCAATTTTTCGTTGTGTTGAAAACGGAGTGACACATTTAATATAACATCCACCCTTCGGTACATTATATTATAAAAGGCAGCGACAGATCATAAATAGTCAAGCCCTATTAAACGATTAGCATTGTTCGCCGGGTCCTACAACTGAAAGAGACAGAAGTTGTTCTGAATACACTTTGCCAAATAACTCTCTTTTATGCATTCTTTGCCGAAGAGAAAATATTCTAGCACTAAAGGAAAAGGTAAGAATTTTTTTAAGATAAATATACCGAAGGAGACAATTGTAAAACTGGCGATGTATATAAGTAGACTATCAGTGATTTAATAATACTTATACTTAAAATTTGTCTGTGAGAAATGCAAATATATAATACCTTTGCAATGAAGAAAGGCTACCAAATATAAATCATTTGCGAAACTTCTGAATAATATTAGAAATTTGCAATGTCGTTTTTAAGCCAACATCTCTTGAATGTTAATCATTTTATCCATTTGTTAAAGTTTCAAAGTTGAATCAATGGTCCAATTGACGGTGCTTGAAGGAAGTTTTCCTGAAGTAAAACTAAATCGTTTGTTACTTTTCATAAAAAATGCATAATTTTGTGTGGTAAATTACAATCTAAAACTTTCTTTCCCGTCATGGAATTAGAGAAAAATATTTCCCGTGTTCCGAGAAATGATAGTTGCGGGAAATTGCAAACCCTAGAAATCAATGGAATTTCATTTACGGGGTTAGTTCGTATGCTCTACAGACCTTATTGAAGACAAAAAAATTAGTTCGTTTTTATGGCGTCCATCCTTACCTAGTATGAGCCACACCCTCAATTCATTATAAGTGACGCGAAAAATAGAAAGGGACCTAAGGTTAAAAACCAGTTTTGTTCAGGAGAGCCATTTTAAAGATTAGGTCCCTTTATATTTTCGCTTAGAATCGTCGACTTCACTTTCATAAAACGCGCATTTCTCTAGGAGGGAACACTTTTGGGACATGGGATCGGTCTCATTCGATGCTCAGATGTTGTCCACATCAAAAAAAGAAAAAAAAAATGAAAATGATTTTTTTGCCCTTAGGTCCCTTTCTCTATACGCTGTCAAATATTTAGATTCTTTGTAAAATTTTCTTTAATTGGAGTACCCATATTGTCATATTGACTATTGATGGCCCGTTTTGACCATTCTGGACGTTTCTGGGCCAAGTGAGCCAACAAGTGAATGATTTGTTAAGAAAATTCTCAATACCTTTTTTTAGGTACCTTTAGTCCCCTAAAAGGAAAACTTTTTACCCTGGTCCGATTTCGTCCATTTACAATCCCACAGAGCTTATGACGATAAGCCATTATCCTGAAAAATGTCAGGATCCTAGATTGTTTCGGTTGACCACTATCATGCTTTCTACAGGCATATACGAGTACGTATACTTTATATGGTCGCAGATCAATATTTCGTGTTATTGCAAATGGAATGACAAATTAAGCATAACATCTACTTGTCAGTGAAAGGTATACGAATGTTATGACATGCAAAATTAAAAAAAAAAGATTTGTGACTTCTTTTTGAATTATTGTGCGAAACATGAAACGAATTTAGTTAAATATATTTGACTCGCAAAATAGAAAGGGACCTAAGGGTAAAAACTAGTTTTGTTCAGGAGAGCCATTTTAAAGATTGAAATACGTGTATAATTGGTGTACCATCACTTTCATAAAACGAGCATATCTCTGAGGGGAACCCTTTTGGGGAATGGGATCGGTCTCATTCGATGCTCAGATGTTGTCCACATCTAAAAAAGAAAAAAATGAAAATTGATTTTTTTACCCTTAGGTCCCTTTCTCTATGGGCTGTCACATATGTAGGATATAATGTTCTTGTATGCTTTACACATATTGTCCTTACTAAATTATAGAGGTAAGAGGGACCCCGGTAGAGTTATCAAATAACATAGACATTTTCTTAAGAACGCAAGAATTACATTATTCTTTCGATTTGGCTAAATAAAGGGTGATAATCTGGCTTCTTTAAACGTGAACGCGGTACCAATAAAACAACAAAAAATTCAACATAAGTAACCCTAACCCGGACCTTGGATTCTATGCACGTTTCTCATTCTTCGCCAACCAGGAATGCTTATATCTATACAAATGAACTTTAATATTTCAATTAGCTTCTCAGCATATTCAGTGGTGCTGAGTATAATATAGTCAGTCACAGCAAACTTTAATTTTTTTTACAAGATTTTATGAATGTAACAATTACACCTACGTATTCATACGGGTAGTAAAATAACACAATATTTCCAAAAAAAAAAAGAAAAACAAAATACATTTTACATATTTACACCTCTTAAAGCTAATGAATATAAATTCATCTAATGTCCCCACGATAATCCTATAGAGCTACGCCTCAAAAAATATTAAAATTTAAATAACAAAACACACCGAAAATCGTTCAAGGAATTAAACTGCCACGATATGCGTTCTCCAGCAAACAGTTACGAAAACAACCAGAATGACGGCATCCGATAACCGACAACCATCCGGTGTCGGTGTGTACAAGACTGCTGTCACTTATCACTCAATTACACCCAATGGTCTTATAAAAGGCATATAAAATTATGCTTATGAGCACTAACACTTTAAACGCACACATATTTATTTATACTCGTAGTAGGCTTTACATTTGAAAAATAAAGAAAACAGGAAACAAACTATTAAAAAAAAGGAATTAAGCAAAGTTCTTGAAAAGTTGCTGTCGATGTTGTCGTTATAGACGAGCATTTCTGAGTATTTGGTGTAAAATGTCAAGTACATGAGCATACGTGTTACTCTTGATATAAATTATTACGATGTAAATAGCAACGAGAGGATAGGCATAAGTTACTTCAAAAAATATTGTTTAAGTGGGTAGTCATTTCCAAAACTTAACGAGAATTTTTTTAAATTTCGTTCTGTACAAAAACTGATTGACTTAATGTATTATAAACCGTTTGATTTAAAAATTGTAATTGGTAGAAAAAAATATATTCAATAAATACTTACTGGTTTTCCAATAGGGACATAAAAATTTCGTATCTTTATGTCAACGCACTCTCAAACATTTTAAGTGTCAAAACGTTATGCGAAGTCAACATTTTCGTAAAGTTCACGAGCAATGTTTGGAAATCATTAAAAATTACTACTAAAATTACTATTTCTGAGTATGTGGTCGTACCTTAAAGAGCCCTTACTCCAATTTTCGGCCATAATAATTGTCCCACCCGACATGTAGTGCGTGCTATAGTGGCTAAATTTGGAATCAAATTTTCACTTTTGGATGTTCCGCAGCCAAAGAAACGCCGTACCGGTCGATGCGACAAAAACATCGCAGCCGTAAGTGTATCTGTTCCAAATGAGCCAAATCTGTCGATTCCACGTCGTTCTCTGGATTTGGGCATTACTCAAACCACGCTGTGACCTATTTTGCGAAAGGAACTTGGCAATCATCCTTATAAGATTAAACTGACTCAAGAACTAAATCCATTTGATCATTTGAAACGCCGAAACCTCTCCGATTGGGCTCTGGCAAAGTTTCACGAAAATATAGAATTTCATCTTTTTGTCAATAAACAAAATATGCGTTAGTGGAAAGAAACAAACCCACATATGTCAAGAGACACAATTGCATCCGCAAAAAATTACTGTGTGGTTTTCATGTCGAAGGTGTGATTGGGCCGTATTTTTTCGTCGATGAAAACAATCGCCATGTAACTGTCAATGGAGAGCGCTATCTTGCCATGTTAGAAAATTATTTTTTAGCAAGAATTGGATGAGCTTGAATTGGATGAGCCTATATGTAGTTTCAACAAGATGGTGCACTAGCTACACATCACGCTTTACAATCGATTTACTGAAAGACAACTTCGGTGAACGTGTTATCTCGAAAAATGGTCCGGTCGAAAGGCCACCTCGTTCATGCGATTAACGCCATTGGAGTTCTTTTATGGGATCAAATCAAGACATTGGTCTATGCGAACAACTTTAGACGAGCTCAGAGAAAACATCCAATGCAAAATTACCAACATTCCGTTCGAAATATGTGCAAGATTAATATTTCGACATATTTTGACAGATGCACTTAGTCGATATACCAATTATATTTCAAATACCGTTAAGAGGAGCAGAAATAATGGGTATTTAATTTGTGAGTTTTATTGGAGGTACCGTCTTGGCCGATTTCATGCAAGCTACACATAAACATATACAGACCATCCCCAACGTAACATTTTGTACTAATTGTCAGCCTTCTAGCTCAAAAAAACAGTTTTGTCACGCCTTCTCCGCCCATTGTCCAAAATTTCGTAGCAATTATGAACAAACCCGCAGAAGGAAGTATCCAGTTTGCTACAGTCGTTTTCAAGTTTTAAGCGGTGTAACAAACCACATTTCTTTTTTATATAAAGGGGGCTCCCAAATTTAAAAAAAAAAAAAAAAACAGAAAATTTCAATTGAACGGGGAATGCTTACTATCATTTGAAAGAACATTCTTTGGTATTTCATTTTTGAAGATTATGTCTATTAAATGTTGGCCGCGGCTACGTCTCAGATGGTCCACCCGTTGAGTCCAAATTTCGATGACTCGTTCGAGCATTTCGACTGGTAAATGGCGAATGACACGCGTGATATTTTGCTCCAAGGCCTGAATCAATGCTGCATAAAGCCACATAAACTTAAATCTTTACATATCCCACAGGAAAAAGTCTAACGGTGTGATTTTACACGATCTTGGTGGCCAATCGATCGGCCCATAACGTGAAGTTATGTGCTCTCGATAAATCCATTGATTGATGGGATGTGTGGGAAGTGGCGCCGTCTTGTTGAAATCAAATGTCGCCGAGATCACGAGCTTCAATTTCAGGAAATAGTCGGTTATCATGGCACGATAACGGTCGCCATTGACGGTTACGTTCTCACCGGCATCATTTTTGAAGAAATATGAACCGATTATTCCATCGGGCCACAAGTCACACCAAACCGTTGTTTTTTTCTGGATAAAGTGGCAGCTCTTGAACCTCTTCTGGTTTCTCTTCGTCCCAAATGCGGCAATTTTTCTTGTTTACATACCAATTGAGCCTGAAATGTTTGCCGATTATGTTGCCCATAAGTTGACCGAAGTGCACGAAACACATTTCTCACAGAACGCGAATTTTCGTAATAAAGTTGAACGATTTGTAAACGTCGTTTAGGCGTAAGTCTTTCCATGATGAAATGCCAAACAATACTAAACAAAAATATGACATTATGACACGACTCACACGTGATCTCTCAAAAAAAAGGCTATTTAAAAAAGTATCCCTACTTGGATCACCCTTTCTTCATTTAGATAAAAGTATGTCCTTAATGGAAACCCCTTTATAAGCCATTAATAAAATTTTAATTTTATTATTTTGAAACAAACGGTTTTTAACGCAAATTGCCTACAGTTTTCTGTAAACAGAATCATTTTTATATTCTTCTACAATGGTGTAAAGTTATCCTCCTAAGCGAGTTGCCAATAGAACTCGGTAAATGTATACATCCATGATTAACACTATATAAATATCAGCTCCAAATCTCTTACAGTTCATGAATGAATCATTCTAAGTTAAGGGTACGATCGGTGCCACACCTCCTTGTCAAATCTCCACCAAACTCAAGCCTACAACAATTTGCGAATTATTGATTTTTTTATTTTAAAATATTGTAACGGTCGGCCCATTGCTTTAGCCGGTAATGCGATGTCCTTGCTGGGCGTGCGACATCCCACATTTCCACCGGGGTTCGTTACAATCCATGTTAATTTTGTATAATACAAATTTAATCGTTACATGACTAATAGTTCATAAGAAAAGGTCCTTCTATTTTTTAATGTACCGTACAAATAAAGGGTGTTCCAGTCATAATGTACGATGTTAATTAAGATTAACGCCTTAACGTCACATTTCTTGCCCAACCTAATTTGAAATTTCTTTGTTTTAGTGTTCGACAAATTTGTGTACTTCTTCAGAAGCGCGTAAAGATTGTTCAAGCGAGATGATAAGGCACTTCTTGTGGCGACAAATTGAGGATATGAACCTGGATGATATATGGTTCCAACATAATGGTGCCACTTGCCAACGAAACAATGTCACGTCATGGCGATGTTAATTGGCCCCTATGATCATGTTATTTGACAACGTTGTACTTATTTCTTTGGGGATATTTAAAAGTAAAAGTGTACGTTTGAAAGCCAAGAACAATTTAAAAGCTAGAGAATAATATAATTCGACACATGAACGACATTGGACCTCCAGTATGTCTCAGAGTCCTTGATACTGTGGTCCATCGGATAGAGGTATGCTACCGATGCAGTGCCAAGAATTTGACCTCAAATTGGTTTACTTATAATTGTCATAGATCCTCATATCATAATAAAAATAAAAATACTAAAACTATTTGTTTTATATACAATTAACATACATACTATTGCCTTTACAGATTATACCTTAAATAAATTGTTACCAAAATTAAAGTATATCTAATAGTCCCATTTGATGAATTAGCCTAGAAATAAAACCCAAAACTATGTAACATAATTTATGTAAGACGAAATTTTATTCATTGCATTAATAAATATTTTGAATTGAACATCGTTCATTTTAGTTGCACCACCCTATATTAAATAAAAAATTTCAGAAGCAGAAATAAAGTTTTTTATTTAAAAAAAATTACAGAAAAGAACATTGGGTGATTTCTCTTGCCACTCTTCTATATATAGTACTTCTACCGATGGATGAATTTCTTCTTCGAAATACTACGAGGGCGACCGCAAAACTAACTGGCCTGGCACATTTTCTGTTTTACTAGCAACTTTTTTTGTTTTGTTTTTTAAAAGCAATCTTTTATAAGCCACCTGTCAAAATTTTCGAAATATTTAATTATTATTTTCTTTGTTACAGGTGATTGAAGTAAACAAGTTTTATAATTTTTGAAAAATGGAAAATAAAGAGTTTCGTGCGATAATTAAACACTTTTATATGAAAGGTTATACGCCACAATTAATCAAAGATGAATTGGATTCTGTTCATGGTGATAATGCACCATCATACTCCACCGTGAAATCCTGGGCTCAACAATTTAAAATAGGTCGTTCAAGTACGGAAGATGAACAACGCTCTGGAAGACAGACTATTGAAAACATTAGAAAAATATTTATTGAAGTGACTATAGATAGACGAATAGAGCTCAAAGAACTTGCTGATATTGTTAAAATACACGAAAAACAAGTTTGGAGTATTTTACATGATGAACTCCACATGACAAAGCTATCTGCAAGTAGGATGCCGCAATGGTTGACTTTGCCCCAAAAAATCATCCGTTGGACCAATTCCAAGGAGCTTTTAGCGATTTATCAGCGTAATCCAATAGAGTTCTTGCGCCGATTCATAACTGTTGATTAAACATGGATCCATCGCTACATCCCAGAATGCAAAGAACAGTCAAAACAATAGATAGGAGCTGGTAAAAGTGGTCCCAAGAAGGCGAAAACTGTTAAGTCAGCAGGAAAAGTAATGGCATCAGTAGTTTGGGATGCAAGGGGTATAATATTTATTGATTATCTTGAGAAAGGAAAAACTATAAATAGTGAATATTATTTTGCATTGTTGGATTGGTTGAGTGAAGAAATCAAGATAAAACGAAAAAAAAGTTATTTTTCATCAAGATAATGCTCCTTCACACAGCGCAGTTTTAACTCAACAAAAAGTGGCCGAATTACGATTTGAAATTGCTCCGAATCCACCATATAGTCCAGATTTAGCTCCATCTGATAATTTCTTGTTTCCAAATTTAAAAAAAATTCTCGGTGGCAAAAAATTTTCGTCCAATAGCGAGGTTATTGCTGAAACTGAGGCATATTTTGAAGGTCTTGAAATCTTATTTTTCGGATGGAATTAAAAAACTTGAAAAACTTTTGATGAAGTGTATTGAGTTGGAAGGAGATTATGTTGAAAAATAATAATAATGATTCCAAAAAAACGGTTCTTTTTATGTTAGGCCAGTTACTTTTGCGGTTGCCCTCGTACTTTTATAAGGTAAAAAACAGTAATAGGAATCAGTTATCTGTGCATATAGATGTTCCGTTTTCCATGGTAAGTTTTTCAAATCGTTAGAGACTTCGTGTGGGGGCTGTAATAAATCATAGGCCTACAATGTAGAGTTTTGTCAAAATCGTTTTATAGTTGTGACCTATTGACCGGCAATGCCGGTCCGGCATATTCGCTGCCAACATTGCGACGAACACAATTCATAGGTGTGGGACCGCAAGCCACATCAGTGGATCCACAATCTAAAAGTGTGGAACAAACCACGAGTGACGCTTGCGGCATGGCGGCATCATCAGATCGTACTCAGGCAATGACGAATCCTACGTCACTAGCTTTATGTAGATAGATGCAGCATCTCAGAGTCTAGTACCTGACCTCAGTATAAATTTGTTACCGAGCAAATTCAAAAGGTTATCTTTTGAGTTGGAACCTGCCTGCACATAAGTGCAAGACCGATGATCATATTCGTTGCTTGTAATCTGAGGATGCTGAAGTAGCGTTCACCGAAATTGTGTTCACCCCTGTTTGCAACTAAAAGTCTTTTCGACTGACCTTTTGGTTTTTTTGAACAAATGTTTAATAGAAATATAGTCTTAAATTAAACTATGAACTAAGCATATCATTGTTCTTTAATAATTTTGTTTTTATAAAATATATTGTAAATAAATAAATAAATAAATAATTTTGTTTAATTCTAAAGAAACATTTATATCACATTTCAATGCTTGCGCTGGCTAAAAAATATTCTGCGATAGAAATATAAGAATTTTCAATGACAAGTTTGTGAGTCTATGCAAAACGGGCCGACATAAGCTTTAGTGTTAAAACGATTTCGCAAAGACCTAAGGAGTCTTGGTAAATCTAGCAGTGGAATAAAATCGTGGAATTAAACTTTCAAATACCGCGTTAGGTTGCTTTTTGTCTGACTATTTTAGTGTAAAGTTTTTTCAAGAGCCTTATATACCAGTTGATCATACAAACTTTCTTTAGACATCTCGCATGTAAACTACTACCAACGTCTATACCCAAAACGTGCATAGCCCAAAAAACAGAAAATGTCTCAAGGGTCCTTCCAATTACAAAACTCACACATCCACATCCCACAAACACACTCAAGTCCTGGTCTCTAAATATGTGCTGAAAAAAATAACAGATTTCATAATTTCATGTTTAGTAAATGTTCTTCTTACCCAAACTTTGGAATTTTTGTTGGTTTTATGTATTTAAACAAATGCTGTTTAGGGAACGGCAAATACACATCCCCACACATAAACGAGGGCAAATATATCTTCACACATGCAAACATACATAAAGTTGCAAGAAAAGCAGCGGCAGCTACAAGACTGATACAAACTTTTTACGCCATCACAGACGCACAAAAAAATCGTACGTTTCGTATTTGTATGTACATTAGCATGGGTCCAACCATACAATGCGAAAACTGTTTATCGCACTAACGAAGCAGGGTGGCTCAACCTCAGGGAAAAACAACAATCCTGAAATTAAAAACAATATTTCATGAACTTAGAGATATGACGATGATATTTGTAAAATATGGTTTTGGAATAGATCAAAACACATCCTGGAGGAAAATGGGCCGACTGTTCTAAAACTTAAACAGAATAAAATCAAAGACTATGAACTTATTATAAACTATTTTATATTTAAACTGGACAATAAGTTTGTCATCGCCCACCCAATCCTACGTTTAAAAAGACAGCATCATAAGAACTAATAGGGATATGACGATTATATTTGGAACATATGATGATTACATTACTCGAAACGCATCCTGTGTGGTGCTACGCCCCCTTTAAAACATTGTATTGATGGCCAAAGTAATGCACCGATTGTTATAAAATTTTAGCAGAATAAAGTCAATGATTAGAATATTATTATAGACTACACGCAGAGAAAAGATATCGTTACACTATGTTCACAACAATCATATGTTCTCTACAATAAAAGCATGTTCGTCGCAACCATAGTATTGTTTTCTTGAATTTCGTTTTGACAACAGTATTATTGCGGAAATATTAATATTGTTGAAATGTAACAATAGTATTACTGCCAAATTTAGAAATGAAAATATGGTTGTAGCAACCATATAAACATGGTTGGTGCAACAAAAGTATTGTTGTTTAAAATTTACGTTAGCAATAATATTATTATCATTAAGTATGGTTGCGACTATGAACATAACAAAACAGGTTTTATAGAACAAACATGTATGTGTGATTTTACAGTGCATGGTTGTTGCCCATGATAAAAAACAACAACAATCGGAAGGTAGTTTGAGGGATTTTTATTGTGTTCACTTTGTTCGGTGAAATACTCTAATACCGACTGGTTCTCGTTTATTTAAAATGTGCCTGCACTTAAGTATAGGTATATAGGCATTGATCATGGTTGAATCACATTCGTTTCTTGAGGTCTACGGAGGATGAAGTAGCATTCACCCCTGCTGGGAACTAAAAGTATTTTCGACTGCCGTTGGAATAGTTATTTTTGTTTCGTGAATGGAATGTTCAATCAAAATATGGCCTCAATTCTGGCTATTAACTTATCGTAATGCAATTTAATATAATTTGTTTGATAAAAATCTCTATTTTTGAATAACAACATTAACCAATCCTAATAAATAATTTTGGGGATCATAGTATGGTTGAGTAAATCATACTTTGGTTGTAGAAATAATAGCATGGTTGCGTATGAATCATACAATGGTTGTGAAGATCATACTATGGTTGCATGAGAAAAATACTATGGTTGTGAGGAATATAATATGGTTGTGAATATAATAGTATGGTTGAGTGTGAATCATATTATTGTTTTGAGGATTATAGTATGGTTGTGGGTGAATCATACTATTGTTGTGAGGATCATTATAGTTTTGTACCACAACCATATACCCAACAATAGTATGATCCTCTTTGAATATGCTCAACCCAACCATACTTTTTTCTGCGTGCGTAGCATAGCCCAATTTTCCTCCAGGTCATAAATCCGATTATTTAAAAATGACTTGGCACCGCTTTTGGCTTACACTTTTCCTCCGGGATGTGTTTTTATCCATGCTAATTAATATGTTCAACAAAATCAACCTCATTTCTTAAATAGTTCATTAGATCTTTGCTACTTTAAGGCCTTGGTTTTTGATTTTTCCAGAGTTTGACACAGTCCTTGTGAGGGGATAATTTGTAATTCGTGACCGATCTGGCCGATCTTCAATAACCTTTCAGTGCAACAGCACTATTCCTGCATGTAATTTTAGCCAATTAGCTTCAGTAGTGCGACCTATAGGTTGTTTTCCACTTACAAACAGATGGACATGGTCAGATATCTTACACTTTAACGCCAAATCAGAATGTACATACATTATGGAGTCTCCGACCAGTATTTCGATGATTTTATTCGAAAATTATACGCAATTTGTAATGCGTATAAGACGCATTTGTATTACCAGCTATACAGTCTGCCAGGCAACCAAGCCAATACACTTCTCCAATTTTTTACGTTGATTCTGAAATAAAAACCACAAAAAAGTCGCTAACCAAAATAAAAACTGTTTAAGTCATAACTAATTAAAAATGAAGGCATTTAAAAACATTTAGAACAAACTTGTTTGAACTGCACAAATTCCGTTTGATATGAATAATTTCTAATGCAATCACCAATTAATTATTTCATGTAAATTTGTTTCGACATACTATAATATGATTGCTACTTGTATTATAATATTATGGCAAATATTACTTTTTGGTTGATCTAATGAAATGAAGTGCAAATAATTAGTTGTAGGACTATAGTTTTTCATAGAATTGTTTGTTAGTAGCAACAACTGGTAACAACATCCAGTAATTTCGTTCTAATAACTATCTTGGTATTGCTTGGTTGGTTATAGGAAGGACCTATAACCAATGGCTTTACGCCTAAGCCAGTACACTGTGATCTCTTGTTCGATAGATGTATTTTTTTCATTTTGGACGTTCTGCATAGAAATACTCAAAGCTTTAAAACCTTTCATTCAAACATCGGTATAAGTATGCACAACAATTAAATTACTTTACAATTGCTCGCATCTTAACAAATGACCTCTTATTTTCCTGGATATACTTTGGTCAACACTATCACTTAGTTTAAACTTTTTACAGCCGGGTTTTCTGCAATTCCAGAGTTATGCAGGGAATCATGAAGTTTGGCCCGGTTTTGCTTCTTTTACTTATTCCTGATATAAAGAAAAACGTATTTCTTTTCTGAAAAAACTCAGTTTATGGATGATGTTTGCCATCTAAAGAACAAGATGGTGTTTGCCTTTTAGAGAACTTTAAGGACAACAATTTTTTTCAAATCTGCTTCATCTTCAAATCTACTGGTATCAGCCTTTTAACTTTCCACAGTGATTTTTATTCGGAGAAATAACTGTGTAATAAGAAGAAAAACTGTTTGTTTATGCAAAGGAAATTTTGAGATAATTTGTATATGTGACAGCGCATAGAGAAATGGACCTAAGGGTAAATAAATAAATGTTCACTTTTTTTTTGATGTGGACAACATCTGAGCATCGAATGAGACCAATCCCATGCCCCAAAAGTGTTCCCTCCCAGAGATATGCGTGTTTTATAAAGTGATGGTACGTACACCAAAGATACACGTATTTAAATCATTAAAATGGCTCTCCTGAACAAAACTGGTTTTAACCCTTAGGTCCCTTTCTATTTTGCGCGTCACATATACATTTTCGCTACAAGAATTATATTGTATATTATAAAGTTTTGAGAGTTTTCAAAATATAGATAGTTTTTAATTTATTTTGTATGAAAAACAGTTGAAAATATTTAGAGCGCACTCTAATGTACACACGTTTTGACCTGTAAAGTTGTTTGAGGAGCAATGTCTGTATTTACTTTAATACACATAGTTTTTGTTGTTGTTTCTGTTTAAATAATGATGTATTTTCAAATATAATTTGCGTCGTTAAATCATGTGAGTGTGTGTTTTTAAATTATGTACACAAATCTTTTTTGAACTTTTTAGGAGTTTTGTTTGCCTTAACCCTCATTTGCTTAGGAAAACGGCTACTTAGAGTATATTTCATTGCCAACTAGGGCTGCGGCGTCGGTTTTCTGGAAATTTGGCCAATGACTGCGCTGAAATCGAAAGAACTGTGACCGACACAGGCTTTAAATATCCATATTACCCCACTACTTATTAAGTTTACAATAAGTTATAATAAAATTTTAAAAAAACCATTTAAGTTTTTAATCTTCCGTAAGTTTTTAGATTTCTAGTAAAGTTTACTTTTAACAAACTTCTGGACTGGGATAAAAGTATTAAACAATTCTGAACTCCAATCTTACCCAAATCGAAAAATTCTGAACTCTGAACTCCAATCTTAACCAAATCGAAAAATTAGTTCACACATGTAACGAAGTGTACATGCCTAGGACAAACTTTAATTTAAACTTAATTTTCAAAAATCTTCGAAAGGATTATACAGGGCGGCTCACGAATAGTGCGACAAGAACAAAACGTAATAACTTTTTTTCTGTATGAGAAATCGTCTTACGTGGGTTTGCTATTTATAATTGGGGTCCGACAATAAAAACACAATAATTTATCATTGGAAATGGTTTTATTGTTTTTCAAAATATTCTCCTTTAAGATCAATACACGTTTGCAAGCGCACAAACCAATTTTCTAACCATTTTTTCCACTCCGATTGAGGCACCTCCAAAACATGATTTTTGAACGCTTCAACAGCTGCTTCGGACGACACGTTGACCACGCATTTTTTCTTGATGCTAGGGAATAAGAATAAGTCAATGGGTACCAAATCAGGGCTGTTCGGTAGATGGCCCATCAATTCGACATCTTTAGTGGTCAAATAGCTCATCGTTTCAGCTGATGTGTGAGAGCTTGCACTGTCGTGATGCATAATGACCCATATTCTCTTCTTATATTTCCTCATTTCTTCGAAGACTGTTGGCAAACAGATGGTTGTACACCACTCAGAATTGAGCGTCCTACGTTCCACTAAAGGAACGTAGGACGCTCAATTACTTCGATGTAATTCTTCCACGAACAACTTTTGTTGGATTTGGCTCGTCTCGAAAGACCCATACGGTCGATTGCTGTTTTGTATCGGGTTCATATGCATAGATCCATGATTCGTCACCAGTGACAATGTTATACACTGTCTTTGAGCTATCGCAGTTATACTTTTCCAACATCCCTTTGCACCAATCCATACGAGCTTTTTTTGAGCATTTGTCAAATTATATGGAATCCAACGTGAATACATTTTTTTCACGGCCAAATGAACATGCAATATCTTATTGAAGCATGTCATACTAATGTCCAAGGATGCCTCAATCTCACGGTATGTCACATGTTGGTCTTGCTAAATCAGTTCACGCACTGGTGACTGTGAAAAGTGTCAAAGTGACTGAAGTTGGACGTCCTTCACGAAATTCATCCTGTAGCGAACGGCGTCCGAGACTGAACTCTTGGTACCAGCGATTAACAGTTTTTGTTGTTGAAGCAAACCGTATCAGGGTGATAGCCCTTGGCCGAAGAAGTTCTGCTTCAGGTCAATCCGGTGCGTAGGACCCACAGTCGTTGGATCGGTGATTAACAGTGGTTTTTGATTCTGCTTCATCGCCAAAAATCAAAACAAGTTGATTTAAACACTCTTGACTCGATAACCCACGCCGAAAATCGTAAAAAATCATAGCACAAAAATGTTCTAAAATATTATTTATACTATTGATCGCCGTAAAATTCTTAGCCAGTATAGCTTACTGCTGTATTTCATTTGAACTCTATCATGCTTGCGACAGGAATGGGCATTGCCAGATCGGTCGTATACACGTACAAAAAAAAGTATGGTTGGGATAACAATATTACTCATTTATTATATTGGTCTCAAAAGGTTTCATGTATCTCATTTTACAAATGAATACACGTAAAAAAATTATGGATGGAAGATCCATATTCGAAGAGCATCATGCTATTGTTGGGTTTTGGTACAACAATATTATGATCCTCACATCAATAGCATGATTCAAATACAACCATGATCTCCACAACCATATTATGATCCCTACAACCATAATATGATCACAAACAATTATACCATGATCCCCAAAATTGTTTATTAGAATTGGGTTAAGTTGTCAGCTATAGATTTGAATTATGAAAATAATTATACATTAAGCTCAAAATAAAAGGAGTCATTTATTTAACAGTAGAAAAATTCAGTTTAAAAAACTGAATCGTTTTTATTAAAAATATTTCAATTTTTATTTCCATATAAAAATAACTACTCGTGTTATTGCATTAGATTCGTAACAATACCATTGTTCTAAAAAGAAAATTCAAATAAAGTAAAACGACAGTCATACAGTATGATTACCTTATACCATCATATAATTGTTACCATAAAACCAAAAAAAAAACAATACTTTTGTAGCGGCAACCATTTTTATACTGTTGCTTCAACCATATTTTCATTTTACAACTGGGCAATAATAATATTGCTACATTTTAACAATATTATTATTGTGGCAATCATTATATTGTCAAACTTATAAAAAAGGATACTATGGTTGCGACTAACATACTTTTATTGCGAAGAACATATTATAATTGCCGTAATCATATATTAACCATATTTTTTCTCTGCGTGTACGATTTTTATGCCGAGCCGGAATATAAACGGTGGTTAAGTTTTAATGGCCGTATTGAATGTGAACCACACCTAAACGTCAACTTTTTTTTCTGCATTTCACTTGAGAGTTCTCAGTTTAAGACTAACTCAACTTTAACCATGGTCATCATCAATGGTCAGAATGGTGACAAGAAATGGCGAAGAAAATAATCTTCAGTAATTAGGCACATTTTCACCTCAGTAGCAAAATTGCCGCATTTGGGCGAATGATAATCCAAGAGTGATTGTCAAAAAAACAATGCACTCACAAAAAGTGACTGGTTGGTGCGGTTTATGTGCTGGCGGCATCATCGTATTTTTTTCCAAAATGAGGCCGGTCAGACAGTTTCTGAAAATGGCGTTCGCTACCGTGAGATGATAACGAACTTTTTATGGCCCGAATTGGAAGATATGGATGTGGACGATATGTGGTTCCAGCAGGTCGGTGCCACCTGGCACACAGCTAACGAAAAAATGGCTCTTTTGCGCGACAAATTCAATGGCCGTGTTATCTCACATCGTGGCGATGTTAATTGGGCGCCAAGATCATGTGATTAGACTCCGTTGGACTTTTTTCTTTTGGGTAATTTGAAAGACAAGGTGTACGTCGATAAGCCAGCAACAATACAAGAGCTTAAGGATGAGATAACTCGGCACACTAACGGCAGAACCTTAATTAAGCCTCAGCGTCATCGAAAATTTGGACCATGGGATGGAGGTGTGCCGCCGAGGTCGCGACGGCCATAAGGCCGATATTTTGTTCCAGGCATACTTATAATTGTACCATACCAATATTATCACAATAAAAAAATGACAATTATATCCTAAATAGTTTGTGTTTCAAAATCAACATCGGCCCTTAAAATATAACCACCCTTACAATAACACACCTTAAATCGATACATTAATGTGTAACAAACGACGTGAAACATTTATATACTTTATCCGAGGTAAAGTGTAGAAAATCTAAATTGTGTTCTGCTTTTAGAAAATCAAACCTCTTACAACTCTGTAACTATGAAAGATATCAGAACAGCCTGCCATATCGAACCAAACAGTTTTTTTTTGTCGCAACTTCATAACGTTTCTGCCAAATTTTCTGCTTTGCTTAGGCTTTCAAATCAGATGAAAACTGAGGGGAAATTGACAGACCAGATGAAGATCCATTTAAGTTCCCAACTGGAAAACCCAAAGGATCGAAACGAGGTTAAAAACAATACAAGAAATTTATAAAATGTATTTCGCTGTTAAACACAATCAAGTAAAACCCATCTCTGCGACAATGCAAAGGGGACGTGTCTGATGAAACTGTTTGTAGTAATTTTTAGTATGTATAATTTCATATAGTCATACATAAATGCACATTGTTAGGGTGTACGAGAATTGTTGATAAATATGTTTGTAAACAGGGAACAGAGGTTAAGGAACTGGGGAGGAATAGGGCCTGCTATCAGGCCTGCTAAAATACTCATTGAAGAAAACGGTTAAAAAACAACTATCTATTATATTGAACAAATGAAATATATGTATCTTACAGCCAGTAAATGTATGGTACCCGAACTTGTATTAGGGTAGATTAACGATTGTATTGGAATATATTAGTTTATAGTAAAAGATGATCTCTATGGCCGTTGTTCCAGACTATAGTTGTGTAAATTTGTCCAATATTAATGATGACAACAAATATTTTTTTTTCTAATAATTAAGAAAATAATCTTTTTCTTAAATAGCGATCTTCACCACAATGTTTTTTTACTAACACACAACCAGGGCTGCGAAGTTTTAAAAAAATTCGGCAGACTCTGCTCTTACTCCAAGTATTGGATCGACTTCAGATCTTGATACAAATCCGGCCTCCGACTCCGTCTAAACGTATTTATTTGTTCAAAAGTTAAAATGGGCAACCTTTTATAATTTAGAATAAAAAAATTACCCGGGGAGTTTAACCGGAAGCTCAAAAATACGCAGCATCAAAAAAGTGAAGTGTATCCGGTTCTTTAAACGGATCTGTTTATAAACACACTATATTCGCTAAAGAGAGTCCCTAATTGTCAAATTCTGTTGTCATTTTGCGGTAGGCTTTTAAAAGTTTACATAATATAAGATTCTAGATATGTTGCAAAAAATGCTTGGACCGCACAAATTGAATGTACAAGTAAAATGTTCTAAACCTGAATATTTCAAGAAACCAGACTGATGCAGCACTTCAGTAATATCAATACAACGTCCATAATTGATTTTAAGTATGACGGTGTTATTCATAACACGAAGCCTGATATTTCTGGTATTGTTGACCAAACATCTACCGCACTGTCAAGTTCCTGGCACCAAGACGTATGCCGACTGGCAACAAATCTGTTTTCAGTGTTTTTCTGTTGATTTGCTTGTTTTAACCACGGGGCATTTGTGATAACTCGTAGAGTTTTATCAATTTTTTCAATGTTTGAGTCACTAGATGTAGCCCATGATTGTAGCTCATAACTCCACACTTGGTTGTAGTTAGCTGTGTAGAGTGTCAACTTGTTTTTAAGGTTTAACTCCGATTTTCCAATACAATTTCTTGGTTTTAATCGTCAGATGTTCTCGTCCCTCTTATGTATAGATCCTACTGTGCTATCTCGAGGTACGTATCAAAGAGTGTTCGTTGTTTTCATTCACATATAAGTTCTATTCTGTATATACGATTTTAAGACCGGATAGAAATAGTGATTTCAATTTTAATAGTAGCCCTGGGTGTCATCTTCAATCAAAAGCCTGGCTGACGTCAAGCAATACAGCCGAACTGTAATTCTTATCGCACCGTGCACCACTCGGTAATCAAACTACGGGTCCAATTTTAGTCCGACCTTCATATAATTTTGCAGATGCACCTTTCATAAACCAAGGACGGATGCTATCGAAATTGAAAAAAAAAATCGGTTTAGATTTATTTTTATGTTTTATAGCATTACCTGCCACATATTAATACAATCCTAGTAACAATTGGCACAAGATACTTTTTGAACACAAGGAAGGACGTTAACGAAACTGAAGAGTAAGATATAACGGGTTTTTTATTAGAGACATAACAATTTCATATCTTTAGGTCAACGCACCCTCAAATATTTTTACTGATCTTTCAGTGTCAAAACGTTAGTCGTAGTCCACATCCTGGTAAAGATCACTTACGAGCAACGTTTGGAAATCATTAAAAATAACTACCGAAATTCTGAGTCGGTCTTATTCCAATTTACGGCCATAATAATCGTAGCACCCGAGAGACTGTGCGTGCTATAGTGGATAAATTTGGATCCAAATTTTCACTTTTCGATTTTCCGGCTCCAAAGAGTCACCGTACCACTCAAACGACGAAAATATAAGTAGTATCTCTCAAGCTACACTGTGGCATGTATTGCAAAAAGATCTTGGCCTTTATCCTTATAAGATCAAATTGACTCAATAACTAAAGCCATTTGATCATTTGAAACGCCGAAACTTCTCCAATTGGGCTCTGGCAAAAATTCACGAAAATCCATAATTTCATCGAAAAATCATCTCCAGCGATGAAGTTCATTTCTGGCTAAGTGGTTTATTTGGTCAATAAATAAAATTTAAGAGACACAATAGCATCCGCAAAAATTACTGTGTGGTGTGGTTTTCATGCCGAAGGTTTAACTGAGCCGTATTTTTTATCATCTAGTCACCGTCAATAAAGAGCGCTATAATGCCATGTTTGAAAATTATTATTGGCCAGAATTTGATAAGCTTATCATCGCCCATATGTGTTTTAACAAGACAATGCCACTAGCCAAACAGCACGCGTTACAACCGATTTACTGGAAGGCAAATTCGGTGCCGTATAATCTCAAGATATGGTCCGGTCGAATACGTTTTAACGCCATTGGACTTCTTTTTATGAGGCCACATCAACTCATTGGTCTATGCCAACAAGTTAACAACTTTAGACTTTAACGTCCCGATCGAAATATGTGCACCAGTGGTGGAAAATTGGGCTCGTGGTGGTCATATGACCGAAATCGAATTTCATTCTTAAAATGTAACATATGCACTACACCTGGAATAAATTTGAAATCTATATCTTAAATATTTTGTGTTTAATTTATATATAGGGTGGAGCGCGAAATTTGCAAATTTGGGAATGAAATAAAAAAAATAATGAAGCTTAGAAAAATATATTTTATACTTAAATTATATTGAACAATAAGGGAGTTTTTAATTTACATGGTTTTAAAAAGTGTATCTAGCAAATGTCGACCTTCGCTATACACACACTGCTGCATACTTTATCTGAAGTTTTCATGAACTCTAACAAGCATGTCGACTGGTATTCTGGTAATTTCAGCCTTCAATATTTTCAATTAGGTCTTCCACGGTGTTGGGAAGGTTGATATGCATCTTCGACTTTCGGTAACCCAAAAGGAAAAAATCGCCTCAAATAGTTCATGGTAACCCTTGCTGTCTGTGCAGTGGCACCATCCTGTTAGAACCATCTATCATTTAATTGCATTGCCTGAAAAGCCGGCTGAAAATAGTCTGGAATTGACAAGAGAAATTGATTGCTTCCGAGAAGAGCGTTACGGAGATTGCAGTACTTCTCGTCTAACTCGCTCGATGTTTTGTAGTGTTGTAATCCTTCTCTCAGGTCCCCTTCGTACTCATGACACATTTCCTGCTGTTCTCTACGAAGTTACCCAACTTACAATTGATTGCCGCTCAGAAACACATCCGCGTGGGGAACAGCGAATCGTAAACGAAAAGCACGCTGCACTGCAATGATCGAGTGTGCATTTGAAAAATATGCTTCAGCACAAACTGACCTCTCCTTATGTGTCCAATGCATGATGGCGACTAATGGTCAGACGAGTACAAATCTCCCGTCAACCACTTTAAGCCAGGCATACTCTTCACTTTATTCGACCAGCAGTGCCGCCGCAGCTGCTGTGCAAAAAAGCAAAATTCGCGCTCCACTCTGTATAAAATTGTTATGTCCTTTATGGAAAACCCTTTAGCTTCCAGACATTTATGGTCATCCGATTTTATGTTTTTAGGTCAAGAATTTTCATATTACGTATAATCTTGATGCATTTTGACACACTTTAATTTGTTGGACTAAGAAAGGAAGAATTATTGCTTTCGACCTTAACTATCGCCTGATTAATGCTACGATTACTGTGAGGCTTTGGGTCTAGGTCAACAAAGAACATCGATAGTGGCTGTTTGGTTATATTGCTTCTGATATTGTGCACATTCCTAATATTAAATTCCATTACCAATAGTTAATTCTTTATGACTTCAACTAGTGCTGTGTAAAAATACCTTTAATCACAACTTTATAAAAACATTCTCTCTAGAGTGTTCAAAACTTATACCAAAAACTGTCATTCCGGTTTTTAAGTCCAAACCCGACCGCCAGTTTCTCAAAAATGGCCATAACCTGACAAGTCGGTATAACCAGTGTTTTTCTATCGGGGTTTTTGGTTTTTAATATTTTTGTTATTTCTGTTTTCTAATCAAAGAACATTCAAAATTACACTTACGGAATACGTCACTAGTTTTTGCGGTAGATTCCCTTTTAAATATACCGAAAGTTTCAGAAACACCAGTTGATTTAACAGCAATTTAATGGCAGCTGTAGAATACGTTAAAGTTTCTTGCAGATTATGATCGTACTTATCATTTTAAATTGGTGCATAGTTATTTCCATTTGATATTTTTCCATCTTCTTTAGATATATGCTGTCTCTTTGCACTTTGTCCAATAGGAGATTAACCAGCAGCCAAATTAAATGAGAGATAACCCCACGTTTTTCTGCTTACATACATATTTCTTCTTCAGGCAATTACTTGAACTTGCTGTAATGATTCTGTCCCTAAGCATGGTGATAGTCCATTAGCTTATTGATCCCTCTTCGCTAAGTCAGAGTAAAGTCTCTATGTTACTTTAAGAGCCTATATCATTATTGGTTGTTCGAACTACATCTGCTCTTGACGGTACCCTGTAAAAACAAAGTAAAACAGCGTAAAATCGCAGCCCCAAGGTGGTCAATTGATACCGGCAAGAAAGGCCTAACAGGGGTTCTAATCCATAAATGAAAAGCCTATCCTTTATTTCAAATAAGTTTAGAGAGAATAAATACTATCGGACTGCTTTGGGCAAAATGGGCAAAATATCCCCTTTGAGGGACTATAAAACTAAGGAACTCAATATTTTGACATTTTTACTGTATATAATTTACATTCAAATTAGATTTTCTTGAAATTTAAAGTCCCTTTAGTGAGCGTGGTCATTGGCTCCTAAATCTGTCCCCTACTGTTCGGGTAACCAGAAGCTGTGTTATTTTCGCTTAAACTCAATTATGTGATTTAGGCCTGACTTGAAGGCCTAGATTTTGCCCATTTCCAAAGCACTCAAGCCTCCACATATATGTATATGTACTTATATGTGTATAAATACAGTTTGAGTGTGTGTGAGAAGGGAGTACATTTTTGGCAATTATGCATAATTTACATATGGAATTAAGGACACACAAGTATTGTTAATGTGGGGGTTTTCCACTGACGCCACAACTTCACACTCACTACTGATTGCTGCCACTATAGCAGCAACACTATTCCCACCACCACTAATGTTGCTGCTTTTCTGGTTGCTGCTGTTGTCGTCCTATAATTTATGACTTTATAAATTACAACAAAACAGACATTAAGCCACCAACAACACGGGAACATGTACATTTAGCAAAAGTTTTGTGTTTTTTTTTTTGTTTGCCAGTTTCCGGTTGCCGCAAATATTAGCTCAAATTATTCACCCTTCCACTGGCCCACACCAGCGGTGTTCCACAAACGAGCTTCATCATCATGCCCGTGACGTTTATTTTGTCAAAATATTAACAATTAGAAGTGTTGCAGAAAATTAGCACAATATTTTAACAAATTTACCCCTGCGCTGCGCGTCGTTTTATTTCTGCTTCCCAACAAATGTATTGTTAGTTCGAAAATAAACTTTATTCCTGCGAGCACTTGCATCCTTTTAAGCGATATTGTGTTTGCGGAGCAACAATTTAATTAAAATGCGTATGTTGATTTTAATGTTAACTGCGGAACTTTGGGATGATGAACAATTTAGTTCAACACTATTCTGGTCTCGCACACCAAAAAGTCAATGATACGACTTTTATTGCAGTGTTGGCATAGAAAAGACTAGCCACGCGAAATAAGCACCCTTCAACAAATTTTTAAGGATTAAGAGTTTTATTTTGTATTCGGTCACAATCATTTCAGTCACGACAACGGATTTTGTTAATATTCCAGTTGCAACAACTTGAGCAAAATATAATCTAGTTCTAGAGATTTAGATTGGCATGAAGTTTTCGAAAGGAAATGACTATCCATTTGAAATTGGACCATATCGGCACTGTACAACTCTCTGATCTACAGGATCGATGCGGTCCAATTTCCAAAGCGTTGGTTATAGGTCGCAAATGTTACTATGCTTAATTAGAGCTAGATGGAATAAATAATGCGGCTTCCAGAGCTGAACCCCTTTAATGGAGGGACCGATATAGTTAAGCTTCCGCTATTTTGACTGTAAATCGTTGAATAAAAATTATGCTTATTAAGAGGCAGAGAAGCCACTGGTTCAGAACTTAGCGATTTTACCCTAGTACCTTCCGAACACCAATCCGAAAATATTCAAACCGCCGACATTTCTATCCGGTCGATTTTAGGCTATATTTAGTATCTAGCTGTCTAACTTAGCTGTTAGCATGCAAACATATTATATACTTAGTAGGGATATAAATACTGTTACACACGTTTTATACTGTAAAAAAAAAGTACTGAATGTTTTTGGACCAAATATCTTTTAATATATTTATTGATGTATATTGTATCCAAAATGAATCAATATATTCGAAATGTCCGCCTTTTGCCTTTACAAACGCCTTAAGTCGCACTGGCCAATCGGCAATAGCTGCACGAACCTCGTCCATTGGAAAATTGGCTACGAACCAACGCAGTCTTAAGAGATCCAATGTTGGTATCTTTTGTGATAAACCTTGTCCTCTAAAACCATCCACAATTTGTAATCCAATGGGTTCAAATCTGGACTGCCAGAGGCCATTCTGAAGAGGAAGTGAACGCTGGCAAATTGTTTTGAAGCCAGGCCTGGAACGTTTTAGCCTTATGGGCCGGCGCAGAATTCTGCTGGAAAATACATGTCTGTTATTGGAACAGGGAATTATTAAGCGGCTTCACAACAGCTTCCACAACGGTTTCTTTGTAAACTTTGGCCGATGTTTTGACTCCTTGTTCGCAGAAATGCAAATCCAGTGACCCCATCGTAAGAGACACCCCACCAAACCATGACTGAAGCTGGGTGATGTCCCTTTTCCACCCTTGGGATCAGTTCAGCTGCTTCCTTAGATAACCGCGCATACACTCTATTATTTTGCTTGTTAAATTTTTCCTAACGGTAAAAATTTTTTCACCGGTGAACAAAATTTTTCTGTGCAAGTTATCAGCGTGCTTCACTAAAAGACGTTTGCATTTTTTAAACCTTTTTTTAAAGCTGCAGTCAATAAATGTCCGGTACGTCGTTTGAAAGCCCCAAGACTCTTTAAATCATTCGACTCATGGACTTTTGCGTGAAATTCATCTCACGGGCCATGATTTTCTGTTTTCGGAGCGGATTTCAGTGAATTCTTGATTTAACGGCTTTGATGACATGCGGTGTTCGAACAGAGCGTGGGCGGCCCGACCGGTGGCTGTCTTTTACATCTTCAGTCTCCTCAAACAGTTTTATGCATCGGAAGACGAACATGCGGCTAATCCCTAGTGGCCGGAGCGTTTTCATTTCACACTTGACAACTCCATGATGAAAGTTGAACCAATTTTAAAAACCCGTTACAGACTAACGCTATTGAGGTTAGCTTTCAAAACCCATATAACCCATATAATGGGGTATGTTCAGTTCTACTACTAAAATGGGTGTGTTCAATGTTGTAACAGTATTTATGTCCCTACTAAGTAAGTATATGTGTGGAACATGCTACAAACATATACTATGTTTGGAACAACATTCTAATATATTGAATAAATAGTTGTTTGTGTATAAACTCTAATTCTTAGTTTCAAAATGTTAGAACATTTTAATCATATAATTTTTATTAGTTGCTAGATACCGCTGAAGTAATAAAAAGTTCCTCATCGGGATATGGGTGAGTAGGACCGTGAGAGGTGGGTGTAATAGTTCACAAAATGTGGGCTGCCTAAACCTGAATCGTAGCTGGTTTGCCAGCATAGACTTTGGACTTTACGTAGTTCCATAGAAAAACGTCTACGTCTTACGTAGTCCCATAGATACGATCTAGGCTCACCCAAAAGTGAAATTAGCTGCTCTTCGACACGACCTCTCAATACGTCCATTGTTTAGGCAGCTTTATGGCAAGTGGCATCAACCTGTTAAAACAAAATATCGTCAAGGTTACGGGCTTCAATTTTAGATAGTAAAAAGTTCTATATCATGTCGCGTTATTGAGCACCATTCACTGTTACGTTCCGGCCATCAACATTTTTGAAAAAATAGGGCCGATGATTCCACCAGCCCATAAACCGCACTTAATTGTGGTTTTCCCTGAACATAATCGCACTTCTTCAACATCTTCTGGTTGCTCTTCAGTCTGAATGCTGCAATTTTGTTATTGACATTGCATTTGAGCCAGAAATGGGCCTCATCACTGAACAAAATTATGGTCGAGAACAGTTTCTCATTTCCATAATACAGTGGCATTATACTGTTGCATAATTTGGGGACGTTGTTATGGTGTAAGTCTAACCATGATAAAATGGCAAACAACACTGATAAGAAAAATATAAGGTTGAACACAACTCACGCGTAATTCACGAAAAAGCCATATGTGTCAGCGCATAGAAAAAGGGAACTAAGGGTAAAAAAAATAAATTTTCATTTTTTTTCTTTTTGTAATGTTGTTGTCCACATTACAAAAAGAAAAAAAAAATCGAATGAGACCGATCCCATGCCTTAAAAGTGTTCCCTCCCAGAGATAAGCGCGTTTTATGAAAGTGAAGCCGAGGATTTTAAGCGCAAATAGAAAGGGAACTTTTCTTTAAAATGGCTCTCCTGAACAAAACTTGTTTTTAACCTTAGGTCCCTTTCTATTTTGCGCGTCACATATTAAAAAAATAACAAGGTTAATACGAGAAAAGAAAAATCACCCTTATTGCAAATTAATATACAAATTAATTTAAAATTCCATCACACCTTCGACGCCTAACATCGCAACCCTTTCTATGCAACGAGAAGCCTTGTGCACTCCACTTCAGTTTTCAGCATCCACTCTCGAACATTTACATACAATTTGTGGTTGTGAATTCATTCGGCAAACAAGAACAACTAAATATGCTGCTCTCTTTGTTTTTCATTACCATTTTGTTGCATTTTCCTATTGTGACCTTCAAACTTTACAAGAATATGTATGTAAGCTTGAAAATGCCAAAAAAAAAGTTGCCTACAAATGGACCTTGGTAATGAAGTACATTGAGGTTGCAACAATGGTTTTCTAACATGGTCAATTAGAGTTTTGAATTCGTTGACAGTTTCGGAAAGTTTTTAAAACCCGACAATGCAAGCTTGGGTAAAATTCGTAGTTAGCAGTTTTTAAATGCATAATGTGGCGACATCGTAATAGGAGTTTTTAATAATGAATAAAATTAAACCGTACAGGGAGTATAAGCAGACAATATTATAAGTATTTCTTACCGCCAAAAATTTTAACTACAACAGGTATATGAACCTTGGTACAAATTAAGGAACAGACTGATAACTCTCTTAAATCTAAAATATTTATTTTAAATTGAAATAAAAAAACACTTAAAACTTGAATGTCGGATTTACAGTATTCAAAACTTAAAACAGATTTTCTGATTTTTATATCCACAACCGACAGTCGGTTTTCTCAAAAATAGCTAAAACCCGACATGTCGGTTTACCCGATTTTCGGTTTATATTAAGCTACCTGTAAGTACTTATATGTAACGCGCAAAATAGAAAGGGACCTAAGGGTATAAACCAGTTTTGTTCAGGAGAGCCATTTTAAAGATTTAAATACGTGTATCTTTGGTGTACCATCACTTTCATAAAACGCGCATATCTCTGGGAGGGAACACTTTTGGGGCATGGGATCGGTCACATTCGATGCGCAGATGTTGTCCACATCAAAAAAAAGTGCGCTGTCACATATACCGATCGACTCAAAATCGCCAATTGATACGATTTAACGATATCTGTCTCTCCGTCCCCCCGTACCTCTGCAGTCTATCTAAAACATGCTTTCAAACTACAGGTTCAAATCTTTATACGATCTTTGTGAAATTTGGCGGAAGTAAGTTTTTGGACAAATGTTGTTGACTTTAATGAAATATGTCTTAAACTCTAGAAATTACATCCAATCTTGATGAAACTTGGCACATTTTATTACGATCGATTAGTAATCAGCTATAGTAGAAATGGGTCATACTGGTTTACGCTCTGATATGGTCCTAGTACAAAGAACAGTCTGGAACATTCATTTTATCGGGTGATTAATCTAAAGGAATTTTTTCCAAATAAAAAAAAATTCAAAAAATCAAATAAAATGTGGAATAGGAGTATTTATGGTTCTTTCGAAAGGACGTTTTATGACATTTATTTTTTAAATATAATTTCCTTTAAATGTTGGCCGCAGTTACGCTTCAGGGTGTCCATTCTGGGGGTCCAATTTTGGATGACTTGTTGGAGCATTTCGACCGGTATAGCTTTAATGACACGCGTAATGTTGGCTTCCAACACCTGAATCGTAGCTGGTTTATCAGCATAGAATTTGGACTTTGCGTAGCGCCAAAGAAAAAAGTCTATAGTTGTGTGATAGGTGGCCAACTCACCGGTCCAAATGGAAATTGGCTGCTCTTGGTAATGACCTCTTAATAAATCCATTGCTTGAGCAGCTGTATGACAATTGGAGACGTCCTGTTAAATCCAAATATCGTCAAGATTACGGGCTTCAATTTCAAGAAACAAACAGCGAGCTCCATTTCACGGCTACGTTCCGACCATCATCATTTTTCAAAAAATTAGGACCGATTATTCCACCAGCCCATAAACCGCACCAGACCTTGGTATTCTCTATAGTATATAATGGCACCTCTTGAACCTCTTATGGTTGCTCTTCAGCCAAAATGCGGCAATTATGTTTATTGACGTCGTTGAGCCAGAAATATGCCTCATCACTGAACATAATTGTGGTCGAAAACAGTTTCTCACCGAACGCTCATTTCCATTATACAGTTGCACAATTTTGAGACGTTGTTTCGGTGTAAGTCTTGCCATGATGAAATGGCAAACATTACTGAAAAAAATAAAGTTGTACACAACTCTCGAGAAATCTGTGAAAAAGGCTATTGAAAAAAATACCTCAAGATGGATCACCCGTTAATTGCAATATTAATTAAATTGTTATGGTATATTAGTACAGTAGACCAACAACCACTCATGGACCGATTTAAAATTACACACACAAAACTTCCGTTCCAAATTAAGAATTTTCATTGCAATAACCAAATGTTTTTTAATCGTAATGGATATTCGGTTCGGCATACCATACAATGGTAATCATTGTATCGTATTATACACACAATTAATTGATCGGTCGTACCAATGAAACGCGGAAAAAATATTTAGTTGCCACAAGTGGTGGTTTTAGCAACCAATAGTTTTGCTAACATAATCGGTAATGATAACTAAAATTTTATCATAATAAAAATGGGGATGTTTACTGTTAATTGAATAGGCGTTAACACGAGTATAATTGAAAAATTAGATTATTTTTGACATTAAGAAAATTCAGTTTAATTTTAATACAATTTTTTTCGATAAAACTCTTTTATCGTTTCCACTTTTTCGACGACATGATCCTCCTTATGATTGAGAGTACATCAAGAGCAAACAGTTTCTTTCATCCGATGAGAACTTTAAATTTTTTAGTTGAACAAGTGCGACGTGTTGATTTTTAAATCCAAGAACTCTTTCCTAAAGGTTCGGAAACTTCTTACGTTGCTCCGCTATTTCAGTTTCAATTACTAAACATTCGATTAACTGAGATACGCTTGTACTTATATAATACTCTAGGTGCATGAGACCTCAATCATTCGGTTGTGTTATCACATCTGTTCTCTGTGTGTTGGATAATTTTTTTAGTTTAGTCCTTGAACAAATTGTCTGGGGGCCAAAAAAAGGACTTTCCATATGTAGGATGGCCATTTAAAATTTTAAATTTGAATTGGCTGTAAAAAAAACTAATATTTTTTTTAAATTTCTGGTTTTAGTGGAAAGATAGAACTTCTTTCACTTAATAATGAAACATCATCCGATGCGTTTTTGCTTCGCCCAATGGGCTGAAGATTGTTTGACAGGAGATGAAGAATTTTGCGGAAAAATCATGTTGTCTGATGAAGGTCATTTTCATTTCGGTGTCTATTTCAATAAGGAAAATTGCCGCATATGGGGTTAACCCACACATGACTATTGACAAACCAATGCATCCACAACGAGTAACTGTTTAAATTTTGGGCTAGCGACATCATTTGACCATCTATCTTCGAAAATGAGCAGGGAGACGCCGTTACCGTCAACAGTGAGCGTTACCGCGCCATGCTCAACGAATTTTTGTTATCAAAAATTCAAAAGAACGACATGGACGACACAGCCAACACAACCATCTATATCTTACGAACTGTTTTTGAAAATTGAATAATCAGCCGAAATTGTGATGTCAATTGGCCGCCTCGGAGTTGTGATTTGAACCCCTTGATTTATTTTCTGTGGGGAGCCATTAAGGCTTAATGCTACTCAAAGCATCCAGAGACAATTAAAGAATTGAAATATGAAATTTAAGTTGCCATTCAATAGATTCGAACCGAATTCGAAACGTACTAAAAAATTGAGTTGATCGGATGAGGTACTGCCGAGCCAGTTGTGGTAGTCAATATCATGTGTTCCATTATTAAATGACAAAGTTCAACCTTCCCAATAAAAACAGAAAAACTATAAAATTCTTACAAAAATTCAAATACGACCTTATTTTAAAAATCTTGGTTCATTTAGAGCCTGGTGGTCAAGGGCACAATTACTTCACATTTGATAGGGAAAATATTTTACATTAGGCTAAAACCAGAAATTCGTTTTTTTTTAGTTTTATAAAACCTGACAGCAGGTTTTTTTAGAACACGATTTTGAAGAAAACTCAAATATCCGGTTTTCTGAAAACACTGGTTTTTTGGACACGCTAGTTAGAGTCTCAATTATGAAGCGATCTCTAACATTTAATGTTTTTAAAGATAATTTCATTTTAGTGATTGCATAAAATATAACATAAATGGTCTGTTCGGAAGGTTCAACTATAGATCACTCTTTCCAGCATTGCGACTGGTATCTCGCAAATTATGCCAATAATGTTGACCTCTAAGTCTTGAATCGAAGATGGCTTATATTTGCGACAGTAAAAAATACGGGAAGTGATACTATTTTCTTGTAGGTATTGCTAAAATTTCCCAAACACCTCTCAATAAGGTTAATCTGTTAATTCACTTGGAAAATAATATTAACTAAGGAATAAAAGGCCACTTGATTTCTTTAAGTCCGTTAGTAATTGATTGAGTGTTAGGAGTTTTTTTAAAACAAAATTTTTTAAAAAACAAGTTTTGTTCATTCAACCTTTATCAACTTATTTAAGCGATAAACTGAAAAGTTTCTTTATTTAATTTCTCATTGTACCATGAACAGGCGGGCATACGAATCGCAATCATTTTAAATGTGCGTATTACACTTCCTTCTTGCTGTTAGAAATATCAGCAAAACCTTATATTACAATTTGCTTCTTGTATGAAAATGTCTCAATTCTTAATATTTTATATTAAACTAAGTTGTATTATTTCACTAGGGTTGTTTATGGGTCTCGTTTCTTCAAATTCGGATTAAAATGATATTTATATTGCGACTGGGCCCAAAATTGGGAGCTTTGTACCACTCCAGTAAGAAAACGTGGACCGATATGTTTAAATTCCACCAGAGTTAATTCCTAACGCACTATACTATATTTGACTAAGACCTGATGTTAAATGTTGCTACCTCAAATAATGAGGAACCTTAGTTTATATTTAGAGGTAGACCCAGAAGTACCTTTGTATGGGGGATTTATACAAATATGGACTGATATGACCCAGTTTCATTAGAGTTAATAAGTGGTAGTTCAAAACGATCGGAGGTAATATTTGGCTTCTACAGCTTTAGGACTTATTATGGGGAGAGACCTTTGTAAGGGGCTATACTTATACATAGACTGTTAAAATCCAGTTTACTATTTATTTTAGTAGCACAACATCCATCCCATTAAGGAATCAAGGGGAACTTCTCTCAAAGCTGTGTACGATTTAATGTATGTACTCACTGCCTAGGACCTATTATTGCTAGTCGGCTCCCAGAGGCTAATGCATTCGTTTATATATAATTTTTAACAAGACTTAGAGATAAATCTCTAAATCGTAAAATACGAGGTGCAACCCTGTCTCTAAAAAGTTATTAGATGATCTTGAACATGAGGTTACTGGCATGATAGTCGGCGGCCCACAAGTTTCCAGATTTAATAAGTGGCCGCTCAAAACACACCATTGGGAATTTGAGCCAGACCGTGTTTAGTCTGTGGTTAAATAAGCGGCGGGACCTTAAAGGGACCTTTATGTGGAGCTACACAAATCCATGGATTGCTATAGTTCAAATGTACTAAGCTCTCTATGCAAAACTAAGAATATGTTCTGAAATCGGAAAGGACCTTTGTATAGGGGCTATATGATAATAAGGACTATATGATCCATTATCACCAGAGTTATTAATTTATTGCTCATAACGTACCATGCAAAAGTTGAGCATGATTGAGTTAAACTCGTGCTTTATAGAGCTACAGTACCTTAAGCAGGAAATGACGTTTGTGTTGCTAACATTTACCGATATAGTCCAATTTTTTCAAATATACGAATTTTGGAAATCGGATTTATTATATAGCTTCTTAAAAGAACTTTGAAGGATATAAAAACATGGACCGGTGGGGGTAAATTTTATTTAGAGTCTGTCATTGGACCAGCCTCGAACCCTTCCCATAGTTCCTAGTAGGTATATTTTTTGTCCAAAGATATTTTTTTTATTTCTCTTAATGTGTAACCTTCTTTTTGTTGTCCTACGTCTTCCAGTCGCCTCCATGTATGGGCCAGCTGTCCTCCTCTGCGACTACCATGCGATAGAGATCTCAGCGTGCATCTTCTTGGAGCTTCCATAGAGCATGACCAAACCCCTTTCACTACACGCAAAAAAAAAAGTATGGTTGGGGTGACAATATTTGAAGAGAATCATACTATTGTTGGGTATATGATTGTGGCACAACAATATTATGATCCTTACAACAATAGTATGATTCACACATAACCATACTATGATCACCACAACCATAGTATGATTCACACTCAACCATACTATGATCCTCACAACAATAGTATGATTTACACTCAACAATACTATTATCTTCACATCCATATTAAGATCCTCACAACCATAGCATGTTTCTCATACAACCATAGTATGATCTTCACATCCATAGTATGATTCACACGCAACCATGCTAGTCCCTACAACCATAGTATGCATCACTTAACCATACTATGATCCCCAAGATTATTTTTTAGGTTAATTTTGTTATCCCAAAATAAGGATTTTTATCAAGCAAGTTATTTTAAATTTCATTACAATTAGTTCATAGCCAAATTTGAGGCCATGTTTTTATTGAACATTTCATTAAAGAAACAAAAATATGTATTCCAACGGCAGTTGAAAATACTTTTAGTTCCGTGCTGGGCTGAATGCTACTTTACCATCCGTAGACCCCAAGAAACGAAAGTGATCAAACTATGATCAATGGCAGTCAGTATTAGAGTATTTCACCGAACAAAGTAACCCAACAAACCAGTCCCTAAGCGTAATATAACTAAATTGGAGAATAAACTTACTACTAACAAATTTCTACAACTTTTCTTAAACATACATCATTTGAACCCATAGATTTCGTAACAAAGAAAAATAAACACAAAGTCGTCAACTATACGCTGCTTGCTTCACACATAAAGTACAACGAAAAACGGTTTCGTAAGAAACAAAAAAACCCAAAGTCGTTGCGACGCATATGATGTGCCGTTATTTGTACACGTGCATTTTGTTTTCTTTGTTAAAGTTCTCAGTTGTCTTGTTCATGTTGAATTGTAAAGTTGGAGTAACAAAAAAGTGAAAATTAAAGAGAAGTAAAAAAGTGAAAAAGTGAAGAAATTAAAGAGAAGTAAAAACGTGAAGAAATAAAGTTTGTAAAAGTAAAATAAAATATACATTTCTAAGCTTGTTCAAAGCTGACATTTCCAAGCCTGTTTAAAGCTTATATTTCTAAGCTTGTTCAAAGCTTACATTTGTAAGCTTATTGTATATTATAGACTAGCAAGCTTATAACAGGGTTCAAGCTTAAGGTTTATGATAGTAAGTTTGTTACAAGTTATTTCTAAAGGGTTTTGGTTTGTTGGGAAACACAATAAAAATCCCTCCAACTACCTTCCGACTGTTGTTGTTTTTTTAATGGCACCAACGATCCTCTGTAGTGTGTATGTGTTTTTTTGTATGTCAAAAAAACATACGCACACACATACATGTATGCTTTATAAAACCTGTTTTGTTATGTTCATAGTCGCAACCATACTGTATGAGTGCCGTAATCATATTATTGTTAACGAACATTTTAAACCATGTTTATATGGTTGCTACAACCATATTTTCATTTCTAAATTTGGCAATAATACTATTGTTACATTTCAATAATAGTAGTATTGTCGTAATCATACTGTTGTAAAAATTAAATTCATAAAACAATACTATAGTTGCGACGAACATGCTTTTATTGTAGAGAACATACTATTGTTGCGGTGACCATAGTGTAACCATAGTGTAACCATATCTTTTCTCTGCGTGTAGCGGCATGGGATTTGTAACGGTATTCGTTCCTGGTGCGAGATCACCCATAAACCTGCGTTGGTGATGGATTTCGGCCAGAAGATTCGCATGATTTTTTGTAAGCAGCGGTTAATAAATGCTTTTAAAGCCTGCAATTTCTTGTTGGCTTTACTCGTATTAATGTTTCTTAGTCGTAGAGAACCACAAATTTTACGTTATCGTTAAATATAATAATTTTGGTATATCTTGTGGTGTATTTTTCTTGTAAAATTTTCTTACTACACAACACAATCTTTTTTTGACATTGAAACTCAAATGAAAATAAGCTTTAATAATATTATTTCATAGTATTACTAAAATGATAGTGTCATGTTCTTCAATTTAAATTTAAACATGCAAATAAAAAGCACATTCCTTTGTTGTTGGTCTTCTATCGTACAATAAATCAATGACGTTGCAAAACATGGTAAATGTGCTTTTTCGATTGTGCAAATTTTTCAACGTTTTTCTTTTAACAATTTAACATAACAGAGTGTATTTTCGACGTGTTAACCGAAAACTATTTTTGGACACTTTATCAAATAAGGCCTCTGAGTAACACAGTGCGACAAGTTTTCTAACCGTTTAATATATTTATATAAACACGTAGAAAAAAAAGATGGATGTGGTGACAAAAATCGAAGAGGATCATACTATTGTTTGGAGTATGGTTGTGGCACAACAATATTATGATCCTCACAACAATAGCATGATTCACACGCAACCATACTATGATCTCCACAACCATATTATGAGTCACACTCAACCATACTATTATCCCAAAACCATATTATGATTCTCACTACAATATTATCTTTCACATACAACCATAGTATGATCCTCACAACCATAGTATGATTCAAATGCAACCATGTTATGATCCCTACAACCATTATATGCTTCCACTCAACCCTACTATGATTCCCAAATCAATTTTTTAGTATTGGATTATGTTGTAAGTACTCAACATTAGGGATTTTTATTAAGCATTTTTTTAAAATTAGTTTAAAGCCAGATTTAAGACAATGTTTCTATTGAACATTTTATTAAAGAAACAGAAATATATTCCGAATATCATTACCTCTACGATGGTAGAGGTAATGTGATGAACGTGATTAAACTATGATCAATGGCTTTATACTGAAGTGCAGGCAGATTTTAAATAAACGAAAAACAGTCGGCAGTAGAGTATTCCACCAAACAAAGTTAACACAATAAAAATCACTCACACTGCCTTCCGATTGTTCTTGTTTTTTATAATGGATAGCAACTATGCACTGTATTGTGTGTGTATACCAAAAAATATCACACACTTACATATAAGTACATGCATGGTCTTTAAAACCTGTTATGGTTCGTTCGTAGACTCAACCATACCGTATGATTGCCGTAATCATATTATTGTTAACGTAAATTTTTAACAACAATACTTATGTCGCGTTAACAATATTTATATGGTTGCTAACAACCATATTTTCATTTATAAATTTGGCAATAATAGTATTGGTACATTTCAACTACTCGTATATTAGTATTGCCGCAATCGTACAAAATAAAGTTCAGAAAACAATTAAATGGTTGCGACAAACATGCTTTTATTGTAGAGAACATACTATTGTTATCCTATAACCGTATCTTTTCTCTGCGTAAAGGAACTTGTATTTTGTTGTGCGTATCATCTAATTCGTAACTAAAAGATATATTCAGATACTCATACAAATACTAGTGAAAAAGCTACTACACTCACAATATTATTACAGTAACGGACTGTAGTTTATTTAGGAAGTATTCCGTGCAGTTGTTTTTAACTTAAAATGCATTTAAAATTCTAAGAAAATTTATTTTTAACTGAATCTAACATTTATTCAAAAAACTAAGTGCACATTAATACGGATTTTCAGTCGCATTTAATATTGGCAGTTGTTTACGTTAAAGTATTTTGTATGTAAAATTAAATGAAACTGTAATTTAAAATGACTGAAAATTTACTTAAAACCGATCTACTTATTTTTCATTTCATTTTAACAAAAGTTCATATAATTTTAAATGTTAAAATAGCTGACTTAACTATCAAAAGAACAAGTCACGGATTCCGTGAAAATATAAGATTTTTCCTTTGTTTATGCTATTTTTACTATCAAAATTCAACTGTGAATTCCGTAAAAACAAATGATTTTTAAGTTAATTTACATAATTCAACTACAAAAAAATTAACTACAAATTCCGTAAAAACAACAGAATTTTCAGTTATTTTATATATTTTAACTATCAAAAAACTAACCACAAATTCGTATAAACAACAGAATTTTCAGTTATTTTATATATTTTAACAACCAAAGTAAGTATTAATAGTTACATACATACATACATATGTATGTATATAACCATGTGGTTACTTGAAACGCAAAAAGTTTTTTTTTAAATTGACAACTTGTGTTTAGGTTTGTGAAGAACACTGTTTTACACCAACAAAATACAAATACACTCCAGTTCATTTAAATAACAACAGCAAAAAAGTTACATGTTACTGCGAATTTTTGATCAACCAAACAAAACAAAAAGATGAAATTATTTTTTTTAGATACTATTTTTTATTGTTTGTTATTATCGCTTCGAAAGTAATAAAGCACCATGGAGGCAACACTTGTTACTAAAAATAACTGAAAATTCAGTTGTTTTTACGGAATTTGTGGTTAATTTTGTGATAGTTAAAATACATAAAATAACTGAAAATTCTGTTGTTTTTACGGAATTTGTGGTTAATTTTTTGATAGTTAAAATACATAAAATAACTGAAAATTCTTTTGATTTTACGGAATTCGGGTTGAATTTTTGACAGTATAAATAGCAGAATCAAATGAAAAATCTTTTATTTTTACGGAAGTTATGACTTGTTCTTTTGATAGTTAAAATAAATGAAATTATGGAATGTCAGTTATTTTTACGGATTAAAGTCAGCCAATATTTTAACATTTAAAATTAAATGAACTTTCGTTAAAATTAAATGAATATTAAGTAGACCGGTTTTTAACTGAATATTCATTTATTTTATATTACAATTTCAGTTAATTTTACGTACAGAATTTTTTGAGTGTACATTACTATATTGTATCTTCTAAAAATTATTGGTTAACTTTCATTCAGAAAGTATCGGGTGATCAATCTAGAGGTATTTTTTCAGAGTATAATAAATAAAAAAATCAAATGAAGGGTGGAATCCTTATTGGTTATTCAAATGGACATTTTGAGCCTTTTATTTGTTGAATAAAATTTCCTTGAAATATTGGCCGCAACTACCTCACAGGATGTCCATTCTGAGGGTCCCATTTTGTATGACCCGTTCGAGCATTTCGGAGTTAAAACACGCGTTGACTTTGGATTTTTCGTTACCCCCAAAGAAAAAAGTCTAAATATGTGCTATCAGACGATCTTTGCGGCTAACTCACCGCACCAAAACGTGAAATAAGCTGTTTTTTGAAATAACTTTTCAATAGATTCATTATTTGAGCAGCTGTATGGCAAGTGGCATCATCCTGTTGAAACGAAATGTCGTCAGATTACGGGCTTCAATTTCAGGTAGCACAGTCCGACATCATAGCGCAAAATCGAGCACCATTCACGGTTAAGTTACGGCCGTCCTCATTTTTTAAAAAATATGGACCTATGATTCCACCATCCCGCTCCAAGCCGTGGTTTTCTATGGGTATAATGGCACCTGTGGAACCTCTTCTTGCTCTTCAGGCCAAATGCGGCAATTTGGGCCGCATCACTATAAAGAAATTTTTGTCGAAAAACGTTTCTGACCGAACGCTCATTTCATAATACAGTTTCACAATTTGGAGACGTCGTTGCAGTGTAAGTCTTTCCATGATGAAATGACAAACAATACAGTAAAGAAAAAAAAATAAATTTATTGAGACAAAATACCTCTAGATTGATCACCCGTTACTAAGCCTTTCCGCCACATCACGGTTTAAAAAAAAAAACTTAAAGCATAAAATCGGTTGAACATATGTGTGGGAGCTACATCTTAAAATGAAAAGAGTTCTTTCAATTTCAAAACGATTCTTGCTTTCGTTTTGGTTATATGTAATATGTGGCAGTTAGTGCTACAAATCTTAAATCGGAAAAAGATATGTATCTGTGCTCTTACGATTGTTGTGTTTTTAGCTACTCGTATAGAAGCCACATATTACAACTGACCTCGATGAAGTTTGGCATGCTGTTGAAATTGGAGAAAATCGATTTACTTTAAGACAAAGCTTCCACATATATTTACAACCGTTTTCACCAAAAACAATGAAATTTACTTACAAGTTCAAATATGACATTAGTTTTTGAATCTGGGTAAATTGGGTCCAAAAATATATTTTCAGTTGGCATTTCTGAACATCCAGGAGTGCAGGTTCTAATGTAATCGGTCACGCAATACTTTAGTTCTTTTTATGTCACACGAAGTCTTGACAGATAGTCAGAATCATAGCAACCTGGAACGAATTGCTTTACGCTTGAACAAAGTTGGGAAGTAATGCAAACTTATTGTCAAATTCAATGTTGGCAATGAATAAACAAGGCGAACACTGTAAAAGTGTTTTGCATTAAATGAGGCATGCAGCTTGAAAGCTAGTTTGTACACAAAGTTTGTGAGACTGGCATGCTGCTAAAAAACATTCATGGTCATTCTGAATATAATGTGAATACCATAGGCGAGAGTTTACTTTGCAGTCCTTGAACATAAACTCGCCTTCGATATGAACAAGACAACATTTCACGCAACAGCCTGATGCGAATTTTGCACTATTATCTCCCAAAAGGTAAATAAAAAAGATAATCATCTTTTTAGACAAAAACAAGTAAAAACAGCGTTATGTTCGGGCAGGCCTAACCTTTGATACTATAAACCGTCCCTACGCTATTATAGCTAAACAAAATGGTCCGTTTTTTAGACCGTTGAGGCCCATGCGTCTATTCTCAATCTCAGACAATCCTTTAAATAAGCTCCGTATTTAGAATCTTAGCAAAATATATACTATTAATCACTGGTTTCGTCCATGCGGGACGTTTTTGGGTCACTTGCGCCTGCAGCTATGCTATCTTTCAAGTTTTATAGTGCTTCCGAGCTAACAGTGTTCAAAGTTGAACATGTTTTAAATTGTGTGTTGGGTAATGTTGCATTCTTAAGTGCAGCCTATAAAATTGTTAACTGTATACATTAGATAATATTTGACGCTCGCTAATGATCGTACTTTTCCTCATGGTGATAATGGCCAGTGGTAGGAGAAGTCCGCACACACAAGAAATGTAACACTTATCGAGTACTTAGGATGAATACCAGCCTAAGGGATATTCATATGTTATTAAAAATTGTATTGTATATTTTGTATTGAATATTTGGCCTCCGCTTTGATTTGTAATCTCTGCAGGAAGTTATACTAGATAACCTAAAATATTTTCAACATTTGATATAATCACTTTTTGTATAAATAAAATTTAGTATCTTACAACTACTCAAATGGGAATGACGTGTTTTTCTCTCAAACAGCACTCATTAAAACAATAGTGTGTTCAAAAAAAAAATAGATTTTTTAAGCACATAATCAAAAACGTGTACTTTTTTTATCGACATAACTCCATTAAAGGGATACTTTTATCTCCCTGGGACGATGATGCTCAATAAAAATGCCAAATAGCTAATGACCATAGGCCATCATCATGAAAAATTTCAGGATCTTAGGTTCATTCGTTTGAAAGCTATCATGCTTTTAACATACACACGGACGGACATACGCACGCTCACACGGACGGAAACATGGCTAGATCGTCTTAGAATTTTACGACGACCCATAATATACTTATACAGTGCGTGACAATACAATGGAAACTTTAAATGAAATTTATGTTTTTCTTATTTTAATAATTATTGGTCCCCATTTATAACTCAAAATTATAAAAGTAACTAATAAAACCTAAAGGTTATTTAATAATTTATTAAAATAAAATAAAATGTTAACATAAAAGCAATAAATTTTGAGAACAAAATAGAAGGCGCATGAATTTCATTTTTAAGTCATCGGCAAAACAATGGAAACTTGTACTACACAAACAAAAAATCAAATTCTCTTAGTTTGGATATCAATACGAGGGCGGTTCGGAAACTTCTTAGCCTAGCACAAAAAAACAGAAAAAAGTTAAGTGTTTTGGAAACTTCCATCTCTGCTATGAACAAATGTTAAATTTTGTTTCGATCTGGCAACTCCTTCATGTAGAAACAGATGTTCACAAAAGACGCATCCGCGATTTTTTTGCAATAGAAAAATTAGAAATGCGTGGTGTCATTAAATATTTACATAAAAAAGGTTTATCGGGACAAGAAATTCATAATGATATTGTGAATGTGTTAGGTGAAAGTGCTCCTTCATATGCAACAGTAAAAAATTGGGTTGCTGAATTTAAACGTGGTCGTACAAGCATTGAAGATGAACCAAGTAGTGGACGTCCAAAAACAGAAACAACAACAGAAATTGTAGCCAAAGTGCATGATATGGTATTAAATGATCGACGAATAAAAGTGCGTGAAAAAGCTAATATCATGGGCATCTCAAATGATCGAGTCCATTTAATTTTGCATGAAGAACATTTCTCAAGCTTGTTTGGATCGTTTTCAGCGAAATAAAAGTGATTTTAAGCGTCCTTTCATAACTGTTGATGAGACATGGATCCACTATACTCCAGAGACAAAAGAACAATCCAAACAATGGACTGAAGCTGGAGGAAGTGCCCCAAAGAAGGCAAAAACAATTCAATCGGCTGGTAAGGTTATGGCAACGGTTTTTTGGGACTTCAAAGGTATTTTATTGATTGACTATCTACAAAAGGGTAAAACAATAAATTCAGAGTACTATTGCAACCTTTTAGATCAATTAAATGTACAAATTCGAGAAAAACGTCCTGGCTTACAGCACAAAAAAGTAATTTTTCATCAAGACAACGCACCAGCGCACAAGAGTGTTTTAACAATGGCTAAAATCAACGAATTAAAGTACGAGTTGCTTGACCACCCACCTTATTCTCCTGATTTAGCTCCCAGTGACATTTAGCTGTTCCCAAATCTAAAAAAAATCCTTGCTGGCAAGCGTTTTACCTCAAATTAAGATGCAATTACAGTTGTAAACCACTATTTGGAAGACCTTGAGGAAAACTATTTTAATCAAGGGATAGAATTTCTAGATAAGCATTGGACTAAGTGTATTGAAGTTTCAGGAGATTATATTGAAAAATAAAAATATTTTTGAAAATCTAACTACTCTCTTTCATTGATAGGCTAAGAACTTTCCGAACCGCCCTCGTACTTATTGGGTATCCATTATTTTAGGGCACTGCGTTACATCGCTGAGGCATGGAGTTAATTAAATTATCCTTGGATCCGAAGTAACAGCGTCCACCAATTCTGTCTTCTTTGTGTAATTTTTAGTCCGAATTTTACGATCTACTATTTCCCACAGATTTGTTTAGGGTTTAGATCTGGGGATTGAGCAGGTCGTTTCAAAACTTTATTCGATATGAGCCACTCTGTAACAACCATCTTCCATCAGAACCTCTTAAATTATATTTTGACTCATCGGAAAAAGGACAGTATTCCATTTTTGTTTAGACCAAATTATGTGTTCTTTTGCAAATTTTATCCGGGCAACGCGATTTTTGCAGTTTATATCCAGTTTGAGACTATTAATAACTTCTTTAGGCAGTATTTTCGGACACTTTTTTAACTCCCTTACTATTGAAATATCTTGTCTTCTAGTTGTTTTACGTGGCCTGCCACCTAAATTCAAGGTGGTAACCGTTCCATTTTCCCAAAATTTTTTGATTATTTTTGAAATTGCTGATTTATTCATCGAATATTTTTCACAAATTTCTCTTTGTTTAAGACCATCTTTAAAATCATTTATAATTCTTGTTTTTAATTCTTCACAAAATTTTACTCTTGCCATTATTCAGCTAAACGAAAGCTTGAAGAAGTTTTTATCATTTAATAACGGTTTATATCGCATTTCTTTTTTGTACTATGTTAAGAATGATAGATAAAGGAAGAATACATTCCCTTTTCTATTCTGATTCATAGTGAAAGGGGAAAAAGTGCCGATAAAAAGCAACACTGGAACGAACAGACATGAAAAAGTTTCCATTGTTTTGCCATCATTGGTGAAACTACAGCATGTAAACATATGTATGAATTTTTACGTGAATAGTTTTGTTGTATGTCATAAAATTATTTTATTTTGAAAGAAATTACATTTATACATTATTTACCACCCAAAAAAATTGATTATTTTTTTGCTACACAAAAATTTGGCAAACTCCAAAGTTGAAAATTGTAAATTAGTAAAAAGTTTCCATTGTTTTGTCACGCACTGTATATACTATATACGGTCTCCGATCAATATTTCTTGATGTTGCAAACGGAATTTCAAGTCAAATACACCGTTCGTTTTTAGGTGTAAATAGTATACTTTTCGAGTATTTGTTCAACATATCTGTGTTTGTGGACGGCCTAAAGCTTGTTTTAGAATCGTTAGTGGAGACGCACTAAACTCACAAGGGGACAGGGTTTGAACATATGGAATCCTGTGGCCAAAAAAACGGCCACAACAATCGGTTATTACCATGGACATTTTGCGACTCAAAGATAATAAAATTTTGTTTTTCTTCATGCATAACATGAAGACTTTGACACATGGACCCTGGGGTCTCCAAAAGGCCGTTATAGTAAAAAGAAGTGACTAATAAGGGCGAAATGCAATCTTAACTAAGAATCTCTTTATGTGACAGCGCATAGAGAAAGGGACCTAAGGGTAAAAAAATCAATTTTCATTTTTTTCTTTTTTAGATATGGACAACATCTCGAATGAGACCGATCCCATGCCCCAAAAGGGTTCCCTCCCAGAGAAATGCGCGTTTTATGAAAGTGAAGTCGACGATTCTAAGCGCAAATAGAAATGGGCCTAATCTTTAAAATGGCTCTCCTGAACAAAACTGGTTTTTAACCTTAGCTCCCTTTCTTTTTTGCGCGTCACATATACATTTAGTTTTATACAGGGTGGAGCAAAACTTCCGTTTTTGGTTTGAATGTTTAATAATTTATTATTTATTGGTTAATTATTATTATTATTTTTGGTTATACGAGTATAGCATTTCAATGGGGATTTTTTTTGACTTAAGTATGCACAATTATATCCCGAAAGTGGTGGCCATTTTCCGCTGCGCACATTGTTTCTCCTTCTGCGATAGCCCCAGTTGTGCCGAACGTCTTCATGTTGATGTTTCTGGATTGAGCTGCAGACTATCCACAACAAGTTGGGTACATGGAAGGTGTCTTACTGTACCATGTTGTCGAAAATGTCCAACCAAGCGGTTAATTATTGGTTCTGAAGGTCTAGTACGCAAGCTGCGTCAAAACAAAAAATGCAACAATTTCTGATCGCTGTTCTGTTGTGTAGTTTTCCATTTCAAATTCCCCAAGTTTGTTTTACAAAATTCTAAAAGTAAAATAAGAAATATAAAAAAATTTAGAAAGTTACTAAACATTTAAACTACAACGGTAGTTTTTGTCACCCGTATTTTATTTAACAGAAATTGGCTTTCGAAGCCATGGTTCCTTGAAGTTCAAAGAAGGATGTTCTAGTCAAAAGTTGTAAATAATTGTACCCATACTAAAGCAAATTTCCCTGTAAATTAAGATTTAATTGAGCATTTTCATAGTGAAAAGGAACTTATTTTTTTTTACACACACATTGTTGTCCTGTGTAATCTTTGTGACCGATTTTGTTCACACACGTGTACTTTATTTAACAGAAATTAGCGTTCGAAGCCATGGTTTCTTGAGGGATGTTCAACGAGGGATGTTATTGTCAAAACAAGCGACAAGTTGTAAATAATTGTACCCAAACTAAAGCAAATTTCCCTGTAAATTCAAATTTTTCAGATTTACTTGAGAAATTTGTCGGTCTCATGCATCCGTGGGGCCAATACCCGCATTTTCATAGTGAAAAGGAACTTAATTTTCTTTTACACACACGTTGTTGTCCTGTGTAAATTTTGTGACCGATTTTGTTCACACACGTGTATTTTATTTAACAGAAATTGGCGTTCGAAGCCATGGTTTCTTGAGGGATGTTCAACGAGGGATGTTATTGTGAAAACAATCGACAAGTTGTAAATAATTGTACCCAAACTAAAGCAAATTTCCCTGAAAATTCAAATTTTTCAGATTTAATTGAGAAAGGTGTCTATCTCATGGATCCGTGGGACCAATACCGGTATTTTCATACTGAAAAGGAACTTAATTTTCTTTTACACACACATTGTTGTCCTGTGTAATCTTTGCGACCGATTTTGTTCACACACGTGTTACTTTTGTCTGGAATATTGGATGGAAAGTACAAATTTAAAATATCCCCACCCAAGAAAAAAGAGCAAGAAAGAGCTCTACTTCAAATAAAATGTAACATCCAAAAAAATGCTTTCTCTTATAGTTTTTTTTTTGTTCTTTACGGTTCATAATTGCCACCATGACAATTTTTGGAAATCGGACCCAATTTCTTGCCATAATTCCTTTTTCTTCCAGTCATTCAATTTTTTTCCGGCTGCCTCCACCCACATGGCTAAGCCAGGCAGTCCTTCGATATGTCGTAGCAAATAACATTAAGCAATAGCAACAACAACAAGTAAAGCATGAAGAACAGCATTCGACGAAGGCCGAAAGTAAACCCTTTTTTGCTGAAGCATACAATACTTTTGTCTACACAACATCCGGCTAACAAAGAGATCGAAAATGCCCCTTAAAGATTCACACACATTATGACCCTTTAATGGTGTTAACAGCAAATAGACCAAAACAATTTTGCATTATAGATAAATTTCCAAATCAGTAAATTTCATCAGTTTCCCATTTGTATGTCTGCATGGGTGTGTTTGTGTGTATGTGCATGCGTTTGTTTTGCGAAATGTACTTATAGCCAACGTAGTGAATGTGTCTGTGTATGTGTTAGTGGACAAAGTGGAATGTTTCACTCTTATGACCCTTGCACTGATGTATGTACGTCCACATCAACCTAATAAAGTGGCCTTTTTTCCATTTGGGAAGTACGTGCTGTTAATGGTGGCTTATGCTTGTTAAGAAGTTTGTAACACTTCGTTTTTATGTTCTGCCTCACTCTGTAGAAGTTAGTATCATGCCAAATGTTAGTAACTAAAAACAATATTTGATCCAGACCCACCTTAAATGTTCCGAGCGACTCATACTCACAAACAGATTTGAATTAAAGATATCTGTCTGTCTAGAGCTTGTTCCAAGCGACAAGGACATCATTACGGAGAGTACTTTCCTTATCCAATCCACTATGGTTCTTAACCGAAGAATGAATCAAACCCTTCTGCTCTGTAGACGACATAGCTATACTTATAATCGACAGAATGGCATGTAATGCATTGAAGCTGTCGCTCATCTGGAATACGCCATGGACTTTGAATTAAACCTTGAGAAAAGCGAGACATGCCTCTTCACGAGGAAGATAAAGATTCCAAAGTTTGAAGAACCTCGCTTCAAAGGAAGTGTCATCAAGCTGACTGATAATATTAAATACCTTAGAGTAATTCTTCATTAGAAACTATAATGAAAAAACCGCATAAATGCATAAGGCCGATTAATATGACGGTCATCAAAGAAAACTGATTTATGGCACTAGGCAAAGGGATAACGGGAGACCAGACATGCCGATATGTTGCTAGCGTTACCACTAGAGCGAGGTGCATACCGTATTCCGAACATGACTAGTTTTTTACACCTAATAGAAATCGCAAGAAGAGCGTCCCGGATTGTAGATAAAACAAAACGTTTTCAGAGAATTACCTCAATATTTTGATAGAAGGAGCTATGGCAGAGTCGCCGAGTTTTACGAGATTTTCGCCACGATGGCCTGAACCACGGTGTGCCATCACCCTGGGGCCGTAACAATGCGACGGCCAACGCCCCATTGGATTGATTCCGCCGGTACTAATTCGAAGCATAACATGGCTTCCCTCTTGGTTAGGGGTCGAGGACTTTCTAAACCTCTGCTGTTCTATGGGTCACAGCACCCGGTCGCAATGCAACTCCACATCGAACCGAAGTTCTCCCCGCGATTTGGGTGCAAACCACAGCCACCACGATACTCCCCGAAGGGCCGCACCTTATAGTCAGGCCAGAACAAGTTCTGGGGGCTTCTGACTACCCGTGGTACCAGATTTAAGTCTGAAGGAGCTATGACAATTATGTAGGAAATTAAATATTGGCTAAATGCTCGCCACGGCTTCGGTGGCATATCTCTATCCGATGGTCCATATTTTTAATTACGCTGACCCATAATGGAGGTTAAACGTCTTTAATGAGCCAAATTATCTCATCCTTTAGCTCTTACATTGTTCTTGGCTTATTGTCGTACACTTATCCTTTTTGAACCCAAAGAAAGAAGTCCAAAGGCGTCAAATCACATAATTGCGGCGGCCAATTAACATCACCACGACGTGAGATGATACTGCCTCTCAATTTCTCTCTCAAAAATTGTCATTGCTTCTTTGGCTGTGTGGCACTATTCTGTTTCAAACACATATCTTCAAAGTCCATATCTTCAAACACCATTCAAGGTCGATCTCATTTTCGAAGAAGTACGGACCGATAACGCCGCCAAACCATAAACCGTCCCTCTTTGTGGATGCATCGGCTTTTTAACAACCACTCTTGGATTCAAATTTTTCCAAATGTGGCAATTTTGCCTGTTGACGGATTTGGTCGATTATGCTTTCCAAAAAAATAACTGAGTGCACGAATTGAATTTTTATTTGAAAAGCCATTTTCGCAAAAGGCTTCAACAAATTAACGCGCTGTTCAATTGTGTACCTCTCCATTGTTGAATTTGTCACACACAGAAACAAAGCAATGTTAAACTAAGTTGAGCAAAAAACTCAATATTAAGGCATGATTATGGTTGGATCACCCTTTATAACATAAATTAGACATTTACAGTAACTCCGACGGCTCGAAATTGGAAAACTCAAAAGAAGCTTGGTTGCAATGGATGTTGTTTTAATACATGTGGTTTTTAATCTGACCACAATTTTATCGGAGTTGGTTTTTTTGAAAGCTGGCTCTTGATTTGTGCTCAGTTTGGTTTGACATTTCATAATAAATACACCTACTCCGGAACAACGTTTGCAAATCGTGGAAACGTATTACCAAAATAATGACTCGGTTCGAGCGACGCATCGCGCGCTGTGTCCAATATTCGCTCGAAATAACCGCCCAGCAGAGTCGGTAACTCGAGCAACCATGGATTGGTTTCGCACCACGTTTACTCTAGTGGATAATGAGCATCCTCAGAGACGCCGTACTGTGCACACCGAAGGCGCATTTGCTGCTGTAGATCGGAGTATCGAAGAAGACACGAATGATTCCATCCTCCATCGCGCGCAACAATTGAAGATATGCCCATCGACTTTATGGAAGATTTTGCGGAATGATCTTGGTTTGCCGGCTTACAAAATCCAACACATGCAAGATCAAATCAAGCGAGTCGCACTTTCAGTAAACCCAAACGAGATGGCCACTGATTCTGATTTTTACAAGAAAATTTTGTTCAGGGATAAAGCTTACTTTTGGTTGAATGGGTACGTTAATAATCAAAATTGTTGCATTTAAAGTAATGCAAATCCACGAGCCGTTGTTGGAACGCTGTTACATCTTAAAACGAGATAGCCACCGATCCTGCTTTTTACTAGAAAATTTTGTTCAGCGATGAAGCTTACTTTTGGTTGGATGGGTACGTTAATAACCAAAATTTTTGCATTTAGAGTAATGAAAATACACGAGCCGTTGTTAAGACGCCGTTGCATCCTCAAAAAGTCACTGTTTGGTGTGCTCTATGGGAAGAGGGAATGATTGGTCCACAGTTCTTCAAAAATTAATCCGGCCATCATGTAATACGCACTGTGTATGATGGCTCAACTCAAATAACAAACACGAAGGTCGCTATATACGAGGGCGGTTTTGGAAACTTCCATCTCTGCTATGAACACAAGTTAAATTTTGTTTCGATCTGGCAACTCCTTCATATAGAAACAGGTGTTCACAAAAGACGCATCCGCGATTTTTTTACAATGGAAAAATTAGAAATGCGTGGTGTCATTAAATATTTACATAAAAAAGGTTTGTCGGGACAAGAAATTCATAATGATATGGTGAATGTGTTAGGTGAAAGTGCTCCTTCATTTGCAACAGTAAAAAATTGGTTGCTGAATTTAAACGTGGTCGTACAAGCATTGAAGATGAACCACGTAGTGGACGTCCAAAAACAGCAACAACAACAGAAATTGTAGCCAAAGTGCATGATATGGTATTAAATGATCGACGAATAAAAGTGCGTGAAATAGCTAATATCATGGGCATCTCAAATGATCGAGTCCATTTAATTTTGCATGAAGAACTACAAATGAAAAAGCTTTCTGCAAGATGGGTGCCGGACTTGTTTACAGTCGACCGAAAACGCTTAAGAATGAACATTTCTCAAGCTTGTTTGGATCGTTTTTAGCGATATAAAATGGATTTTAAGCGTCGTTTCATAACTGTTGATGAGAAATGGATCCACCACTATATTCCAGAGACAAAAGAACAATCCAAACAATGGATTGAAGCTGGAGGAAGTGCCCCAAAGAAGGCAAAAACAATTCAATCAGCTGGTAAGGTTATGGCAACTGTTTTTTGGGACTTCAAAGGTATTTTATTGATTGACTATCTCTAAAAGGGTAAAACAATAAATTCAGAGTACTATTGCAACCTTTTAGATCAATTAAATGTACAAATTCGAGAAAAACGTCCTGGCTTACAACACAAAAAAATAATTTTTCATCAAGACAACGCACCAGCGCACAAGAGTGTTTTAACAATGGCTAAAATCAACGAATTAAAGTACGAGTTGCTTGACCACCCACCTTATTCTCCTGAATTAGCTCCCAGTGACTTTTACCTGTTCCCAAATCTAAAAAAAATCCTTGCTGGCAAGCGTTTTACCTCAAATGTAGATGCAATTACAGTTGTAAACCACTATTTTGAAGACCTTGAGGAAAACTATTTTAATCAAGGGATAGAATTGCTAGATAAGCGTTGGACTAAGTGTATTGAAGTTTCAGGAGATTATATTGAAAAATAAAAATATTTTTGAAAAACTAACTATTCTCTTTCATTGATAGGTTAAGAACTTTCCGAATCGCCCTCGTACATTTCTGGCCTAGACAACACTAAGTGCGCCTAGGCCATAATCATACCTCAATATTGCCTGGAGCCATCTAACATTTTCATTGGAAAGTTTGAGATTTTTTAGCATAAACGTACTCAGAACGTTTTGACGTAGTAATTGTTGTTTACAATGACTTAAAAATCAATTTGGCAAAAAATTGGTATTAATTCGTAAACATTTTCGTGAAATCAATTTTTACAACTTTTGACGTGGATTATCACGACAATAGTGCATCGATTAACTTAAATCTTTGTATGGCAATGAAACACCATCCTATAGCACTGAGGTTTAATGAACTCAATTGTGGTCGAAGATCGCTCAAAGACGAAGGTCGTCCAAAAACCGCCGTTGTGCCAAAGAACCTTGATGCCGTGCGTGAACTGATAATGCAAGAGATTCATGTGACATATTATATATTATATATAGAGGCATCCTTGGGCATTTCTCCAACCAGCATATATTCGATTTTGCATTAACACCTGGCCGTAAAAAAGGTTTGTTCTCGTTGGATCCCGCACAATTTGACAATCGCTCGAAAAAAGGCTCGTGTCAATTGGTGCAAAGAAATGTTGAAAAAATACGATTGCGGTGCTTTAAAAGACGTTTATAAGATCGTCACAGGTGACGAATCATGGATCTATGAGTGGTACACCACAATATGTTTACCTGAAGTCTTCGGCGAAATTTGAAAAACGAACAAGAGAAGACGAATCATTGTGCACGATGACAATGCGAGCTCACACACATCGGCTCAAACCTGCCCCTTTTTGACCGGTCAAAACGTCAAATTGATGGGTCATCCGCAGTCAACCCTGACTTGGCACCCAATTACTTCTTTTTATTGCCGCTCATTTAGAAAAAAATGAGTGGTCAACGATTTTCGTCGCCAGAGGATGCTGTTGAAGCGTTCAAAAACCATGTTTTGGAGATGTCTCAATTGGAGAGGAAAAAGTGCTTCGACAATTGGTTTGAGCGCATGCAAAGTGTAATAATCTTGCTGGAGAATATTTTGAAAAACAATTAAACCATTTTTGATGATAAATATTCGCATTTTCATTAGTAGGCCAAAAATATATATGGTAACCCTCGTAGTAACTTCAACGCACAGGCAGCGAAACAGCGATCAAGGCAGTTTTCCAAACGACAGTCAAGACACGATCGCTTCTGAAGTGTAGAGAAAAGAAGGTTATTGAAACGAAGTGGAACCCTAGCTGGGGAGAACCTGATGAAAGCAGAACCTAACAGCACTTAAGTTGGACGAGATGTTAATTAAGCAAGATGATGGTAGTTCTTCACGGCCTTTCACCACTTAAGGCTCATATCTTCCGCACTGATAGAGTGGGATCAAACAAGTGCGAGGCATGTGAGGTTCCTTCAAATTACCAATAAAGATTTCCCTCTAGATGAATCACCCTATATATTTATTTCGTACCAACCAAGTCCGACTATAGAGTTTTTACATTTTTTTTTTGATTCAGGGTGTTCTCAATTTTAAAAACCTGATAAAGTGAAATTCGGCATTAAGAAAAAAAATTTTTTTTGTAGATTTTATGGACAATTACTTGAAGATAGTAAGAGAAAACTAAAAAAGAAGAAAAATTCTTCTTCTTTAAAATCGGAAAATGCGAATTATAGTATTTTTGATCCTGGACCACTGTGCGTCGGGATATTTTCACGGGATCTAGCCATGTCCGTCTGTGTGCCTGTTGAATGCATTATAGCCAAACGAATTAACTTAGAGTCCTGAAATTTTGCATGATGATGGCGTATGGTTTGGGATTTTAAGTGGGCGAAATTTTCATTTTTAGGGCGAAATCGGCCCAGGGGAAAAAAGGTGAATGTAGTGAATGAACCATTAAAAAAATTGTGCATTTGTTTGGGCATTAGTTGCAAAGGGATGGGGGAAAGTTAATGAAGTTCGGCCTGGCCGAATTAAACGGTGTTTTAACTGGATATAATTGAAATGTTAGGTGCAAATTCTTATGATAGCTTGCTAACAATATTATGAGCTGTAATTAATATGACCTTAGTATAACTGACATTACCGGCCTGCCAGTATTGCCAGTGTTAAGTTTGTAACAGTTTAATTGCCAATCCCTAAATAAATCAAATCAATTTAACGGTCAATTTAACAGTCAATTTAACGGTTTCCTCTAATTGAAGGACTTTAGGATCTGAAGAATAGATCCGTTCGTACATGGAAGATGCAATCCAAGAGAAATATACTTTTGTAACCAATCGTATAAGATCAAAAATTGGCTAAAATCACATTTCGGACTGATGGATTCTGAGGCAAGAAATGCGCCTTTCGGTAGGTGTAGAAATTCTTCAAGGGACCCTTTCTTTAAAATGCGCTCCTTTGTTACCAACACCATATTAAACTGAAATAAGGGAACTAGTCTACTGACAATTATACTCGTATTCCCCAAAGCCGACATTGGCGTATCAGCACACATGTTGGAGAGAATTAAAACTTCGGCCCGTCCAAACTTAATGAAGTGTCTAATTGATTTTAATTCTCTTAGTACACACGATTTACGGGGTCAGTTGTGTAGGTGTTATCGAAAATCTTTTTTCGCTTATTACGGGGCAGCTGTTTATATTCTGAGCCTTACATTTGCTCTTTGTACTATAATCTTTAATACCATAACCTTTTAAAAAATGTGGGTTTGAGATGAAAGGGTTCAAAAATGATGAATCCAAACCCTAAGGGTGTGCACAAAAAATTTTATATTTCAAACGTTTTTTTACCGAAGCGCGTCCGGATTTCTTAAAGAATAACATCGATACTGATAAATAAGTCATATCAAAGTAATCTACTCAAGTTCAGTTCGGCTAACTCAGCTAAATGCACTCTCTTTATTCTCATAAGAATCATTTAAGGACTGACAAACAAAAGGACTCTGCGATTATGCCGTAGAGAATCCAATGATTAGACATGGCTACACATTCACACATATGAAGAAGGGAAACAAAAGTAGCAAAAGCAATAAACACATACTCATAAAAACATGCATTGGTATTGTTGAGCGCCACTGTACACAGCCCAATGTGTGGGTAAGTGCGTGTGTATTAGCAGGGTGTTGGACGCTAGGACTTAGTTGACCGTACATAATCACACTCTCCCACATGTGTACACACAAACACGTTCATTTTGGGGAGAATTAAATCCTTTTTAAAAAGCCGCTTAGTATAGCATTATATGAAAAATAGCCATTACGTATAGAAAAACCGAAGAAAGAAAGATGGAAAAAAGTTAACAGCATGTCAGAGAGTAGCCATATGCGAGTTTGCAAAGAAGAATAGAATTTCTCGTTTATTTTGCTTTTGTTGCCTCCTTCGTTTCGGTTTCTTCTGTGTGCTGCCAGTATTAGACATTACACCAACCAATAAATACGAAAATAAAGCAGTTACCAAGAGCGTGGCGTTCTACGTTACGAGAACTATGAAGTTGTATGCAGTTCAGTTCGGCAATGGATGTGGCAATGATGATGTCGATCGATGGTGGTCGCGGTACTGACGATGATGAGCTGATAATTTATAAAGGTCTTTTTGTGTATTAGCCATAGCTGTATTTTTACATCTACTAACTAACATATGACCGTAAATGGCTTAAAACAGTTGTACATGTGTTTGTGTGTGAATTATCTTTATAAACATTTATATTAGTATGGGTCTGCAGTTAATACTTCCTTGATTTTTCTTCCATTTCGTTTGTCGAAATGGTTTTGGAATTGAAGTCTGTGAAGCGAAGAGTTGAAAAAGAAAGAAGTTTGAATGTAATTTCCACATTAATTGTATGGTGTTCACCTTTTTAATTTTTATCCAGGATACGGTTTGGAACATGGACTATTATGACATCGGAGTTTGGCTGGCCCAAAATGTAAAGAATTTAAGAAATACATCCTACTTTTTTTTGAATTATGCGATGCAAGACTACCGACAATGGAATGATAATCAATGCCAATTCTCTGGTAATGCAATCCGAGTTACAAGATACGGCTGCACACGGTGGCTTAGAATTTAATTTTACTGGCTAAAAGTCAAATTTGTCATCACCGATTTCTAAAATGTTAGTGCCATTAAAACAAAGGCAGCCAAAAAATGTTATCAAAATATTTGTAATTTTGGGCATGGTGTACTAAAAACATATGTGACAGCGCATAGAGAAAGGGACCTAATTGTAAAAAAATCAATTTTCCCATTTTTTTTTTGAAGTGGACAACATCTGAGCATCGAATTAGACCGATCCCATGCCCCAAAAGTGTTCCCTCCCAGAGATATGCGCGTTTTATGAAAGTGAAGTCGACGATTCTAAGCGCAAATAGAAAGGGATCTAATCTTTATAATGGCTCTCCTGAACAAAACTTTTCATCAACTTTTCCCTTTTTTTTGATGTGGACAACATCGAATGAGACCGATCCCATGCCCCAAAAGTGTTTCCTCCCACAGATATGCGCGTTTTATGAAAGTGAAGTCGACGATTCTAAACGCAAATAGAAAGGGACCTAATCTTTAAAATGGCTCTCCTGAGGTTTTTAACCTTAGGTCTCTTTCTATTTTGCGCGTCACACACATTTAATGTTTTTTATATTTTCTAAACTGTCCGCCTTGAGGTCATGTACAAAATAACAAGATGGTGATTTTTTTAATTTATTTTGTTTCTTGTATTTATTTTCCAATATTTTAATCGCCTTCGACGATCATCCTCAGGGAATAAAAAATTTAACTAACAAAAAGTAAACCGGTACGCTTGAAATTCCGGAAAAAATGGAGTACATATTTGCAGGCAATTTTTTAGCCGAGCAAAGTTTTTTCTAAATAATATCGAGGAAAAATATTTTTTGGCGATTTTTTTTTGTAATTTATTATTATTATGATTATTATTATGGTTTATTTATCAATAAAATATGTCCTTCTTTATGTCCTTCTTCAGATAATTAAAATTTGTGAATGAAATGGTCCAAATGTTGAACTTCGACCTTGAATTCCTCAATTGCTACTAAACCGATTTGACCGATATTGAAACTCGAAAACAGCTTAAGGAGTTATCTATCGAAAAAAACGAAAATATCTCTAACGGTTCAATAGTTACAGAGTTTTGTCCATTAAAAAGCAGTTCCGAACCACTGTGCGGCGGTGTCTTCATACTGCAAAATGAGTCATTTTAGAAAATTATTTTTGAACAGACTCGAATGAGTTTGACATTGCCGATGTGTGATCTTCATACTGCAAAACGAGTCATTTTAGAAAATTATTTTTGAACAGATTCGAATGAGTTTGATATTGCCGATATGTGGTTTCAATATGCCGCACTAGCCAAACAGTGCACTGTGCAATCGATGTACTGAATTACATTCATGCTATTAAACGCCTTTTGATTTTTTTTGGAGCCTCATCAAGTCATTTGTCTATGCCAACAATCCAACAATTTTAGACGAGCTCGGAGACAACGCGAAATTGCAAATTTTTCGCTTGAAATGTGTGCAAGAGTTAGAGAAAATTGGCTCCAAAGAACAGATCGCAACACACGGGCTCGTGGAGGTCATATGACTGAAATCGAATTTCATGTTTAAAATGTAACATCTGCACTACACCTGGAATAAATTAGAACTATAAGGATATACTCGTATCTTAAATAGTCTGTGTTTTATTTATATATAAAATTGTTATGTCCTTAATAGAAAAGCCCGTAGTTTGACTTTAAGATGTCATACTGCATAAAGACAAGAGCCTTTTAATTAAGCTTACAATCCGAACACTCATCTTTCGACCGAAGGGTGAAACGCAGCGCTCGGCTAGGTAAAAGACACAGGATAGATAAAAAGGCGCTCAGACTAAAGACTTAAAAGACAATACCCGAAGATATTGGAATGAGATAAAATAAATATTAACTTATACTGGTACCGCCGATAATAGCTCGGTTTTAAGTAATGCAAGCTCAAAACAATGAAAGCCTTCTGACGAGTCCTTGAGTCTAATCGAACAAATAGGGCGACTTAAGGTTTTCATACGCACAGCAATGATCGAACAAATAGGGCGACTTAAAGATTTCATACATACAGTAATGACAAGAAACTCTAAATTATGCCTACAATCCAAACACTCAACTTTAGACTGAAGGGTGAAACGCAGAGCTTACAGGGACACAGGATGGATAAAAAGGCTTTATGTTCAGGCTGCAGTCCATAACAACGAACCCGATATCGGTATAGAATCGCAAAAAAAATATCAAGAAACAATCAATCCAAAACATACCCTCTTAAAGACCCCACGTGTAAAATAGCATTATCTGACAATATGATCCGACTACTATACCGACATACTGTCAGTGTCGGATTACAACACAACATTCTGTTGCTAAAACCACACTTTAAGAATCGAAATAAGAACAGCATGTGCAGACAAACAGGAGATCGCCACTGCTGTAAAAGCATTGAAAAATGGCAAAGCACCAGGTGTGAAAAACTTTAGTCCGGACCTTCTCCTGGCTGACCCCTCGTACAATCAATCATTGAAGACTTCTAGAACACCTACTCACTACCCTTCGAACTTAATTTAGGATTTGTTATTTAACTACCAAAAAGGGGGTTCCTGACAGAATGCGGAAATCCGAGCGGAATAACTCAACTGCTGAAGATTTACAAGGCTATACTACATCATTTACTCTAGGTTGTCCGCCTAAATTACACCGGGTCTAAACAACGGCCAATCTGGATTTAGAGCTCATCGCTCCTTTATCGGTCATATCAACAGTCCCGTATAACAAACGTACAATTACGTTAAGGCTGTGTTCTTTCAATTGTAAAGGACGTGATAATGTCGCAAGCAACAAAAATTAGAAAAGGCATCACATGCGTATTAATGGACGACACGAGACCTCCACAATGCTGATGACGTATGTCTGATCGGCCATAATTTTTTCTGAAATTGCGATAAAACTGCAGAAAGTAGAAAGAAAAAAATGATGGTATAAATGCACAAAGAAAAATAGTATGGTTGGGATGACAATATTCTAAGAGCATATATGGTTATATGATTGTCATACTTTGAAGACATTGATCATATCCAACCACACTATGATCTCCAGAACCATATTATGATCGCCGCAACCATTGTATGTTTCACATACAAACAAAGTATGATCCCCACAACAGTAATATGTTTCACATACAACGATAGTGTTTTTCTCACAATTATATAATATTTCACACACCATCAAACAATTTTTTTTAATAATAATTTTAAGATTTTTAATTAATAACATTTTTTTGAACATGTCTGTTATAATTTTTGAGGAAGGAATAATACATTAGGATTTTCATGTATTAACATCTACCTTCACTCAGAAAAAAAGTAAGGTTGGGGTGACAATATTCGAAGAAAATCATACTATTGTTGGGTAAATGGTAAATATTATGATCCCCACAAACATAGTATGATTTACACTCAACCACACTATGATCTCTACGACCATACTATTGTTTTTTCAAATTGCATTACAATTAGTTCATAGCCACATTTGAGGCCGATTTTATTGAACATTTCATTTAAGAAACAAACGTACCTGACTCTATTAAGCAACTCTGTCTGGATTTTTTTTTGCCGCTCATAACTTACAATGCAAAATTTAAGCGTGATCAGGTATAAGTTGTGGCGTTTAGAGCTGCAGTGTTTCAAATAACATGTGTGTTAGCCGCTCGTAACGCTTCTTTCACATTCGAAAAAATGGATCGGTATGGTCCAATTTTACCAGAGATATGTTTTAGTCACTCGTAATGCTCGATATTTGGTAGGAATACTGTGTGGTAGGAATGCTGTGTTATTTGTTGTTTTTAGAGCTGTAGATTCTGAAATCGGGAAGGACCTTTGTGTTGGGGCAATACGAAAATATGGAACTATGTGGTTCAGTTTCATCACAGTTAATTATTGGTCGCTCTTAACGTACCATGAGAAAATTTTAATGTAATTGGGTGTAATTCATGGCTCCTAGAACTACAGGACCTTGAATTGAAACTGAAATCGGGAGGGACATTTGAGTGAGACCTATTTGAAAGCATGGACCGATATGGTCTAATTTTACCAGACATGTGTGTTGTTTACTCGCTTTTTTCTGCGTGATATTTGATCGGAATCGAGTTTTATATGTGGCTTTAAGAGCTGTAGTTTGAATACCCTATGATATACTAAAATATGGACATGTGGTCGAGTTTCAACTTAGTAAGTTAATGGTTGCTCATAATTGGGCAGACTGACGGACAGACATCGCGGGATCAGATAGTCATTCTTAGTCGATTGCTACATGTTAGGGACATAAATACTGTTACAACATTGAACACACCCATTTCAATAGTAGAACTGACCATACCCCGTTAATGGCATGTGTGACAGCGCATAGAGAAAGGGACCTAAGGGTAAAAAAATCAATTTGCACTTTTTTTTTTGGTGTGCACAACATCTGAGCATCGAATGAGACCGATCCCATGCCCCAAAACTATTCCCTCCCAGGGATATGCGCGTTTTATGAAAGTTATGGTACACCAAAGATACACGTTTTTAAATCTTTACAAAGGCTCTCCTGAACAAAACTGGTTTTTACCCTTAGGTTCCTTTCTATTTTGCGCGTCACATATAGGTTTTGAAAGCTAACCTCAATAGCGTTAGTCTGTAACGGGATTTTAAAATTGTTTCAACTTTCATCATGGAGTGGTCAGATAATGAGAACCGAATCGCTGTAATAGCGCTTTTTAAGTGTGAAATGAAAAAAAACGATATTTTCAAAACGCTCCGGCTACTAGGGATTAGCCGCATGTTCGTCTACCGATGCATAAAACTGTTTGAGGACACTGGAGATGTAAAATACCGCCACCGGTCGGGCCGCCCACGCACAGTTCGAACACCGCATGTCATCAAAGCCGTTAAATGAAGAATTCACAGAAATCCGCTCCGAAAACAGAAAATCATGGCCCGTGAGATGAATATCACGCAAAGTCCATGAGTCGAATCATTAAAAAAGACTTGGGACTTTCAAACGACGTACAGGACATTTATTGACTGCAGCTTTAAAAAAAAATAGGATTGGAAAACGCAAACGTCTTTTGGTGAAGCACGCTGATAACTTGCACAGAAAAATTTTGTTCACCGATGAAAAAATGTTTACCGTTCAGGAAAAATTTAACGAGCACAATGATAGAGTGTATGAGCGGTCATCTAAGGAAGCATCTGAACTGATCCCAAGGGTGGAAAAGGATGATGACCAGCTTCAGTCATGGTTTGGTGGGGTGTCTGTTACGATGGGGTCACTGACCTGCATTTCTGCGAAGAAGGAGTCAAAGAAACCAAGAAACCGTTTTGGAAGCTGTTGTGAAGCCTCTTAACAATTCCCAGTTCCAAAACCAGCCATGGACTTTCCAGCAGGATTATGCGCCGGCCCTTAAATCTAAAACGTCCCAGGCCTGGCTTCGAAACAATTTGCCAGCGTTTATTTCCTCTGAAGAATGGCCCTCAGGCAGTCCAGATTTGAACCCATTGGATTATAAATTATGCACGATTTTAGAGGACAAGGTTTGTCACAAAAGATACCCCAACATTGGATCTCTCAGGACTGCTTTGGTTCGAGCTGCGGCCAATTTTCCAATGGAAGAGGTTCGTGCAGCTATTGACGACTTAAGGCGTGTGTAAAGGCAAAAGGCGGACATTTCGAATAAGTAGATTCTTTTTGGATATAATATATATCAATAAATATATTAAAAAATATTTGGTCCAAGAACATTCAGTACTTTTTATTTAACAGCATAAAACGTGTGTAACAGTATTTAGATTCCTACTAAATATACTTTACATTGGGTCTTTCTCCTTTCTTATCATCAGCACTAAGTCATAACACCCTGTACAAGAGTGTATGTAGGTTATAAAAATCTCTGTAAACGAAATATAAATCATACATCAGATTGGCTTTATAGAACATTACCTGCTGATCGACTTCACTTCTTGCTGACCGACTTAAATATTATTCCCAATAGAACTAAAAATGCTTTAATCAACAAAACACCCTTTACGAGTATTAAAAATTGTTTGTTGTCGACAATAAAAATTGGCTGACTTTTTAGCAAAAGTATTGGTTGCCACAACGACCAGTTGAGACAGCAAAATATATTTCCGCATGTCATTGGTATGACTGATCTTATGGCTGTGTGACCAATCATATTTATAGTAGCGAACATTCGTTATGATTGAAAACACACGGTAATGGCAATGCAAATTCTTTTTTTGTAACGGAACTTCTGTAGCTACAACCGATTTCCAACAATTTTTTTCTCTGTGTGTATCTTAGTTCGGCATATGGTTTAAGGTATAAATACTTATTAAACTATAAAAAAATGTCAGCAAAAATTAGTGACTACGTATAAAATATGGCCCAATCTAATGTACATAAACAGTTCACTCGTGGGTTGAATGCTGGTGTTACAGAAGTCTACTAAATTTTCAACTTACTTATTTTGTCGGCATTTTGTTTGGACTGCATTCCTATGATTATGAAAAAACTTCGAAACTGCTTTCTTCTGTTTTAGTCTAGAGTCTGAGATGCCCAACATTAATGGGGCGTTCGAAAATATCGTATAAAGATATAATAGTTTTGGAAACAGGAAAACACAAGAGGTATTGCCTTGGGGTTATTTTCGTGAGGTTTTATGAAGATAACATTATTTGCCCACATGATTTTATTTGAGGAACAGTAGGAGTTGCATATTTAAGTTTGATTGAATATGGTACATTCAAGAAACGAAAGCAATCTTAATCTATAGAAAACCCTTAAGGTAAAACCTTTTTTTAAGTAGAGAACTTTAAGCATGAGTATACTCCAGTACTACCTTTGGACAGTTATCCATACGAGGGCGACCGCAAAACTAACTGGCCTGGCACATTTTCTGTTTTACTAGCAACTTTTTTTGTTGTTTTTTAAAAGCAATCTTTTATAAGCCATCTGTCAAAATTTCCGAAATATTTAATGATTATTTTCTTTGTTACAGGTGATTGAAGTAAACAAGTTTTATAATTTTTGAAAAATGGAAAATAAAGAGTTTCGTGCGGTAATTAAACACTTTTATATGAAAGGTTATGCGGCACAGTTAATCAAAGATGAATTGGATTCTGTTCATGGTGATAATGCACCATCATACTCTACCGTGAAATCCAGGATTCAACAATTTAAAATGGGTCGTTCAAGTACGGAAGACAAACAACGCTCTGGAAGACCGAAAACAGCTACTACTATTGAAAACATTAGAAAAATATTTAATGAAGTGACTAAAGATAGAAGAATAACGCTCAGAGAACTTGCTGATATTGTTAAAATACACGAAAAACAAGCTTCCAATTTCGTGAGTTGTATTAATTTACCATCAAAAAATGGGAAACCATTTTAGCTTTTAAAATTGGTACTGCATCCTTGAATTGGTACTGCATCCACTTCGACTGAGACACCTCCAAAACATTATTTTTGAATGCTTCAACAGCTGCTTCGGGCAATGAAAAACGTTGACCACGCATTTTTCTTGATGCTGGGGAATAAGAATAAGTCATTTGGTGCCAAATTAGGGCTGTACGCTGGATGGCCCATCAATTCGACATCTTGAGTGGTCAAATAGATCATCATTTCAGCTAATGTGTGAGAGCTCGCATTGTCGTGACGTAAAATGATCCGTATTCTCTTATTATCTTTCCTCATTTCTTCGAACACTGTTGGAAAACAAATGGTTGTATAACATTCAAAATTGACCGTCCTACGTTCCGCTAAAGGTACAGTGGCAACATGGCCGGTTATACCGAAAAAAAACGATGTATTTCTTCCACGAACAACTTTTGTCGTTTAATTGCTGTTTTGTTTCGGTTATTATGCATAGATCCATGATTCGTCACCTGTGACAATGTTACACTGCCTTTGAGCTACCGGAGTTATCCTTTTTAACATCTTTTTGCACCAATTCATACGAGCCTTTTTTGGAGCATTCGTCAAATTATGTGGGATCCAACAGGAACAAATTTTTTCACGGCCAAATGAACTTATTGATGCCTCAATCTCATTGTATGTCACATGTCGGTCTTGCTTAATCTGTTCACGCACAGCATCGATGGTTTCTGGCAAGTGACCGAAGTTGGACGTCCTTCACTACACGCAGAGAAAAAATATGGTTACACTATGGTCACCTCAACAATACTATGTTCTCTACAATAAAAGCATGTTCGTCGCAACCATAGTATTGTTTTTTGAATTTCATTTTGACAATAGTATGATTGCGACAATATTGCTATTGTTGAAATGTAACAATAGTATTATAGAAATGAAAATATGGTTGTAGCAACCATATAAACATGGTTGGTACAACAACAGTATTGTTGTTTACAATTTACGTTAACAATAATTTGATTACGACAATAATACAGTATGGTTGCGACTATGAACATAACAAAACAGGTTTTATAGAGCATACATGTATGTGTGTGCGTATGTTTTTTTTGATATACAAAAAAAAAACACATACACACGATAAAGTGAATGGTTGTTGTCCATTAAAAAACAATAACAATCGGAAGGTAGTTCGAGGGATTTTTATTGTGTTTACTTTGTTCGGTGAAATACTCTAAAATCGACTGGTTCTCGTTTATTTAAAAGCTGCTTGCACTTAAGTATATAGCCTTCGATCATGGGGTTTAATCACATTCTTTACTTGGTGTCTACGGATGGTGAAGTAGCATTCACCCCTGCTGGCGACTAAAAGTATTTTTGACCGTTGGAATATATATTTTTGTTTCTTGAAAGAAATGTTTAATAAAAACATCCGGCTATGGAATTATAGTAATGCAATTTAAAATAACAAAAAATCACTATATTTGAATAACAACAAAAACCAATCCTAACAAATAATTTTGGGGATCATAGTATGGTTAAGTTTGAATCGTACTATGGTTGTGGGGATCATAGTATGGTTGCGTGTGAATCATACTATGGTTGTGAGGATCATACTATGGTTGTATGAGAAACATACTATTGTTGTGAGGATCATAGTATGGTTGTGGAGATCATAGTATGGTTGAGTGTGAATCATACTATGTTTGTGGGGATCATAGTATGATTATGTGTGAATCATACTATTGTTGTGAGGATCATAATATTGTTGTGTCATAACCATATACCCAACAATAGTATGATCTTCTTCGAATATTGTCATCCCAACCATACTTTTTTTCTGCGTGTAAATTCATCCTGGAGCGAACGGCATTCGAGACTGAACTCTTGGTACCAGCGATTAACAGTGGTTTTTGATGGTGCTTCAGTGCCAAAAGACGACACAAGTTGATTTAAACACTCTTGTCTCGATAACCCACGCCGATAATCGTAAAAAATCAACGCACGAAAATGTTCACGGGATAATTCCACTGTAAACAAAACAATTCGACCTCAAATGACAAAACATTCTGAGTGAAGTTATGCTTAAAAATGTCAAAGTTTCCAAAGGAAGCTCCAGTTTGTATCTGCGAACACTAGTATTGTCAGGACCCGAAATATAAATAGTAACCCTCATAAATATGTATACTTGATAGCTGTCGAGCCTAAGTACTAAAACAACAATTATAAATTATACTTTTAAAAGTGTTTTGAATAAAGAAACAGGCTTAACTGTATTTAAGCGACACAACAATGTTTCCGATTTTTCCACTCAAAGCTTAGCAATAACTATCGTCATATGCCCTAATTAGTTTTTTTTTGGATTGATACATCACCCATACATTTTGACCCATTGCAAGGCGATAAAATATTACATTTTTTCATAAAGTACTTATAACCAACAAACTGTAACAAAAACCAATACTTGTACAAATTCAGTTCCAGTAATCATCTTAATCTGTTAGAGTTAATGATAATGGTTTTTTCAACCGAAAATGGTAGTGTCCTTTATTGAGAATTGATGTCAACCCAACATTCGGTTTTAACGATGGAGTACATGGATAGTACTTGCAACCACCAATATTAGGTTGGCAACAAATTCAGTTGTGGCAACAAATCTGTTCTCTGTGTGCATCAACAAGCGGAAAAAATATGTTTATTAAACTTTGAAGTACTATTTCTCTGGCGTAAAACCTTAAAAACATGATTTTTTTTGATTTCTATTACATGACGAGTTTTTGACAATTTCTTTTTAAGCTTTTGACAAATTTTGTTCTAAATTTGTCTATTTTTCTCCCAAAAAAAACCCCGGCAGGAATATGTGATTAAACCTCCATCAATGACTATACACTTAAGTAAAGGCAGATTCCAAATAAACGAGAACCCAACGGCAATAGAGAATACCACCGAACAAAGTAAAGACAATAAAATTTCCTCGCACTACCTTCTTTTTACAGCCAAAATATAGTTGGTCTAAACAAACGTCAATATAAATATATTTCATACTCTATATATGTAATAAAAAAAACATTATCGGTGCAATAGCTCTAAAATGTATGATGTACAGTTTGACAAAATCCAAATTTTATAAATGAATGTTCAACCATAATGCACGAAATTAATTGTGAGTTACACCATAATGTCAAGCTTGTTTGCCCCACTTTATTAGCAATTTCTTTGCCTCAGTGTTTGACAAATTTAACCTTGGAAAGGTACACAATTGAGGGCGTTAAGATTGTTGAACTCTTTAACGAAAATGGGCGTTGAAATCAATTGTGATTTGTGTCCTTCGTGATTTTTTGGTCATTTTAATCGACCAAATGTTTCCACAGTAGATTCGTTTACAATCAGAACTACTGCATTTGGGCAAATGAGAATACACTAGTGATTTTTGAATATCCGATGCACTCACAAAGAGTTACTATTTGGTGCAGTTTTTGGGCTGGCGGCGTGATCGGGACGTACTTTCTCGGAAATAAGGTCCTACAGGCAGTTGCCGTGAATGGTGTTCGCTATCGCGAGATGATAATGGATTTCTTGTGGACAGAAGTTGAGGATATGGACCTAGACGATATGTGGTTTCAACAGGATGGTGCTAATCTTCACGCAGCCAACGAAACAATGGCCCGATTCAATGCCCGTTCACGGCTGCCACGCTCATATTGGACTTCCTATTTTTTGGGATATTTAAAAAAAAGTGTACGCCAATAAGCCAAGAACAATCTAAGAGCTAAAGAATGATATAATTCGACATTGAACCTGCACTATGTCTCAGACTCATTAAAAATTTGGACCATTGAATAGAGCAATGCTACTGAAGCCGTTGTGAGCATTTAGCCGATATTTTGTTTCACACATAATTGCCATAGAATCTTCTATTATAATGTCAAAATCAAGATACGAGGGCATATCAATCATTCCGTGACTTTTTGATTAAAACACATTTTTTTGCCAAAAAAAAAATAATTATCATTAACATAAACTCCTTTTAGCTCAATACAATTAGTCCAACGTTTCTGCAATTTTTGTTTCCCTTCCAAAAATATAGGATTTTTCGAGGCCCATAAAATAGGCATTCGTTTAATCAATAATTTCATCATTGGAGCTGCATCTCTTTCCACCGAGCCATTTCTATAGGTTTCGAAATAGAAAATAGTCACTCCGGAGAATATGGAGGATGAGGTACCAATTTGTAACCCAATTCATGCAATTTTGCTATTGAGATAGCACACGTGTGCACCAGTGCATTATCTTCATGGAAAATAAGTTTTTTCTTGGCCATATGGGGTCGTTTTTATAAATCCTCGTTAAATCGGTCAAATAATTTGGCATTATATTTGCCATTTATTGTTTTTCCCTTTTAAAGGTAATCGATGTGGATTATTCCACGTGTATCCCAACAAATTGTTACCATCACCTTATAAGCCGACAAATCCATTGTTTAGACTGATGCTCGGTCGAATTGCGGGTTAAAAACTCCAAACAATCCTTTAAAGTTGTTCCACGATTTCGTTTATGATCAATTGAGAGCAAACGCAGACATCTTGCAGACAGCTGTCTTAAACCCAACTGAGCATGTAAAATCGAAACCACATTGCCATAAGAAATGCGTAGGGCCTCAACAATCTCGAGCTCTTTTACTCTTCAATTGGCCACCACAATATCGTTGATTTTTTCGACATTTTCGGGTGTATTGACCTCAATTGGCCTTTCAGAGTGTTAGATGTCATTTGTACTTGTGCGACCATAACAAAAGTCAGTACACCACTTTTTTACCATTTAAATCAATGGTGCGGTATTTACCAAGCTTTTCCTTGGTTTGAGTGACGGTTTTTTTTCCGCAAAAAATAATGTTTAATGAGCACTCGAAATTCACTTATTTCCATTTTTAACAAAATCCACGAGGTTGTATATTTAGAACAGCTGTTAAACACAAACTAAATGACGGAACTCTCTCAAATAATGAGTCATTGATAGTCATTGTCCATTAACAGATGGCACTTGATGGGAGCAGTGTTGCATTTTATATAACTACGAGGGAAGTTTATAAAGTCAAGGAATTATTTTTATACCCTCGTATTTTGCTTCACGCATAATTGCCATCGGTTCTTCTATCATATTAATTAATATTAATATTACTCTGAAAACTTTTTGATTTATTTACAATTAACATCGTTAGTGTGGTCTTAACTTTATCTTAATTTTTCACTTTTCAAATCCTGAAAAAAGTGAAAATCAGTAAAGTATTTTTTTACATGAACAATTGCATGCAAATATGTAAAAAATTAAATCAAAAAATTTTACTTTTGTTTAAAATTTGAAAATAGAAAAAGTAGTCAACTTTGGTCTGATTTCTAAAATATATCCGATTGAATGTCAATAGCTCAACATAATCCGTGAGTCATTGGGAACAATCGTTTTCAAAAAGTTGTCTACATCAAAAGGTATAGACTCTTACCGATAGAAATAGTTTATCCACCACTGAGCGCCGCGTCTGGCTCAGATGTGGCGCCTTTGAAACGTACGTTTTCTAATGACTGGCTGTACCTACGCACCTGTCTGATGCGAATTATGCACAATGTCTTTCCTAGAGCAGCACGGAAATGGACAATGATTTTTCTCGAGAAATGACCATTTCAGTTAAAACGCATTTTCGTATAAGTTAACAAGCAAAAATGCATCTGCTATGGCTAAAGCGACTGGTGCACAAACTTGAAACGCCCGTTCAAAACGGTCATGAGAGGTCATTGTATTCTTTAGTTTCATAATGGCTTCAAAAAGCGAATTTTCCATATAAACTAAATTTCATAAGTTAACCTGACTCCTATCCAAACATTTCTGCATACATTTTAAAGATATGTATACGTTGTTTAATTTTTATTTGCAATCTCCTTTTTAAAGTGCCCACAGTGTAAATTTAAGCATCTGCAATAATAATTATGCCATGGGGAGAATTTGCCATGAGGTTTTGGTCTGTCCTAATTTTTTTAGTTTTAAAGCAAGTTCTTGTATTATTTTAGTACTCGTTCTCGCACACATTCTTCTTATTCCCCGAGCATGTCGTAGAGGTGCCCCATTTCAGCATTATTTTGTGTTATTATCTCCGTTTAAATAAATCATTTTTCAATTTAAACTTCAATCGTTTCCGCTCATATATTCCTCTTTTCTTCATTCTACTTCGTTGCTTCTTCTTGGCTTGCATTATTTTGCGCCACGAAGAAAATATCGGTAAACTCTCACTCTTACCCAAGAAATAAGAGCCAATATAAATTGTTCCAGTCAATATTGCAATATTTTGCGTTGTTCGCTTCTTGTTCCATCTTCATCGATGAAATTTTCTCAAAGTTTTCGGGCTCGGCCCCGTTTACACTCTGTGCACTCATAGCGGAGAAATTTATGTTGGCTTTCCATTTATCGTAATAATTTTTTAAGGACTATATTTTGTGTTGCGTCTTTCAATGCTTTATGCAGTTTTTGGTGTGTATGTTTGTGTGGGTGTGTGTGTTTTTATGTGTGGTAGTATGCATGAGAAGTGGTTGTATTAAGACTAAAACTACTTAGAGTGAAAACTCATACATTACATTGGATTACGATGCGTTACAGCTTATCAGGCATTTTCGGAATATCTGGAAGGGTGGAATGATAATGCAGAGGAGTCTTGCCAGGTAGCCGCCTTTCTTTGCAGTTAGACTTTTAATTCAAGATTCATAATTTTAGGCTTAGTTGATATTACATTAACAAAAAATCAAAGTAATAGAACGGTTTATTTTCATACTCTCCACCGAAAAATATATTAAATTTGTCATTCCGTTTGCAACACCACAAGACCTGTATATATCATTGATCTTCGTAAAATTCTAAGACGTTTTAGCCATATCCGTCCGTCCGTTTGTCCTTACGTACGTGTGTCTGACCGTCCGCGTCTCCGTGTGTTTCTTGAAAGCAGTCAATATATGTGACCTGGCCTATGAAAAGGTGGCTTATGACTCAAAAAAGAAATTTCGAGAAACAGATGTTAAAGATAAACAATGCATTTCTTAAGTTTCTTAGTAGTTTTTCTTTTGCATTATGAACAGTCATGCCCAAAAGGCAACCAAAAAAGGTAAAAGAGTTTAAATGAGATAAGTTCGTGTGTGTATATAAAGAGCGAAGTTTTTTTTCAATGCAAAGCACAAACCAGTTTCTGACCGAAAAAAATCGTGTGAGTGCTCGGATTTAAAAGCAATGCTGATCGAGTAGGACGTGTGTCGCTTGTGAATAGGGACTTTCTAGTTTTCACCACGTGAAAGAGCGTCTCAAAAACTATCGAAAACAAAAAAAAAGTTGAAATTTTTTTTTTTGAGTCATAAGCCACCTTTTCATAGGCCGGGTCACATATGTAAACATCTGATGTCGTTGATGCCTTATAAGTTATAAGCTATTTGGGATTATTAACGGGTGAAATCGACCCGGGGGAAAAAGGGTACCTCAGTGAAAATTACACGTTTTCTTATAAAATCATAATTTGTTTAAACCGCCAATGGTTAAATGGGAACTGTTAGTTGGGATGCACTCAATACCTCAAAAATATTATAGCGGTTTGAGGTTTTGGGAACTGTTAGTTGGGATGAACTAAATACCTCAAAAATAGTATAACGGCAAAACCTCCCTCATGGTTAAAACGGGCGATCAATAGTCAATACGAGTATGGGCCTATGTGTACTCAAACTAAATCAACTTTTTCTACGATTCCAAATATGCAGCTATTTTTAACTTTTGTCTGCGATTGAGTGTAAACGAACCCTTTTTGCGCTTAACCCTCTGCTGCGCCAGCCTTCGATTTTGCTAAAAAATTCAAAATAGACTAATATTCGGTCGCTAAAAAACACCACATACTCAGATTTACAAGTTTAAGTCCTTTTTACGTGGCCAAGATAAAAACATGGTGTTCGCCTTGAGGCAGAGTTGAGCATTCAGAAGAAAACAAATTAAATAGGTGAAATACGAAAATATTATTTTTATTAAGAGAAATTGGGGGAAATATACTTTAAAGTAAATTAAATGGTTCTATATTCTATATTAATTAAATGGTTCTATAGCTTATGAAAATTTATAAAGCATTGTTTGGCTGTCGAGTTGCGCAGATTTAGGTTGTATTTTGTGCAATAGGCTCTGATTAGCAACCGCTCAATGTGCACTGTTTTTTGCTGCTGCGATCGAGAAAAATGCACCAGTGACCAATATTGTCACATCGGGCATGGGTCATCTTCGGACATCTTTGATAGATTATAACACGTCTTTCGGCTCGACGTGGCTGATTTACGGTGAAAAATGGGGTTAAAACCGCGAAAAACACGTTAAAATAATTTATTTAACTTTTTATTGTCTTTTTTCAATTCAATATGATGTACTCGTAACTTTAAATCACTGCGTGCTACAGCCACACCACAACCAACAAAATGAAAGGAAATAGATCGTCTACTAGAATAATTGCGTTTCATATCAAATAAAAATTAACTTTGCGAGCTTTTGCAATTTAACTAATGCCCTAACTAATGTTAAGTAGCGTAAGGACGGTGCAGACTATATAAGCTTCGGCCTGGTCGAATTTAACGACGTTTTAATTTTATTAGTAGATATAAAGAAATATAGAACACGTTAAATAAAAGGGTGCTCGAACTATTATGCACGATGTTAATTGTGAGTAACAACTTTGCGTGAGATTTTTTGCCCAACTTAATTTGGCATTTAACCGTTCCAGTGTTTGAAAAATTCAGCCATGTTGAGGTACACAATTGTGCATCTCGTCAAGATTGTGGAAGCCTTTTAGGAAAATGTTACTTCGAATCAAAATGCATTTCGTGCACTTCGTTATTATTTTGGTCAGCATAATCGACTAAAGTCTTAAACAATCGGGAGAATTATGGGCAAATTTCAGCAAACCGGATCTGTAGGAAATGTGAAACACCTGTGCTTGCTCGCCCAGTTCGTTCGGCGAAAAACATGGATGGTGCTCACGATTACAGAGAGAGTTACAGTAGAGCCATCAACCTCTAGTGATTGGTGTTGGCTATCCCAAATTGGTAACGGGCTTCTTGTGGCCAGAAGTTGAGGATATAGAATTGGACAATATGTGGTTAGGATAATGCCACTTGCCACACAGCTAACAAAATAATGGCTCTTTTGCTTCAGAAATTCAACGGCATGATGATAATTGGCCGACACGATCATGTGATTTGATAACGTTGGACTTTTTTCTTTGGAAATATTTAAAAGAAAACTGTTCTCATAATCTGACCACTCTATGTTGAAAGTTGAAACAATTTTAAAATCCCGTTACAGACTAACTCTACTGAGGTTAGCTTTCAAAACCCTTATGACATTAACGGGGTATGTTCAGTTCTACTATTGAAATGGGTGTGTTCAATGTTGTAACAGTATTTATGTCCCTACTAAGTATTTACAATTAACGTCCTGTGTTTTAATTAAACAATACCTTATAACTTCGGAAATCAAAAACTAAAAGGATGCTCACTTGCTAACAATTCTATACCAACCCCTATCTGTTAACGAGCTTTTGAAAATCATTTTGACTTAAATTGGTATAGCAGGTCATAAAACTAAATTTTGGGTTTGAAGTGTCGAAAGTTATTTTTTAATTTCTAAATATTTCGGGATTTTTAAGTAAGGGGACAATTAAATGATTGCTTAAAGTCTTGACTACATATTTGTGATGTGTTTCAACACAGATGGTTATTTCAAAGAAATGGGTGGAAATAAATTTTATATTTTAACCGCCTTGCAATGGGTCAAGTGATCAGTGAAATAAGTGTATATGTCTGATTTGCTTTGTAATGATTTCATATTGCTTTGGGGGATAGTAACTCGGCAAATATTGGTGGCCACTGAAATTGATTGTTTTTGAATAAGCAGAAGGTGTCTAGGTAAAAAATTTGATCAAGACTGAGTAATATTTCTAAAATATATCTATACCTATAATGTATTCTGGAAAATGCTTATTTTATGTGTTGATGTTGGAATAATTAATATCATGTTACAGCAGCCAATTTAAAAGGGGTTTGGTCACTATAAATAATTTATCTGACGTCACAACCAATTATTGGTACCAAAGTAACATGTGCATCACAATTGGTTGGTTGTCATAACCGCAACCATCATATGATATCTTGAACCATGCTTTTATCAATAGTACGGAATCTTGGTTATTGCAATATAAATTCGGTTTGTTTTATCGCATTTTTGTAGTTTGGGCGGATTTCCAACTGATTTTTTCTCTGTGTGTAATAACATGGATTAAGGTTCCATTTCTAGTGAAAAAATATATTATTTAAAAAATTAAAATATAAAATCTTTAAAAAAAAAATTTAAAATTTAAGTTGAGTGAACATTTCTCGCAATTCCTTGAAAAAAATTTTGCATAAAGACCTCGGTATAAAGGCTAACAAATTTCAACTGTTTTAATGGCAATACACAATAAGCTAAATTTCAACTTATGGTTTTCACAAAACCCACACGTGAATATTGAGTAGATCCATTAAGAATAAATGATAAAGCATGCTGAGACACTTGGAGCGTTGAAACATGATATCGAAGTTGTCGTTTTAAATGTTTGGTTGATCGAAATGATATAGTTTTCTTTAATTGAATAACAAAGTTTAGCCGTTGCAATTAAACTAGAAATTTGAAAAAATTATTACATCTCTTTTTACATTCAAATTTAAAACTGTATACAAATCTGGAAGTTTCCTCGAAATGCACAGACAAGGGTCATCGCTAAATTGAATCAGATAATGTTTCTAAATCAATCAATTTAATAAAACAGGGAACTATCTTCTTTCGTTTAAGGTCAGCTCTTAGGCATACTTACTTGTAAATACTATAGTGTCCTGTATCGTAATAGGGGTCTAGGACGATAATGATGCTTCAATAGTTCAAATGTCGTGATGACATGAATAAGGAAAAGACCGGAGCTATGATGTAATGATGGAGTTCGAGAACACCTGTGATTATATCCAGTGGTATACCCCACTAGTGGTGATGAGCACAAGATCGCAGAGACTGAATTATAATCTTAGAGCAGCTAAACCCTGTTAATGTTGTAAATTTAAATTATCCCGAAATGCTTTTTCACAAAATTCTAGCAACTTCCACTACCTCAAAAACACCGACGACTTTACAAGTAAGAGGTTTATCTTCAAGCCAAGTAAAAACTTCTCTACATAAATACATTAGCCGTTCGGAGCTGGCATTTAATAGTAAGTCCCAGTCAGTGAGTTTAAGAATTGAATTGTGCATAGCTCACTGATTTAAAAGAAGATTCCTATTGTTCCTTAGGGTTATGTTGTGGGACTAAAGTACAAGTAAAATTCCGATTGCAGACAAATTTTTCAAAACTCCTATTGTTCTACGCCAAATCGCTTTAAATATGCTGTTAGCAGTTTACCCCAATTATCATAGCAATCGGCACTTGAACTTTGATGATGCTTTCAAGTGCGATTTTTATTAGTTCATCTTAACTTGCAACATCGTTTGTTCCCTTTTTCCTTTCAGACATTTTCGCTTGTTTTTTTGTTGAACTTTTTGTTTGCTGCCTTTTGCATCTATAATGGAAATTGTTTTCTTACAATTTTTATGGTTTTATGGAAATTACTTTACATCCTTTAGTTTTTCTTATCGTCGCTTTTTTAGTTTGTTTTGCTATTCTCCCTGTTATTGGTTGTACACAGTTCAGCAGCGTTACTTTAAACCACCACTATTGATGCCCGCCAATTCCTCCCTTGAAAAGTTTTTAATTTCTGTCTGAAATTATTTTTAGCAACGGTTTTCTTTGACAAACAATTTTTAATGATTATTTTATTTTTTGCTACATTCATCATTAATTGTTATTTGTGGGAGATTTGATATGATGTGCTGTACTGTAGTTAGGGACTCACTATGCCGAGGGAGAACTTTCAACCCCAAAACGAAGTCTCACATATAAATTGTGTTAAATGTCTTTATTAATGTGGCAGTAATTTCATTCCGATATGGTATGTTGTCTGGCTAGATTTGTTTTAATTTCATTAGAAAATGACGAAAGCATTTTGCTCTTCAATGTGCCACAATTATTTTTATATGTGCATGTATAGACTTTCAGACTAATATCACTCATACGTACGACGTATCGTTTCATTTCAAATCAATCATACGCTCCGTCGCTCTGTGCTCGGCATGTGTGGGCGATACGCACGTGCAAATGAAAGTTATTGAAATTTGCTGCTCTGTTTCATTTAGGGCTTAATATAACTTGTCAAAATGTACATACGAACAAACTGTATACGTGTGTATGTATTTAAGCCTTCACTTGTCAATCAGAGAATTTTAATATTCTTATGAGTTTCACTAACATGTGAATGAACTCTTGTTGAGAGCCTCGAGATATTATTTAGAAAGTACGAGTATGTGGTAGTAAGACCTAAGAGCAAACTCTGGTGTGGAAAACATCAAATTGGTGATGATTTTTGAATGTGTTGGTAGGGGATTGTAGAAGTGTGATTTTGAAAGATTTTAATTTCTTGATTAGTCATATCCTTTTCAAATTCTTAGGCAACATGGTTATACGACAGATACCCAATAGACTGCTGACGTTTTTGCAATGTTCATATACTAGTACTATCATAGGAATGACAGTATGGAAACAATATTCCATGAGTTTGTATGGATCGAAACACAAACTGGAGGAAAAATGGGCGAAGCTGCGACACCTTTTAAAAATCGCATTTATGACCTATCGCTGTAAAATTTTAAAATTAAATTTCATTGATTTTATAATCAATGAAATTTAGGAATACTGGTCGGGGTGTCCTTGAAAATATTTTGAATCGTCCTAAAATTTTAAGATGATCGAGCCATATCTGCCTATCTGTCTGTGGAGAGCAATTTAAAGTCGCAATATTATAACTAGGTTCCAGCAATTTTGGAGAAGCACGATCGGATTCACTGAAACGGCTGCTAATGAAAATGAACCAGATCCGTCAAAAGGTAAACATTTTTCTCTCACAAGGACTGGGTCGACAGCTGAAAAAACCAACAAGCCGCAATTTAAGAACACAATATCTAATGAAATAATAAAGATATGACGTTGATATTTAAAAACATATGATACCGCCATGAATCGAAATACATCCGCAAGGAAGAGAAAAATTGACGACTGTTGAAGTCGTACAGGGTGGGCCAAAAGTCACCATGAGGTTATAAACTTTAATAAATTTTTCGTTTATTATTTTTTTTTTATTTTCAGCTTCACAATGATAAGCTTGTTTTAGAGCAATTTCCATAGTTTCGAATTTCTGCAATAATGTTGGCCTTGAGTTGAAGGATTGTCTCGGGCATGTTCACATATACTCGCTCCTTCAAATAACCCCAAAGAAAATAGTCGGGTGCTGACAAATCTGGCAATCACGCTATCCAAATAATTTCCGAATATCTGGAAAATATTCGCTTTCCAAAAATTTGACTTAAAAGTGCCGTTGTGTCTCAAGCAGTGGCTCCGTCCTACTAAAACTACACCTCAGGCCTGTTTTCAAAAGCAGGACGTTAAAAATTTTCGATCAAAATCCGATACCGCTCTTCATTTCAGTTACAACACTTCCATCTTTATCCTCGAATAAATAAGGCCTAATGATATTTAAAGATGTGATCCCCCACCATTCGATGGTACCTATATATAATTCTGGCCTAGGCAACACTAAGTGTTGACTGGCGCCATCTGACATTTCCATTGGAAGTTTGACATTTTTTAGCATAAACGTACTCAGAACGTTTTGACGTACGACCATCATTTGTGTTGTTTACAGTGAGATGAAAAAATCAATTTGGCAAAAAATGGAATTAACTCGTGAAAATTTTCGTGCAATCATTTCTCACAACTTTCGACGTGGATTAATTATAACGACATGAGTGCATCGATGAACTTAAATCTTTGTATGACGATGAAGCACCATCCTATAGCACTGTGAAAAACTGGTTTGTTCAATTCAATCGTGGCCGACGCTCGCTCGAAGACGAATGTTCTGAAGGTCGCCCAAAAACGTTCGTTGTGCCAGAGAACATTGATGCCATGCGTGAACTGATAATGCAAGATCGTCATGTGACATACCATGAGAGAGGCATCCTTGAGCATTTCTTCGCCCAGCATACATTTGATATTGCATGAACACCTGGCCGTAGAAAAGGTTTGTTCTCGTTGAATCCGGCACAATTTGACATTCGCTCAAAAAAGGCTCCTGTCGATTGGTGCAAAGAAGTTTTGAAAAAATACGATCGCGGTGCTTCAAAAGACGTTTATAAGATCGTCACAGGTGACGAATCATGGATCTATGCGTATGAGCCCGAAACAAAACAGCAATCGACCGTGTGGGTCTTCGAAGATGAGCCAAATCCAACGAAAGTTGTTGGTTGAAGAAGCACCTCGAAGCAAAAGGTCGCCTGTTTCTTCGGCAGAACTGTTCATGTGGAGACTGTTCCGCTTGAGCAATGTAGGACGGCCAATTCTGATTGGAACACCACAATTTGTTTGCCATCTTTGGAGAAATTCGAAAAACCAACAAGAGAAGAGGAATAATTGTGCACCATGACAATGCAAACTCTTGCACATCGGCTCAAGCCAGCGCCTTTTTGACCGGTCAAAACGTCGAATTGATGGGTCATCCGCCGTACAGCCCTGACTTGGCACCCAAAAACTTCTTTTTATTCCCGCACTTCAAAAAAAAATTCGTAGCCAACGATTTTCGTAGCCAAAAGATGCTGTTGAAGCGTTCAAAAACCATGTTTTGGAGGTGTCTCAATCGGAGTGGAAAAAATTATTCGACAATTGCTTTTTGCTCATGCAAAAGTGTATAAATCATGTTGGAGAATACTTCGAAAAACAATAAAACCATTTTTGACGATAAATATTCGCATTTTCATTATTAGGAAATAATAAACTTTTGAACATATGATGCCGCCGTGAATCAAAACACATCCGCATGGAAGAGAAGATTTTGACGACTGTACTGCGGTCCTAAGAAAGAAAGTCACAAGCGCCAAAATTCCAAAATGGAGCTAAGGGCAGTTTCGGAACCGTGAATGAGTTTCTGACTTTTGTGGTCCATAAAAGACCCATTTTCAACTGTAAATGACTGAAAAACGTTAAGCAAAATGGGCACATCTACCACTACCTGTGTGTTTTGTTGTCAAAAAAATGTAGTATCTCAAAACGACTAAAATGGAAATGTGACTTTCTTTCTTAGGACAGTAGTGTATAAGTAGCTAAGGACAAGTTGTTCATGGCGTCCCTCAAGGAAGTGTGTTAGGCCCCCTGTTATTTACGATCAATCTTTGTGAATATTATCGAACTTGAGTTTACATTGGAAATTGATTATCTATGCCGTCTCTTTTATCCCTACAAACAAGAGTTCATCCTGAGAAAAAGAAGAAAATGTAAAGATTATTATGGAATATGCAAGAGAAAATAAATAAAAAAAACTAGTTTAGTGAGATTTTGACCATACTCAGCTAGAGTGTTTAGCGTTGCTCTCGGTGGTAGGGATGTACAAGAGAGCAGTTTATTGAAATACTTGGGGATACATTTGCAGGCTAATTTATCAAAAAAATTTCACATAAGGTGTAAAATAGCTCCAGCAATTGGAACACTTTATAAATTCAGAAACAAATGCCACGAGAGGACCAAGTTGTTGACAGATAAGGCTTTCCCGTAAGGACATAACAGTTTTATATATAAAGAAAACACAGAATATTTAAGATACAGAGATCAAATTTATTCCAGGTGTAGTGCAAACGTTACATTTTAAGAATAAAATTCGATTTCAGTCATATGACCACCACGAACTCGTGTACTACGACCTATTTTTTGGTCTCAATTTTCCACCACTCTTGCACACATTTCAACTGGAACGATGGCAATTTCGCGTAGGATCTTGTCTCTGAGCGAGTCTAAATTTGTTAGTTTGTTGGCATAGAGCAATGACTTGACGAGGCCCCATAAAATGAAATCCAATGGCATTAAATCGCATGAACAAGGTGGCCATTCGACCGGTCCATTTTTCAGGAATACAAGTTCACCGAATTTGCTTTTCATTAAATCGATTGTAACGCGTGGTGTGTGACTAGAGGCACCATCTGGTTAAAACCTCATATCGGCGATGTCAAGCTCTTCCAATTCTGGCCAAAAATAATTTTCTAACGTGACACGATAGCTCTCTATATTGACGATAACTTGACGATTGTTTTCAGCGACGAAACAATAGGCCAATCACACCTCCGGCATGAAAACTTTAGCACATAGTAACTTTTTGTGTCTCTTGTATCTCTTGAAACTCATGAGGGTTTCGATGCGCCACCCTGCAGTAACTGAGATATGGTGGATACGTATAGGGTAGGTCATTTAAATTTATAATTTAATAAAAAAGTTTATTATTTTTTCATGATTATTTTTTCAAATTTTTGGTTTTAGTGGAGAGGTTGAACTTCGTCATTTTATAATGGAAGACCATTCACGAATTTTTGCTTCGTCCAATGGGACTTTTTTTGCATCTCTATGGCTATGTCATTAAGCAAAGTTGCCGCATATGGGACTCAGAGAACCCAGACGTGACTATTGAGAAGCCATAGCATTCACAACGAGTCACTGATTGCTGTGGATTTTGAGATGGCAGCATCATTTGGACATTTTTGTTCGAAAATGAGCAAGAAGACAACATTACCTTGTCAAGCTCAACGAATTTTTGTTTCCAAAATTCAGGAGAATGGCACGGACAACATAAGACGGGGCCACATGTCACACAGCCAACGTAACCATCCATATTTTACGGATTGTTTTTGATAATCAAATAATCAGCTGAAATTGTGATGTCAATTGGCCGCCTCGGAGCTTTGATTTGAGCCCTTTGGATTATTTTATTTGGGGAGCCATTAAGGCTAAGTGGGGAGCGATTAAGGCAAACAGAGACAATTGAAGCGTTGAGACATGAAATCGATGTTGCCATTGAATAAATTCAATCCGAAACAATCCAAAGTGTCCTGAAAAATGCGTTTGATCGGATGAGGTATTGCCAAGATAGTTGTGCTAGTCATATTGTGTACGATTATTAAAGGACAAAGTTCAACCTTTCCAATAAAACCAGAAATTTGAAAAAATTATCAGTTTTTTTTCCTAGTAGAGCCTACTTCAGGTAAACAATGTTTGGGCCAGAAAAATTGGCAAAAACATTGATGTATTAAACAGATCCGAATGTAAATGCTAAAGTTATAATAAAAATCGTAAAAGGGCAGCCCCAAAATTCGTTTTTTTTCGAAATTGCCCTGCATTATTTTTGAAGGTTTTTTTTATTTATTATATTTGCAAGCTATCGTAAGATATTAAGCAAATCAAATACAAACTTAGATACAACATTAATACTGTATAGAAATTAACTTCATTAAGTAGAATCTCTAATAAAATAACTTATATAGTGGGAGGGTGACATTTAGTTTCTGCTCATCATCTGAATGGAAGGTCTAGTACGTGAAGTCTCTTTAAACGCCTTGTTTCATTACTGTTGTCTAATAGACAAATCGCAAGTAAATTCGGATCGTGACTTAATCGTAATTAATATTTTTCGAAAAAATGTTTTGTTTCATCTATGACGAGTAGGTCTGAGTGGATAATGTCATTTCGGACATACGAGGGCTGCTATATATAATTCTGGTCTACTAATGAACATGCGAATACTTATCATCAAAAATGGTTTTATTGTTTTTCAAAGTATTCACCAGCATGACATACACTTTTGCATGCGCTCAAACCAATTGTCGAAGCACTTTTTCCACTTCGATTGAGACACCTCCAAAACATGTTTTTGAACGCTTCAACAGCATTTTCTGGCGACGGAAATAGTTGACCACGCATTTTTTTTTGATGTGCGGAAATAAAAAGAAATCATTGGGTACCAAGTCAGGGCTGTGCGGCGGATGACCTATCAATTCGACGTTTGGCCGGTCAAAATGGCGCTAGTTTGAGCCAATGTGTGAGAGCTCGCATTGTCATGGAGTACAATGATTCGTCTTCTCTTGTTCGTTTTTCGAATTTATCCGAAGACCTCCGGCAAACAAATTGTGGCAGAATTGACCTCCTACGTTGCTCAAAGGAAACAGTTGTCACATGAGCAGCTTTGCCGAAGAAAGTGCTTCTTCCACGAACAACTTTCATTGTATGAGCCTGTTTTCTTCCAGGCTCATACGCATAGATCTATGATTCTTCACCTGTGACGATGTTATTAACGTCTTTCGAAGCACCTCGATAGTATTTTTTCAAAAATTCTTTGCGCCAATCGACACGAGCATCTTTTTGAGCGATTGTCAAATTGTGCGGGATCCAAGAGAACAAGACTTTTTTACGGCCAGGTGTTCATGCAATACCGAATGTATGCTGGTTGAAGAAATGCCCAAGGATGCCTCTATCTCACGGTATGTCACATGACGATCTTGCATTATCACTTCACGCACAGCATCAGTTCTCCGGCACAACGGCCGTTTTTGGACCACCTTCACGACCTTAGTCTTTGAGCGAGCGTCGGCCAAGATTGAATTCATTAAACCAGTTTTTCACTGTGCTATAGGGTAGTGCTTCATCGCCGTACAAAGAGTTAAGTTCTTCGATGCACTCTTGTCGTGATAATCCACCTCGAAAGTTGTGAAAAATGATCGCACGAAAATGTTCACGAGTTAATTACATTATTTTGCCAAATTGATTTTATCAAGTCACTGTAAACAACATAAATGATGGTCATACTTCAAAACGTTCTAAGTACGTTTATGCTAAAATATGTCAAACTTTCCAATGGAAATGTCAGATGGCTTCAGGCAACACTAAGTGACTAGAAATATATATAGCAATCCTCGTACCATGGAAAATTGATATTAGCCTACAGCTTTCGACCGAAATCGTTGAATTATTTTAACGTTGGAATGGCTTGTCGTACCCCAAAGGTAATGCCATATACGCAAATTGGTTTAAATATTGACTTGTATTTTACTAACTTATTCTCCACGCTTTATTGGGATTTGGTCGCGAGTAGCCAGTATATTTTTTATGCTTTATATCAAGTTCCTTTAACTTTGTTTTTATGTGGAATTTCCAATTTAATCTTCGTTCCAGGTGGACTCCAAGATTTTTAACATGCGTCCAAGTTCAAGATATTTTACAGTTACGGCATAGCAGTTTCAAATATTTTGCTTACGTGTGAGGTGGTACGGTCTAGTGTACATTTGGATACGAAAAAATACTGCAATTTTTTAGGGCATCCAAAATTACCCTTAGGAAGTATCAGAATCAATGAAATTTCTTACAAATCCATACATGATATTATTTTCTAGATTCCCTATATTTTATTTAACTTATTTTGTATACCAGATCCTTTGGTTCTTGTCATCCAAGTACCGACTTAAGGTAACATTGGCATATGGGAACTACAAAAAATTCAATTTCATCATGAAGGAGGTCAAAAAATATTAACTTTAGTTCCCGCTGTGCTACAAGCAATGGCGTATTTGAATGCGATTTATGTTGGAAAATATACAAGCTTCGGACAGGCCAAATTTAACATATTGTCTAGTTGTTTTTGAACCTAAAATAAAGTTATTTCAGTAAATACATTTAAGGACTGCTTGTGAAGTATAACATTCCAAACTACCATTAATAACAAGACTAACATGTGTGTCCATTTGTTCCGTAAATATAATACATTATACAAAAATGCATTTTTCCTTAGCCGTAGCTCTGAAAACATTCTTAAAATACATTGAAGTCGGCCCACCACCAAGTCCTCTAGACCAACTCTAATCATTCCTTTCGCTGCAATAAATGCATTTTGTGTACTTAGGTGTGGAGTGCAAGCGGTCGTTAATGTTTTCCTTTCTACCAATTTTTTTTGTTAACAATTTTTTATTTTCTTAGAAAAAATGTTGGCGACATTTCTAGTGTTATTCAATGCATGTTCGTCACACAGTAGGCCAAAAGAGCATTTATTTGGGCAAGAAATTAGTAAACAGTATACAAATACAGGGTTACCATTAAGGAAATAACAATTTTATGTATTAATAAAACACAGAATATTGAAGATATAGAGTTCAAATTTATTCCAGGTGTAGTGCAAATGTTATATTTTCAGAATGAAATTTCGCTCATATGACCATCACGAGCCCGTGTACAGCGATCTTTTATTTGGGCCCAGTTTTCCACAACTCTTGCACACGTTTCGACCGGAATGTTGGCAGTTTCGCATTGATCATATATCTGAGCTCGTCTAAAGTTGTTGGCTTATGGGCATAGACCAATGACTTGATGTGGCCCCATAAAAATAAATCCAATGGCTTTAAATCGCATGAAAGAGGTGTCCATTCGACCGGACCATTTCTCGAGATAACACGTTCAACGAATTTGCCTTTCAGTAAAGCGAGTGTAACGCGTGCTGTGTGGCTAGTGGCACTGTCTTGTTGACAGTCACATTTGGTGATGTCACGCAAATCCAATTCTGGCTCTCCATTGATCTTAGCATGGCGATTGTTTTCTTCGACGAAAAATACGGTCCAATTAAACCACCTGCATGGAAACCACTCCATTCAGTTATTTTTCGCGGATGCAATTTCTTTTCTTGATGAACAGGTTTGTTTGTTGCTTTCCAATAACGCATATTTTGTTTAGCCAGAAATGAGCTTAATTGCTGAAGATGATTTTTCGATGAAATTATGGATTTTTGTGAATTTTTTCCAGAGCATAATCGTGGAATTTTCGGCGTTGATCTTATAAGGATGAAGACCAAGATCTCTTCTCAAAAGAAGCCACAGTGTGGTTTGGGAGATGCCCAATTCCTAAGAACCACGTGGAATTGACTGATTTCACACATTTTGAATAGGTACACTTACGGCTGCGATATTTTTACTTCAAGCGGTAGGTGTCTCTTTGGCGCTGCAACATCCGGAAGTGAAAATGTTTTTGCGGATGCAATTGTATCTCTTGATGCACATGTGGATTTGTTGCTGTCCAAAAACGCATAGTTTGTTTATTGACAAAACCACTCAGCCAGAAATGAGCTTAATCGCTGAAGATGATTTTTCGATGGAATTCTGGATTTTCGTGAAACTTTGCCAGAGTCTAATCGGAGAATTTTCGGCGTTTTAAATAATCAAGTGGCTTTAGTTCTTGAGTCAGTTTGGTGTTATAAGGATGAAGGACTAGATCTCTTCGCAAAAGACCCCACAGTGTGGTTAGGAGATGCCCATTTCCTGAGAACGACGTGGAATCGACTGATATGGCTCATTTTGAAAGGATACACTTTCGGCTGTCATATTTTCGCCGCTTCGATTAATATGGCGTATCTTTGGCGCCGAAACATCCAAAAGTTAAAATTTGGATGCAAATGTTTTCACTATACGAGAACTGCTATATATATTTCTGGCCTAAAAAGAATATGCGAATATTTATCATCAAAACGGAACAGTCGCCACATGACCAGTTTTGCCGAAGAAACAGTCGACCATTTGCTTCGAAGTACTTCTTCCAAGAACAACTTTGGTTGGATTTGGCTCGTCTGCGAAGACCCACACGGTCGATTGCTGTTTTGCTTGGGGCTCATACGCATAGATCCATGCTGGTGGAAGAAATGCCCCATGATGCCTCTACTCGTATATCACGGTACATCACATGACGATCTTGATCGCACGAAAATGTTCACGAGTTAATTCCTTTTTTTTTGCCAAATTGATTTTTTCAAGACACTGTAAACAACACAAGTGATGGTCGTACGTCAAAACGTTCTGAGTACGTTTATGCTAAAAAATGTCAAACTTTCCAATGGATATGTCAGATGGCGCCTGGCAACACTTAGTGTTGACACTGAAAGATCATTAAAAATTTTTGAAATTGCGTTGACATAAAGATACGAAATTTGTATGTGCCTATTGGAAATTAATTCATGTTTACAAAATATAATATCTCTAATAGTTGATGAGATATTGTCTTATTTAGTTCAGGGTTGTGTTCAACTTCACCGTAACATAATTTATTATAATCCCATTGTAATTGATTTAATTCTGTAAAAATCTTATTAATTAACCAACCAGGATGTGTTTGTTTCGTCATACCTCTAAAAGTTCATGCGACATTTTCTTTTTAAGTTAAGGGCTGTTAATTTTTCCTGAGGTTGACTCAGTCATTGTTAGGGATAAATATTTACCTATTGACCGCTATGTCCCATTTTCAATGACAACCGTTTCAGTCCATCATCGCATGTTTTCGCAAAAATCCAGCTTTATTAGTGCGACCTGAAGTTTTCTTTCCCGAGACATGCAGACGGGCATGGTTAGATTATCTTCGAATTGAACGCCAATTCAGAATATATAGGGTGATCCATCAAGATATATTTTTTCACAACAAATAAAAAATTTAAAATTTCAAATCAAGTGTGAAATCTTTATTGTTAATTTGAAAGAACATTTAATGTCATTTATTTTTTGAAAATAATTTCCTTCAAATGTTGGCAACTGTATTATGGAAACAAGCGTTCGGTGAAAGACGGAAAGATCATCTGTTTTCGACCTGTTTTTATTGACTTTGGTTCAACGGCAAAGTCAATAAACAAAATTGCCGCATTTGGGCTAAAGAGCAACAAAAAGAGGTGCCATTATACACAGAGAAACCCACGGTTTGGTGCGGTTTAGAAGCTGGTAAAATCATCGGTGCATATTTTTTCAAAAATGATGATGGCCGGAACGTAACCGTGGATTGTGCTCGCTATCGCGCCATGAAATCGATTTTTATGCTACCTCATATTGAAGCCCGTAATCTTGACGACACTTGGTTTCAACAGGGCGGTGTTACTTGCCAAACAGCTGCTCACACAATGGATCTATTGAGAGGTCATTTTGAAAAGCAGCTAATTTTACGTTTTGGACAGGTGAGTTGGCCGCCTAGATCGAGTGATATCACACCTTTAGACATTTTTCTTTGGGGTTACGTAAAGTCCGACGTCCATGCTAACAAACCAGCTACGATTCAGGCTTTGGAAGCCAACATTTCGCCATTAAAACAATACCGGTCGGAATGCTCGCACGAGTCATCCAAAATTGGACCCTCAGAATGGAAACCCTGAGGCACAGTTGCGGCCAACATTTGAAGGAAATTATATTCAAAAATCGAATGCCATAAAATGTGCTTTCAAATTACCAATAAAGATTCCACACTTGATTTTATTTTTTATAAATTTTTTTTTTTCTGAATGACAAACTGATTATAATCATAATCGTATGATGGAGGGTATAAAAAAGCAAATAATATTTGAATTTACTTTTTTCTGTACTGAAGTTTTTCCTAACTTCCCCCACTGTGCTTTGCAACATAATGCTGTTTTCGCAGCTGAGTAAATACACACACACGAGTTCGAAATGAACACAATTTGTTGCCATCGTATTGGCGTTGCTGACTGCCGAACTGCTGCTCCTGTCAAGTAGGAGCATAAGTAACCATAGTGTTTGTTGTAAATTGTCCTGGCTAAATGACATTTTAAGTGAGTTGTTGAATGACCGCCAAAGGAGTTTCTTTTGTCGGCGCTTTATTTTGTCTCGGTTTGTTTTTGGCTTGCGACAGTTCCGTGCTGTGTTTTTGTTGATGTTTTTTTCTTTTGGTATAGCGGGTGGGGTTCGTCCTTAACGGAAGAAGAATGAGACTCATTTAATAATCTGAAGGCAGACTGCCACACTCTGCCAGGGTGTACTTACACAGGAGATGATTGCTTAATGGCACTGTTGTTTTTTGTAAAACAAAAATGTAAAAAAGTAACAAATATATTAAGTTTGGTACTTAAACTAATGGTTATATTGGGCTAGTAAGACCATATTTTCGTTTGGTCAGATTAAATAACAAATATGCATATTTAAACTTTACTAAATTTCGTAGCAAATCCGAAAATCGTATTACCAGGGTTGCTATTTATTTTTTGGGTCCCGACAATACTAGTTTTCCCAGATGCAAACTAAAACCTCCATTGGAAACTTTGACATTTTTTAGCGTAACTTCACTCAGAACTTTTTGTCATTTGAGGACGTATTGTTTGTTTACAGTGTGTAGAAAAATGCATCTCAGTCAAAAAATGGAATTATCCCGTGAACATTTTCGTGCAATGATTTTTTACTATTTTTGGCGTGGGTTATCGAGACAAAAGTGTTTAAATCAACATGTTTCGACTTTTGGCGATGAAGCACCATAAAAAACCATTGGTTATCGCTTGTACCAAAAGTTCCATCTCGGCCACCGTTCGCTCCAGGATGAATTTCGTGATTGACGTTTAACTTCGGTCACTTTGCCAGAAACAATGGATGCTGTGCGTGAACTGATTAAGCAAGACCGACATGTGACATACCGTGAGATTAAGGCATCCTTGGGCACTAGTATGACAGGTATCAATAAGATATTGCATTTTCATTTGGCCGTGAAAAAAATTTTTTCTCGTTGGATCCCACATAATTTGACGGATGATAAAAAAGGCTCGTATGGATTGGTGCAAAGAGGTGTTGAAAAAGTGTAATTGCGGTCGCTCAAAGGCAGTGTGAAACATTGCCACAGATGGCGAATCATGGATCGATGTATATATAACCGAAACAAAGCAGCAATCGACCGTATGGGTCTTTCAAGACGAGCCAAATCCAACAAAAGTTGTTCGAGGAAGAAGTACATCGAAGCAAATGATTGCATTTTTTTTCGGCATGACCGGCCATGTTGCCACAGTGCCTTTAGTGGAACGTAGGATGGTCAATTCTGAGTAGTATACAACCATCTATTTGCCAACAGTGTTCGAAGAAATGAGGAAAGATAATAAGAGAAGACGGATCATTTTGCATCACGACAATGCGAGCCCCCACACATCAGCTGAAACGACGAGCAATTTTACCACTTAAGATGTGGAATTGATAGACCATCCACCGTACAGCCCTGATATTGCACCCAATGACTTTTTCTTATTCCCTAGCATGAAGAAAAAAATGCGTGGTCAACGTTTTTCATCGCCCGAAGCAGCTGTTGAAGCGTTCAAAAATCATGTTTTCGAGGTGTCTCAATCGGAGTGGAAAAAGTGCTTCGAAAATTGGTTTAATTGATCTTAAAGGGGAATATTTTGAAAAACAATGAAACCATTTCCAATGAGAAAATATTGTGTTTTCATTGTCGTACCCGAAATATAAATAGAAACCCTCGTATTATTACGATTCGATTAAATTGAAGGTCTAAGGTCTAAAAACATGTTCTTTCGAACACATACGCAGATAATATGGCTACTATACGAGTATAGTCATGGCAACAATAGTACTCGTATGTTCTCTTTAATAAAAGTATGGTCGTCGGAACCATAATATTGTTTTTTGAATTTTATTTTGACAACAGTATAATTGCGGCAATATTAATTTGTTTAAACGTAACAGTAGTATTGTTGTCAAACTGAATCGCATTTATGGCCACCGATCGTTATTAAATTTTTGCACAAAGAAATCAATGAATATGATATTAAAATAAATTATGTTATGGTAAAATTGCAAATTGGGGCGCGGCACCGTCCACGTAATTCCTTAACATAACAAAGAACAATATATGAGCTCGGCAGCGCCGGAGCTTTTATACTTTCCACCATGGCCTGTGTTGTAGTACTGCATTGAGACGATTGGGGTAATTGGTTTTTGGTGGTTAGCCCACATTTGAGAGAACTACATTTTTAGGACCCTTTGAACTTTTGTCGTTTTCAGAAACGTGAGAAAAATTATATCGTTTACGGAATGGCTTATGGTCCCAGAACTCTTACGTCTGGACCTCTAGTTTAGACAAATCCCAAAATTCAAATCCTTTATAAAATTCAACAGTGTCTGAGTGCAGCCATCCTAGGGCCTTTACATAGTAGGGACATAAATACTGTTACACACGTTTTATGCTGTAAAATAAAAAGTACTGAATGTTTTTGGACCAAATATTTTGTAGTATATTTATTGATGTATATTGTATCCAAAAAGAATCTACTTATTCGAAATGTCCGCTTTCTGCCTTTACACATGCCTTAAGTCGCACTGGCCAATCGTCAATAGCTGCACGAACCTCGTCCATTGAAAAATTGCCCACAGCTCCAACCAAACAAGTCTTAAGAGATCCAATTTTGGGGTATCTTTTGTGACAAACCTTGTCCTCTAAGACCGTCCACAATTTGTAATCCAATAGGTTCAAATCTAGACTGCCTGAGGGCGATTCTTCAGAGGAAATGATCGCTGGAAAATTGTTTCAAAGCCAGGCCTGGGATGTTTTAGCTTTATGGGCAGGCGCAGAATCCTGCTGGAAAGTCCATGGCTGGTTTTGGAACAGGGAATTGTCAAGAGGCTTCACAACAGCTTCCAAAATGGTTTCTTGTTAAACTTTGGCCGATGTTTTGACTCCTTGTTCGTAGACATGCAGGTCAGTGACTCCATCGTAAGAGACACCCCACCAAACCGTGACTGAAGCTGGGTGATGAAGCTGGATTCCTTAGATGACCGTGCATACACTCTATCATTTAGCTTGTTAAATTTTTCCTGAACGGTAAAATATTTTTCATCGGTGAAAAAAAATTTTCTGTGCAAGCCATCAGCGTGCAATCCTATTTTTTAAGCTGCAGTCAATAAATGTCTGGTACGTCGTTTGAAAGCCCCAAGTTCCAAGTCTTGTTTAATGATTCGACTCATGGACTTTTGCGTGATATTCAGCTCGCGGGCCATGATTTTCTGTTTTCGAAACGGACTTCTGTGAATTCTTGATTTAACGGCTTTGAACAGAGAATGGGCGGCCCGACCGATAGCGGTCTTTTACATCTCCAGTCTCCTCAAACAGTTTTATGCATCGGTAGACGAACATGCGGCTAATCCCTAGTGGCCGGAGCGTTTTTTTAATATCGCTTTTTTTCATTTTACACTTGAAAAGCGCTATTACAGCGATACGGTTCTCATTATCTGACATCTCCATGATAAAAGTTGAAACAATTTTAAAATCCCGAGACTAACGCTATTGAGGTTATCTTTCAAAACCCATAAGAAATTAACGGGGTTCTACTATTGAACCCTATTGAAATGGGTGTGTTCAATGTTGTAACAGTATTTATGTCCCTACTTAGTATTGCTGTTCTTATATTTTAAATAAATACAATTATCTTCGCTTATATGCTAAATTGAATCAAACGATATTTTGAAGTACAATCAAATTAGAAGCCTTCATTCCTTTTGTAAAACATTTTTTAGGGCCATATAAAGAATATATATATATTAGATCTTATGAAATTCTTCGACAATCTAACAATTTCCGTCTGTTTAAAGCACGATACAGTCCAAACAAACAGAACTAGAGTTCTTAAACAATTCAGATATATTATTTTTAGTCGGCGCGGCGATCGTATGATATTGAAAATGGACAAAATTGGGCAAAAGGGAAAAGGTTTGCTTTGATCAAGTTCCAGTTTTTTAATTTAAGACAATTTTTGCTACGTAACTTGACTAATTAACTTTAAAATCAGCTATTTTTGGAATTGTTGGGTCAAGATTCCTTAACCTTCCCATTGAGCGTGGAACATATAGGACAAAAACCGTGCCTTAACGTTCGGGGATACATGGGATTTAAAAACAATGAAATGAGAGCATAAATCGAAATATGCACCTATATTTATGAGTTGGAATTCAGACTGGTTATTAAAAAAACAATACAATTTCGCCACAAATCTGAATATCACATTTATTTTACGATTTAATGAAAATTGAGGTCTAATAAATATGTTCTCTTTAATATGGACATATGGGCACTCAGAAACAGTGGAATTTTGCGACAAATCTGAAAAAGACATACATTTTGTTATTTGGCTTTAACGAAGGCCTTAACTAATGGACGTGGTCTATAGGCCTTGGGCTTAAAACCCAGCTCCTAATGTTCGGGGACATATGAGTATCCAGAAACAAGGAATTTTCTAACATTTCCCATATGAACACTAAGGATTCAAAAATCGAACTCCATCCACTATGGACATGTGGGTATTAAAAAACATTTTAATTTTGTCACAGGTCCGAATAGCTGTTGAAAATTTGGGGGAAATCGGTTCCGATTAAGACTAAGCTCCGACATATATGTTCCACGAATAGTACCAACAACAATGAAATCTTCTCACAAATTTCAACTTGACATTGATTTTAAAATCTGGCTTAATTTAGAGCCCGTCCAAGGAAGTTGGAACCTCTATTTGCAGTTAGCTTTTCTGAACATACAGAAGTGCAGGGTATAATACGAGGGCGGTTCGGAAACTTCTTAGCCTAGCATAAAAAGCGCGGTATAAACAGAAAAAGTTAAGTGTTTTGCTATAAACACATGTTAAATTTTGTTTCGATCTGGCAACTCCTTCATATAGAAACAGGTGTTCACAAAAGGCGCATCCGCGATTTTTTTACAATGGAAAAATTAGAAATGCGTGGTGTTATTAAATATTTACATAAAAAAGGTTTATCGGGACAAGAAATTCATAATGATATGGTGAATGTATTAGGTGAAAGTGCTCCTTCATATGCAACAGTAAAAATTGGGTTGCTGAATTTAAACGTGGTCATACAAGCATTGAAGGTAAACCACGTAGTGGACGTCCAAAAACAGCAACAACAACAGAAATTGTAGCCAAAGTGCATGATATGGTATTAAATGATCGACGAATAAAAGTGCGTGAAATAGCTAATATCATGGGCATCTCAAATGATCGAGTCCATTTGCATGAAGAACTACAGATGAAAAAGCACCTTATTCTCCTGATTTAGCTCCCAGTGACTTTTACCTGTTCCCAAATCTAAAAAAATTCCTTGCTGGCAAGCGTTTTACCTAAAATGAAGATGCAATTACAGTTGTAAACCACTATTTTGAAGACCTTGAGGAAAACTATTTTAATCAAGGGATAGAATTGCTAGATAAGCGTTGGACTAAGTGTATTGAAGTTTCAGGAGATTATATTGAAAAATAAAAATATTTTTGAAAAACTAACTATTCTCTTTCATTGATAGGCTTAGAACTTTCCGAACCGCCCTCGTAAAGTCAGCTACTCCGGATTTTAGCGTGCTAGCTATTTATTCTTTTGATGTATTAAAAAAACTCCAGTACAAATTTTTAAAGTTTTGTGTTTTTTTCTAGAAAATCAGAAATTGCCATTTGGGCTAAAATATAATGTAATCAAAGATATGTCAAGTGCATATTTTATATACGAGTATTGCATTCAATTTGTATTTAATATGTGGTTTTTAAAAATTCTTAAACAATCAAATATTGCTCAATAAATAAAATAACAACATGCACATTAAAGTGGGACGCAGACTAAACAAAAGTTAAACAAATAATTTGTCATTCCGTCTGAAACACCACGATATATTATTGATCGTCGTAAAATTTTTAGACGGTCGAGCCATGTCCGCCCGTCTGTGTGTTTGTTCGTCCGAATGACTGTTCTTAGCACGATATATGTCAAACGAATTGACGTAGAATCCTGCAGTTGAGATTAAAAGCTGTTTGGGATTGTGAAGAGACAAAATCGGCTTAGTGGGAAAAAGTTCCCTCTCATGTCCTAAAGGGACCTCTGTAAAAAGTACCATTTTTTGGATTATTTTTAGTACAACTTGTAATTATTCGTCAACGAAGAATGTTTATAATGAGTACTGTCAACTGGGACGCACTTCATACCTTTAAATAGGACGCTCTGACTCATAGGTCTAAACTTTTGTTCCTGTTATATTCTCCATATGATGAATTTCATTTAAAAATCGAGATAAAACTGAAATTTTGAACCCGACCCCCTCAGATATCGATGAAATTTTGTTCATAGCTATATTTGATCAATACAAACAAACTCTCATTTTTAGAAATGACTGTTTTGGGATTTTTTGGGCGTGGCACAGTGGGAAAATTTTGGAAAAAACGCGAAAATGGTCGAAAAGAGCTCCATTTAAACTACAATAACTCAGAATGGGCTGAACCGATTTGCATGATCTTGGTATCATTAAAAAGATATTTTAAAAGGCTTTATGACACGTTTAAAAAAAAGATACACTGTAAAAAATTTTATAAAAAAAAAGAATTTTAACTAACGAAAAAACCAAAAAGATCAAGGGTTTTTTTACAGTGTATTATTTTTTTAGAAAGGTTTATCCTTCACCTATACCATACCAAAAAATAAAAATGGGTTCTTTTTAGTTTTTTTTATATAATTTTTTAAGTAGTGTCACTTCTAGTAATTGCCCTTATATTTTATAACAAAAAAAATTTTAGGTAACGAAAAACGAAAAAAGATCAATGATTTTTTACAGTTTATTATTTTTTTAGAAAGGTATTTCCTTCACCTATAACATATCCAAAAAGTAAAATGGGTTCTTTTTTTATTTTTTTTATATAATTTTTGAAGTAGTGTCACTTCTAGTAATACGTACCGAAAGTTTTCGAAATAATTCGAATAACAGCGAAAATATCAGGTCACATTCTTACACATTTACAAAATAGTTCAACAATTCTAACATTTTTTAAATGTTTACAAATAAAAAACCATCAACAACTGTTTATATTATTTGCCATGTTTTTATTAATTTGTGTTTTATTTTATTTACATTTTTTTTAAGTTAATTATTTGTAAGAAATTTTGCGCTGCTCAAATTTGGCACAGTCAGAATATCTGCGCACATGTAGAAAAGTTTCATTTATCGGAATGAATGAATGATACAGTTCGTGAAGGCCAATATAACCAACAATATTAATAAAATCATTTACGTATCAGATGGTGCAGGAGCACAATATAAAAATAAATATAACTTCATTAATTTATGCCATCACAAATTTTGGTATTGACGCTGAATGGCACTTTTATGCTACCAGTCACGGAAAATCTGCATGTGATGGAATCGGAGGAACATTGAAGAGAGGTGCTCGAAATTATAGTATTGCAAATAAAAATGAAATACAGACAACAAGGCAACTCTATCACTGGTCATCAGAAACATATAACACCACCATACAAGTTGCTTACGCAGATGCTGACGAATACAACAACGTTAAAGAAAAGCTATTTTCAAGATATAAAGAAGCTCAAACTATAACAGGAACTCAACGCAGCGCAAAATTTCTTACAAATAATTAACTTAAAAAAAATGTAAATAAAATAAAACACAAATTAATAAAAACATGGCAAATAATATAAACAGTTGTTGATGGTTTTTTATTTGTAAACATTTAAAAAATGTTAGAATTGTTGAACTATTTTGTAAATGTGTAAGAATGTGACCTGATATTTTCGCTGTTATTCGAATTATTTCGAAAACTTTCGGTACGTATTACTAGAAGTGACACTACTTCAAAAATTATATAAAAAAAATAAAAAAGAACCCATTTTACTTTTTGGATATGTTATAGGTGAAGGAAATACCTTTCTAAAAAAATAATAAACTGTAAAAAATCATTGATCTTGTTTCGTTTTTCGTTACCTAAATTTTTTTTTGTTATAAAATATAAGGGCAATTACTAGAAGTGACACTACTTAAAAAATTATATAAAAAAAACTAAAAAAGAACCCATTTTTATTTTTTGGTATGGTATAGGTGAAGGATAAACCTTTCTAAAAAAATAATACACTGTAAAAAAACCCTTGATCTTTTTGGTTTTTTCGTTAGTTAAAATTCTTTTTTTTTTATAAAATTTTTTACAGTGTATTTTTTTTCTTTTTTTTAAACGTGTCATAAAGCCTTTTAAAATATATTTTTAATGATACCAAGATCATGCAAATCGGTTCAGCCCATTCTGAGTTATTGTAGTTTAAATGGAGCTCTTTTCGACCATTTTCGCGTTTTTTCCAAAACTTTCCCACTGTGCCACGCCCAAAAAATCCCAAAACAGTCATTTCTAAAAATGAGAGTTTGTTTGTATTGATCAAATTTAGCTATGAACAAAATTTCACCGATATCTGAGTGGGTCGGGTTCAATGCATCTCGATTTTTACATGAAATTCATCATATGTGACAGCGCATAGAGAAAGGGAACTAAGGGTAAAAAAATCAATTTTCATTTCTTTCTTTTTTTTGAAGTGGACAACATCTGAGCATCGAATGAGACCGATCCCATGCCCCTTAAAGTGTTCCCTCCCAGAGATATGCGTGTTTTATGAAAGTGAAGCCGACGATTCTAAGCGCAAATAGAAAGGGACCTAATCTTTAAAATGGCTCTCCTGAACAAAACTGGTTTTTAACCTTAGGTCCCTTTCTATTTTGCGCGTCACATATGCAGCATCTTAATGTTATGAGCAAGGGTCATTTTGACTTATTGACTTCTTAAGTTCGGTTGGGCCGAAGATTATTAACCTCCTTCATGTTTCGGTCCTATATGAATATTTTGGCAAGAGGCTTATCGGCAGCCTCTTTTCCTTTGGGATGTGTTTCTTTCCATAACAACATCATGCTTATACACAGGGTGGAGCGCGAAAATTGATTTTTTAGCACTGCATGCTGTGGCGGCACTGTTGGTCGAAGAGAGTAGAGAGTGTGCGTTCTTATGGTGGCTGACGGAACATTTGTATATGGAGAGGTCATTTTGTGTTGAAGCGTATTTTTCAAATGCGCACTCGATCATTGCAGTGCAGCGTGCTTTTCGTTTACGATTCGCTGTTCCCCCACGCGGACGTGGTCCTGGACGGCAATCAATTGTAAATTGGGTAACTTCATTGAGAACAGCAGGGAATGTGTCATGTGTACAAAAGGGAACTGTGAGAAGGATTACAACACCACAAAACATAGAGACAGTTAGAGCAGCAGTACTGCAATCTCCGAAACGCTCCGCTTGGAAGCAATCACTTGTTCTTGGCATTTCTAGACTTTTTTTCAACCATCTCTTGAGGCAATGCAATTAGAGAATACATGGTTTTAACAGGATTGTGCCACTGCACACACAACGAGGGTTACCATGAATTGTTTGAGGAAAAGTTTCCTGGACGGCTTATTTCTCTGAGGGGTGATGGTAAATGGCCTGCACGCTTACCGGACTTAGACCCGTGCGATTTTTTTCTTTGGGGGGGGGGCGGTGTGTATCAACCGTCCTAACACCTTGGAAGACCTAAATAACAATATTGAGGCTAAAATTGGCAGAATACCAGACGACATGCTTGTTAGAGTTCATAAAAACATCAGAAAACGTATGCAGCAGTATGTGGATAGCGAAGGTCGACTTTTGTCAGATACAATATTTAAAACCATTTTATTTAAAAATTCCCTTACCGTCCAGTATAATTAGAATATAAAATAAATTTTTTCTAAGGTTCATAATTTTTTTATTTCATTCCCAAATAAGGAAAACTCCGCTCTACACCCTGTCTTACGGGTGATCAAGCTAGAGCTTTTTTCAATAGGGTTTTTTTTTGCAGATTACACGTGAGTTGTGTTAAACTTTATTTTATTTTTCTTTTCGGTATTTTTGCAATTTCATTATTAGCAGACTTGCACAACGTCTCCAAATTTTACAACTGTACTTATATTATGGAAACTACGCGTTCGGTGAAAAACGTTTTTCGTACGCTTAGACATTTTTGTAGTAGACATAATCGGCCAACCGAAGCACTATTGCCCTCGCCAACATTGAAGCCCAATTTTCACTATTGGATAATACTCGACCTAATAGACCACATTTGCACGAAGTATTGAAAACATAGCCGCCGTAGCTGAAAGTGTGCGTGAATACCCCTAGAAATCGATTTGGATCCGTTTCTCAATACCTTACAAATATCACCTGGGCGAACGTAACTTAATGTGCAAAAGTTTTTATTGCAGAAAGAGAAGCAAAAAGTCCTTGTGTGGAAGAAATGTTTACACCTTGACGGATTAAGCTTATTTTCAAAGACAACCGTTTCAGTTCATCGTCACATATTTCTGCAAAATTCCAGCCACATAGCTTCAATAGTGCGATCTGTAGGTTGCTTTTTACAGACAGGCAGACATAAAAGAGAACAGACCCGCATGGCTAGGTCATCTTTGAATTCACGGCGAATAAGAATAAACATGTACAGGGTGGAGCGCGAAAATTTGCTTATTTGGGAATGATATACAAAAATTATAAACCTTAGATTTTTTTTTTAAATAACATGGCTTTAAATAGTGTATCTGACAAATGTCGACTTTTGCTATACACATACTGCTGCATAAGTTTTCTGAAATTTTCAATCATGTCGACTGGTATTCAGCCAATTTCAGCCTCAATATTGTTAATTATGTCTTTCAAGGTGTTGGGACGCTTAATATGCACCTTCGACTTCAGGTAACCCCAAAGAAAAAAAAATGCATGGGGCAAAGTCTGGTTTACGTCACCCCTCAAAGATATAAGCCGCCCAGGAAACATTTGCCTCAAACAATTCATGGTTAATCTCGGTGTGTGTGCAGTAGCCATCCTGAGTGCGCATTTAAAAAATACAATACAACACAAAATGACCTCTCCTCACGTGTCGCACACTCTCTTCAACCAACAGCCTGTAGTGCAAAAAAGCAAATTACCGTACTCCACCCTGTACTTTAAGGGGTCTCCGACCAGTATTGCAAGGTATTTTAAACCGAATGACAAAATAAATAGACCATCTGTCCTATGATTCTATGCAATGATGGAGGGTATAAGAAAACAACTACGACGCTGGATATTAAAAGGCGGTTTGCCTCTATTTTAATGCTCTGTTTAACTGACCCCTCAAGTTCTTTGGCACTGCTAAAGCGTTTGCTCTATTTATTTCTGACATGGTCCAACATGAACAGATTTATTGCTGAAATATAATCTTTAATGTTCAACATGTATCGATTTTGATCATTGATGAAAGACTTGCTGTAGACTTAAAGAAAACTATCGTATATCAAAACAACGGAAGTGAACTAAAGAACTTGCAACATTTTTCTTTCTTTGTTAGTCTTGAAGCGCCGTCTTTAATATATGTCGATGTTGGCGAGCCAAGCCAAGCCACAGAAAGTCGATTAGTATCGTACAAGGAATAAAGGGTTCATCTGATTGCTCGCAAAAGGGACCATACATCCCCCTCTTGCCTGTTTAGTTTACACCTAAAAGAGTCTGGTTCATTTTGTTGCAGTAACTGAACGCAGAAACTCATACTCGCTACCCACCCTATTGTTCGACTATCATGTTTTAATTATAAACCAAAAACCTGTCTAGTACATGTCCTTGTTTAATTAAATGAAATATTGTATTGCTTTTCTTTTAGATTTTTCTATTTTTATTTATTTCTTTTTCGATCGAATCCTAACCCATATTCATTACCTCAAAATAAAATTTATTTTCTTAATATATTCCATTTCTTTTTGTTGACCAAAAAATTTAAAATTGAGCTCTGCAAAATATAGTATTGTTTTACAGCATACCACTGACTTTATCTCTCCTACAAACCCCCATATTCATAAGAACTTTCAATATTTTCAATGAACGTTTTTATAAAGTAAATATAAATTATACGTAAACCGTCCATAGGCTTTTATGAGTATGGCTCAAAGTCTGTCCAAGTAAAGAACACTATAATATCGTTACCTCTAATTTAAAAATACTTTTTGCTATATCGAGGGCTTATATTCAATAACCTCTATCTACAAAAACACAATTTTTCAGGAAAGCCAAAAAACTGTTTTATTCGCAAATTAGCAACAATTTTAATGAACTCATCTTCCACAATATTAACAAAATGTGTCTTACAAACACCCTAACTAAAAATTTTGTTGAAATTCGAGTTATTTTAGCTTCTTTGGTAGATAGAGGGTATTGACTCACAAATGAAATCATTGCGTAGGAAAATAATATGTAGATAGAGGGTATTGCCTTATTTTAAAATTAAGTTTGTTTTACGGTTTTTGTATGGGGATCCACAAAAAGGTGGGAGATAGGGGGTAGATATGTTCACAAGGATGGAAAAATGGCAGGACCTGTTCTAACATTTGCACCCTACACAGAAAAAAAACTTGTGTAATTATAATTTTGTAGTGAAAGCTATATTAAAGGATTATAATACATTTTCAGAATTTTTACTGCGCCTGGCTGAGATTATCATAGAAATAGTGATACTCCTCTGGAATTACCACCTTTAGATCCTGTAAATGTTTCCATTTGTTTTGCTGGATTGGGAGTCGACCGGTATGCAATAGCTTTGGTTCTATGTGACCTTCATATTGCTTGATTGTAATAGGTAGTTCAGTGTAATTATGATCAAAATTCACTTTAAACTGAATGCTACCACTTGGCGAATATAAGAGAGATCTTAGTTGGGATACTGTCGGATCATTTTTTGCTCGACCAGGTCTAATACTTGAAAATCGAATAAGGTTAGTATCCTTATAGTTTTTAAAAAAACTATAATCTAAATATAATGCATCAAATGGCTTTTTATTGATTTTATTGTTGATTTTGACTGTTTTTCGGGCATCTTTGGTTACTCTGACGTAGTCGTATGGCAAATATATGGTCTGATTTTCAACTTAGCCTCTATCTTTGCATGAGCACTGTCACACTCCATCTGTGTGTGTCCTTTCTCCAAGTATTTTTGTTCTATGATTTTGTTGTTTTCTATTGAAAAATTGGACAAAGCATTCGACAAATAGTGGTTACGGTTTTGGTAACCGCAACCATCTGAGTAAATTATTATTGTAAGAGTATCTGTTAGACAGTGTGTTGACAAATGGTGGATTATGCACGAAATAAACGTCGAAGCGGACAGGTCTCCATCAGTCTCGTTCCACCAGTAATTTGAACATTGATGCGTGGCGAGATTGTATACGGTAAAGTTGTGTACTTGTAGGCGTTGTTTATAATAAATGGCTGAGGCGTTAATGTCGGGGCAAAGATTTACTGCTTGTGCATCCATGGTAAACACGTGACATCGTCCTTCTTCAGCTGCAAGTTTGTCTTGTTGTTTTTCAAGTTGAGCCCGTTGTTTATACATGATATGTGCATCGTATTCTTCAATTTTTATTTGCTTGGCCTTAAACCCCACACAAATATCGCACTGATCTTTGCGAGGCATAAAGAGCGCTAAATTTTGTTGGGCAAAAACTGTACAAAATTTAAAAATTGAAACGGGCTTTACTGCCTTCTCTGAACATTTTTCAAGGTAATCTTTAAAAACATCTGCTTTGGTTTTAAAAGTGGTGGCTATGTATATTTTAGTGGTGTCCTTGCGACAATAATGGCTTCCCATCTTGTCTGAATTCTGCAGATATTTAGACAAGAAAATTTTACAACCCCCCTTCTGGGATCTTTTTTTTGGTGCAAGTGTCGCCGAAATTGGTTTATCGTTCGAATTAATCCATCCTTTAACCATGTCAATACGTAAAGATAGCGTTGATAAGAACATGGGTCGACATACCTGCAACGGAAATTCGTTGTGTGGTAGTTTTAACATAAAGCTGTTCTGTTTTCTACTGTTTTCTACCGTGCATCTTTTTTCATAATCTTTGTTACATACAGCTTTACAAACTCTTGCTTTGCTTCCCAAGTCTTGTTCCAAAATGTTTCAAAAATTTGTTTCCTTCTTCTCTCATCAAAGTTTTGGCAGTGTCTCACCTTACTTTTTCTACAAGTGCGCGATGAACATGTTGGGCCTATTTTTCTTTCTGCTTTTGGGAAGTTCTGTTTGAATCCTGCATCAACCGTTGAAAATCCTAAATATTGTTGTCCAAGCATTCGCTTACTACCATTCACACTCCGTTTTTTTGACGTTGAGTTATGGACTCTTTTAGATCTGTAGCGTATGGGCACATTTTCGATAACGTTTTCGTTTTCGGAATCTGGTTAAAATTTTGGAGTAAATTTGAGTAATTATTAGGCACATACTTTCATGTAGTTTCATATTACTTGCAGTTACGAACCTGTAATAAATACGCCCTCACTATCTTCGTCATTTGAAGATACGTAATCATATGCAATACGTTGTAAGGAGTTACAAGTAGCCATATTTTTAAACCTTCAACCATAACAATCAATCAATCAATGTAATCGATGTAAGTGTGTACATTACTTACCCACGCTCAAATTCTGGAATCATGCAATAACAATCTCAAAAGAAAGTATAAAATCAATTTCTCACTACGAAAAAACAATTGCTTTTAATCTTTTGGAATAAAATCTGACATATGTCAAAAATGACAGAAAGACAATAGGTCAGTTCGATTTTAATTCGAGAGGAAGTGGTAAATTTCAAATCAGTACTATTAATTTAACTAAAAAATAGCCTGAAATTAAATAAAACGAAACAATTATATGATGTAGATAGAGGGTTTTGCCTTTATAAAATTCATAAATAAGTATCTTTGTAGATAGACAAATGATAAAATACAGCATATATAGTACTAAAAATAGGTTTTTTCAATTGAAATTTTTACAGTAGATGCAGATGGGGTCAGTGATGAGTTTGGCATAAAAAAAAAATTTCGTCAAAATGTAGATAGAGGTTATTGAATATAAGCCCTCGATATGTTACATAGTCACCTTCTACACATAGAAAAAAGTATGGTTGGGATAACAATATGCGAAAATCATTAAACTATTGTTGGGTACATGGTTCAATTACAGCAATATTATGACCCTCCCAACAATAGTATGATTCTTACTCAACCATATTTTGATCCCCACAAGCATAGTATGTTTCACATACAACTGTAGTATGATCCTGACAACCACAGTATTATTCCAACACAACCATGTTATGATCCCTTCAATCATAATATGATCACACACAACTATGCTATGATCGCAAAAATATTTATTACGATAAGGTTAATTTTTTAACAATAAAGATGTTTTTAGTGAATAATTTAAAATACTTTTTATTTAAACAGTAAAACCCCATTTAAAATAACGTAAGCGATTTTATTAAACATATTTCAGTTCAATAAAGCCAAAGCAGTTTTTTAACAAATTTTAATATTCGTATTAAAAGTGCTGTTATTAAATTAGATTCGTAACAATAACATTGTTCTTAAAAGCATTTTTAATGAAGAAAAATAATAATAATACAGTATGATTGCCGTGATCATATTATTGTTAACATTGAACCCAAAAACCAATACATTTGTCGCACCAACCATATTTATAGTGTTGCTATAACCATATTTTCATTTTTAATTTTGGCAATTTGACTATTGTTGCGAAGAACATATTATTATTTCTGTGACCATATAACAATCATAGTTTTTCTCTGCGTGTAGTAACAGCGACATTATGATATTTTAAGTGCCAAATTCGTAACCCGTGTTCGGACAAGGCGATTTCTCTTACAATTAAAAGAAACAAAATATGTAATCTGCATACTATTTATTGCTATTTATTATTCAGGTCCTGACAATACTAGTATTCCCAGATGCAAACTGGAACTTCCATTGGAAACTTTGACAATTTTTAACATATCTTCACTCAGAACGTTTTGTCATTTGAGGGCGAATTGCTTTGTTTGCAGTCAAATCTCAGTCAAATATGGAATTATCCTGTGAACATTTTCGAGCGATGATTATTTAAGATTTTCGGCGTGGGTTATCGAGACAAGAGTGTTTAAATTAAATTGTTTCGACTTTTGGCGATTAAGCACCATCAAAAACCACTGTTAATCGCTGGTACCAAGAGTCCAGTCTCGGACGCCGTTCGCTTTAGGATGAATTTCGTGAAGGACGTCCAACTTCGGTCACTTTGCCAGAAAACATCGATACTGTGCGTGATGTGATTAAGCAAGACCGACATGTGATATACCGTGAGTTTGGGACATTAGTATGACAAGCAGATATTGCATGTTTATTTGGCAGTGCAAAAAACTGTTCTCGTTGGAACCCACATAATTTGACGAATGCTCGAAAAAAGGCTCGTATGGATTGGTGCAAAGAGATGTTAAAAAGGATAACTGCGGTAGCTCAAAGGCAGTGTATTACATTGTCACAGGTGACGAATCATGGATCTATGCATATGAACCCGAATCAAAACAGCAATCGACCGTCTTGAAAGACCTATTCAAGACGAGCCAAGTCAAAAAAGTTGTTCGTGAAAGAAATACATCGAAGCAATTGATTGCGGTTTTTTTCCGGTATAACCGGCCATGTTGCCACAGTGTTCTTTAGGGAAAGTAGGACGGTCAATTCTGAGTGGTATACAACTATCTGTCTCTCAACTAGCTCTCACACATCATCTGAATCCGATGAGCTATTTGACCATTCAAGATGTCGAGTTGATGGGCCATCCGCCGTACAGCCCTTCTTCTTATTTCCAAGCATAAAGAAAAAAAATGCAAGATCAACGTTTTTCATCGCCCGAAGAATCTGTTGAAGCGTTCAAAATTCATGTTTTGGAGGTGTCTCAATCGGAGTGGAAAATGAGCTTCGAAAAGTGGTTTGTGCGCATACACAAAGGAGAATTTTTTGAAAGACAATAAAATCATTTCCAATGATAAATTGTTGTGTTTTTATGGCCGGATCCGAAATATAAATAGCAACCAACGTTCCGAGACTTCGTTAACGTGTCTTGGAATGATTCTTCGAGATGGCTTACGTGAAAAGGACCTGAAATGTTATTAAAGTGTTCGCATAACTTTGAACCTTCACGTTTCTTCATAAAAACAGTCAAATGGTGACAAACGGTGGTCAATACTCGTACATTTGCCAAGACACGAAATAGTGATTTCTTTTTATATCCTCCACCGAAGGCATGTGTCTTTGTGTTTGTAATCCTTCGAAATATCGAATCTAATTAAGTGTCATATAACGATTTTGCCATGGTTATATGTGTGTCTGTTGCAAGCACGATAGCGGTCAAAGTATAAAAACTGGGACCCTGAAATTATGCACGATTGTGGCCTGTAGTCATAAGTAAAGTTTTGTATTTAAGGGTCTAAAGGGAACACGGAAAATCAAACTTGTTTGAGTACTTGCTTAATCGTGTTGGGTTTATGAAATTCGACCGAACTTAAACCGAATTTGACTACATTCTTTGAGTTTTTTGTTTTGTTTTGATCATTAGTTGTTACTTCTTGAAAGAGGAATTACTCCACAAGCAAACGACGTTGTTTTAGTTTTTGTCAAGTCTCGAATTCATAATTAAGGATTTTTTACTATCCGGCATTTCAGGTAGATTTCGATTATCCACTGATCTTCTAATTAATGTCCCGTTGAGGAGCAGTACACCCGTGAGGGCTGAGCTACAAGCTACTGGACGGGTAACAGGTTGTAGATAGTGCACAACCCCAAGTTGGGGTCAGCTGTGACTAAACTAAATCAGCAGCCTCGAACAAGCAGCGGTTGATGGATATGGAAGGTTATATAGAAAGCTCTGCAGGAACTGGAAATAAGTCCTATATCTCTGCTGGAAATAAAATAGTTTCGAACACATATATATCATCGTCGTAGCGAGTCGAGTCGAGCCGCGCTCTCAACTAAGCATCTAGCCTTCATTTGTCTCACCAGTCACTGGACCAACTGGACATACGAGGGCGACCGCAAAACTAACTGGCCTGGCACATTTTCTGTTTTACTAGCAACTTTTTTTTGTTTTTTAAAAGCAATCTTTTAAAAGTCATCTGTCAAAATTTCCGAAATATATAATGATTATTTTCTTTGTTACAGGTGATTGAAGTAAACAAGTTTTATAATTTTTGAAAAATAGAAAATAAAGAGTTTCGTGCGGTAATTAAACACTTTTATATGAAAGGTTATACGCCACAAATAATCAAAGATGAATTGGATTCTGTTCATGGTGATAATGCACCATCATACTCCACCGTGAAATCCTGGGTTCAACAATTTAAAATGGGTCGTTCAAGTACGGAAGATGAACAACGCTCTGGAAGACCGAAAACTGCTACTTCTATTGAAAACATTAGAAAAATATTTAATGAAGTGACTAAAGATATAGTATAGGAGTATTTTACATGATGAACTCCACATGAAAAAGCTATTCGCAAGATATGTGCCGCGTTTGTTGACTTTGCCACAAAATTGGTCCGTTGGACCAATTCCGAGGAGCTTTTAGCGATTTATTAGCGTAATCCAATAGAGTTTTTGCTGCGATTCATAACTGTTGATGAAACATGGATCCATCACTACATCTCAGAATGCAAAGAACAGTCAAAACAATGGATAGAAGCTGGTAAAAGTGGTCCCAAGAAGGCGAAAACTGTTAAGTCAGCAGAAAAAGTAATGGCCACAGTATTTTGGGATGCAAGGGGTATAATATTTATTGATTATCTTGAGAAAGGAAAAACTATAAATAGTGAATATTATTGTGCATTATTGGATCGGTTGAGTGAAGAAAATCAAGATAAAACGACCGCATTTAGAAAAAAAAGTTCTTTTTCATCAAAATAATGCTCTTTTACACATTGCATTTTTAACTCAACAAAAACTGGCCGAATTACGATTTGAAATTGAAATCCGCATCCACCATATAGTCCAGATTTAGCTTCTTCTGATTATTTATTGTTTTCAAATTTAAAAAAAATTATCGTGGCAAAAAATGTTCGTCCAATAGCGAGGTTATTGCTGAAACTGAGGCATTTTTTGAAGGTCTTGAAAAATCTTATTTTTCGGATGGAATAAAAAAACTTGAAAAACGTTTGATGAAGTGTATTAAGTTGGAAGGAGATTATGTTGAAAAATTTATAATAATAGTTCCAAAAAACGGTTCTTTTTATGTTAGGCCAGTTACTTTTGCGGTCGCCCTTAGGGGGCAATAGTGTCAGATTATGCAAAAGGGATAGTAACGAATGAGCATTTTAAAGTCAACGGTAGCGCCCATAAGCTTCCAAGAAGCCAACGCCCGTGCTAAGTCGAAGAAGAAGTGTCAGGATTCACTAAGCTCTCTTGTCCTTACAAGCATTGGAGAAATCCTGGCAAACCCAATAAACTCCACGTGTCTGGGAGTAGAGAAATTCATGTTTATACAGTATTTAAGAAACCTCTAGAGACCCCATGTTCCACAGGTAGCGGAAATAAAGAAGAAGAGCGTCAGTACGATATTTGCTTGAACTTCTCTCAAATTTGTAAGCTGTGGAAGGTGCATAATTTTGTAGATCGATACCTCTTATCAAAAGAAATTGCTTTTGGTATCGGTACTGATTTTTCTCGATTAATAGCGAGTTTTTTAAAAATCATTCTATACGAGTACATGTTGTTATAGACGGAATCTCTTGGTTTTAGAACGCAGGCGTACTGCGGGGCTTTGTATATTTCCCTTATTATTTTCTGATTTTTATCAGTGGCCTCCTGTGGCCTCTAAGCAGTTTCTCTCACTGACAACAGCACCATCTGACACTTATATTTTTTCGACCGTAGCTCGCCTCACCGATATAGAGCAGGTGAATCAAAACATGACTGATACACTAAACCACCTTAATGAATTCATTGGGCTAAAGGACAAAGAGCAAGTGTCTAATTTTGCGGATATTGTTTTAAGATTCAAAGACGACGTCCTTGGAGGTAGTCGAAAACTGAATCCCAGGAGTTATTCCGATTGGCATTTGGAAGTCCGTCAGACGGAGGGAAACTGGCTTCGGCTGAAAATCTGCTGCATCTTAGTGCTGTACATCGGCAGTTCCTTTCGGAGTATAAGGGATTGATTCTCAGGCCGTAAGATAGGGATTGGAAGGCTGTCAGGATCATTGTCTTCCTGAAGTCTCCCTATAGGGTGTGAAGTAGTCCTCACTCTTTTTAGGGTCCTCACTCAGGACGAAAGATGGGGGTTGAAAGGCTGTAATGGTTATTGTCTTCCTGAAGTCGTCCCATAAAGCTTGGAGTTGTCCTCACTCATTTTAGGGTATCATTCTGTACTAAGAAAATTATTGGAGAGGAAAGTGGTGGATTTAAACGATTTCGGAGCGTAAATGAATCCTTAATGTCTGTCAACAGTTGTGTGAATGATTTAGCATCCAATTGTTTGGCATGTTTGTTGATTTTAAGGTAGCCTTTGATTATATCAGCTGGACCAGTGTACTTGCTTGGTTAGGAGGGATAGTTTGTCGCTTGTCAGGAACAGGCGGACGTGTCTTAATGGGCTTGTGTTCACGTTTGTATCTATGATGCGGTTATCCACATGAAGGTCCTGTTGGAGGGAGGCCTATGTTTTTCCTTAAAGATTTCTTTCAGAGAATTTCGTATGGCTTTTTATTAGACTGATTTAACACGACAGTTTAATCATAAAACTAAAATGTCCGCTTCAAGCGGGAGTAGGAACAAAAGATAAAAAACGTTCGTTACCTGTGCAACTGACGGACCATCTGTCTGGTATTTGACAGTAAAGTTGACTGTTGGGTACCCAAAGATATTCTCTTGACAGATTATTTATTTATTGGCATGTCTACCAGTGTATCGCTCAGTCTCTACACTCAGAAAAAAAGTATGGTTGGGGTGACAATATTCGAAGAGGATCATACTATTGTTGGGTATATGGTTGTGACACAATAATATTATGATCCTCACAACAATAGTATGATTCACACAAAGCCATACTATGATCCCCACAAACATAGTATGATTCACACTCAACCATACTATGGTCTCCACAACCATACTATGATCCTCACAACAATAGTATGTTTCTCATACAACCATAGTATGATCCTCACAACCATATTATGATTCACACGCAACCATACTATGGTCCCCACAACCATAGAATGATTCAAACTCAACCATACTATGATCCCCAAAATTATTTATTAGGATTGGTTTTTGTTGTTATTCAAAAATAGAGATTTTTATTACGTTTGTTATTTTAAATTGCATTACTACTCATATTAGATCATAGCCAGTTTTGAGGCCACGTTTTTATTGAACATTTCATTCAAGAAACAAAAATATATATTCCAACGGTCAAAAATACTTTTAGTTGCCAGCAGGGGTAAATGCTAATTCACCATCCGTAGACACAAGGTAACGAATGTGATTAAACCCCATAATCGAAGGCTATATACTTAAGTGCAGGCAGATTTTAAATAAACGAGAACCAGTCGGTATTAGAGTATTTCACCAAAAAAAAAATAAACACAATAAAAATCCCTCGAACGACCTTCCGATTGTTATTGTTTTTTTTTAATGGACAGCAACCGTTCACTGTATGGTGTGCATGTGTTTTTTAGTGTATCACAAAAACATACGCACACACATTCATGTATGCTCTATTAAACCTGTTTTGTTATGTCCATAGTCGCAACCATACTGTATGATTGCCGTAAACAAATTATTGTTAACGTTAATTTTAAACATCAATACTGTTGTTGCACCAACCGTGTTTATATGGTTGCTATAGCCATATTTTCATTTATAAATTTGGCAACAACACTATTATTACATTTCAACAATAGCAATATTGTCGCAATCATACTATTGTCAAAATAAAATTCAAAAAACAATACTATGGTTGCGACGAACATGCTTTTATTGTAGAGAACATGTTATTGTTGCGGTGACCATAGTGCAACCATATTTTTTCTCTGCGTGTACTGCGGCCCCTTAGGTTTTGTTATGTGTGGTTCTTCTTCTACTAAAATTAATACGTTCCGGTGTTGCTTTAAAGATGTTAGTTTTGTCCGCTTTGTGGGTTTCTTGTTGACCTTACCCCTACACGCAGAAAAAAGATATGGTTACTACATGGTCACGGCAACAATAGAATGTTCTCTGCAAAAAAAGTATGGTCGTCGCAACCATAGTATTGTTTTTTGAGTTTCATTTTGACAATAGTATGATTGCGACAACATTAATATTGATGAAATGTAACAATAGTATTATTGCCAAATTTAAAAATGAAAACTTGGTTGTAGCAACAATATAAATATGGTTGGTAGGAAAAAAATATTGTTTTCATGAGTTTTACGTTAACAATAATATATTTAAAGTAATCATACCGGCAAAATGGTATTTTTTTTAATTTGACAATGGTATTTTTACGAATCTTACGCAATAATAGTACTTTTTACATGTAAATTAATTTTTTCCAAAAAAACTTCGGATTAGTATAACTGAAATATTTTTAATATATGATTTTTTTTACTGTTTAATAAATCACTCCAATCCTAAAAAATTTTGGGGATCATAGTATGGTTGTGTGTAAGTCATACTATGGTTGTGAGTATCATACTATGGTTGAGTGTGAATAATAATATGGTTGTGGGGACCATAGTATGGTTGTGTGTGAATAATTCTATTGTTTCGAGGACCATAATATTGTTGTGGGGATCATAGTATGGTTATGTGTGAACCATACTATTGTTGTGGTGATCATAATATTGTTGTGCCACAACCATACAACCAACAATAGTATGATGCTCTTCGAATATTGTTACCACAACCATAATTTTTTTCTGCGTGTAGCGACAGTTAGTCATGTTGTGAAAGACTTACTTTATGTCCTGTGCAAATCCTCACTTTATGATGACATATGGGACCTAGACGCCATGAGCGTTGTTCTTATGTTGGTCAGTGTGACGTCTGAAGCTAGGGTTAGACAGTTCGCCTACCAGGCCTTCACTAGACGTCGTGTTGTCCTTGATCAATCGTTCGACGTCTGCTGCTAAGAGGTTTGTAGAATAAAACTGGGAGAAACTTTATTTATGAAGCCAGACCGGGGGTAATCTGGTACAACGAGTGATGGTGAAAAATGGGAATTTTTCCAAACCTTACCCTTGTCTACATGACACGCAGAGAATTGGTACCGAGGGGTTTACCTTAAGAACCGCTAGCTGTCGCTTGGTAATGTAGAGCGATAATCATTTAAAACACACGGAAGATGGCATATTCATCGAGAATTTTGCGAGAGTTTGAGAGTGGACAAAGCCCAACTAGATTTTAATGCTTAAAAGACCCAATATTATATGCTTAGCCATAATCGAGCCATTGGCTTAACATCATCGGCGATATCGATGAGTGGAACCTACAAGTACAGAGTGTCAGTCGGAAAGGTATACTACTTTGTTTGTTTATAATTTTTGATTAATTGAAAGAGAATGGATCTTACTTATATATATTGATAAATTTTTCAATTATTGTCGGCAATTATGTATGGAATACAATATCAGATAAATGTCCTAACAAATGCGAACAAATTGAGCACATTTTTCATTACATTCTTATACATTTCACGCGGTAATTTTTTAATTTCATTACGAATATTTTGTTAGAATTGCTCAAGCGTTTCTGGTTTGTTTGCATAAATGTTGCTTTTCCGATATTCCCGCAAAAAGAAGTCAGGAGCAGTCAAATCAGGCGACCGTGGAGGCCAATCAACTTCACCATTTCTTAAAATAACTTGTAGTGAAAAGAGGTCTCGCAGTAATTCCATGTTAATCCTGGATGTATTCGTTTGCGATGTGGCACAGTCTTGTTGCTACCACATGTTAATCAAGCCCAAAGTATGCAGTTCTGGCGTTAAACAGTAGTCAATCATATCACGATATCGCTTCCCATTGACAGTTACGCCGTTTTCATTCTGATAGAAGTATGGTTCAATGATTCCTTCTGACCAAATTGCACACCAGACTGTCACTTTTAATGAATGCAAAGGTGACTGTTAAATAATCTGAGGGAACCGCCAAGAACCGACTATTCTGTTTATTCACATATCCATTCAAATGAAAATGTGCCTCGTCACTTATTATGATTTTTTCATGCAAATCGGGGTTGTCATGGGCGAGCTGTAACATCCTATTAGCATACTCGTATGTACGGCGGCGTAAATAGTCTTGTGGAAGAAGCACTTATGTCTACTAAATCCTTAATGGAAACAAATGCAAATCCTTGTGACCAAAGTTGTTCTTTGAAGACCAACCTCCTAAGCACGGCTACGAATTGAGGTTGATGATTGTTTGATTGTTTTGAACACTTTCTTGAGCAGCAGTTATGATTTCAGCCGATCTTGCAGTACGTTGTGGTCCATGCTTCGGCCTATCAGCTACAGATCCTCTTTTTTCGAAATCATACACAACATTTCAAACATTTCACGTAACTTTCTCATCGTCACAGTAATCATCAATTTTTGATAAGATGTTTTATCGATAAAAACAAGTTGGTTTATCGATTTTTTATCCATAATAAATTTACCAAGTCTGTACTTCACGACTGCCAAATATGAACTGTCAAGACTAATGTTTACCAAAATGGCGGCAAAATAAAGTAGTACACCTTCCCGGCGGACACCCTGTATATTGTTCTAGCTCGTGCACATGAATGCCAATGAAAGAGGGTGGTGAAGTCTTCGATAATTTAAAAGCTGTTTGTTTTATCTCAGCAAATGTGTAGTCTACATATTTTTTATATCGTATAATTAAGACTTTTTGCAGTCTTTCTTGATCAATGTGCGATTATACTTAGAATTGTTGATCTGGGAACAACGTTTTTTACTCACAACACTAACACTAACGAAAAGTCCATAGTTAGTAAGTTCCTTCTTGATATGAAAGCGAGTGCCTTACTTCTGTTCTCATAGACTTTCGTTCGAGATCTAGAGTTAGGTAGTAAGTGTTGAGAGGAGCATTCAAGTACTTGAGCTTTCTTAATCGGTAAAAACAACTTCGTTGCTAAACATCTACATCACCTACATTTGATCAAATGTGGAGTACAAATCCTACATGTAGACGGGTGTTTTAAGATCTTTCGCTTCAGCTTGTCGGGGTTTGCAGGAATAGCAAACTCTGTTGTTTTCTCAAGCATCAGCTGAATGTTAGTATCATATAACTACTAAAGGTTCTTCAATAGCAGATGGGTGATTTCAGGCAAAAGGTCAGAATGCTTGTCCGCTTATAAGTGCGCATCGTTCCTGATTGGCATTCTGGACGCACGATGCTTAACAAAGAATATTCCTTCTTAAGCAGCAATGTTTATATGTGACAGCGCATAGAGAAAGGGACCTATCAATTTTCACTTTTTTTTGATGTGGACAACATCTTAGCATCGAATGAGACCATCCCATGCCTCAAAAGTGTTCCCTCCCAGAGATATGCGCGTTTTATGAAAGTGATGATACACCAAAGATACACGTATTTAAATCTTTAAAATGGCTCTCCTGAACAAAACTGGTTTTTACCCTTAGGTCCCTTTCTATTTTGCGCATCACATATGTGAAGCAGAAGTGTTTTCTGTCTCGTACGTTAAGAACAGATTCAAGCCAAATGTCATTAAAGATTTTTTCCTTTCTATTTCCCTATTTTTCGAAGCTTTTCGTAGTCGATACAATGCACTGCATAAAATTTAGCTACCGTTGAGCTCTTATACTAGAACTACTGGAATTACAAGAATATCCAGAAATTTGGCTTGAACTTAAGAGTGCCAGTGATGACATTTAAGATATAACAGGCATCCCCAGAGATGCATTGCCCTTTTAGGAGCCACATTTAAGCTCCCGATCATAAAGTTACAAATTATATCCTGCACAAACCACTGATCTAAGAGAAATCAACCTTCTGTTCGTTAAGGACTACAGAGGTTTTCTTATCTCTAGAGCAAATATGATGATTTCATTTCAGTTGTTTTGGATTTGTTTTGTCTTCTCAACATATGAGCTTTTCGTTTGAACATGGAATTATTTTTATTTCTGTTCTCATCATTTCTTTTTAATACTACTTTTTTGGATTCATCATTTCCATTAAATGCCATGCCAGTGCTGTTATGTGCCAACAGAATATTGACGGAATCTTTTATTACATTCTCAGATGCGATACAGGCAAACGTCAAGAATTGCCATATTGATTTAATTTCCACTCGAAAGTTTCATTTTTAGCAATTTGTCTTTGGCGGCGGTGTTACTTTTACATGTTTTTTTTCTGATTCCGATTTTAAATTGTTTGTTTCAGTTTCTTGGCGTAAACTTTGTAAATCACTCAGAAATCGTTTGCCAAATTGGCACTGATTATGGGTAGATGCTAGTGGAAATATGTTGACGACCAAAAACAAAAAGGAAACTCAAAATATCTTATCTAGTTTTTTCGCCATTAGATAGAAGTTATTCTCTTTGTTTGGAGGCATTGTGTTTTTGTGTGAAATCTTTGCTAGATTGCTTTTTAATAGATTTCGGTTGATGTGTTTGTTCAAGGGCTAACTAAAGAGTTCTTGGCAAATGTATTGAAATAATAAAAAAAAAATGCTGCAGTATTTTGAAGTTCGCAAATTTCGTTGTTGGAAATTTCATCTAGGTTGCTATAAAACGGAATGCTTTGAAATTTCGGCCGCAATAATGCCTTTTCTAGGGGGTAAAATAAGTTCTCGGTTATTACTAGATTTATATATGCCTTTCCTTTCTCGATGGGGCGTTCACGAATGGCTAGACGTCGATCAATGCACTTTTTTTTGCTCGTTTTAACCATCGCATTTCGGTGGGCAAAGCTTTTTTTTAAATAATAGCAGTTTATTAGCTACACTCAGACTTTTTGTTGAGTCATATCAAAGATCACCCGCTTCTGAAATTCAATGAAGCAGTGGATGATTTTAACTCAGTTTATTAGACTATACGAACGATACGAACCACGACGCTCCATACAACTAGGGTGCCCTATAATGCGACAAGCGTTTACAAATTCTAGATGGGTCGTAGAATCCGCTTAGTTTGCAAGACCATGTATATATGAAATTCTTCCTGTAATTTTAGGTACAAACTAGTGTCTACGCGAATCTGCCCTGTAACCTGTGTCATGTTGACTTAGCTAGAAAAATATATTTTTTTATGAAACTTAATTTGTCAAGTTCAAAAAACACCTAAAAATCTTAAAATGTACCCGGTAAAACACCAAGAATTCATATTTACAAAACACAGGTTGAGAATTTAATGGCAATTGATGTAAATTGAATGAACATTCAGTCCTAAGGACATCAGCGCATAGAGAAAGGGACCTAAGGGTAAAAAAATCAATTATCATTTTTTTTCTCTTTTTGATGCGGACAACATCTGAGCATCGAATGAGACCGATCCCAAAGGAAATTTCCTCACCTCTCTAGCTGCGTACCTAGTTAAAGTTGTTAAAAAAAGTGAGTAATTCGCGTTTCAATTTCGGAATGGAAAACCTTACCCCAACAATTTAAGAACCTTTCCAAAATGGAGCTGCATTCTTAAACGGCTTTTAAAGAAAAGAAGTTATGTTGGTCCAAAGTTAATTTTTTGTTAAAATCGATATTTTAAAAAAGTCACTACAACCAAACTTTATTTAGTACAAACAAGATGTTGACGCTGTATAAAAGATAAGAATCTACACTTGATATTAAAAAAATGTATTGCAATAGCTTACAATATGTATGAGATACAATTCGAAAAATCTTTTAAGTTAAATATTATTTTTTTAAATTTTGAAAACCTGAAAAAAATAAAAATCGGTCATAAGGAAAATTTTTTTTTGGGCGTTTTATGAACAACTACTTGCCAAAATGTAAAAAAAACCCAAATCAAAAAAAAAATAATTTACTTTTCTTTAAAATCAAAAAACACGAAAAGTAGTCAACTTTAGGCTAAATTCTATAATATACCCAATAGCCCGATTTGAAATGTCAATAGGTCAGAATAATCCTTGACTCCTTGACTACTGTTGCCTTACTAGATCAATCCTTAGTAGGGACAGTAAAATAAAAAGTACTGAATGTTTTTGGACCAAATATTTTTTAATATATTTATTGATATATATATATATAACCAAAAAGAATCGTATATCGTAACCAAAAAGAATCTACTTATTCTAAATGTCCGCCTTTACCTTAACACGCCTTAAGTCGCACGGGTCAATCGGAAATAGCTGCACGAAACTCGTTCATTGGAAAATTGGACGTTCTGAATTGAATGAGGGCCTGAAACGTTTTAGCATTATGGACCGGCGCAGAATCCTGCTGGAAAGTCCATGGTGGTTTTGGAACAGGGAATTGTTAAGAGGCTTCACAACAGCTTCCAAAATGGTTTCTTGGTATACATTGGCCTATGTATTGACACTTTGTTCGCGGAAATGCAGGTAAGTGACCCCATCGTAAGAGACACCCCACAAAACCATGACTGAAGCTGGGTGATGACCCTTTTCCACCCTTGGGATCAGTTCAGATGCTTCCTTAGATAACCGCGCATACACTCTATCGTTCTGCTTGTTAAATTTTCCTGAACGGTAAAAAAAAATTTCATCGGTAAACAAAATTTTTCTGTACAAGTTATCAGCGTGCTTCACCAAAAGACGTTTGCATTTTTCAATCCAATTTTTTTTAAAGCTACAGTCTATAAATGTCCGGTACGTCGTTTGAAAGCCCCAAGTTCCAAGTCTTTTTTAATGATTCGACTCATGAACTTTTGCGTGATATTCATCTCACGGGCCATGATTTTCTGTTTTCGGAGCGGATTTCTGTGAATTCTTATTTAACGGTTTTGATGACATGCGGTGTTGGAACAGAGCGTGGGCGGTCCGACCGGTGGCGGTCTTTTACATCTCCAGTCTCCTCAAACAGTTTTATGCATCGGTAGATGAACATGCGGCTAATCCCTAGTGGCCGGAGCGTTTTGAAAATATCGTTTTTTTATTTCACACTTAAAAAGCGCTATTATAGCGATACGGTTCTCATTATCTGACCACTCCATGATGAAAATGAAAACAATTTTAAAATCCCGATACAGACTAACGCTATTAAGGTTAGATTTCAAAACCCATATGACATTAACGGGGTATATTCAGTTCTACTATTGAAATGGGTATGTTCAATGTTGTAACAGTATTTATGTCCCGAAGGAACTCGATCCTGGACCACTGTGTGCGGTGGTGCGTTTAATATTTAATCAGCTGGCTAGAAGGCTGAGCCGAGAAAATTTTTTGGAATGCTGAGCCGGTCACCAAGATAGTTTTTATATACTTTATACTTTTTACATACAGGGTGGCGCACCAATTGTGCTACAATAAGAAATTCAAACATTTCATTTTAAACAATGCATTTACATATTTTTTTTATTATTTAGAAAATTTAATTCAATTTTATATGACCAATTGTGTTTGAAAATGATTGACTGTAAATGACCTCCATGCTCATCCACGCATATAGGACAACTGATAAGAAAATTATTCATTGCGGCCTGAGTGGTTCGAGTTGGGATCTATCCAATCATTGTTTAAATGGACTGCTGCAATTCAGTCAAATTCCTTGGTTACATTTTGTACACCTCTTGCTTGACATAACTCCTAAAAAAGCCTGCACGCAGAGAAAAGATATGGTCACCGCAACAATAATTTGTTCTCTACAATAAAAGCATGTTCGCGCAACCATAGTATTGTTTTTTGAATTTCATTTTAACAACAGTATGATTGCGGCAATATTAATATTGTAGAAATATAACAACAGTATTATTGCCAAATTTTGAAATGAAAATATGGTTGTAGCAGACATATAAACATGATTGGTTCAACAAAAGTAATGTTGTTTAAAATTTACGTTAACAATAATATGATTATGACAATCATACCGTATAGGTAAGACTATGAACAAAGCTTAACAGGTTTTAAAGACTATGCATGTATGTACGAGTATGTGTGTATACCAAAAAAAACATACATTTGCACGATACAGTGCATGGTTGTTGTCCATTATAAAAAACAACAACAAACGGAAGGTAATGTGAGGGACTTTTATTGTGTTAACTTTGTTCGGTGGAATACTCTACTGGTTCTCGTTTATTTAAAATCGGCCTACCCTTAAGTATTATTACTTGGTGTCTACGGATGGTAAACACGCAGAAAAAAATTATGGTTGGGATGACAACATTATTATGATCCTTACAACAATAGTATGATTCACACATAACCATACTATGATCCCCACAACCATAATATGATTCACACTCAACCATACTATGATATCCACAACCATAATATGATCCTCACAACAATAGTATGATTCACACTCAACTATACTATTATCTCCATAACCATATTATGATCCTCACAACCACAGTATATTTCTCATAAATTATAGTATGATCCTCACAACCATAGTATGATTCACACGCAACCATAATATGATCCTCACAACTATAGTATGATTCACACTCAATCATACTATTATCCCTACAACCATAGTATGTTTCACTCAACCATACTATGATCCCCAAAATTTTTTATTAGGATTGGGTAATGTTGTTATTCAAAAATTGAGATTTTTATCAAGAAAGTTATTTTTAATCTCATTACACTTGCCAGATTTGAGGCCATGTTTTTATTGAACATTTCATTCAAGAAACAAAAATATATATTTCAACGGCAGCCGAAAATACTTTTAGTTGCCAGCAGGGGTTAATGCTACTTCACCATCCGTAGATCCCAAGTAACGAATGTGATTAAACCATAATCAATGGCTATATACTTAAGTGCAGGCAGATTTTAAATAAACGAGAACCAGTCGGTAGTCGAGTATTTCACCGAACGAAGTAATCACAATAAAAATCCCTCGAACTAACTTCCGATTGTTGTTGTTTTTTATAATGAACAACAAACATATACTGTATCGTGTGTATGTTTTTTTAGTATATCAAAAAAAACATACTCACACATTCATATATGCTCTATAAAACCTGTTTTGTTATGTTGAAAGTCGTAACCATACAGCATGATTGCCATAATCATATTATTGTTAACGTAGATTTTAAACAACATTTCTTTTGTTACCCCAACTATGTTTATATGGTTGCTACAACCATATTTTCATTTCTAAATTTGGCAATAATACTATTGTTACATTTCAACAATATTAATATTGCCGCAATCATACTGTTGTTAAAATGAAATTCAAAAAACAATACTATGGTTGCGCGAACATGCTTTTATTGTATAGAACATATTATTGTTCCGGTGACCATATAGTAACCATATCTTTTCTCTGCGTGAAGAATCATTCACCCCCTGTAGTCGCCAATGGTAACAACTAAAAATCTTTTCGACTGCCTTGTGAATTTATTATTGTTTCTGTAATAAAATGTTTAATACAAAAAATTTCTCCACTCAGGCTAATTAAAAAACAAATGCTTTATAAAGATCTCTTATGTTGATTAGCTACATAACCAAATCATAAAAAAATAAATGGGGGATCATAGTATGGTTGAATGAAACCATATTATGGTTGTAGGGATCATAACATGGTTGCGCGTGAATCATACTATGGTTGTGAGTATCATACTATGGTTGTATATAAAAGATGATATGGTTGTGAGGATAATAATATGGTTTTGGGGATATTAGTATGGTTAAGTGTGACTCATAAAATGGTTGTGGTGATAATAGCATGGTTGTTGTGTGAATCATTGTGGTGCCACAACCATATACCCAACAATAGTATGATCCTCTTCGAATATTGTCACCACCACAGAAAAAATATACTGCGTGTTGTTAATGTGATTTTTGGTTGAACTCAAATCGTGACGCACGCTACAGAAATTAAATTGCCATTTTTTATTGTAGAATATTAATTCTTTATTTACTTAAAAATCGGATATAAAATTGATTTAAAATTAAAGACGACTTACCAAAAAAAAATGCAAGCTTCTTACAACATAAAAACCTTATTTTTCATGACGCGCTACAGGTTTTTGACCTTACAGGTAATACATATTTTCAAAATTTCCAAAACAGTTAAACTCTTTTTTTTTCAAAATTCAAGAGAATTTTATGAATTAAAATTTGACTTTCGACCGGACCACATATATTAACACTAAAGTATTGATATGAACACTTTAAAAATGTTAATTTTTTTTCAATACATTAAGAGATCTGAGGTAGGGTAGAATTAAATAATAATTTTTTGCACTAATGATCATCGAAATACATTTTTATTTAAATATATATTACATTCAGCACCTGTCCTAATGTTTCTTTACAAAAAAAATAAAATTCGAATAATAAAAAAAAAAATTGGTTGGTGGACTGTTTCTGGGACTTGCCCATATGACACTTTTTCTTTGCTGTTCAGGTACTATTCTATGGTAAAGTCCTGTACTTTTTCACAAAAAAATTTTTGCACTAGTCATTGACTTTCAAGATATTTATATTTTTGCATATGTATTGATGTTCTTATATTTTAAAAAAATACAATTATCTTCGCTTATATGCTAAATTGAATTAAACGATATTTTGAAGTACAGTCAAATTAAAACCCTTCATTCCTTTTGTAAAACATCGAAATATTTATTTAGGGCCATACAAAGGATATATATTATTAATCATGAAATGAAATTCTAAGACAATCTAGCAATGTCCGTCTGTTTAAAGCACGATACAGTCCAAACAAACAGAACTAGAGTTCTAAAACTTTTCAGATATATTATTTTTAGTCGGCGCGGCGATCGTATGATATTGAAAATGGACCAAATTGGGCAAAAGGGAAAAGGTTTGCTTTGATCAAGTTCCAGTTTTTTATTCTAAGACAATTTTTGCTATGTAACTTGACTAATTAACTTTAAAATCAGCTATTTTTGGAATTGTTAGGTGAAGATTCTTTAACCTTCCCATTGAGCGTGATAAGATATGGTTACTATTTGGTCACCGGAACAATAATATGTTCTATACAATAAAAGCATGTTCGCGCAACCATAGTATTGTTTTTTGAATTTCATTTTAACAACAGTATGATTCCGGCAATATTAATATTGTTGAAATGTAACAATAGTATTATTGCCAAATTTAGAAATGAAAATATGGTTGTAGCAACCATATAAACATGGTTGGGGTAACAAAAGAAATGTTGTTTAAAATCTACGTTAACAATAATATGATTATGGCAATCATGCTGTATGGTTACGACTTTGAACATAACAAAACAGGTTTTATAGAGCATATATGAATGTGTGAGTATGCTTTTTTTTGATATACAAAAAAACACATACAAACGATACAGTGCATGGTTGTTGTCCATTATAAAAAACAACAGCAATCGGAAGGTAGTTCGATGAATTTTTATTGTGTTTACATTGTTCGTTGAAATATTATACTGCCGACTGATTCTCGTTTATTTAAAATCTGCCTGCACTTAAGTATATAGCCATTTATAGTGGTTTAATAACATTCGTTACTTGGGATCTACGGATGGTAAAGTAGCATTCACCTCTGCTGGCAACTAAAAGTATTTTCGGCTGCATTCCATATTCTCCTACAAAGGTCATTATCAAAATGTGTTTCCATATTTTTAAACAGTCAATTACGATATTTTGTAAATGTACCAAGTTCATGTAGTCATCCTTGTGCTAGGTTCCTGGATAACTCATTTAGTATAACATTCGCTTCAATTCCAAACAATGTCTATTAATTATTTTCTTTCGACCTTGATCTTTTGTGGTTTGCACACAGACCACAAAGGTCATTCAAATATTATATTTCTTTGAACTCGGCGTCTGAGTAAAACACGATTTGAGCTGAAGGCGACCGCTTTATAATGAAAAATAGATTCGGCGGCATGTCGCTCGACTCAGGTCTCTGTTACCTCTTTGTCATTTTCTAGTCACATAAAAAAGGACAGCCATAAATTTTATTCAAGTAGGGGTACTTCATGTTTTAACCAGTAAGAATTCAAATGACCCTGACTTTTTTGGGTCTGATTAATTCTTTTGAAAAATAAAAAACTTTAGTGTGTATAGTAAATGCCTAACAGGAAAGACTCTTGTATGGTTCGAGAAAATTTTAGTTTTGAAATGCAATTATCATATAAAATAAGTTAAAAACTAGTTCATAGTCCATAGCGAACTTTTGAGAGATGCCATAAGTAAAATACTATGGAGATCTTCTTCGTAGAATATTTTACATCCTATCCCTAAGTTTGGCGTGTCCTTTTCTAGAAAAGTGAAAAAATTACTCTTTAACAGGGTTGTGTCGGCGGTGCCACGCCCCTTGCAATTTTAGTTCAGAACGTAGCAATATTACCTTAGTACCCTCCGACCACCAGTCCGAAATTTTTCAAACCGCTTCCATTTCGATGACAGCATATTTTAATGAAAGGAGTCAAGGAATACGCTGGGGAAATTTGTCCAGTCGTGAATGAATCCCCCTATATAATCAAATTATCCCCAAGAGTATGTATATAAGTGTGATTTTTACCGAGTTTGACCTTGTATGGGAATATTTCTACCTCTGATCCATTCTCAATACCATCCATTTCAGTCCATCAGCAAAACCTAAAAAAGTGCGAACAGTAGTTTGCTTTCTACAGACCGACAGGCGGTCATGGCTAGATTAAAATTTTTACGACGCACAGTAGCGCCCGTAGAGCAAACGAGGTTGCAAAAATCAAAATTTTCATGAGCGCCGACGGGTTTATTCAAACCCATGTTATAGGAAACTTTTCAACGACCTCAAATCTGCCACTCTTAATAATATCACATTTTTAGTTTAGAAGATATAGCCGTTCAAAGTTGACCGACTTTCGGCTTTCAAAAAAACACACAATTTTGAGTGAATTTGTTGCGATTTCAGGTGTAATATCACGAAAAATAGGTAACGAATCGCCTTATTTTTTGTTTGTATTGATTAATGTATTTATTAAATGTATAATGATAAAAAAAAAATTAACTGTTTGCTTTGTGTTTCTCCTGGTAAATCACTATTTAAAAACTATCCGTTTTTTCACTATTTTTCAACTTTGACGGAAAATAAAAAAAAATCTATATTTTTCTATATTTGCCATATTTGCAAAACCTGTTCATTGATTATTTCTTTACATAATTCAAAAATTTTAGCTGCCCGTACGTGCCCGTTTGGCTTCTAGAGGTAAAAAAGGTTAAAAAGACATGGTTGCAGAAATTGTATGGCGTCCATCCCTTATATGTTTTGACTGACAGTAGTTTGATCTAATAGTTTGAAAAAAACTACTCATTGAAATTAGCAGGTACGTAACTCACTTAAACAATACTTTGGCGTACAAATGGTCAAGAACAATATTGACTTATGGTCCCTATTTTTATTTTTTATTTTTAGGCATGGTAGCATAAGCCTATATATTGCAAAATAAGATAATGCCTGGATTACTCTACGACTGAAAGTTGGCGCAACAATTACTGAAACCATTAAACAATTTAAGTACTGAAAACATGGCGTTGAACAATTTTAAATTATTTGAACTGTTTAGAAAGTCAACCACACCAATTTTTTTCACGGAAGCTGCTTTAGAAGAACTTGACAGCTTATACGGAAATATTGAGAGAAGCGAAATTATAAAAAATAAATTTTATCTGATATATGCAAATATTAAGGCAAAATGGGTGAAATCTAATCGAACCATTCAGAACTTCAACTCCAAATACGAGGACTGGCTTAATGAAGACACCATCCTGGATATATTGGCAGTAGATAAACCCACCACATCAACCAGAGGAGCAAAAGGAAGGCCAAAAAAAAGTATTGAGGAGTGTTCAATTTTCACAAGGAAGAGGAAACTTGCCGATGCCACCAATGACTTCACCACGAAGCAATTATCGGACGCGCTGTCTATTAAATTTACAAAGGATAGTGAAAGAGTTAGGTCGCAGATAACCAAATCTGTTGCTGATGCAAGCCCACTGCGACTAAAAAGGATTAAGGAAAGCATTCCCACGCCCACAAACGCACACATTAAAAAGTATGGATCCGAAGAAGCCTTGGCCTTGTTTATGGACTTAGAACTTTCCAAAGAGAAATATGAGAAACTACGGACATCTTTAACGCGACACGGCGCTGACGTTTTACCCGGATACAAGCATATTACGCAAGCCAAAATAAATTCACGACCACTGCATACGGAGTTTACGGAAGTCTCTGCGAAAGCCAATCTGCAGGATCTCATGGGCCATACAGCAAAACGGTTGTTGGAGAGTCTTCCTGAAAATGAGGTGAAAATTCTTCCTGAGAAGTTGACATTGATCAGCAAATGGGGCTGCGATGGATCATCCGGACAAAGCGTTTATAAACAAAGGATATCTTCCGATGACGCTACAATATCGGACGGAAATATGTTTAAGGCATCTGTTGTTCCTTTGCGGCTTAAATCTGATGTTTCCCTACACTGGAAAAATCCACGTCCGTCATCAGTGCATTATTGCCGACCAATAATGTTTCAGTTTGCAAGGGAATCGGCAGAACTCATAAGGACCACGGTGAAGGACATTGAAGAACAAATAAGCAAGATTAAGCCTACAAAGCTGCAAATTGGAGAAGGAAAATATATTGAATGCTATTACGAGTTCCATCTGACCATGGTTGACGGAAAAGTCGTAAACGAACTGACAGGAACAACCTCAACAATGTCATGCCCGATTTGCAAAAAGAGTCAGAAGAACTTTGGTAATTTAAACGATTCTACAAATGAGGAGAATTACGAATATGGAATGTCACCATTGCACGCAAGGATAAGGTGTTTGGAATTCTTGCTAAAACTGGCGTATACCCTACCACAAGAGGAGGAAAACTTCGATGAAAATACATCAATAAAGGATAAGGAAAAGATCAGAAAGAAGCAAATACAGGATGCTTTTTTTAAAACAAGTTGGACTAAAAGTAGACTGTCCCAAGCACGGATACGGTAACTCAAACGATGGAAACACTTCTAGGAGATTTTTTGAAATGATGAGGCAGTAACTACAATCACTGGAATTGACAATCAAATCGTGAAAAGATCGGGAACGATCTTAGATGTTTTAAACTGCAAAGAAAATGTCAATTCTACAAAATATGGAGAATATGCGTCGAAAACTGCATCTCTTTTAGCAGAAATGTATCCACAGAAGAAGTTGATCCCGACCGTCCATAAAATATTGGCGCATGGCAAAGATATAATTGAGTACCAGTCTTTGCCAATTGGAGAGCTTTCTGAAGAAGCACAGGAGTCTCTTAACAAATTTTATAAAAAATATAGATTGCAGAACACATTCAAAGCATCAAGGGTAAGGCAAAATGAGGACCTCTTCAACATGTTGGCAGCATCTTCCGATCCACTTATTTCTTCCCTGCGGCATGTGAAGTCAAGAATAGAGTTAGAAAATAATTATAGTTTAGAAATGGTTAGTCTTTTAGATATACCTTCTCTTACGAACTGTGATGAATATTTTACAGAAAATTGAAAAAATAAATTTAAAAAAAAATATTTTTTTTTAATTTGTTGGGTAATAATTTAAAACATAAAACCCTAAAGAAAAAAAATAAAAACAATCTAAAAATTTAAAAATAATTTTTTTTAGTTACCATAAAATTGATTTTTCTACTAATTTTAACCCATAATTCGGCCCCTACAGAGCGTAGCACCCTTTCCAAACGCTCATTTCATAGGCTGAACAGTTATCTATCATATGCTGTTTAAACTGTTCAATTATCTTAATCGGTTCAAAAGATATGATTTTTGCAACGAAAAAACTTAAATGGCGCCACTGTGCGACGATGCAGAATATATATACTTTTTGGGGTCTCCGACCAGTATTTTAAGTTGTACAAAGCGGTTTCTCTAACATATTCCGATGGATATACAGGGTGGCGCAAACCTACCCTTGTGATTTGATGGTTTAATAACTTTTTTATTTATTGGTTAATTATTATTATTTTGTTTTGTTCTATGGTATATTAATGGGGAATACTTTTGGCTTAAGTATGAAAAATTATATCCCTCAAGTGGTGGCCATTTTCGGCTGCACACATTCGTGCTCTTTCCGCGATAGTCCCAGTTGTACCGAACGTTTTCTTGTTGATGTTTCTGGACTGTCCTGCACACTATCTACAGCACGTGGGATATTTTCGTCCGTGTGGACCGTACGTGGTCTTCCGGTATATGGTCTTCCATGTTGTCGAATATTTCCAACCAAGGGGTTTATTGTTGGTAGTACGCACATTAAAAAAGCAAAGATAAGCACGTTGCGTCAAAGCAACTTACTCTTGATTTTTGAAAAAATCACTAAATGCTGATCGCTGTTCTCTTGTGTCTTGTTCTATTTTAAATTCCCCAAGTTTGATTCACAAAATTCTGAAATAAATATAAAAAATATAAATAAATTTAAAAAGTTATGAAACATTCAAAGCACAAAGTTAGTTTTGTGCCACCCTGTACATAAAAATATGTTAGGAACTTTCTGAAAGCAAATTTCGTAAAGTTAAAATCACCGCCCTTCTATATATTCCTCAAATTGAAGAGTAGGCCGCAAGTATAAAAACATTCGAACCGGTCCCATACATATGTGTCCCCCATTAGAAATCGTTTAATGACAAAATATTACTTTTGTACTCGATTAATATTAATGAAACTAATATCGACTTTTGTCCAGCTCATGCATAAAATTTGAAAAATTAAAACAGCTTCGTCACGAACTTAAATGTGCGAAGGTCAGTTTGTTTCCTTTCTAGTTCAAGGTCATGGGAAATGCTTCACCATTTGTTACAAATCATATTAGATATGAATTCACAGAACTCCCTCAAGTAATATCAGGCATTTATTTATTCAAATCTCTATGTGTATATATATTGGCATTTCCTCTCAATCGTAACATTGTTTCCGCTCCAAATGACACTTTATTGATACCCGTCACATATTTATGAAGTCAAGAATGGCATGTGATGGCAGCAACAACAATGCCAACACATTGATAAGGACACCAACGACATCGACATCATCGCATCGAACCAATTATAGTCATATTTGTGTTATCAGATAAACGAAATTTAAAGATGATTGGCAAGGATGTTGTGCAACAAACCGGAAATAGCAGTTTTGAAACCATTCAGTTTATCGTCGATGCCCTCCTGCCTCAACCATGACCCGTGCCCCACTTGCCACGCAATACTCTGCGTTATTACAAAGTCAATTTGTCGCAAGATAAGTGTGTACCAGGCGGCTGTGCACCGACCGACAGCAGTTGAATGAAATGAATCAATAGCGACTCTACCTACGTCGATTATATAGCCGGCGTACAGGTATACTACGTACGATTCAGGCGGATAGCTATACACTCGTACAGACACATTTAATGCAATGCTGAAGGTAACAAATGATGAAACAGTATGGCGAAAAAACAGCAAATAAAATCTTCCGTTTTTTTCTCTGCTGAATTTGGTGAAGCCACTTTTATATACGACAACATATGTTGCATACTCGCATCAGTTGAGACTCTCCCAACCCACATGCCCCTCCTGAGCCATTGGAAAAACAGCAACTACAAGAAATACTAAATGCCACTACCACCTGCTCATTTCAGATGATATATAGCAAACTTCCAGTCATAGCGTTGGAGTACAGGTGGGAGTAAGTTTGCTGCTTGACTAATTTTTTACTTAATAAATTGTCTGATCAGCTGGAATTTGATATGACAAAGTCCTTACTTTCAACAACAACGCATTAAGGAGCAAACTAGGAACTTTAAACATATTTTTTAAACTCACTGACCGTAATGACTCTAAACTTCAAATTCATTTTTTTAAGACGTTTTTTTCCGCAATCAGAGCAAAAATTTTTTGGGAATCTGTCCGAACAACAAATATTCGGTTGGATAAACATTTTTTTCTGTTGCAACCACCAACATTCCATGATATTGTTGGTTAAATGGTGGTATCTACAAAAATATTACGATGCTTACAAACAATAAGTCATTTATACCAACCGAATTCAGTTCAAATATTGGTTGCTAAAACTGGTGGTTATGACAAGCAACCAATTCTGAATTACATGTTGCTTAGGTACCAATAATTGTTAGTGAGAACAGATAAATTCTTTGTAGTAACCAAACCCCGTTTAGTTCGCTGTAGTAACATATTACACTATGCAACAAAATTTCGGACTTTCTCGGGAGTAAGCGATTTCTTCTGGAAATGAAAGACTTAGTTGAATTTGTTAAATACCCAATACAATGGACGGCCATTGTACGAGTAGTTTCGAGTTTGTTTTTATGGACCAAGCAAAGTTTTAGTTTAGAACGCTATACTTCTACCATATGAAATGGGTTAAAAAGAAGTAAATATTCTTTCGTTTTACCGAATTGTCGTGATGATCTGTTTTAAGTGAAATCGTATCGAGTTTTTCGTAGAGCATTTAACCATCCTATCCCTAAGATTGGAGTCGAGAAGTCGGAGACTCCTGATGTTTTGGGCAAAAAAATCGATGTAGTGTTCGCTAAAACAAATACACTTTTAAAATGTCGACAGAGACATTCAAGTGCTTGGGCTATTTGCTTGGACCACTTCACATACAATTGACTAAAAATGGAGTAAAACACAAGGTCTTCTTTGGAGTTTTTCCGATTACAAGGAAGGGCGCTGAGGTTGTTGGAGACACCAGGGTAGCCATCTATGTTGTTACACTAGGCAGAATGTTAGTTGCTTAACATGTACTTTACTGGATGTGCTCTTCTGAGACGGGTGATGTCATCCCGAAGGTCAGAGTGTTGGCCCGTAACATTCGCTTATCTACTTTAGAATTTTTTAATCTATTTGTTATTGATTAGCCTACTGATCGTCAGCCGCTTTACACAGAGAATCCGTTTCGTATTGTTTTTTGAATATCATTTTGACAATAGTATCATTGCGGTAATATTGATAATGTTGAAATGTAACAATAGTATTATTGCCAAACTTAGAAATGAAAGTATGGTTGCAGCAGCCACATAAATATGGTTGGTGAGACAAAAGTATTGTTGTTTGAGAAATTAAGTATGTTAACAACAATATGATTTCGGCAATCATACTGTATGGTTGAGACTATAAACTATGCTTAACAGTTTTCAAAGACCAACGTGCATACTATGTATGTATGTGTGTGTTATAACAAATAAAAACGTACACCCACACGCGCGAATGCATGGTAGTTGTCTATTTGAATATTTCATTTCTCTAAATGTTCTATAGAAACATCTTAATCTGTCTATGAACTATTTGTAATGCAATTTTGAATCATACTATGGCTGTGAGGATCATACTATGGTTGTGAGGATCGTTATATAGTTTTGGGGATCAAAGAACGGTTGAGTCTGAATCACAGTAATTTTAAGGTATGAATTCCTATGACGAAAACCCAATTGTGCCATAACTCAGCTACTTTACAAAATCATATTTTATGGATTTAAAGCAGCGGTCGGCACACCCATACAACGACAAATGTGTGATTGTATTAGTGAGCTGCAGATTTTCTCTCTCAATGTACTGAAAGAAATGTTCATGTCATTTTCTCAGAAGTATTTATGTGTGTAAAAATAATCAAAAATAAAAAATGATCAGGGAATTATTTTTCATTGAAGGAAACCAAAAATATTCATACATAATATGTATAATATTATATGAAATTAGTTTTAAGAGATACATATATATGTTTGTTTTAATAAACCAAATAAAAAAAAAACTCGTTTTATATATTTTTTTAACATATTTACACAAAAGAAAAACAAAAGCAATAGACACAATTTTCAGTGGCGAACTATTTGAAAAATAAGTAGTGATCTATATAATAGAAAAAGTTGATATTCATTTGTATATAGAGGTTCACATGAAAAGGAAGACAACGTTTCGATTAATAAAGCGTTTTTATTAAAAAAGAAAAACCTACAATTAAAAAAAATATTTTCAAATGTGTGCTGAATTTATAACAGCATCAATATCAATTGGATATGGACAACATTTTATGCGAAGAAGATTTTCGAGGTGTTCATCTGTAAGACGATTTCTTACATTACTTTTAATTAGTTTTAAAAAAGAAAATGCAGATTCACAACTATATGTCGATCCAAACATTGAGTATAATTTATAAATTGCAATTTTTGTTTTTGGGTATTTGTGTTCGTCAATGTTTTTCCAGAACTCAATGCCAATACCAAGTGGTAAACTTAAATCTGTTCGCATTTTTATAAGCTCATCTCTTATATCAGATTTTTGGTTATCAATATTGCAAAACAACGGATTATCATGCAATTCAAAAAGGTTTTCAATTTTTAAAAAGTCGGAAAAGCGGCTGTGATAATTTGTTAAAATACCTTCGAGCAAATGAACATAATCAAAAAGCTTGTCATTATCTGAAGTTTCATTAAAAATTTCAGAAGTTCTTATTAAACTTGTTAAATTTTTATGTTTTAAGTTTGTTATCAATAGCTCAATTTTCATAACAAATTGCTTAACTGCAAAAACCAGTTCAAAAATGGTTTTATTTTTACCTTGTAAATGGAGGTTTAATTTATTAACAAATTCGGTAACATCTGTTAAAAAGGCGAAATTCATCATAAAACCATGATCTTTTAAAAATAACAGAAGTTCATTTGTTTCTTCTGATGGATTTTTTTCAAAAAACAAAATTATCTCTTCACGTAGACTGAATAGTCTTTGAAGGCATCGTCCCTTGCTGAGCCACCTGACTTCAGTGTACATTAGTAAATCTCCATACTCAGCATGTACTTCCTCGAGGAAACTTTTAAATTTTCGGTGGCTCAGAGCGTTATGGCCACCCCGAATTTTGTTAACTATTTTCACTGCAATTTCCATAGTTTTCACCAAATTAAGACTTTTTGTGAATAAGGCCTGTTGATGAATAATGCAGTGGAAGGTATAAACTTCAAAATTATTTTGTATTAAAAATCCCACAAAACCCCCTTTTTTCCCGACCATTACTTTGGCACCATCAGTACATACAGAGCACAACTTGCTCTTATCGGAAAAAGAAAAAACCTCTTCATTCACTGCATCAAAAATATTTTTCCCTTGAACATTGCCATGAAATGCAATCATTGTTAGCATTTCTTCATGGGTTTCGAAGTTCCTGTCAACGGTTTTTACGCAAATAAGCAACTGTGCAATATCATTAATATCGGTGCATTCATCTAAACAAATTGAAAAATATTTACAATTTAGAATTCGTTTTTTAATATTTTCATGGATAAATGCACTAATATTTTCAGTTCGCCGGGAAATCGTGCGAGGGGACAGGGGAATATCATTAATTAATTCAAGCATTTCTCTGCCCTTTTCGCCAAAACATCCCAAAACATCATTGCTTAATTCCTTGTAAAATTGGCCATCCTGGAATGGGCGGCAATGTTTTGCAAGTGAAGCGGCTATGACAAATGATGCTTTTGTTATTAAAAAACATCCGTCTTCCTTATTGGATTCTTCTGAATCAGCGACCATTTTTTCATAAAATGGTTTAATTAAGTCTAAAATTAGAGTTTTTCTTGCATCATTAGTTATATTGTCATATTCACTATGACATAATAAATAATGTCTCTCCAAATAATATCTACTTGATCGTGACAACGTACGTTGACATACCAAGCATTCAGGTTTGCCAAAAAAATTTTCTGCAAACAAGAACTTATATTCGCATTCTTCATATGACATTTCGTTCACTGTATCGCTAGAAACATGCGTCGGTACCACCTCTTCGAACGAACGCTCAAGCGAGACTGAATGAATTTGTTTGTTTACGTTCTATATGTGAGCGCATGTAGGTGTGAGAGAGCCGCCCATGGGCGCTCTTTGCCGACCGCTGATTTAAAGACGTCTTTTATAGACCGATTTTAACTTATTTCGTGCACGAACGTCTTAGTCAATAGACCTCAATTTGATTAGGAAACTGATTTCTGACTGAGATATTTGTTAATGCGCTAATACGGTTTGTGTTAAAAATAGATCAAATCGGTCAATAGACAAAATTTGGTCACAGAGCAACTGAGTGAACCTTTGGAAAAAAACACCATCTGTATTTGTATTGTAATACAGGGTGCCTGGTGAATATTGCCGCATTAAGAAGCTCAAAAAACTTTTTTTCAGTGTATGGAAATTTTTTTTTTATTCATGTTTAAGCACATTTATTTTAATTTAATAAAGCTTAATTAAATATAAAAATAGAAGAATTAAAATGCTCATTGATGAGTATGTGGCATCTTACGAAAAAGTTGTTCATTACTGCTTGAAGAATTGAGACAGGAATTGCCGCAATTGATTCTCGAATGGAATGCATTCGAATTTGCTGGTTTTGCTTTGTAGAAGTTTTTTTGTTTGCAATAACCCAAAAAGAAAAAGTCAGGTGGAGTAAGGTCAGGCGACCTGAGGACCAACGGAATGTGAAGTTTCAGGAAATCAGCTTATTGGGAAATATTCGTCGCAGTTCTGTCATAATAGGCCGAGCTATATGTAACAGCGGATAGAGGGACCTAAGGGTAAAAAAAAAATTTTCACTTTTTTTTGTTTGATGTGGACAACATCTGAGCGTCGAATGAGACCGATCCCGTGCCCCAAAAGTGTTCCCTCCCAGAGATATGCCCGTTTTATGAAAGTGATGGTACACCAAAGATACACGTATTTAAATCTTTAATTTTTACCCTTAGATCCCTTTATATATTGCGCGTCACATATGAGGAATTGCACCATTTTGCTGAAACTATTCATGATTGAAAGAAATTTTCATTCGGCGTAATTCTGGATAAAACAACTCTCTCATCATGCTCATGTAATGGTCTCAGGTAACCGTAACGGTGTGACTGTTTTCTTTGAAGAAGTAGGGCCAGACACTGCAGCTTGATGAAATTGCAGAACGCACTACAAAACGATGTGGATGCAATTCCGTCTCATGGAGTATATGTGTTTTGAAAGCTCTCCATATTCGACAATTTTGTTTGTTTATGTTGCCGAAGTAGGCCCGTCAGACACGAAAAGACAGATCAACATGTTTCCGTCCTCTTCCACCATTTGAAGCAACTTCTGGCAAAATTCCAAGCAAATCGGGAAGTCTGCTGCGTTCAGTTTGATGGCCATTTTAATTTTATATGGGAATAAGTCAAAAATTTTGTGCATAATTGACTGCAATGACTGTCTGCTTATACCCAATTGAGCAGATAAGCTTCTTGTTGAAACTCTTGGATTGTTTTGTATGTCAGCAGCTAAGTACAGAAGTTATTGTTTCCTTCTTCGAACTAAAGGGTTTCGATAGTTAGGTCTTCTGTTGACTGTACCATGCTCGGCAAAATTGTTAACAAGTGCCATTATGGTTTATCTGCTCGGAGGATTGCCGCCAAACGTGAGCCTATACTCTCTTTGTACCGAAACTACGGACTCCAGTGTGTGATAGCGGCGGACAATCCCAATTCGTGTGTCAGTGTCCCAGTATCCATTTTTTGTCAAATATAAAAATCAAAACAAAAAAAATTAAACTGGTTCATTAAATAGAAAAAAAGTAATTATTTTGTTTTGGTATCGGTTTCATCAGCCACCCTGTATTAAGATCATATCTTTTGAACCATTAAAGATGGTTTATTGTTGCAGCCATTTACCTAACAATAGTATAATGCTCTTCGAATATTGTCACTTCAACCACACTTTGTTTCTGATTGTGTCTACTTGGACATCTCAAGCCGACCATTCGTCACTTGACCGCATCGATGATGTTATCATACACCCCTCGACTAATTGATTAAATAGCGTAGATCTCAATGACTCAAGAGAAGTTTCTTGTTTGTTCCCTTATGAAATGTTGAGAAAACTATTTATACATGGCTATGTCAAGTCCTTAGTCCTTAGCTTTTTTTTGTAAATGCTAGTGGGCAACATTTAAAATGATATTGGCGGAATAACGTTGTATATATTCAACCGAGTCAAACATTTTTAACTAAAGCTTAAAGCAGTGCCGTTTTTCTCTGATATTCTCGATGTACATAATTTCAAAATAAAGCCAGAATCAAAATAATATCTTCTTCTTGAAAATGAAAAGGTTTGCTCTGCAGTATTCGTAGACATTTCCCAAGCTTTTGATGGATTCTGACTCAAAGGAATTATTCAAAAAGATACAACTTTACTCCCGACAAATTATTGTAAGATCCTTAGCTCATATATCAAGGATAGATTCTACCGAGTCCGATACAAAAATGAATTTTCTGAATTATACCCTACAGCATCAGGAGCTCTCCAGGAAATAATTCTAGAACCGATGCTGTATTTTATATACACATACGATATGCCTCTGAATAAAACTGGTTTTATCGGTACATTTGCTGATGATAAAGTCCTAATGTCGGCTGGTCGCTATACCACTTAATATAGAAATAATTTGCAAATTGCCATAAATGGAGTACTATGGACTGGGGTCTAAAACTAAATACTGGCAAATCGATACATGTTAACTTTGGGAATATAGCAACAAACTACACTCCTTTATACATTAACAATAACCAAATACCAACCGCGACTGCAGCTTAATACCTTGGAATAGTATTAGATTCAAAGCTAAACTGGAATTAACACATAGATACAAAGCGCGAAGAACTAGACATTAAATACCGAAATTTAAATTGGAAGAAACTACAGTACTATCTATAGATAACAAACTGATGATTTACCACCAAGTTCTAAAACCAGTATGGCTACATGGCATTTAGCTTGAAACATAGTGAATGCTCCTTGGTACATCAGAGTTAATGATCTCCACCGAGACCAAAATATAAGCACCATTAACCAAGAAATATCAGGTAACGCGCGATATCTTTGCGTACGACTTCATCAGCATACAAACAAAGAAACCAAAAAACTATTTCGAACATTTTCGCAGTACTCCGTTCCCATACTAGCTTTGGACAAAAATAGAAGGAGTTTTCAGAATACAATGAAACTTCATTTATGAGTGGATTGTGAAACGCTGACTTCAAAAATGTTATCGGTATTTGTTATTTTATGTAATGCGAGAGCTGCTATATATATTTCTGGCCTAGTATTGAAAATGCGAATATTTTTCATCAACAATTATTTTATTGTTTTTCAAAGTATGATTTAAACACTTTTGCATGGGCTCAAACTAATTGTCGAAGCACTTTTTCCACACCGATTAAGACACCTCCAAAACATGGTTTTTGAACGCTTCAACAGCATCTTCTGGTGACGAAAATCGTAAATCGACCACGCATTTTTTTTCTTGATGTGCGGGATTAAAAAGAAGTCATTGGGTGCCAAGTCAGGGCTCTACGATGGATGACCCATCAATTCGACGTTCTGGCTGGTCAAAAAGGCGCTGGTTTTTCGAATTTCTCCGAGACTTCAGGCAAACAAATTGTGGTGAACCACTCAGAATTGACCGGCCTACGTTGCTCAAGCGGAACTGTCGCCACATGACCAGTTTTGCCGAAGAAACAGGCGACCATTTGCTTCGAAGTGCTTCTGCCACGAACAACTTTCGTTGGATTTGGCTAGTCTTCGAAGACTCACACGGTCGATTGCTGTTTTGTTTCGGGCTTATACGCATAGATCCATGATCTGTCACCTGTGACGATCTTATAAACGTCTTTTAAAGCACCGCGATCGTATTTGTTCAAAATTTCTTTGCACCAATCGACGCGAGCCTTTTTTTGAGCGATTGTCAAATTGTGCGGGGTCCAACGAGAACAAACCTTTTTTACGGCCAGAAGTTCATGCAATATCGAATGTATGGTGGTGGAAGAAACGCCCAAGGATGCCTCTACCTCACGATATGTCACATGACGATCTGCCTTTATCAGTTCACGAACGGCAACAATGTTCTCTGGCACAACGGCCGTTTTTGGACGATCTTCACGACCTTCGTCTTTGAGGGAGCGTAGGCCACGACTGAATTCATTTAACCAATTTTTCACAGTGATATAGTATGGTACTTCATCGCCATACAAAGATATAAGTTCATCGATGCACTCTTGTCGCGATAATCCATGTCGAAAGTTGTGAAAAATGATCGCACGATAATGTTCACGAGTTATTTCCATTTTTTTGCCAAATTGATTTTTCAAGTCACTGTAAACAACCCAAATTATGGTCGTACATTAAAACGTTCTGAGTACGTTTATGCTAAAAAATGTCAAACTTTCCAATGGAAATGTCAGATGACCCAAGGCGACACTAAGTCAGATATAGATGTACCAACCCTCGTATGTCCGTTGCTCTTAGGTAAAACAAATATACACACAGAAAAAATATATGGTTACTATATGGTCACGGCTACAATATATATGTTCTCTGCATGAAAGTGTGGTCATCGCAAGCATAGTATTGTTTTTTTTGAATTTAATTTTGGCAATAGTATGATTGCGGCAAGATTAATACTATTGAAATGTAACAAAAGGATTGTTGCCAAAATAAAAATATGGTTGTAGCAACAATATTAATATGGTAGGTGTGACAAAAGTATTGTGTTTTGGGTTTTATGATAACAATAATATGATTACGGCAATCATACCGGTAAAATCGCATTTTTTTTATAAAATTTGACAATGTTATTGTTTCGACTCTGACGCAATAAAAGTTCATTTCATATGTAAATTAGGTTTTTGCAAAACAAACAAACTACTTTGGGTTAGTACGTATAACTGAAATACAAAAATTTTTAATAAATGATTTTTTTCTACTGGTACATAAATCACTTCTATTATTAAAAGTTCAATGTGATTTTTTACATAATTTACAAAATAAAAATCTCTATTGTAGAATAACAACTTCTTCTTACAAAAAATTACGGTGATCATAGTATGGTTGTGTGTAAGGCATACTATGGTTGTGAGAACCATACTATGGTTGTGCTAATCATTCTATGGTTGTATGTTAAACATACTTTGGTTATGAGGATCATAATATGACTGTGCGGATCATAGTATGGTTGAGTGTGAATAATAATATGGTTATGGGGATCATAGTATGGTTGTGCGTGGATAATAAAGCATTGCACGGGTATACTCGTTTTAGCATCTTCAGTACTGCACACCGAGAACGGGTGCAGTTATTCGAGTATTTTTTTCTGACCAAGACGAGAACTTCACTGAAGCCGATCAGACGAGTTCGGGTACTGTCGTGTACCGTTCTCTCTCGCCTACAGTACTCTGAAGTACTCGATGAGAGCAAATACTGTCGAGTACTTCAGTTGATGAAGTAGATGCAGTAAAAAATTGTAAAAGTTTTCGAGAACACCAGAAAGTTCTCGGTGTACTCGGTGTAAAGTGTACGTACTCGGTGTAACTGTAAATAAATAAAGAAGCCTTTCAGTATTAAAGTGAGTGCGTTGTAAACAACATAAATATTTAAATAATCGGAAATTTTGATTAAAATGCAAGTTGATGAGGTAAGTAAAGAAGTACATGATTTGGGAAACATTTACTTTCATTATTAGAAATTAAATAAAATTGTTCGTTAGAAATAGGTGCTCAACAAAATACGTCTAATTCAAAAACTCCTTACTATTTACAATTCCCTTTTCAATTTGTATAAACATTTTACATACATATTTACATATGTAGTGCGAAAAACGTTCATCATATACGTTCTGAAATATTTTTAAGGAATCAATGCAGTCCAGCACTTCTTCGATAGAAGAATTGGACAACACATCTATCACAGCGAAAGTTTTAACTGGCGAATATAAAATAAGCACCAAAAGAGGAAGGAGCAAGGTGTGGGATGTTTTTGGTGTAATTATCAATGAGAATGGCAATGAAGTTCATAACTGGGTGGCTTGCAGGACATGTACAAAGGTTTTCAAATACAGTAACCATTCAACTTCAAACCTTGTAAAACATAAGTGCTATACTTTAATGCGTGGAGATACTGAAAATGTATCAAGGACCGAAGTTGACGTCGCAACCAAGAAAGACGTTACACGTGCGATGACAATGTGGCTGATATGTAACTGCAGACCATATAACACAGTTAAGGATGAGGGATTGCAGGAGGTACTGAGACGTTTTGTGGTGATTGGCGCCAAATTCGGCATCGGTGTCAATTTCGAAGCAGCAGTCCCTCATCCATCTACAATTTCTCGTAACGTTGAAAAACTTTACGAAAAATGTTTCGAGAAGGTCAAGACGGAAATTTTTTCAGTGAAAGATATCGGCTTTAGTTTAACCACAGACCTTTGGACGGACAACTTTTTAAAAAAAAGCTACCTTGCTGTAACGATGCATTATGTTCAAAATGGTTGCTTAAAAATCCGACTGTTAGGCCTAAAATCAATGGAAAATGAAAGATGCACTGGTAAGAACTTTTACATTCCATCAAAAAAAATCTAATCCATTTTGTTTTACCCTTAGGTGAAAACATAAATGCGAAGGTTAGAAAGCTGCTGGATGAATTTGATTGTAACTTTAGTTTTAAATCGACCATAGTTACGGACAGGGGCTCAAATATGAAACGTGCATTCCAATCCACTCAACATATTTTCTGTATCAATCATCTATTAAATAATGTAATGCATACTGGAATACAGGAATGCAGTGAAATTGCAGATACCTGTTCTTGGAGCATTAAGTTAGTGAAATACTTTAAAAAGTCAGGATTGAATGCAACTTTGCCCACATCTTTAAAAAGTTATTGTTCCACTCGTTGGAATACAATGTATTATTTGCTGTATTCGATTCAAAAAAACTGGCCAGAAATAGTTCAAGTTCTTCAGTCAAAAAATCAATTAAATAGGATACACTGCATAAATATAAATAACTTAAAAGATATTTTAAAATTCCTAGAACCTTTTGTAGAAGCTTCAAAAATGTTAGAAGGCGAACAGTATGCAACATTACATTTGGTTATAATATACATCCATCAATTGAAAAAAGTATGCGCAAGCATTAGTTCCGATTCTGATTTAATAAAGGAGCTAAAAGAAAAATTTCTCTATTACATAGACTCAATAATTGTACCACATATCAATATTTTCCACAAAATTGCAATATTTCTCTTCCCTCCAACAAATAAGCTTCTACAGTTTTCCGAGGAGGAAAAGAAGGACATAGAGGATGAGTGTCAAAGACTTATGTTGTGTTTTCACAATGAAATATTAGTTTCACCAGAGGAACTTGCAATTTCTCCGTCTACCTCCAAACAAAAAGAATTGTTTTCAGATTTTGTGGAACAAGATAATTTAAGTAATCCTATTGAAAACATAATGCAAGAGCTCCAACTATACAAAAGCACAAAAATTATCATCACCGAAAACTTCAATATTTTTAATTGGTGGCAATTACAAAAAAACAACATGCCATTATTGTTCAAATTGAGTTGCTTAGTTTTAGCAACACCAGCTAGTAGTGCTTCTTCGGAAAGAGTTTTTTCTAGAGCCCGAAATATGTTATCCGAGAAAAGATCATCTCTTGGGGAAAATGTTATGGCTGTAAACCAAATGATGTTTATCCATTTCAATTTTAAAAAAGAGGAATTGGAAAGAAATTTTGAAATTGTATAATTTGTATAATTAATTCGAAGTATAATATAAATATAATAAAATAGTTTTCAATATATACGTTTTTGTATAAGAAAAATTTTATTTTAGAAATAAAAATAAAGACAAATAGACGTCTTTATTTTTATTTTTAGCTATATTTACTAGTCGATATATTTACTAGTCGTCTATACAGGCAAGTCAGACCATCAATGAGTAGAACAAAATTAATTGTACCTTTTAAGGAATACAGTCGTGCCAATCCTTCCATATACGCTATTTTTCAAATTAACATATCCGTTACCTCCTTCTGAATATTACAATTACTGTGTAACAAATTTCAATAATAATGGCAGGCATTCGGAATGTTTATAATTTTAATTGACAATAGATATTTAAGTTATTAAAAAAACAACAAATAATTATTAAAAAATAAACCTTAATGTAATATGGAATTTGAATAATAAATAAACACAAATATACCAGCAAACATCAACTACAATTATGGTAATAAGTTGGTTTTGTTTGTTTCTCTTTTTTCTCTTTATAATGCAAAAGTTCTCGGTGCACTCGGTGTAGTGCACCCGGTTCTCGAATACTTTTTGTCTCGCTTGACCGGTATTCGAATACCATTGTTCTCGTATGGACCGTTTCTACAAACACAGCGAGAACAGAGTACTCTGTTCTCGTTTGTCTCTATTTCGGTAACACAACGAGAAATAACGGCAGTTCAGTACTCTATTTGAAACAAAGAGAGTAAGTGAAGTATAGTTCTCGTAAATTTATGAATGTTTTCGAATACCTAAAAAAAGGACCGTTGCAATGGTTTAGTGGATAATTCTATTGTTGTGAGGACCACAGTATTATTGTGGGGTTCATAGTAAGGTTGTGTGAACCATACTATCGTTGTGATGATCATAGTATTGTTGTGTCACAACATATAACCCACAATAGCATGATGCTCTTCGAATATTTTTACTCCAACCACATTTTTTTTACGTGTGCAAATACCGATCACCATAAACTTATCGCAAAGTAAACACGTTCATATTAAGCACCCTTGCACGTAACATTAATGCGTTTAAAAAATATGCATTATTGTAAGATATGCCCTTTACTCATCACCTCCTCTCAGCGATTACGACTCTGTCTAAAAATGTGAAGCCATCAATACCATCACTGTTTTGCTCGCACAAGAAAAACTATTGAGATTTCAACTAAAAACAAGCTAACAATTCAAAAACAAATCACTAGAATCATGACATTTAACATTGCTGGAGATGCCGGAAGGACGCTATGAGAGGACCACCTCCTACTGCGAAATGTATCACTCGCCCACTACGATAGCTGCAATGACGTGCGAGAAGAAAAAAACAAACACGGTGCATTGTGCACGCACACTGATGCACAAATGACTACAGAACGAGAGAGAGAGATAGAGAGTTTAACAGAGTCAATACATTTGATTCTAAATCAAAACGGGGAGCAAAAAAAATGCAAACTGTGCCAGCTATAAAAGTAACTTTGCAGCCATAGCCTTTTACAAACATACACACACAGTGTGAACATATGGCCGGGTATTTGTGTGAGCTTACGTGTAAAATAGGTTGACCCCCTACTTGGATGGAGACTCATTAAAGTCGGCCGAATCCAACAAATGCTGGACACAAATTAAGCAAGTAAGCAAGTCTTAACATTGCTTAAAGGAGCCACGACAAAGATGCCATGAAAGGGGCGAGTGCATATTGTTTTATGTTTTTATAAAGAAGATATCCCTCTCGATATGATATAAGGACCTGCAAAGTCAAATGTTGAATACGATCTTGCTCAAGGGATTCATAACTGACATGAGATGAAATTAGACCATGTTGGTCGTATACAAAGGCCACCAATGGCAAATTCCAAATTTCCATGAAAATTGGGTATTGCAACAACATATCTTCACTTCCAATAGAATTTGGTAATTCGCCCCAATTTCACTTTGAAAAATCCAAACACCAGCTTTATAGACTCCAACCAAAGGTGGAGCGTATACCTTTGGACCTACTGTATACTAAATTTATCATCAAAGGTCAGCGTGTTTGCACGTCAGTCAAGTGTAGATTGAAAATACCATACCAGACAATCAAAATGAGATGGGATCCAAATTGTATATGTGACGCGCAAAAATAAAAAGGGACTTAAGGTTAAAAACCAGTTTTGTTCAGGAGAGCCATTTTAAAGATTAGGTCCCTTTCTATTTGCGCTTAGAATCGTCGACTTCACTTTCATAAAACGCGCATATCTCTGGGAGGGAACACTTTTGGGGCATGGGATCGGTCTCATTCGATGCTCAGATGTTGTCCACATCAAAAAAAGAAAAAAAATGAAAATTGATTTTTTTACCCTTAGGTCCCTTTCTCTATGCGCTGTCACATATATGTGTTGATTGGCACCGTTAATGAGCGAATTTTTACTCCGGTGCAAATTGTTTTCTTTTAAGGGGCTAGCACTAACTCTGAAGATAGTAAACCATTTTAAGAACAGTATTTGCTCAATACATCTCCACTGTGATGGCATTTCTAGGAAAAGTTTAAGGAGATGCACTTAACAACTACTTAATAAGGATGAATAAGGATGACAACAGAGGGCAGATTCGTTGCCACAAACCATTTTTTTTGTAACCGAATGATTGAAGTTACATGCACCTCGAGCATACAATCAGTACAACTGAATGTTAGTTGGTGCTCCTAAATGTTTAGTTATTAAAACAAAATATCCAGAGAAGAAAATTTTTGAATTAACCAAAAAAATTGGAATTTTAGTCACAGGCAAAAACTGTTTGCTTACACAATTGAAGTACCAAAAGTACTCATAGGGAGGGTCATGGCGAGGTTAAAATAGAAAAGATGATAGATGATTTTTAATGGAAAACAAATTTGTTAATCAATTGGCTTAACATCAGTAATAAACGAATTATTTTATTTAAAAAAAAAAACATTTAATAATTTATTACAGCCACAAAATGTTTACAAAACTATTGGTTACCACAACTACTTAATACCTTTTGCGCGTTTCATTGGTATGAACGATCAATATGTTATGAGTACAGAACGATGATCATATTTAATATTTTATTTATAAAAAATTCTATTAAATAATTTGTTACAGCAACAAAATGTTTGCAAAACTAACGAAACTAGTGGTTGCGGCAACTAAATACCTTTTTCGCGTTTCATTTGTATGACTGAATAATGAGTTGTGAGTACAGTACGGTGATCGTATTTATCATTTTGAGGTATTTCGAACCGGGTATCAAGATTCGGTTTGATTACAAACATTAAGTGATTGCAAACGAAATATCTCTTTTGCAACCGAATCATTGTAGTTCCTACCCATATCCCACTAATAAGTTATCTGTGTGTGGTAAGACTTTACGACTATTGTACCATTAAGTACAAATTCGAAGCCATGATAAATCTACACTTTAAAGTGTCCAGGTCAGCATTAAATAGTAGTCCACGACTAGTCAGTATAAACATACTATGAGTATCGTGCACAGGTTAATAATTTGGAGAAGTTTTCCGTTGAGAGTCCTGAAGGATTTTAGCAAGTAAGTTTGATCAACAGGGTGGCTTATGAAAGTCGCTATCAAATAAAATGTAATAACTTTTTGTCTATTTAATGAATTTGGTTAATTATTTTTTTTATTTTGCAGATTGATTTAACAAAAAAGGATTACTGGGACACTAAAACAAGAATTTGGATTGTCCTTCTCTATCACGCACTGCAGTCCGTAGTTTCGGTTAAAAGAGAGTAAAGGCCCTAGCAGATGGACAATTTTGCCGAGCATTCGACAGTCAACAAAAGACCTTACCATCGAAATCCTTCATTCGGATGGAGGAAACAATCGCTGCTGTAGCAGCTGCTTTACAAAACATTCCATGAGTTTCGACAAGAAGCTTATCTGCTCAAATGGGTTTAAGAAGACAAGATTTGGACATATTCCCATATGTGACGCGCAAAATAGAAAGGGACATAAGGGTAAAAACCAGTTTTGTTCAGGAGAGCCATTTTAAAGATTTAAATACCTGTATCTTTGGTGTATCATCACTTTCATAAAACGCGCATATCTCTGGGAGGGAACACTTTTGGAGCATGGGATCGGTCTCATTCGATGCTCAGATGTTGTCCACATCAAAAAAAAAGTGAAAATTGATTTTTTTCAAATATAAAACTTGAAATTACCAACTAACTAAATGCAGCAGACTTCCCGATTCGCTTAGGATTTTGGCAGAAGATGCTTCAAATGGTGGAAGAGGACGGAAACGTGTTGAACTGTCGTTTCATGTCTGACGAGGCGATTTAAACGGCAGCATAAACAATCACACTTGTCTACTATTGAGTGCTTCCAACCCACAGCTACTCCATGGGACGAAATTGCATCCACTTCGTGTCACAGTGTGGTGTCAGTTGTGCATTGTCGGCCCTCATCTTCGAAAAAAAATGGTCACAACGTAACCGTTACTTGAGCATGTTGAGACTCTTTTTCTATCCGGAATTACGCCAAATGAGAAGTTCTCTAAACTCTTTGTGGTTTTAGCAAGATGGTGCAACCCCTCACATGACAGAATTGCGACGAAAATTTCCCAATAAGCTGATACAAGGGTTGCTATTTATATTTCGGCAATAAAAACACAATAATTAATCATTGGAAATAGTTTTATTATTTTTCAAAATATTCTCCTTTAAAATCAATACACTTTTGCCAATTTTCGAAGCACTTTAACCACTCAGATTGAGACACCTCCAAAACATGGTTTTTGAAAGCTTCAACAGCTGCTTCGGGCGATGAAAAATGTTGACCACGCATTTTTTCCTTGATGCTAGGGAAAAAGAAGAAGTCATTGGGTGCCAAATCAGGGCTGTACGGTGGATTGACCATCAATTCGGTATCTTGAGTGGTCAAATAGCTCATCGTTTCAGCTGATATGTGAGAGCTCGCATTGTCGTGATGCAAAATGGTCCGCCTTCTCGTATTATCTTTCCTTATTTCTTCGAACACTGTTGGCAAACATATGATTGTATATCACTCAGAATTCACCGTCCTACACGCAGAGGAAAGATATGGTTACACTATGGTTACCGCAACAATAATATGTTCTCTACAATAAAAGCATGTTCTTCGCAAACATAGTATTGTTTTTTGAATTTCATTTTGACAACAGTATGATTGCGACAATATTACTATCGTTGAAATGTAGCAATAGTATTATTGTCAAATTTAGAAATGAAAATATGGTTGTAGGAACCATATAAACATGGTTGGTGCAACAAAAGTATTATTGTTTAAAATATACGTTAACAATAATATGCTTACGGCAATCATACAGTATGGTTGCGACTATGACAAAACAAAACAGGTTTGTTAGAGCATACATGGATGTGTGCGTGTATGTTTTTTTGATATACAAAAAAAACATATACACACACACGATACAGCGAATGGTTGTTGTCCATTAAAAAAACAACAATAAGCGGAAGGTAGTTCGAGGGATTTTTATTGTGTTTACTGTTTTCGGTGAAATACTCTAATACCGATTGGTTCTCGTTTATTTAAAATCTACCTGCACTTATATATATAGATATTGAACACGGGTTAATCACATTCGTTACTTGGGGTCTACGAATGGTGAAGTACCATTCACCTCTGCTGGCAACTAAAAGTATTTTCGACTACCGTCGGAATATATATTTTTGTTTCTAGAATTAAATGTTCAATAGAATAATGGCTGCAATCTGTCCATAAACTAATTTTAACGCAATTTAAAATTACTTGCATGATAAAAATCTATTTTTTAATAACCACACCCAATCCTAATAAATAATTTTGGCGATCATTGTATGATTGATTGCATCACACTATGGTTGTAAGGATAAAAGCATGGTTGCGTGTGAATCACACTATGGTTGTGAGGATAATACAATGGTTGTATAAGAAAAATACTATGGTTGTGAGGATCATAATATGGTTGTGGCGATAATAGTATGGTTGAGTTGAATCATACTATTGTTGTGGAGATCATAATATGGTTGAGTGTGAATCATACTATGGTTGTGGGGATCATAGTATGGTTATGCGTGAATCATACAATTGTTGTGAGGATCATAATATTGTTGTGCCACAACCATATACCCAACAATAGTATGATCCTCTTCGAATATTGTTACCCCAACCATACTTTTTTTCTGCGTGTACGTTCCACTAAAGGCACTGTGGAAACATACCGGAAAAAACGCAGGCATTTGCTTCAATGTAATCCCTCCACGAACTACTTTTTGGATTTGGCTTGCTTTACAGACCCATACGGTCGATTGCTGTATTATTTCGGGTTCATATGCTTAGATTCGTCACCTGTGACAATGTATTACACTGCCTTTAAGCTACTTACATACTTTTTCAACATCTCTTTGCACCAATCCATACGACCCTTCTTTCAAGCATTCGTCAAATTATATGAGATCCAACGAGAACAAACCTTTTTAACGGCCAGGTGTTCATGCAATATCGAATGTATGCTGGTGGAAGAAATATTCTTGTCTCGTAGCCCGCGCCGAAAATCGTGAAAAATCATCTTACGAAAATGTTCACGGGATAATTCCGTTTTTGACTGAGATGAATTTTTCAACACACTGTAAACAAAACAATTCGCCCTCAATTGAAAAAACGTTCTAAGAAAGTTATACTAAAAAATGTCATAGTTTCCATTGGAAGTTCCAGTTTGCATCTGGGAATACTAGAATTGACAGTTTGCATCTGGGGATACTTATACTAGTATTGTCAGGGCCCGAAATATAAGTAGCAACCCTATCCACATTCCGTTGGCCCTCAGGTCGCCTGAACTTACTGCACCCGACTTTTTCTTGTGGGGTTATCGCAAGCAGAAAAGTCTACAAAGCAAAACCAACAAATTTGAATGAACTAAAGCCATTCATTCGAGAAACAATTGCTGTCTAAACTCTTTCAACTCTTCAAACAGTAATAAACAACATTTTGGTAAGATGTCGCACATGCATTAACGAGCAGGGAGGCATTTAAATTCCATTGTTTTAAAACTAATCAAATTAAATTTTATAAAATTGAATTAGCTTCAACGTGAATAAAAGAAAATTAATTCTAAACACTGAAAAAAGTAATTTGATTTTTTTTAAATGTGCAACGCATGTATGAGTATATGTACGCACAAAAAACATGCACACTTTGATTGTGCTTTTTGCATTTGTGGTTTTCAACGAAGACCCATGCGAAACGGAATTGGTGGAAATGATATTGCGCGTTGAAGATTGCTCTACGCACAGTTCGAAGACTATACACAAAGGGTAATTCTCATTAATAAAAATGAGTCTCCCGTATAAGTCATTTGATTTGTGGCCGAAGTAATCGTTGCCAAAGACTGCTGAAGAAAAACCTTGGCGGGTTTAGAAACAGCTGTACAGTCTGCCTGGCAACCGTAGCAAATACATTTCACCAATTTCTTCTTTTTAAGTTGATTCTGAAAAAGAAACAACATAAAGGTCTCGAACCAGAATAAAAAACTGCTCAAGTCATAATAATGATAAAAGACCGAATAAATAACAAAAAAACCAAAAAACTATTAAAAGGATTGGTACGCCCTAATGTGCAACGCATGTATGAGTATATGTACGCACAAAAAACATGCACACTTTGATTGTGCTTTTTGCATTTGTGGTTTTCAACGAAGACCCATGCGAAACGGAATTGGTGGAAATGATATTGCGCGTTGAAGATTGCTCTACGCACAGTTCGAAGACTATACACAAAGGGTAATTCTCATTAATAAAAATGAGTCTCCCGTATAAGTCATTTGATTTGTGGCCGAAGTAATCGTTGCCAAAGACTGCTGAAGAAAAACCTTGGCGGGTTTAGAAACAGCTGTACAGTCTGCCTGGCAACCGTAGCAAATACATTTCACCAATTTCTTCTTTTTAAGTTGATTCTGAAAAAGAAACAACATAAAGGTCTCGAACCAGAATAAAAAACTGCTCAAGTCATAATAATGATAAAAGACCGAATAAATAACAAAAAAACCAAAAAACTATTAAAAGGATTGGTACGCCCTAATGTGCAACGCATGTATGAGTATATGTACGCACAAAAAACATGCACACTTTGATTGTGCTTTTTGCATTTGTGGTTTTCAACGAAGACCCATGCGAAACGGAATTGGTGGAAATGATATTGCGCGTTGAAGATTGCTCTACGCACAGTTCGAAGACTATACACAAAGGGTAATTCTCATTAATAAAAATGAGTCTCCCGTATAAGTCATTTGATTTGTGGCCGAAGTAATCGTTGCCAAAGACTGCTGAAGAAAAACCTTGGCGGGTTTAGAAACAGCTGTACAGTCTGCCTGGCAACCGTAGCAAATACATTTCACCAATTTCTTCTTTTTAAGTTGATTCTGAAAAAGAAACAACATAAAGGTCTCGAACCAGAATAAAAAACTGCTCAAGTCATAATAATGATAAAAGACCGAATAAATAACAAAAAAACCAAAAAACTATTAAAAGGATTGGTACGCCCTAATGTGCAACGCATGTATGAGTATATGTACGCACAAAAAACATGCACACTTTGATTGTGCTTTTTGCATTTGTGGTTTTCAACGAAGACCCATGCGAAACGGAATTGGTGGAAATGATATTGCGCGTTGAAGATTGCTCTACGCACAGTTCGAAGACTATACACAAAGGGTAATTCTCATTAATAAAAATGAGTCTCCCGTATAAGTCATTTGATTTGTGGCCGAAGTAATCGTTGCCAAAGACTGCTGAAGAAAAACCTTGGCGGGTTTAGAAACAGCTGTACAGTCTGCCTGGCAACCGTAGCAAATACATTTCACCAATTTCTTCTTTTTAAGTTGATTCTGAAAAAGAAACAACATAAAGGTCTCGAACCAGAATAAAAAACTGCTCAAGTCATAATAAAGTAGCAATATTTAACAACAGCCACCCTATAGGTTAAGTTTTATTTCAAAAGACATAGACCCGATCCTTTGTAAGCCTCTACCCCATTTCAATCACATTTTATTGCGAATCCAAAATGCATTCTATGTTAAGTCTCATTTAAAAAACACTGAACAGAAAACTGGACCTTACGATTACTCAACTCATTATACGATACAGTCTAAATTTGCTAAAACAGTCATTTGATTTGGTTCTCAACTTGGAATTTGAGCAACTCTTATCTTAAGGTTTTGAGAAAACATTTTTAAAAGTTATTCCTTTGGGGCCACCCTAATACGAGTGTATACACATTCATACTTTTACACAATTTGATATTCATGCCAGTCAAGCGTGTTATAATTCAATTTGATTTTGCAATTGATTTTCGACTTGAACTGACACAAGGACAAGAAGCTGCACACAGACACAGGCAGACACTGTAACAATGATCCAACGATATGTCGATTGCAATAATATTGAATATTAAAGTTATTGTCCTCAGTTGTTCGGTTTCCAAAAGTGATTTTTTTTATTGGCAAATTTCGCAAGAATATCTACTTATACTTTTCTCTGTTTTCCCTGATTATTTTCTTGGAATTCGATTGTTTTACAAAACATTATTGAAACAAAAGCATTTTCATGTTAAATATTTATTTAAATATAATTAACACAAAAACAATATAAAACAACTATTTTTGAACAAATTCATAAATGCTAAGTCGATGTCTTTACATATGTCCTATACAGAGAGTGGAAGTGTTGAGTTGTATTCAATGAACTTTTTACTCAACAACATCTAGAAATTGTTGCAATATTTATTGAATAGTCAAATATTGAAATGCTGCAACATGTTATGTTGCACCTAAGAACAAGGAAAACATTTTAATATGAATTTTTGAGCAAAACATAAAAACATAATTTTTAAAATGGGATAACAGCTAGTAGACACTTTGTGTAGACATGGCAACATCAATGTGCTTTATTGTCGAAAATGAAAACATTGGCGCACTACTTGTGGCAGATGTGAGCAGCTCTTAGCCAATTATTTGTAGACAATGGATATTGTACTTTGAAAATATTTGATTGAGACGATACTACAAATGTTTTAACTTAGAATAGATATCGTTACATAGGGTGATCCATCTAGAGGTAATTTTTCAGAACAAAAAAAATATTAAAATTCAAATCAAGTGTGGAATCTTTATTGGTAATTTGAAAGGACATTTTATGGCATTTATTTTTTGAATAATTACCTTTAAATGTTGGCAACTGTATTATGGTAATGAGCGTTCGGTGAGAAACGGGAAGATCCGCTGTTTTCGGCCAAAATTTTGTTCAGTGATGAGGCCCATTTCAGACTCAACGGCAAAGTCAATAAACAAAATTCCCGCATTGTGGCTGAAGAGCAACAAGAAGAGGTTCAAGAGGTGCCATTTTACCCGGTTTGGTGCGGTTATAAGTTGGTGGAATAATCGGTGCATATTTTTTCAAAAATGATGATGGCCGGAACGTAACTATGAATGGTGCTCGCTATCGCGCCATGATATCGATCTTTATGCTATCTGAAATGGAAGCCCGTAATCTTGACGACAGTTGGTTTCAAAAGGACGGTGCTACTTGCCATACAGCTGCTCAAACAATGGATCTATTAAGAGGTCATTTCGAAAAGCAGCTTATTTCACGTTTTGGACAGGTAAAAAGGCCGCCTAGTTCGAGTGATATCACACCTTTAGACATTTTTCTTTGGGGTTACGTAAAGTATGCTGACAAACCAGCTACGATTCAGGTCGTGTCATTAAAGCCATACCGGTCGAAATGCTCGAACCAGTCATTCAAAATTGGCCCCTCAGAAGGGAAACCCTGAGGCGTTGTTGCGGCCAATATTGAAAGGAAAATTTTTTCAAAAAATAAATGTCATAAAATGTCCTTTCAAACTACCAATAAAGATTCCACACGTGATTTCAATTTTTATATTTTTTTTGTTCTGAAAAAATACCTCTAGATAGATCACCCTATATTTTTGGCACCTTATAAATACGCTCAGTAGCTTAAATGATACAACCATGATTTTTAAAAGTGAAGTTTTCAATGTGGCCACACTTTTTTCGGAGTTGGCCTAAATAATTGTCGCCGTTGGAGTAAAGAAAATTCACAAGACATTGTTGAGACGCCGTTACATCCTCAAAAAGTCACTGTTAGTATGCTCTATGGGCATACGGATTCATTGGTCCATATGCGGAACGCCATAGAGATATCACTAATGATTCTTTCATACCTGAATTGAAGAATGTTGATGTGGACGACCTTTGGTTCCAACAAGACGGTGCTACATGCCAAACAGCCAAGGAAGCAATCAATTTATTGAAGGAGACTTTTGATGAACGCATTATCTCGCCTCGTGGGCCTGTGGCGTGGACTCCAATATCGTGCGATTAAACACTACTGGACTTTTTTTGTGGGGTTATGTGAAGTTGTTTGTCTACGCAGATAAGCTTTAAAAGATTGACGCTTCGGAAGAGAATATTCGGCAAAAAGTGGTCGAAAATTGGACCTCTCGGCTGGAGTTTAATCGAGCCAGCAGCGGCGGCCACCAGCACTTAATTATTTTTAAAATATAATGGCATATGAAGCTTAATTCTTAGCCATAACATTAAATTATATGGGTTTTAATTCTTCTTGGAAACCACACGTCTGGGTAGTTTAAAGTCTTGCAAAGAAGAGAATAAAAAGTACGCAAATTTTTTGTTTCGAAACCGGTTACAAGTCGACATTTTTATGGTTGTATCTCAAAAGATACTAGGCGAATTCCTCGCTTACAATTAAAATAAAGGTCACAATTGTTGAACGATCTAAATGAATTTTGAATTGAAGCAAATTAGGTCTAATTGCAATATATCTCCCACACACATTCAGCCGATTTTATGCCTTTAGCTCTAAAAGCTATATATTCGATCCAATCGTTATACAATTTGGAAGAAGTACGTTCTTGGACCTATTACAGAGGCTATTAAAATTGAGGCAAATCGGCTTAGATTTCGATATAGCTCCAACACAGATTTAGCCGATTTTGTGTCTTTAGCTCTAAAAGCCACATACTCGATCCAATCGTTACGAATTTCGGCAGAAGTACGTTTTTGGACCTAGGAAGAACGCTATTGAAATTAAGGCAAATCGGTTTTGATTTCGATATAGCTCCAACACATATTCATTCGATTTTGTGTCTTAAGCTCTTAAAGCCATATATTACATCTTTTCTGGATGAAATTTTGCAAAAGTACAGGTTTTTGACCAAGGACGGACGCTACTGAAATTAAGGAAAACCAGTTCCGATTTAGATATAGATCCAACACAGATTCAGCCGATTTTATGACTTTAGCATTAAAATCCACATATGTTATCCAACCGCTGTTAAAGTAGAGGCAAATCGGATCTTATTTTGATATAGCTCCCACACATATTTAAGCGATTTTATGTATAAGTATTTATGTCCAGAAGCCACAAATTGCATCCAATCTTGTTGAAATTGGCAGAACTATGTTTTTTTTGCCCAGGCACAGACGCTATTTAATTGAGGAAAATGGGTTCTGATATGGATATTGATCCCACACATATTCAGCAGATTTTTTTCTTTAGCTCTAGAAGCCACATATTCCATGCACTCTTTATGAAATTTGACAGAAGTACCTTTTTGAGACCAAGGACGAGGTTAAACTTTGTCATATAATCTTGAAACACAATATTACGAGTATTATCAGTAACTCTTCTGATCAACCATATTATTCAGTATATTTTCGATTGTTTAGGGTCAATTCTCTCCAATATCAACTTCGATTTCATGATTCAACGCTTAAATTTTCTCTGGATGCTTTCAAAAACAGTGCGTATAATATCGATTTTTTCGCCGGCAGTCTGAGTTGATACCAAGTATCGTCCATGTCATTCTCTTGAATTTTTGGGAATAAAATTCATTGATTATGGCGCGATAATGCTCACTGTAGACGGTAAGGGCGACTCCAGCCCAAAATCCTCGCCAAACAGTGACTCGTTGTAGATGCATTGGTTTCACTTTAGTCAAGTGTGGGTTCTCTGAACCCCAAATGTGGCAAGTTTGGTTATTGACATAGGTATCGAGATCAAAACTAGCTTCATCTGAAACCCCCATTTTTCGGTAACATTTTTGATCTCCCGCCAAACAATCTTCAGCCCATTGTGCGAGTGTATTATAATTATTATTATAATTACAATGTAAAACCCTTCCAATGAAACCAAAAATGCGAGGGCGACCGCAAAACTAACTGGCCTGGCACATTTTCTGTTTTACTAGCTGTTTGTTTGCGAGAGGAACAAAGAAAAAGAAATAAAACAACGTATTTAGATTTCAAATTAAATCTGTGTGTGCTGCTTTATTGAGCGAATAGGTGGTTATGCGAGATGATCGATTGGCGATTCAAATAGCGATTGATCGCAAAGACCGAGTCATGGATGTCGCAAGGGCTTTTCAGCAACCCCCGCTACTCGTTGTAAACCACTCTCTTTATGCTTTTATGCGGATAATCCGCATAGAGCAAAAAGGAAAGCACAAGAGGAGAGTATAAGACGAACCCGAAAGGGTTGCCAATCAATACGTGACGTTTACGCTAGAGTGGGGAGTTGTGGGCAACATTTAGGATTAAACATTGCCGGCCTCCTTGCAACATCGGACTGTGTTGCAACTTATTTTAAACTTATAACTAGAGATATTTCTATTTATATTAATAAGATAGGAGAAAGGAACGTAATTCAGTTTCAGTGAGCGAAATTCATATTTTTTTTTTTTTATTTATATTTTTAAATTATAAACCGCGACTAATGAGCAGGTCCCGAGAGAACCCACCCGAACTTCGTATATTGGGCTAACGGGATCCCAGGCTGCGCGAAGACACGACCGACAATAATTTTTGCGTAAACTTCCGGTCCCAATACCAGCGCCACTGCCCCGGAGCGGTAAAACGAAGGATCCGCCAGCTCGAAGCCTTTAAAATTGTCCTTTATGGTCTCAGGAAGGGACACCACGGGAGTGGCACCCTGATCTAGCTTTGCCACCTTAGCTGTTATAAAAAGCCGTTCTGAGGTATCGTGGCACGAAGCTATTTCGAAGTGGCAGTACGGGGCGCCCTCAACACGCGCAACCGGCCACCGTAACTGATGCACCAGTGACTCGCACACATGACTTATTCGACAGCACTGGTCCAACAGGGCCCGTGCGATGATCATTTTCTCGGGGAGACAGAGTCGAACAAGTAATGTGGGGGCCAGGGTGATCAGCCGGCTTATGGCGATCGTGGGCGTTACCGCAGCGCGTGTCGAAGACACCGACGTACTTGACACTGGCGACCGGAGCGGAGCTATGGGCTGAACAAAGGCCGGGGACTGACGTGGTTTGGGTGCCGGATGTTTTTTATTTTTGCCGAGTTTGGGTTTCGAGGCGCGAGATCGAGAATGCAGAAGCGTATGATGGGCCTGTCCGCATGATCGACAACGGCTTGTATTTGAGCAAGCGCTCACCGCGTGATCTCCACTGAGACAGTTTGAACAATAGCGGTACATAACCGCCACACGCAACCGCTTATCGACCGCCAACGCCTTAAAAGCAGGGCATCTGTACAGCAAGTGACTCCGGCTACATAGACGACAGGATGGAGTTTGCGATTTTGTCGCCTGATGTAGACCAGTCGAGCCACCTTCACCACGATTAGTAACTGCTGCCGAGCAGTCCGAGGAAGCAGGATCTTTAAGGGTTGGAGAATGCGTACTCGCAGCTTTAAGCGCCGATTTGGGATCCTTACAAGGGACTTCCGAAGTCTCCATTCTAACGGCAGGAGATTTCACCTCGTTGTGTTGCGATGTGCAGTCCTCGTGACATCGATCCTCGTCCGACAACATCTCGTCATCGAAGTCAGGAAGACACACTTCAGGGAACAACTCAGTGGAACTCATGACTAGACGGAATCAAAAAAATAATGGAAAGGGCGCGATAAACTAAGGAAAATTAATCAGTCAATATGACCAATTTAGTAACAGGTCGTCTTACAATTCCCAACGATGTTCGAATATCGACGACCCGAACATGACCGTCATCTCCCGGATAGAGGCGAACGACCCGACCTAATCTCCACGACGTGGGCGGTAGCTGTTCGTGTCGAATGACGACTAAATCGTCCACCTGAACATCGCGTTGTGGGAGTTTCCATTTGTACCGTTTTTGAAGACTATGCAAATATTCTTCCTTCCATCGAATGCAAAACTGGTGGGTCAATGCTTTCATTTTGCGATAGCGATTAACTAAAGTCAAAGGCGAATCCTCAGAAACAAGTTCCGGAGGGGATAAAAGGGGGGCGCCGATCAGAAAATGACCAGGCGTAAGAGCGATTATCTCATGAGGACTATCATTCATAGGGCAAAGAGGGCGGGAATTTAAACATGACTCAATACGAGCCAGAACAGTGGAAAGTTCTTCAAATGTGTATCTGAGGTCCTTTGCATGCCGACGAAAATGAAGCTTGAAGCTTTTTACTGCTGCTTCCCAAAGGCCTCCCATGTGGGGTGCACCTGCAGGTATGAACTGCCAAGTGAGATGTTGATAGCCTAATGAAGAACAAACCCTATCACGACTTTCGCGAAGAAAAACTTTGAAATTATTTTCAATTTCGTGAGAGGCGCCCACAAAATTAGTGCCATTGTCCGAGAACAGCGATTTCGGGCAACCCCGACGAGCGATAAAACGATGAAATGCAGCTAAAAACATGGCCGATGATAAGTCTGATGTGGCTTCTAGGTGGATTGCTTTTGTTGAAAAACAAACATACACGCAGACGTATCCCTTTGTGATACGACAAGCCCGACCAGTAAAAGACTTGATGTCGAAAGGACCTGCGAAATCTACACCAGTAGTATGAAATGCCCTGGTAACAACAGTTCTCTCAGGAGGAAGAGCAGCCATAATCTGACTACACGAGCGCTTTCTCTCAAGGAGACAAGGCTTGCATCGATTGATGATTGATTTTTAATCGAGGAACCCAGTATTCAATGCGTGTGATGCGAAGCATTAATTGATTTCCTCCATGAATGGAAATCAAGTGTACGAATTCGAGAACCAGGCGAGCGAAACGACATGAATATGGCAAAACGATAGGATGGCGTTCAGTGTACGAAAGCGTAGGTGACTTTGACAAACGCCCGTTGAGACGAAGAACCCCTTCACGATCGAGAAATGGGTTCAAAGGTAATAGGGAACTTCTCGAAGGTAAAGGTGATCTATCTAATAGACATTTGTACTCCTCGGCGAAGTGAGCCTTTTGCGCTAAGATAGCCAGGCGGAGCTTTACCGCTTTAATTTCTGAAGAATCGAGGGTAGTAGATGTAAAACTACGTCGTCCTTTATTGACAGGACAAGTACGATGAAAGAAACGAAATACATATGACAGAACCCGTAAAGCCTTATCAAGTGAGGAAAATCTTTCCAGAACATCTTCATACCTAGCAAAGAATGTGACGTGAGTTTTTACTGCTCGCATCTCAAGATCAGTATCGAGTGAAGTTAGGTCTGAAGTGTTCCAGTCAGAGGATTCCGAGCACAACCACTGAGGCCCGTGCCACCAGAGATCCGAAGAGGCAAGTTCTGCGGGCGAAGTTCCGCGACTACCTAAATCGGCAGGATTGTCCTCTGACCTCACGTGGTACCAATTGTTGTTCCCTACGTTCTCCTGAATACGACATACCCTGTTTGCAACAAATGTTGTCCATGTTGAAGGAGTCTTTTTCAGCCACGAAAGAACAATTGTTGAATCAGTCCAGCAATATACCTTTTGAATGGGTATGTCGATTTCTCCTAACACTGATTTTAGAAGATCTGAGGCTAACACTGCTCCACAGAGTTCCAATCGAGGTAGTGAAACAGACTTTAATGGCGCTACTCTCGTCTTGCTCGAAAGCAAATGAGTATGAAAAGTTCCAGATAAAGTCTTAGTTCGAATATATATTACCCCCGCGTATGCCTTTTCCGAGGCATCAGAAAAAACATGTAGTTCAGCCGAACTGGCAGGGGAATAGTGAACCCAACGCGGGATCCGTATAGAATTTACCCCAGTATACGTGTCGACAAATGTTTGCCACGAGTTTTTAGTCCCAGATGGAAGCAAATCGTCCCAGCTGATAACATTTTGAGGGGGCCGACTTGCAACAGGATTGGCTGAGGCAGCAAAGGCACGGATCGATTCCTGCGGACGATGCAAAAGCGTGTGGTGCTTCTTATGGCATTCATTGCAGGTATTTTTACTCGGGCAGTCTTTAACAGAATGGCCACGCGATAAACAATTTATGCAGCAATTATGCTTTTTAATGGCCGAAAACTTTGCATCGACAGAAAATGCTTTAAACCGAGGACACGTGCGCAAAAAATGATTCTGCTCTGGGCAAAGCACGCACCAAGCTCGCGATTTCACCTGAGATCGATCCGACGAGTATGCATTTGTATAATGCGTTTTAACTTTTTGGCCAGTGGGCTTTTTTGCAGTGTCAATACCCTTCAGATCCCGAAGACAAGCCAATGTTTGAATTCTTTCCGTAAGGAAAGAATCCAAATCTCGCCACGAGGACAAAGCTGACTTGTCTTTTACGCTTTGCTCCCATAAAGCCACGGTGATCTTCGGTAGTCTTTGAATGCACACGAAGACTAAAATCGGGTCCCAGTGGTCAGTGATTACGTCGTACACTGCCATGGCCGATAAACACCCATTTATACCACGTTGTATGGACTTCAGACCGGCATTAGACTCGTTGTCTAAAACCGGAAGATCAAAAAGTAATTTTAAGTGATTATTCACAAGAATACGTGAATTATCGTAGGTAGCCTTTAAAGCTTTCCAAGCGAGAGAAAAGCTGCGGTGGGTCAAGGGAAATTTAGAAACGATTTCCTTAGCTTCCCCACTGGTTTTGCGCACCAGATGGCATAACCTTTCGATATCACTTAAGCGCGAGTTGTTTATGTATACAGCGGTAAAAAGATCTCGGAACGTTGGCCACGAAAAGAAATCGCCCTCAAAGACATCAGTATCACAGGGTGGCAACGCGAGATTATGAGTAGCGAGATCATTGTGTGTTAAAACCGTATTTGTTTTTTGAGTTTCTTCACTGTGAGCATTGGATCTATCGGAATAGTTCGATATTGATACGTCACAGGAAGACCTATCTCGATTTCCCACAGTGCGAGGAGAATCTACAAAATTCTCCAACGCCGGGTTAGCCAAACGTAAGGGAGTAGGAGGCGATGGTTTTGACGATGCTCGAAACTGATCAAGTTTACGATTAATGCTTGACAGGGCATGTACGAATGCTTTATAAGCGGCGTCATATTTACTATCCGCAGCATCTATATCGTCCCTAGTCGCATCCTCCATAGTTTGGAGATGTGTAAGACATGAGTCATACATGTCCTTGGCTTTACTCCACAAGGCTCTCGCTTCAGAGCTCTGTATTTCCAGTGAATAAATGTCGAGATCTTCATCTCGTAGAGCACTAAAGTTCGCATCAAATTTCACTAGAGCATCAGAGGCTCTTATGAAGAAGTCGAGAGGAGTGAGCGACATTGTAAAGGCAAACTAAGCAAAAACCGCGGAGAAAAATTAATTAAAAGTCCTAAAATGCGAGAAAAATCTTCTTCAAACTGAAAAAAAGCTGCCAAGGGTAAAGAAAACTTCAACTAAATTTCGCAAAAGATTCGGAAAAATATTAGAAATTAGTTGAGAGCACGAAAAGACCTTGAGTTTTCTTGTTTTGATAGTCGTTTCTATCTTCGAAATCGATTACCGAAGCGATTAAATCAGTAAACAATTCAAAATGTAGAAATTTGTCGTATAGCCCGATTGTAGGGTAAACGCAAATTGAATACGAAACTAAGTTACAATCAGTTAACCAACCTATTACTGGTAAAGACCAGAAAAATAGAACAAAATTCTTTGTAAACAATTTTATTTAAAAAAAAAACTATGTCTATGTCGACCGACTGTAGGGTACTAAGCGGAACAAACTACACGACACTGTCCAAAAGCGATAAAAAATAAGAATTTTGTTAAAATTATTATTTTTAATATTTTATGTCTACTAGACCGACTGTAGGGTGTACGTAGTCTAATAGGACCGAACGAAGATCACTGTAGCGAACCACGACAAGAATCAGTGCAAAATAAAAAATCCCGAAATGATCAACAAAAATCCTACACAAATATAAGCCGTACTTATTCACCGGCACTAGGCTGTAATATGTAATAACGAAATAAACGAAGCAAAATAAGACAGCGAATGTACGTTAATATGTGCGTATGGTATGTGTGCGTCTATGCTGTGACGTAGGCACCCACGCAATAGAAATTCAAGTACGCGTGCACTTACAAACCGAATGTAGGTAAGCGGAGTGTGTGTGACGTAGGCTACCACACAATGCAGATGATCAAGCGTTGACCGTGGTGGTTGATTCTTCTTCGTTTTGGGAATTGTTGTTGTTATTCCGCGAAGGTTTTTCTCTATGATAAATAAACGACACGGAGAGAGCAAGTAAACGAAAACACCACCAATTTTAAACGGTCAACACTGGATCCACTTGCACTGTATATTTCGCGAGGATGTTTTTATTATATAAATTATTAATTTATTTATTTTGAATAAAAACACTGATACGAAATTAAATAGAACTAACAGTGGACTGTAATTTACGCGACTTATAGCGACAACCGGGATAAATAATTTAATTTTTAAACAAAGGAAACGCGATAAGGGAATTGTAAGTCGACCAGAGTTGGTCGAAATTGTTCTTTTGTTTTAAAAAAAATATCACTCGCGAACGCTCACTTATTGGAAACTGATTACGTACCTTTTTGTTGCTGGAAAGTGTATGGATGAGGTAAATTTGATGATTGGATGTGTCTGTGGTTGGTGAGTGGTGGATGAAATCCGTGATGTTTTTCTCTGCAGGGAGAAAAATAAACAAACGATGGTTAGCGACCAAAATCCGAGATATCCGGTTCGAAGGACCAAATGTTTGTTTGCGAGAGGAACAAAGAAAAAGAAATAAAACAACGTATTTAGATTTCAAATTAAATCTGTGTGTGCTGCTTTATTGAGCGAGTATTTTACCTTTGTCCGAATAGGTGGTTATGCGAGATGATCGATTGGCGATTCAAATAGCGATTGATCGCAAAGACCGAGTCATGGATGTCGCAAGGGCTTTTCAGCAACCCCCGCTACTCGTTGTAAACCACTCTCTTTATGCTTTTATGCGGATAATCCGCATAGAGCAAAAAGGAAAGCACAAGAGGAGAGTATAAGACGAACCCGAAAGGGTTGCCAATCAATACGTGACGTTTACGCTAGAGTGGGGAGTTGTGGGCAACATTTAGGATTAAACAACTAGCAATTTTTTTTTGTTTTTTAAAAGCAATCTTTTATAAGCCATCTGTCAAAATTTCCGAAATATTTAATGATTATTTTCTTTGTTACAGGTGATTGAAGTAAACAAGTTTTATAATTTTTGAAAAATGGAAAATAAAGAGTTTCGTGCAGTTATTAAACACTTTTATATGAAAGGTTATACGCCACAATTAATCAAAGATGAATTCGATTCTGTTCAAGGTGATAATGCACTATCATACTCTACTGCGAAATCCTGGGTTCAACAATTTAAAATGGGTCGTTCAAGTACGGAAGATGAACAACGCTCTGGAAGACCGAAAACTGCTACTACTATTGAAAACATTAGAAAAATATTTAATGAAATGACTAAAGATAGACGAATAAAGCTCAGAGAACTTGATGATTTTGTTAAAATCCACATGAAAAACCTATCCGCAAGATGGGTGCCGCGTTTGTTGACTTTGCCCCAAAAAATCGTCCGTTGGACCAATTCCGAGGAGCTTTTAGCGATTTATCAGCGTAATCCAATAGAGTTCTTGCGCCGATTCATAACTGTTGATGAAACATGGATCCATCACTACATCCCAGAATGCAAAGAACAGTCAAAACAATGGATAGAAGCTGGTAAAAGTGGTCCCAAGAAGGTGAAAACTGTTAAGTCAGCAGGAAAAGTAATGGCCACAGTATTTTGGGATACAAGGGGTATAATATTTATTGATTATCTTGAGAAATGAAAAACTATAAATAGTGAATATTATTGTGCATTATTGGATCGGTTGAGTGAAGAAATCAAGATAAAACGACCGCATTTAGAAAAAAAAACTTCTTTTTCATCAAGATAATGCTCCATCACACACTGCATTTTTAACGATTTGAAATTGCTCCGCATCCACCATATAGTCCAGATTTAGCTCCTTCTGATTATTTTTTGTTTCCAAATTTAAAAAAAAATTCTCTGTGGCAAACAATTTTCGTCCAATAGCGAGGTTATTGCTGAAACTGAGGCATATTTTGAAGGTTTTGAAAAATCTTATTTTTCGGATGGAATTTAAAAACTTGAAAAACGTTTGAAGAAGTGTATTGAGTTGGAAGGAGATTATGTTGAAAAATAAATAATAATAATTCTAAAAAAAAACTGTTCTTTTTATGTTAGGCCAGTTACTTTTGCGGTTGCCCTCGCATGATAAAATATCAGTACTTTTTATTTAAAATGCAATAAATTCAAGTCCTAGTAAAAAAGTCACACCCGATGTTAGGTACAATAGCTCTAAAACACCATTATTATTTACGATTGCTATCAAACTTGGTAGAGGACATGACGATGAACGAGCATCCGATCGGAGCACTTTGGACAATATACTCGTATGTCCAATTGTTTTAAGTATATCTATGTAGTACCCATACAAATGATCTGAAGGCCAAAAATTGGTTTCCGAAAATGAGACAAGTTTTGATAAATCCCAGTTCAAAGGTCTCACCTGGCGATAGACGCAACCTTTTGGAATAGCCGTATTAATTTCAATTACGACCATTTCTGTTATAGCTGGTGGCGATGGACCAACATCCAATTTTTAACAGATTTGCTACCAGTTGTTCAGTCCGAAAAATGGAACAACTTCCAACTGATATCTTCTCTTTGTCTATAAATAGTGTTTACATTTTTTTATAGTCCCCACACAAATGATGCATGGGCAAAAAAACTACCATGGGATATACGCGGACATAGAGGTTACAATAAGAATGATACGTAATCATATAACCAGCTGTTGAAAGTACGATAGCGGTCAAACGATTAAAGCTATGACATATTGTACCATGATGCTTCTTGACATTGTAAGTGGGCGATATCTGTCCAGTGGTGAACAATTTTTCCCACTGCAGATAAAAGAAATCTCGGAAAAATATTTTTTTTTAATTTGTTCTCAACGGAGTAGTGTACATAAGATTTGCAAAGTTGACGTCGTTTTTACCTATTATTTATAATAAAAATAAAAGAAACCCCGGTTTACAACTCACAAAACTTTTATAACTGTTTCGTTTATATATTTTTTATGTTTTTCTCAGATTATAAGTATATAATATATATTTTTTTTACGCTAAGTAAATAATGTCACTTAACTTATCCCCGTTTCAGCTTCGTAACGAGGGGCTCGTTACAGAGCTTTTTCTACAACAACTTTAAAATTTGTGGCTGTAGCGTTCGAAATTCTGCAACCATGTTGGCCTTGAGTTAAAGGATTGTCTTGGGCTTCTTCACATATACTCGCACCTCCAAATAACACAAAAGAAAATAGTCGGGTGCTGCCAAATCTAGCGATCGAGCTGGCCAAATAATTTCCGAATTTCTGGAAATTATTCGTTCTCGAAATAATTGACTTAGCAGCGTCATTGAGTCTCGGGCTCCATCTTGCTGAAACCACATCTTAGGTTTGTTTTTAAGAGCAGGACATACGCCCTTCCATCTTCATTCTCTAAGAAGTAAGGCCCAATGATATTTGCAGATGTGATCCCACACCATACAATTGCAATTGGCGTTGATAAATGGCTCTTAGATTTTCGGAACCCCTGAAGCTACAGTTCTGCTTATTAACTTAACCATTCAAATGAAAAAGAGCCTTATCACTTTGCGTTTTAATAATTAATCGCTGATTTAAATAAGAAAAATTCTATTATTCTGGTTCATTGTTCAGCTGTAAATCTCTCCATTATTTATTCCCCAAGTGTTATTATACGAGTATAAATCTGAAAATAATAATAAAATATATAAACAAAAAAGTTATTAAATTTTTTAACCCCATGGAAACTTTTGGCCCAGTACTTTTATTCATTCTACTGTAAGCGAAACCCACTAGAAACTAAAATTCATAGGAGTGTGCACCAGTTATTGAGTTCATAAAACAATAAATTGTACCAAAATGGCCACTTAATTGTGCCAAAACTAAGGTATTTGTACCAAAATTAATCTAAAAGTACGAAAGACTAGATTTCAAGTAAAATTGAACTAAAAGACAAGACAATTACAGCGAGGATCACGAAGGGACCCATGTAAAAACTTTTATCTCAAACTATTCTTTATCAGACTAGCACTCAGGATATGTTCTCCATATTATAAGTATATTGGTTAAGCGAAGAAAGAGAAAGTAAAGAGAAAGTTTGGGGACTTTCCAGTTGAGTCTCTTTTTATCATAATTGACTAAAAACACTTCTGTGTGTTGAACCAAAAGCACATTTGAAAAACGAATGTTTCATGTAAAGCAATGTGAGATCTGTAGGACAATCGAGACAACCTAATCAAATACAAGCTTACACTCTGATTTAGAGAGTTAGGCTACTTATCTTAGAGGAGAACATCCCCTTAAAATTCATAAAAAAATTTGATTACCGAAACTTATTTCGACGATGCACTTGAAAACAAAAGATTTTGCTATACTTATAATCTCGTGAAGAATGAGCACCGCATTAATAAATGGCTAGATTGAATCTTGCCGCAACATTTTGCCAATACTTTTTCTCATAGCCATGGTGTTTTAATTGCGTGCAAGAGTACTTATAAATTAATACTTAGTAGGGACATAAATACTGTTACAACATTGAACACACCCATTTCAATAGTTGAACTGAACATACCCCGTTAATGTCCTATGGGTTTTATAAGCTAACCTCAATAGCGTTAGTCTGTAACGGGATTTGAAAATTGTTTCAACTTTCATCATGGAGTGGTCAGGTAGTGGGAACCGTCGCTGTTATAGCGCTTTTCAAGTGTGAGATGAAAAAAAAACGTTATTTTCAAAACGCTCTGGCCACATGTTCATCTACCGATGCATAAAACTGTTTGAGGAGACTGGAGATGTAAAAGACCGCCACCGGTCTGGCCACCCACGCTCTGTTCGAACACCGCATGTCATTAAAGCCGTTAAATCAAGAATTCACAAAAATCCGCTACGAAAACAGAAAATCATGGCCCGTGAGATGAATATCACGCAAAAGTCCACAAGTAGAATCATTAAAAAAGACTTGGGACTTGACTAACGACAAACGACGTACCGGACATTTATTGACTGCAGCTTTAAAAAAAATGGGATTGAAAAATGCAAACGTATTTTGGTGAAGCACGCTGATAACTTCACAGATAAATTTTGTTCACCGATGAAAAAATTTTTACCGTTCAGGAAAAATTTAACAAGCTAAACTACAGAGTGTATGCGCGGTCATCTAAGAAATCATATAAACTGATCCCAAGGGTGGAAAAGGCTCATCACCCAGCTTCAGTCATGGTTTGGTGAGGTGTCTCTTACGATGGGGTCACTGACCTGCATTTCTGCGAACAAGGAGTCAAAAAATCAGCCAAAGTTTACCAAGAAACCGTTTTGAAAGCTGTTGTACAGCCTCTTAACAATACCCTGTTCCAAAAGCAGCCACTTTCCAGCAGGATTCTGCGCCGGCCCATACGGCCAAAACGTCCCAGGACTGGCTTCAAAACAATTTGCCAGCGTTCACTTTGCGTTACCAATTGGGACGGTTTTAGAGGACAAGGTTTGTCAACGAATGAGCTATCCTTTTGTTAAATAGATTACTTCTATAAAAGGACCAACAATTTCTTACAGTTTTTGCACAATTTCAGTTGAGAACACTTCTATCACGATATGCAGATATATATTTATTCCCGTCGTTCCAATGTGGAACAAAGGACCATAAGAATTGCAGTTACCACCGGAGCCATTTATGTCGATTTTGACAAACGCAGTGGTCGAATTTTAAACTCTTAGTTGTCCCTTTTAAATCTTAAATGTATCTAGTATGTATTATAATTTTTTAGAAAATGTAGCCATTTTAAACCAAAATCTAGCCATCAGGGTAGCGCATTCGCTCTCATGTGATAACTTTTGGACAAAATTCGGAATCTTATGCACTCTACACAGGAATATGTCCAATTCTATCTTTTGTAAACTTGTTCATGGTACTCATAACATCTCTCGTCAGTGGATCGAGAATTTACAAAACGAGTGAAATAAATGGTACCGATAAATGCCTGATACTACTTTAGAAATTTCAAGAACCCTGATGTTTTCATAATGTAAAAATTTATATTTCGTAATTTTATATTAAATTATTTTGATTTTCTGAAATATTGTCTTTTAATCTAAATCAGAGTTGCACTAAGTGTTTCTCGACTCCTACATCGACATCACAGCCCTGCCAAAAACACATGGACTGTAGTTTAAATTTTAAGGATCTTCGTTATTTGTTCTGTCTGATAGATTTAGCTTAATAAACTTTAGTTTATCATCATAGCCTCCTGTAAAAAAATGATAAAATAATATTCAGACGGCAGTAAATTGTACTAAGACAGGATCGAGAGTACCAAGGTACCAACGAGTCCTTAATTTTAGCTCAATTGGTACAGTTGTACTATATATTCTATCGATGGTGTGCATCTTTTAAGGTACAGCAAACTTTTCCTTAAAAACTTTTTACATTTTTTCCATATGTGACAGCGCATAGAGAAAGGGACCTAAGGGTAAAAAAAAATCAATTTTTACTTTTTTTTTTGATGTGGACAACATCTGAGCATCGAATGAGACTGATCCCATGCCCCAAAAGTGTTCCCTCCCAGAGATATGCGCGTTTTATGAAAGTGATGGTACACCAAAGATACACGTATTTAAATCTTTAAAATGGCTCTCCTGAACAAAACTGGTTTTTACCCTTAGGTCCCTTTCTATTTTGCGCGTCACATATAATGGGTGATCCAACTAAAGATACTTTTTTCAATAGCATTTTTTGACAGACCACGTGTGAGTCGTGTCATGCTGTCATATTATTTTGGTTTAGTATTGTTTGGCATTTCATCATGGAAAGACTAACGCCTGAACAACGTTTACAAAGAGTTCAAATTTATTACGAAAATTCACGTTCTGTGAGGAATGTGTTTCGCGCACTACTGAGCGTACTATTCGCAACACCATCACCAATCTTGAGACATAGCATTCATTATTAAATAATATTCGACTGATTAGACCACGTCCAGCACGCAGTGAAGAAAATGTAGCGGCCGTAGTTGAGAGTGTACATCAAGACCGTGGAAAATCGATTCGGCGCCGTTCGCAGCAACTCGGCCTAACGTATGAAACGACTTGGCGCATTTTACTTCGAGATCTTAATTGGAAGCGTGCATAACACAGTTTGTGCAAGAACTGAAGCCGCGCGACGTTCCCAAGCGACATCGCTTCGCTCTATGGGCTCTTGAAAAGTTCCAAGAAGATCCGACGTTTTCGAGCCAATTTTTGGTGTAGCGATGAGGTATTTCTGGCTCAATGAAAAATTGTCGCATATGGGACGAAGAGCAACCAGAAAACGTTTAAGGGCTGCCACTTCATCCAGAAAAAACAACGGTTTGGTGTGGTTTGTGGGCCGGTGGAATCATCGGTCCATATCAATGGTCCGATGATTCGTGCCATGATAACCGACTATTTGATGCCTGAAATTGAAGCTACTGATCTCGGCGACATTTGGTTTCAACAAGACTGCTCCACTTCCCACACGTCATATCAATCCATGGATTTATTGAGAGAACACTTCGGTGATCAGATAATTTCACGTTTTGGGCCGGTCGATTAACCACCAAGATCGTGTGATATCACACCGTTAGACTTTTTCCTGTGGGGATGTGTAAAGTCTAAAGTTTATGCGGATAAACCCGCTAAGGTTCAGGCCTTGTTGCAAAACATCACGTGTGTCATTCGCCTGTTACCAGTCGAAGTGCTCGAACGAGTCATCGAAAATTGGACTCAATGAATGGACCATCTGAGACGTAGCCGCGGCCAACATTTGATAGACATAATCTTAAAAAAATAAATGCCAAAGAATGTTTTTTCAATTCATTCCCCATTCAATTTGAATTTCCTGTGTTTTTTTCTTTAAAAAAGTAGGAAACCTCGAAATAGATCACGCTATATTTTATGCAATTCTCATGTTTCATCATTTTAATTGTTATTTATTTATTTTTTTTTATCAAAATCGGCGTTCTTGCGCATTAATGGGTTAAGGTATTTCCGTGCCCTTTCGTAATAGTAATGTTGAGACCTGCATTACAATTAAATCACCCTGTATGAGTCAAATTTATTCTACAATTTTCGTTTCTACATACATTGGTTTTACTAGTATGCTATTAAATAATTTATTAAATAAAATAATTTAATAAATAAAACAGCACAACAAAAAAACACACTAATATAATTTTATGCCAGGTTGTTTCTACATTTTTTGTTTATTCAGCCGCTATTAACCGCAGTGCCACACTGCCCACGCGTTATGTGGTCGTGTTTTGTCGGTCTGGTTATAGCCTCCAATAAAATTACGAATTTTGGCAAACTAACAACATAACCGATTTACAACCGAATACATACATACGTACATATGTATTTATGAACAAATAACTAAACTCAGACATAAGTATGTGTATAAATCTGTAGTTATATACACCATGCATGGTAAGTACACATAACAAATATTTATTGCAATTTGCCCTAATAATCTATATCAATCATACATTTGTACATACTAGTGTTGCACCGCTGAAGAGTGATACGTCATCGTCGTCGAAGTGGTACTAGTGCGAGCAGTTAAAGCATAAACTAACAAAAGTCATTCGTGGTTTTTATGATTCCTTCCGAAAAATATGAGAACTCATTTCTCAAAAACTCCGAAAAATAAACAAAAAATATGCTAACGGTAGTAAAGTTCTAATGCATATTTTGTCAACCAACTATCATGATAGAGACAATGGTGTCGTTTATCTTTATGATCAACTCCTACAAGTAGTTGGGGCTGCATGCTAAGTCAGTCGTTTTGTTTGAAAACATACGCCATAAATAGGATGCCACTTCGGTTGTACAGGGATTTTCGCAAAGCTACCTATAAAAGTAAACAAAATTGATACTTTCGTCCAACTATACGAATACAGTTTTAGCTATCGAGGCTTACCTAAAAACACCAATCTGTGTCAACATATTAAATCATCGTAATTAAACTAATATGTGCAGGGGCATATGTACGAGGGCGACCGCAAAAGTAACTGGCCTAACATAAAAAGAACCGTTTTTTTATTTATTTTTCAACATAATCTCCTTCCAACTCAATACACTTCATCAAACGTTTTTCAAGTTATTTAATTCCATCCGAAAAATAAGATTTTTCAAGACCTTCAAAATATGCCTCAGTTTCAGCAATAACCTCGCTATTGGACGATTTTTTTTGCCACCGAGAATTTTTTTTTAAATTTGGAAACAAGAAATAATCAGAAGGAGCTAAATCTGGACTATATGGTGGATGCGGAGCAATTTCAAATCGTAATTCGGCCAGTTTTTGTTGAGTTAAAAATGCAGTGTGTGAAGGAGCATTATCTTGATGAAAAAAAACTTTTTTTTCTAAATGCGGTCGTTTTATCTTGATTTCTTTACTCAACCGATCCAATAATGCAAAATAATATTCACTATTTATAGTTTTTCCTTTCTCGAGATAATCAATAAATATTTTATCCCTTGCATCCCAAAATACTGTGGCCATTACTTTTCCTGCTGACTTAACAGTTTTCGCCTTCTTGGGACCACTTTTACCAGCTTCTATCCATTGTTTTGACTGTTCTTTGCATTCTGGGATGTAGTGATGGATCCATGTTTCATCAACAGTTATGAATCGGCGCAAGAACTCTATTGGATTACGCTGATAAATCGCTAAAAGCTCCTCGGAATTGGTCCAACGGACGATTTTTTGGGGCAAAGTGAACAAACGCGGCAGCGTTCTTGCGGATAGCTTTTTCATGTGGAGTTCATCATGTAAAATACTCCAAACTTGTTTTTCGTGTATTTTAACAATATCAGCAAGTTCTCTGAGCTTTATTCGTCAATCTTTAGTCACTTCATCAAATAGTTTTCTAATGTTTTCAATAGTAGTAGCAGTTTTCGGTCTTCCAGAGTTGTTCATCTTCCGTACTTGAACGACCCATTTTAAATTGTTGAACCCAGGATTTCACGATGGAGTATGATGGTGCATTATCACCATGAGCAGAATCCAATTCATCTTTGATTAATTGTGGCGTATAACCTTTCATATAAAAGTGTTTAATTACCGCACGAAACTCTTTATTTTCCATTTTTCAAAAATTATAAAACTTGTTTACTTCAATCACCTGTAACAAAGAAAATAATCATTAAATATTTCGGAAATTTTGACAGATGGCTTATAAAAGATTGCTTAAAATAAAAACAAAAGTTGCTAGTAAAACAGAAAATGTGCCAGGCCAGTTAGTTTTGCGGTCATCCTCGTAAAAGTAGTAATTAACATTATTTGTAAAAAACAAACTTGTTTCCTAATAGTCAGGTCCTTTTTCCATACAAATTCTACAAATGGTTGCCAGCAATAATTTTTATAACCTACAACACACTGTGGAGCTGGGTATTAATACTTAACGCTGATGTTTGCAACACCTTTAAGTAGTGAATATAGACTATGTTAAGTATACCGATCGACTCAAAATCACTATCTGCTTCCATTAAGCGATGCCTGCCCGTCCGTCTGCCCATCTATGGTTGTAACACAGGCCGATTTCGATGAATCTTGTACATTTCTTCAAGATTGGACAAAGGTCGAACCATATTGAAATTGGTCCACATCAGTAAATATACGCACAGAGAACAGATTCGTTGCCACAACCAAATTTGTTTGCCAAACAAATGGTTGATGTTGCATTCACCTAAGGTATTCCATCTTTACAACCAAATGTTAGTTAGTGCTTTTTAACGTTTGGTAATTGTTACTGAAATACGAAGTATCCAATAGAAAATACGAAGTATCCAATCCACCATAAACGAATTTTTGGATCTTTAAGTCAACATGCCTCAATTGTTTGACGAAAAAATTATAAAATTTCAGTAGAGGCAAAACCACTGGTTGTTATGTTCTTGAAGTACCTACTATTAAACATAGGGAGGGTCATGTCGAGGAAAAGAAGTAAAAGATGATGAGAGATTTTTACTGAATAAATTATAATAGACGATTTGCTTCGGACTGTAATAATAGAATTTATTTCGCTTTTGGTAATGATGAAAGTAAAAAATTATCACGAATACTCGGTTATAATAACAAAATTTTTAGTTGTTACAACCACTAGATAGGGTAACTAAAGTACATTTTATCAATATGACCGATTAATTAGTTGCGTCTACAATACGATGATTATATTTATTATCTTGTGGACTAACCCGAGTTTTGTATAATTTTTTCTTTGGGTGTAGATTTTTAACGATTTCAGAACCTACAGCTCTAAAAGGCACATATTACACCGTTTTTGACCAAATTTCGCACAGATAATTTCGAGTGACCAACACCCATCTCTGGGGAAATTTCCAAGTATTCGAATAGCTCCCACACAATGATCCCGATTCCGATTTGAGATACTGCAGTTCCACAAGCCACAAATTACACCTAATCACGCCCACTCTTTGTGTGTGCATTGTTTTTCGACAATCACTCTTGGATTATCATTCGCCCAAATGCGGCAATTCTGCTTATTGACGAATCCACTGTGGTGAAAATGAGCCTTATCACTGAGGATGATTTTCTTCGAAAATTGATTTTCATTTTCATAACACCGTTCAACACGCTTTTGCACACATGAAGAAGACCTATATATTCGGAATCTATGTCGAAAAATAGACTACCCGTGTGTCCCAGTTTTTCTAGATCAATTCGTATTTTCGCGAAAAATGTGAATATATATTTGGTTAAAAACCACTTATATAGACATATTTTGTATTAACATACAAGTCCATATCCATAAATTTTTTGCAAAATATACGAATTGATGCAGAAAAAGTGGGATACACGTGTATTTTATTTTTTCCTCCTCTTTCAGAATATACTAATTTTTTTCATGTGTGCAACCAAAAGCTTAAATTTGTCATACAGTGTAATAAACCTGAATAAGTTTAACTCATTGCTCCCTTGTATATCTTTCCATGGTTCAAATAGAGTAAGTCTGAAATTGAGAAATATCAAATGTAAGCAGAAAAATACTTGACGTTTAGGTGTGGTTCACATTCAACATTGGCCCTTACAATTTAACCACCCTTTACTTTTATTATTTTACTTAAAGCAATATCCACTAGAAACTAAAATTCAGAGGAGTGTGCACTGGGCGACCATTAAATAGCTGTTGTAAATATGTCCTTCCAGATGTTAGAATCTGCAGCTTTAGAAGTCACGATTTACATCCAACTACTACCAAATTTTGCATGACCCGACCGAGCGATCAACATAGACCATACCCATCTATATTTGAAATAGCCCATACACAAAGATCCCTATCGATTTAAGATCCTTCAGCTTAAGAAGCCACAAATTGTACCCCATCACGCTCAAACATTCTATGCTATCTTATGAGCGGCACATAATTTACTATAACATATTAAATCCATATACGAGTAATATAAAAATACATATTAAATAAATTTTGCTAAAGCTCCAGACATAGATGCTTAATCCTCTGAATAGCAGAGAGGTGTAGGGCATCTCGTAGTCGGCCAAGCCCGACTTTAATTTTCTTACTCGTTTTATATAGAATAAACGATCAGTCGGCAAAGACCATTAGATTTTACAGTATTTATTTACAATTAATTTTGCTTTTGAACCGATATAAGCCTTTATTATTGAAAATTAAGCAAATCTATTTTCAAAACTATCGTACTTAAGCGACGACGAAGCGAGATAGTTCTTGTCTCATTGGTTTAAAGTTGAAAAATACCATGCAGACTGAAAAACTTATAAACTTACTAATAATGGTGGCAAAATGGAGTCCAAAATAAAAGAATTATTTTTATAGATATAAGAATTAGTAAGGACGTATGATTGCGTTTGCAGTGTTTCTATTTATTGTCCATCCTTATATAGTCAATATTATGGCATATTTGAACTCGAGATAAATTTGCCAATATTTAAAGTACACAATTTCTATTAGTAAATTACTTACTTAATTCCCACAACTTGCAATTAGGAAACAGGGGAAAACTTCTCTAAATTTTAAATTTATTTTTGGCATTATTACTAGCTCGAGATCTCGTGCATCTGCATTTTAGTACAGGCTGATTCATTCTCGACAAATTGGCTTATCTCATGAAGGTAAATCAATCTACGACCATGGAAGGGGTGAAATTTTTGGAATGGTGGTCGAATGGTACTTGGGTAAAAATGCTAAGTTCTAAACCAGTGGTCGCATTTTTTTCTCTTAAAGGATAGCCCTACATTTTACCATTCCGAATTACCCGAACGAAGTCCATAGGTGCTACCGTTCCAAAGTTATGACTATTTATTGTCCCCCGTCTTAAGCTAAATAGTTATAAATTGCCTTAGTATAGCCCAGGTTTAAAGAAGATTAAGAATTAAGGAAAAAGTATTACAAAGTCTATAAATCCACAAATACAGCAGAGCGTAAAAGGCTTCATGAACAGTATTCTAGGGAATTTACTTTTCTTAGTAAATTCCTCTATAAACATAAAATATCCAGCTTTGAATGTAAAATTAATTCTTAATCCAAGTCGTTTTGGCACTTAATTAAATCAAAAAATAATCGTAGTGATTTCCCATCTTCAATGTTTTTTCTGGATTTAGTTGCAAACACACCAAACGAGCGAGCAGACTATTCTTTTTGCTAATTTCTTCATATGCAACCTTCAACAATCCGACAATCAAGCATTTGACTTTCAGTTATTAGATAATGTTCTTTCTGTTATTGACATGGGCTATATCCAGTTTTCTGACAGTGAAGTATGTTGTGGTTTACTCGAACTAAAAAAATCTACTGTTCTACTCGTATTGATGGCATTGCAGCAACATTTCTAAAAAAATGTTGTGCTTCTGTGTGTCTTCCTACTAATGTACTGCAAGTACATTGCAATTTTACTTTAAAGCCGGTATATTCTTATATTCTTAATTTTCGGCCAATTTCAAAATTATCTAATGTTTCTAAACTCTTTGAACATTTAGTATATAATAAATTGTCTGCAGTCATTTATCCTATTATTTTGGAGCACCAACATGGTTTCATTTAAACCCGTTTTACGATTTCTAATCTACTTGTATTCATTAATTTTTGTTTAAGCAATTTTGAATAAGGATTTCAGGTGGATACAGACTATTTCGATTTCTGCAAGGCTTTTGATAAAGTTGCGTATAAAATACTTTTGTTTAAATTTTCTAAAATTGGCTAACATTCTTCTCTTTTAAGTTTGTTGATCTCATACCTATCTCATAAGAGCTGTTCTGTGTCTATTAATTCGACTAAATCTGATCCCTACACAGCTACATCTGGCATACCGCAGGGGTATATAGGTATATTAGTCCCCCTTTTTATATTATTTATTAATGACATTTTCTCGTCTTATCTGTTTTCTAAGTTCTTAATTTATGCTGATGATATAAAGCTCTTCTCCAATATAGAGAGTCTTAATGATACAAATTTACTGCAGCAGGATATAAATCGATTGTTCAATTGGTCTGAATTAATTCGGCTACCATTAAATAACGCAAAATGTTTCTATCTTCCGTGTGGAAGGCGTTCCAGGGTAACTAATTCAGTTTACTTTATTAACAATCAGCAACTTTAAACAGTTAACAACATTTTGGATTTAGGTGTTGTTTTCGACGCTAAATTAAATTTTTAATTTGCATGTTGATTATATCAATGCCAAAAGCCTATTCAGTTCTGGCTTTTATAAAAAGAAAAAGCAAAGATTTAACAAGTCCATAAACCCGAAAGTTGTTGTATATAACATTCTTTAGATCAAAACTTGAATATGGACCCCAAACAATGGTCCATATTCAAGTTTTGATCTAAAGAATGTTATATACAACAACTTTCCTCGTATTATGCAATTCATTGTAATCGTATTGAGAGATTACAAAAACGTTTTATCAAATTGGCCCGTTTCCGTCGTGTGAAGACAGATGTAGGCTAATACATCCTGAAACATTAGTAAATCATCGTGCAAAGTGTTCTATACTGTTTTTATACAAACTTATTTGTGGCCTTATACGAGGACGACCGCAAAACTAACTGGCCTGGCACATTTTCTGTTTTACTAGCAACTTTTTTTGTTTTGTTTTTTAAAAGCAATCTTTTATAAGCCATCTGTCAAAATTTCCGAAATATTTAATGATTATTTTCTTTGTTACAGGTGATTGAAGTAAACAAGTTTTATAATTTTTGAAAAATGAAAAATAAAGAGTTTCGTGCTGTAATTAAGCACTTTTATATGAAAGGTTATACGCCACAGTTAATCAAAGATGAATTGGATTCTGTTCGTGGTGATAATGCACCATCATACTCCATCGTGAAATCCTGGGTTCAACAATTTAAAATGGGTCGTTCAAGTACGGATGATGAACAACGCTCTGGAAGACCGAAAACTGCTACTACGAGTACTATTGAAAACATTCGAAAAATATTTAATGAAGTGACTAAAGATAGACGAATAAAGCTCAGAGAACTTGCTGATATTGTTAAAATACACGAAAAACAAGTTTGGAGTATTTTACATGATGAACTCCACATGAAAAAGCTATCCGCAAGATGGGTGCCGCGTTTGTTGACTTTGCCCCAAAAAATCGTCCGTTGGACCAATCCGAGGAGCTTTTAGCGATTTATCAGCGTATTCCAATAGAGTTCTTGCGCCGATTCATAACTGTTGATGAAACATGGATCCATCACTACATCCCAGAATGCAAAGGACCGGTAAAACAATGGATAGAAGCTGGTAAAAGTGGTCCCAAGAAGGCGAAAACTGTTAAGTCAGCAGGAAAAGTAAGCCATCTGTCAAAATTTCCGAAATATTTAATGATTATTTTCTTTGTTACAGGTGATTGAAGTAAACAAGTTTTATAATTTTTGAAAAATGAAAAATAAAGAGTTTCGTGCGGTAATTAAGCACTTTTATATGAAAGGTTATACGCCACAGTTAATCAAAGATGAATTGGATTCTGTTCGTGGTGATAATGCACCATCATACTCCACCGTGAAATCCTGGGGTCAACAATTTAAAATGGGTCGTTCAAGTACGGATGATGAACAACGCTCTGGAAGACCGAAAACTGCTACTACTATTGAAAACATTAGAAAAATATTTAATGAAGTGACTAACGATAGACGAATAAAGCTCAGAGAACTTGCTGATATTGTTAAAATACACGAAAAACAAGTTTGGAGTATTTTACATGATGAACTCCATATGAAAAAGCTATCCGCAAGAACGCTGCCGCGTTTGTTGACTTTGCCCCAAAAAATCGTCCGTTGGACCAATTCCGAGGAGCTTTTAGCGATTTATCAGCGTAATCCAATAGAGTTCTTGCGCCGATTCATAACAGTTGATGAAACATGGATCCATCACTACATCCCAGAAGGCAAAGAACAGTCAAAACAATGGATAGAAGCTGGTAAAAGTGGTCCCAAGAAGGCGAAAACTGTTAAGTCAGCAGGAAAATTAATGGCCACAGTATTTTGGGATGCAAGGGGTATTATATTATTGAATATCTTGAGAAAGGAAAAACTATAAATAGTGAATATTATTGTGCATTATTGGATCGGTTGAGTGAAGAAATCAAGATAAAACGACCGCATTTAGAAAAAAAAAGTTATTTTTCACCAAGATTATGCTTCTTTTACACACTGCATTTTTAACTCAACAAAAACTGGCCGAATTACGATTTGAAATTGCTCCGCATCCACTATATAGTCCAGATTTAGCTACTTGTGATTATTTCTTGTTTCCAAATTTAAAAATCTTGGTGGCAAAAATGTTCGTCCAATAGCGAGGTTATTGCTGAAACTGAGGCATATATTGAAGGTCTTGAAAAATCTTATTTTTCGGATGGAATTAAAAAACTTGAAAAACGTTTGATGAAGTGTATTGAGTTGGAAGGAGATCATGTTGAAAAATAAATAATAATAATTCCAAAAAAAAGGTTCTTTTTATGTTAGGCCAGTTACTTTTGCGGTCGCCTTCGTAGATTGCTCTGAACTTTTTATTCGTATTGGGTTTAATTCACCTGTTAGACGTTTAAGCCATAATGAATATTTTTATATTCCTGTTCATAGAAAAAATTATTCCTCTCGCGAGCCTCCTGTGAGAATTTTAAAAGAATTTAACAGAATAAATTTAAGTTATAATTTAGATATTTTATAATCTTTGAATAAATTTAATGATATTTTAGATTTAATATATTTTTAGATTTAGCTAGTCTGTATGGATTGTAATTCCGTAGACTGAAATAAATAAATAAAATGCAAATAAATAAATAAAATGCATTCGCTCAAACCAATTTTTTAGGCACTTTATCCATCTTGATTGAGGCACCTCCAAAAAATGGTTTTTGATTGCTGCTTTGGGCGCCGGAAAACGTTGATCACGCCGTGTTGTGAGGGAATAAGAAAATGTCATTGTGGTCGTGATGCAAAATGATCCGTCTTCTCCTCCTGTTTTCCCTTATTTCTTCTATCACTGTTTTGTGTGAACTATTCGAAAATACGGTCCAATAGGTTAAGTTTCACCAAACGTTAACCAGAAGGTAATGAAATATGTGGCTTCTAAAGCTGCAGTTTCTGAGGTTAGAAAGGACAAATGAAGTGTATGAAACCAAGGACCGATTTAAACCAATATCAATAGGGTGTGTCCTTGGTCTGAACAATGTTTTGTAGTTTTGTTAAATTCGGGTTATATTTGCAACGTGTTTTTCGATTAAAGGATACATAAACAGGCGGACGTCGCTTAATGGAATCAGATAGTGATTATAAATTATAATAAACACGGCGTCTATCTCAGTTTGCGTCAGGTATTGCAATTATCATTCTGTTATCCGAATAAGTAGATTATACAATTTTAAATTTCTTTTAGCTGATTTGAAAACCTGAATTTAATGGAAAAATGTGATCGGCATTTGTTCTATCTAAAAAAAATACCTTTAAAAGAATTCAGAATGCATTTGATATTTCCGTTGAATACGAAAAAGTAAAACCACACTAATCTTATCAGAATAAAGGGCGGTACTGAGTATCATAACATGGAATTTATCCATTTTGTTTTCTCTTATTTATCCAATCTACACTAACGGTCGAAACTGTGCAGTGAAAACACATTTCGGTTAAACCAAATATTTTTTTCTCATTTTACTTGTCTCAAATAAACATCACAAACACTCTTAAACACACACATGCAAAGATTTGAACCCATGCACATGCAGCATATGTTTATACACAGACACAAATCTATTTGTAATTGTCAGGAATTTTATAGAAAAACTTTTCGCATTTCCGTTTCTCTCTCTCTAGGATGATATTTTTCCCAGCTATATCATCTTTATCCGCGCATACACACGTATGTATATTAGAGTGGGTTAGATTAGATAGAACGAAAAAGTAAACAAAAGATAACGAGAAACAAAATATACAGTCGGGCAGGTCCGACTTAAAGATAACCTACACCCTTCTGTGTTATATAGACATGCTTGCCTCTCTCCGCACCTGAATAAGAGTGGCCTTAACTCGGGAGCGATATTTTTAATAAGGCTTTATAATAACGTGAACCGATATAGCCCAATTTTAATAAAGATCTTAAATTTAAAGTATGTTTTATTTATGTAACATCAAAATTGTACTGTGGCTTATAGACCCCCGGAGCTTCAAATCGAAAAGCACCTTTTGAACGGGAAATTTAAAGTAAACAGAACAATTTGGTTCAATGTTCTCCAGCATTAGTTACAAGTTGATCATTATGCACTATACTGAATTTGACCAAGATATACAAAGCCTATTATCAAGAGAGATCTGAGTATGGCTACTTTTTACTTATAAACACATGAAATGATTTGGTGTAATTTTATTACAGTTGGTTATAATCGATCCGTGTCATAACGCAAAATACTGAACTTGAGGAAGATCAAATAGGGTTTGAAGAGTGGCGTACATTAAGTCGATAGGGTTTCTTGCAAGGGTCTAAATGAAACCGTGGACCGAAATCGGCTTATTTCACTAGAATTTGTTACTGGTCTAAACGCAACAAGTGAACTTTAAGCATCATCAATGCATGTTTGCAAGTAGAAATAAAATTTAATGTTATGACCAAGAATTACCTTTATTATAAAGATAAGGGTTTGCCATTATGTTTTGAAACTGATTTCGGACAAGTGGTCGCCGCAGCTGGTTCCAATAAATTCCAGCCGAGAGGCCCAATTTTCGGCAACTTTTGAGGCCGTTTGTCAACCATAATGCGCCGAATATTCTCTTCCAAGGTGCCGCAAAAACTTCCCGACTTAATAGATTTTTTTATAACAAAAGGTATTAACTCAAACAAAATACAAATACTTGACAGTGATGATTTGTCTTCTGACCACACACCATTTATTATGACTGTTAGCGAAGAAATCATACTTAAACCGGAAATATTAATGCTTACCAACAGAGCTACTAACTGGATACACTTTCGAACACATTTGATAAATAAAGTGGACTTCAACGTATCATTAAAAACCCCCGCAGAAATCGTGGACCAACATGACAAAATTGTTAGATTAGCTCAAGAAGCTGCATGGTGCAGCACAGCACCAATCAATAGTAAAACTGCAAACCCAATCTCTGATGAAATCAAATACCTTATTAAACAAAAACGGAAAGCAAGTAAAAAATGGCAAAAATACAGAATACTTGAAAATAAAAATGTACTAAACAATCTTTGCAACAAACTGAAAACAACGTTGGTTAAACAAGAACAAACAAATTTAAAACATCGTCTAAAAAACTTGACAGCTACAAAATATTCTGATTATTCGCTTTGGAAAACAATTAAACAATTTTACTCTACAGCAAAAAATAATATTCCTCCGATTAAGAAAGAAGATGGAACTTGGGCAAATAAATTCATAGATAAAGCTAATCTATTTGCTGACTACCTTGAAGACATATTTAGTCCCCTTCCCGCAATGTCTGATGATGAAAATATTGTGGAACATTAATGCACGATTGATATAAAAGATATTTCTCCTGTTACTCTGCCGGAGTTAAAAAAGAGTTAAAAAATTGTATCAAATATGAAATTAACGAAAAAAAGCCCCTAGTTATGTCTTAATAACTGGAAAAATTATTTAAAAAAAATGCCAGAAATAGCTATCAGAAAATGTATGTACCTAATAAATGCTTCCTTTCGCCTACAGTATGTTCCGAGCCAATGGAAAGTAGCTGAAGTAATAATGATACCAAAACCAGGAAAAGAGCCAAATTTGAAAAATTCTATGTCAAAAGTGTTCGAAAACCTTTTGCTAAAGAGACTTAATTTAATAATAGAAGAACGGAAATTAATACCAACCCACCAATTTGGTTTAAAACCAAACCATTCAACTATTGAGCAAGTCCACAGAGTAAGCAGTGTTGTAGAGCAAGCACTACGGGCGGTTCGGGAAGTTCTTAGCCTATCAATGAAAGAGAATATGTAGTTAGTTTTTCAAAAATATTTTTATTTTTTAATATAATCTCCTGAAATTTCAATACACTTAGTCCAACGCTTATCTAGCAATTATATCCCTTGATTAAAATAGTTTTCCTCAAGGTCTTCAAAATAGTGGTTTAGTGTAATTGCATCTTCATTTGAGGTAAAACGCTTGCCAGCAAGGATTTTTTTAGATTTGGGAACAGGTAAAAGTCACTGGGAGCTGAATCAGGAGAATAAAGTGGGTGGTCAAGCAACTCGTACTTTAATTCGTTGATTTTAGCCATTATTAAAACACTCTTGTGCGCTGGTGCGTTGTCTTGATGAAAAATTATTTTTTTGTGTTGTAAGCCAGGACGTTTTTCTCGAATTTGTACATTTAATTGATCTAAAAGGTTGCAATAGTACTCTGAATTTATTGTTTTACCCTTTTGCAGATAGCCAATCAATAAAATACCTTTGAAGTCCCAAAAAACCGTTGCCATAACCTTACCAGCCGATTGAATTGTTTATGCCTTCTTTGGGGCACTTCCTCCAGCTTCAGTCCATTGTTTGGATTGTTCTTTTGTCTCTGGAGTATAGTGGTGGATCCATGTCTTATCAACAGTTATGAAACGACGCTTAAAATCCATTTTATTTCGCTGAAAACGATCCAAACAAGCTTGATAAATGTTCATTGTTATGCGTTTTTGGTCGACTGTTAACAAGTGCGGCACCCATCTTGCAGAAAGCTTTTTCATCTGTAGTTCTTCATGCAAAATTAAATGGACTCGATCATTTGAGATGTCCATGATATTAGCTATTTCACGCACTTTTATTCGTCGATCATTTAATACCATATCATGCACTTTGGCTACAATTTCTGTTGTCGTTGCAGATTTTGGACGTCCACTACGTGGTTCATCTTCAATGCTTGTGCGAGCACGTTTAAATTCAGCAACCCAACTGTTGCATATGAAGGAGCACTTTCACCTAACACATTCACCATATCATTATGAATTTCTTGTCCCGATAAACCTTTTTATGTAAATATTTAATGACACCACGCATTTCTTATTTTTCCATTGTAAAAAAATCGCGGATGCGTCTTTTGTGAACACCTGTTTCTATATGAAGGAGTTGCCAGAAAAATTTAACATGTGTTCATAGCAGAGTTGGAGGTTTCCAAAACATTTAACTTTTTTCTGTTTATACATCGCTTTTTGTGCTAGGCTAAGAAGTTTCCGAACCGCCGTAAATGATAACAAGGTATACTCTGGAATCTTTATAGACGTTGCGCAAGCATTTGACAAAGTCTGGTATGAGGGTCTTAATTTCAAGCTTTCTAGAGATTTGCCAACGCAATTTAGTGCAATTTTAAAATCGTACATAACTGATAGATTCTTTAGAATAAAACATGAAGATGAATATTCCGGACTAAGACAAATTCGAGCGGGTGTCCCGCAAGGAAGCGTTCTTGGGCCGACACTTTACATACTGTACACAAGAGACATTCCAAAACCTCCTAACACGAATATTGCTACGTTTGCAGCTGACACAGCGATTCTTGTAACTGGTAAAACAGTCCCATATACTACGGAAAAACTACAAAACACTATTGATGAAATTATGCACTGGACAAAAAAATGGAGAATAAAATTGAACGAAGCAAAGTCTGTTCACATTAATTTCACAAATAAAAGAATTACCAATTTAGCACTTTACATGAACAACAACATACGAGTAGTACCGTATGCAAACACTGCAAAATATTTAGGATTTACCTTGGATGCAAAATTAAGATGGAAGGAACATATCAAGAAAAAACTATGTGAACTGAAAATAGCTCTGCGAAAAATGAACTTCCTATTCTCAAGACACTCAGAAATAAGCTTGAATAATAAACTTTTACTTTACCAGCAGATTTGGAAACCAAAATGGACTTATGGACTCCAAATATGTGGATGCGCGTAAAAAGCAAACTTACAACCAATTCAAACCTTTCAAAACAAGATTCTATGAATGATAACTAACTGTCCGTGGTATATTAGAAACTATGACATTCACAGGGATCTAATCATTCGGACAGTAACTGATGAAATAAAACGTCTTGCAACCAAACACGCGCAAAGACTTTTGTGGCATACAAATCCAGAAGTGCAACATATGTTCAGAAACCCTATACAGAACAGAAGGTTGAGAAGAACACTACCCGAAGACTTGTTCCGAGCTGAATAAAATATAGTTCCTTTCATTTATCGGAATGGCCAGTGGGCTATATCCGAGAACAATGTGATATATAATGAAATGTAAATTACTAGATGAGTCTTTATTGTACCCGGTTGTAATAATAAAGAATGAAAAAAAGTCTAAAGATATTTGCAAGAGAGCAGGACGAAACCATGAACCGGTGTTGATTCCAAGTCCTAACGCGTCATGTGAACTTTTGCATCATTAGTACATGTTTTCTAGAACGTCAGGCCTTTAAAGCAAGAGGTAATTTTTCGAGAACATAGGTCAACATTGAAGACACACTTAAGGGCCAATAACATGGAATAATATCATATACACACTTTAGGTTAGAGCCAAAAAATTTAGAAATCTTCATAACCCAAAGCAAAAAATTAAAATAAAAATGGTAGTCCCAGCATAATTTGTTAAGCGTGCCACTCTTATAAACATACTCGTACATAAACATTTATTCCAGTACACAGGAAGAAACAATAACAAAAAAAATCACAAAAAAACAGCTAAGTTCAGCGCCAAAAAAGCGACAAAAAATACGAGAATAAAACCATATACATATAGAAACTAAAGCTCGACTGAAGCGATATTTTATGGCCGAAGCCGAATGTTCGGCCCGAGTTGTAATATCCATACCATCTTCTAAGAGGCTGTACTACTTTATACCCACAACACCACGTTAGAGAACCGGGGGAAACTTCCGTAGTGAGTGTATACGACTAATAATGTCAGTAAAACCAGGTTCAACACCGGTTAAGATTTTTCAGAATTTTCAGCGACGATCTTTCAACACGTTAATGCCCGCAAGTTAACGAGTTAAATATAAAACTCATTAAGCAGTACGTCCTGGTTAGTGAGTATAAAATTATATCGTGTTCAGCTGGCTGATTTGAAAAAAATGCCCCTAGTTTTTATATAAGAGACAGAAGATTACAATTTTAAGAAATCAGCATAAAATTGTTTGGCTTAACAGAATTTAGGCGTGTCCTATTAGTGCTCGCCTATTTAATTAGTAACTGGTCGCTAATGCGATAAGTTAAAAAATTTACGAGATATTTTTCAAATTTACAAATATATACATGAATTTAATAGATTTGTGCATCATTATGATTTGTAGAACAAAATTATTTAAGAAATTCATTAAGCAAGTAATAAGCAAGCTCACTTAAACTCGCTTAAGGTTATTGTTAAATAAAATTTTAATTATTGATAACAAACGGGATTTAACGAAAACTGCCTATAGTAAACAAAATTATTTACTATATATTCTTAAACAATGGCAGAAAGTTATTGAGTTAGCGACCTTGAAACGCGATAATCTCGAGAAAACCAGAAATGGCCAACTAAGAGGTAGCCTACTCCACTACTCTGGACTTAATGTGTAACTTCTTGAGCGGGAAGGACATATTTCGTGGGGTTTTATAAAACTCACACCGGAACTGTTTTTCCAGAGCAAAAACATGAACCAATATGGACAAATTTTAACAGAGATGGTTTTAATTTCCTGTCGTATGACTCTGGGAGAAATGCAATCGGAATCAGATGTAATACTCGTATGTGGCTTTAAAAACTTACGTTTTGAAATAAAAAAAAAACAAAAACTTATATTTGATGTTACGGACGGATTAAAATAATGTTCTTCCTTCGCCCAAACATGAAGAAATTACCAAGTTTAATCGAAATATATTCATAATTGCTGTCCGTACTTGATAACTTTCTTGCCTCTTGCTGTGGGTCTCTGGATTTCGTGCAGTCATCTACATTTTATGCCGCTATCATCCAACTATAAGACACTCCGCAGTATTCCTCGTAGCAGCAGCATTTTTTTGCAATTTAATTGCAATGGTCTACTCAACAAACTCAGTGATTTATTATATTTTACATGCTGAACCTGGCCATCGGAAGAAGTGGTTATGGGGTACTTTTTTTCTGATACACCATTCAGTGCAGTACAAAGTAAATCTGACTGTACTTCTCGCTAGACTCCAGAGACCCTTACATGGAATGTATGGGCTAGCAGTCTAGGTTAGGACTACTGTGCCTTGTGTTATTTGCCACACATTAGCAATCTGCTACAATGTAATAACCGCTTGGTCCTAGGAGACTTTAATGCCCTCTACGAACTTTTCTCCTAGACAACGACCAAAGGGCCATAGCTTTGGCAGAAAAAATTAAGGGCTCTTCGTTTTACACAGTGAAAGAGTAAACTCCCACACGGATTATAGGTGGTTGCCACAGTTCGCCAAATTTAACTGATAAACGACGTCACCTAGGAACCCGTCATCTCGTAAGGATCGGACCTCATACCCAAAATCCTTTCATCCAATTTCATAATCTCTAAACGCTATACGATTCTCAATAAAAAGACTGCTATGCCTTCAGAGAACCCTCCAAACGCATCCTTAGAGATCTACCCATTCTCTGAGAAATTCTGTTCTCTGAGGAATATGGCCAGCGGCTGCATCGTTGACGCCATATTTCTGCTGGTCGAATAACTTTGATACGACTAATTACCCAGTACAGGGACTCGCAAATGAGCTTTATGACATTCGTCGCTCCAACCCAACTTGCAGAATGAGGAATCTCAAATCTGAGATTAGAAGGTTGCTCAACGAACAAAAATGTAAGAAATGGCTAGAGTACTTTAAGCATTTGAACTTAAGTTTCTGAATAGATAAATTGTGGGCAACGGTCAAATCTCTTTTCAATTCTTGCACATAGGATGATTGGACAGCCATCACATTCGGTGACAAAACAGTGACAGATCCAAAGAGTTGTGTGAGTTATTTTTATCGACAATTGATTGAGAACGCCAAGGCGAAAATGAAGTTATTGCGACGCATCCACGCTCTCCGAGTTAATAAGGCACCACCACAATTTACCACTGGCAATGTTGCCAATGTCATTCACCGCACTTGGAGCACTTGGAGAACGTCATGTTCGGTGACAGAAAATAACAGATGTGAAGCAGTGCGCAAGTTACTTTTATTGACTTTTGATTGAAAACCCAAAAATCGACAAAGCGAAAAGGTGAGTATTGCATCGCATCCATGCTCTTTGAGTCGATAAGGCACCACTACAATTTACCACTGCCAATGTTGTCAATGTAATCCACCTCGCAAAGTCATCGAAGTTACTAGGAGCAGACGAAATCTCAATGCCGATTTTGGAGCACTTGGATACTCCAGGATTAGAGTATCTCAATCTATCGATAGCAACTCATCGAGTTCCCTTTAATTAGTAAATGGGCAGATTAGTACCGTCACTGAAGTCAAAGATGCAAGTAAAGGCAAAACTTACAGGCCAATCTCCATGGTTTCGCCAGTAGCAAAGACTCTTGGAGCACTGCTCCTCCCAAGCCTGATCGAACACCTTCCATGTGGTGAACATCAACAAGGGTTCCTCAGCAGCACAGTACAACAACAACTACTGCTATCACCAAACAATCTAGTCGCGGCTAAACAAGTACAAGGACTGGACGGCCCTTTTGGCTTCTGACCTCAAAAGGCCTTTGACACGGACAACTATGACACTCCATTCGAGAACATCGCCCTTTCCGCGTTTCCAGAAAACAGAATTCAGAGATAGAAAGTCGAAACCCCGTAGAGTTATACAAGGAGTCCTCCAGGCATGGATCTTCTGCCCTGTTTAATAATAACCTTTTACAATTCCTGCAACACAAGTAGGCGTTGAAATTGTGCCGTCATTGAAGATCACATCAAAAACTGATAACATTGTTCTAAAAGTAAAGAAAATTGTTATGGAGAGACGTCGAATCACTATTAGAGACGTTGCAGAGGATGTTGGCAAATCGGTTGGTTTATGCCATAGAATTTGTTCATACATTAAAGGTACGAAACCTGTGGCGGCGACTTTCGTTCCAAAATTGCTGCTAACTCGTCATTGCCTGTTCGTATTTTTTTTGGCCGAAAGGAATACCGTAATCATGCCTCAGCCACCGTATTCGCCAGATTTGGCTCCCTGCGACTTGTTCCCAAAATTGAAGAGACCCATGAAAGGACGGGGTTTTGCGACGGTTTAGGTGATGAAAACCAAATTGCCGAGAAAGCTCATGGCCATACCAACAAGTGCATATCAGGACTATTTCGAGGATTAAAAAAAACGCCGGCACAAGTGTTTTGTATCTTATGGGAAATACTTTTAAGGGCAAAATAAAAATAAATAAATATTTTTTGGAAAAAAAATAATTTTACATTTTCTATTGAACAGACCTCGTACTCGTACGAGTAATCTGCGATAAGTTGAAAAGTAGAAACAAGATCCTTAAGCCACTGAGGACCTCACAAAGAAACCTTGTTGGCCTCTTAGAAAGAGATGGGCTGCTATGCATCGAACTATGCTGCGCCGGTTTGGTCGGCGAACGTATGCAGACCCAATTTCTTCTTGCCTAAGCTGTAAGCATCTCAACCACCATCTCATGAAAAACTATGCCTCCGATTAGGAAGATCAAATATGATCAAAATGTGATCTAGAGTGAGAATGATCCAGCGATACAAGAAAGAAGCTTCAGATTAACAAAACTATCAGGCAGGTCTCAACGACATTTACTCTGACGCAGTCGCAGCGGCAGTACACAGCGATAGCGTGAATGTAGTTTTTGGGAACATCTACCGGAGAAAACGGTACCTCGGCAGACGTACGTGGTTCTGGCTTAGGAGAAATTTGGATGGTGCAACCACCTCAATTCGTATTGGGTGCGATTTGATGGTAACGTCTCGGACATTTGTCCCATCAGGAACCACTTAACTTGCTGCCCACTCTGACGACCCGTCGTCTCTTGAACGTTTCCACTTCAAATGGATCGTTCCCTTTAACTGGATGTCGAAGCAGATCACCCATAGAAGGACAGGGATAACAACAACAAGAATCATATTAACAGTGGCTATATTGGGCATTACAATCAGCTAAGCAATAAAACGTTTTCTCGTTGAAAGAAAGCAGAACGCTCATACTGCTTGTAGTAACACGCGCGAGCGGTTCTACGCGAGTTCGTTGGCGAAAGGGGCCGATCGAGACTCCGTTGGGAAGACAAAATCTAGCAAGAGTATGGGTTTGGAGTATTGACAGAACCCACTGGAGGTCCTGTCAATTCTCGATCGCGCTGATGATCGACCCTTTTTTGGTTAGTAGCAGTACATAACCAAATTGTTCATAATTGTACATTCCACATGGTGATAATGGCCAGTGGTAGGAGCTGCCTGCACCCAAAAGAAATGTGTCACTTTTGGAGTACTTAGGATGAATACCAGCCTAAGGGAGGTACGAGTACATATGTTATTAAAAATTGTATTGTATATTTTGTATTGAATATTTGGCCTCCGCTTTGATTTGTAATCTCTGCAGGAGGTTTTACTAGATGACTTGAAATATTTCAACATTTGATATAATCACTTTTTGTATAAATAAAATTTAGTATCTTACAAATGCTAAAACGTGAATGTCGTGTCTTAGTCATTTTGGTCCTTCGAACTTTAAAGACAAAGAGTTTTCCCCTAGCAAAGGTAAGAGACTCTAAGTTAAAAAAATCGGATCTTAGCGCCAGAGCTAAAGAAATCTTTTTTTACCGCCAGAGGTAAAATTGAAAAATCAACGAGTTTTCGCCACACCAGCGGTAAGAGACTCGGAGTATCTTACGAATACTCAACATGGAATGAGGTGTGTTTCATTCATTTTGGTCCATCCGAGCCTATTAAAACGAAGAGTTTTCCCCTACCCACGGTAAGAGACTCTAAGTTAAAAAAAATCGGATCTTGAGCGCCAGAGCTAAAGAAATTTTTTTACCGCCTGAGGTAAAATTTAAAAACCAACGGGTTTCCCCCCAACACTGGTAAGAGACTTGGAGTATCTTACAAGTACTCACAATGGAATGACATGTGTGTTTTTCACTCACTGTACGTTCTGGGGTTCTGAAACTTTAAGAGCCATTTATCAACGCCAATTGCACCACATTAGCTATAAGGTATGGTGTGGGATCACATCTGAAAATATCATTGGGCCTTATTTCTTCGAGAATGAAGATGGAAGTGCTGCTACCGTAAATGGAGATCGGTGTCGGTTTATGATAGAACATTTTTTTATGTCCTGCTCTTGAAAACACACCTGAGATGTGGTTTCAGCAGAACGGAGCCACTGTCCACACTGCCCGAGACAAAATGCCTCTTTAAGACCAAGTTTTGGAGAGCGAATAATTATCAGAAATCGCCAGATTTGGCAGGACCCGACTATTTTCTGTGGGGGTATTTGAAGGAGCAAGTATATATTTTTTTTAATTATATGTTTATTTACTGCAACTAGTTAACAATTCAAACTAACAAGCAATACTATTCGGGTACTTACACTAAGAAATAACCATGTATACAGACATTTATATATGTAAGTATATAATTATAGATTCGTGTATATATTATTGGCAAATTATATTGACGAATTACGACAGTAAGACGGTTTTAATCGTTTTAATCTTGTTTGCTTTCGGATTCACGTGGAGCCTAAGCCTTGCATAACGTTTTATGGCAACGTTTTTTATTTCCTCTTTGACCGTTTTTGTACCCAGATCTATATGAATGTCGTTGTTTCTGACATATCATGGCTCGTTGACTATACTTCTAAGGACTTTGTTCTGGAAAGTTTGAATGGGTTTCAAAGTTTTCTTGCAAGTACATCCTCATAACTGTATTTCGTCGGCTGTAGCTGTTGGTTGTATATAAGAATTATGTTGCCGATTCATAGAATAGCTTTTCTACCTATAAGCCATTTTAGTTAAGCCCACTTAAAGTTAAGTTTTTATCATTTTTTCTTTACATGCTCGTTCCATCGCAATAATTCCGAGATACTTCGCATTGTTTGAAGTAGGTATTTGAATTTCATCTATGTATATAATATTTTGATAACATTTATTTGTAAAGGTGATGTGGACGGATTTTGTGTTATCCGCCAATCTTTAGTCCATCGATAAATAAGGTTGACCGCGTTTTGAAGATGGTTGTTAGCTTGTATCACTATATCTGCATGGCTGAATTTGTATTTTGAGGTTTATCATGTTAGTATAAGTGAGCGAGTACGAACGAGTATATGTGAACAAGGTCGAGATTATCCTTTACTCAAGGGCAACATTGTTGGAGAAATTCGAACGATACAGCTACAAATGTTGAAAGATGTTATGGAAAATGCTCTAAAACGAGCTCATCGTTAGGAAGCTAAAAACGGAGGTTATTTAAGTGACATTATCTCTAATACTTAGTGTGACAAAAATTTCCAATTTGTAAATTATATAATCTGGGAAAAAAATAAAAAAAAATATTAATAAACGATAAAGCTATTAAAGTTGGGGACTCGACACTCGGCATCGATTTCAATAATAAAAAAGTGGTTTACTGACTTTTATTGTGGTCGCACAAGAACAAAAGGCAATGAACGTTCTGGACGGCCAATAGAGGCTAATACACCCTAAAATGTCGAAAAATCCTCTTTATGGTGTTGGCCGATCAAAGAGTAAAAGTGCGTGAGGTTATTGATGCCATACGCATTTCATATGGCAGTGCGGTTTTGGTTATACATGATCAGTTGGGTTTACGAAAGCTTTCTGCAAGACGTCTGTCTCTTAATTGATCTAAAACATAATCGTGTGACAACTTCAAAGAATTTTTTGGAGTTGTTTAACCGCAACTCGAATGAGTTTTTGCGGCGTTTTGTAACTGTGGATGAAACATGGAGACCAAGCAGCAGTCTAAAAAATGGGCTTTTACGGGTGAACCGGCTCCGAAGAAGGCCAAGGTGAATTTGATGGCAATTAAGGTAATGGCTTCAAAAATGACAATAAACGGAGAATATTATGCTAACTTATTGTACCGATTAAACGAGGATTAAAAAAACGACCACATATGGCCAAGAAAAAGTTATTTTTCATCAAGATTATGTTCGAGAGCATACGTGTGCAGTCTCAATGGCAAAATTGCATGAAATGGGTTACGAATTGGTACCTCATCTGCCATGTTCTCCGGGTTCTGACCCTAGCGACTATTTCCTATTTCCAAACCTATAGAAAAGGCTCGGTGGAAAGAGTTTCATCTCCAACGATGAAATTATTTATCAAAAAAATGTCTATCTTATGGCCCTCGGAAAATCCTGTTTTCTTTAGAAGGGTAACAAAAATTGGAGAAACGTTGTACTAAGTATATTGAGCTGAATAGAGATTATGTTAAAAAATAATGTGTTTGGCAAAAAATGTGTTTTATTCTAACAGTCACGGAATTATAGATATTCCCTCGTAGACTGCAAAAAATCTGAAAATTTTCCTCAATTGAGCTGCGCATTGCATCCTCTTGAGATATTTTCTCTGGAATTAACTTTTAATAATTCGTGTTAAAAAAACACCAGATTTCGTGTTAAAAATCTCAGGCCTTATCAAAACTGTTTCTTAGACTAAAAGTATTATCTAAAGTAAATGTTCACACAAATCAAATAGTTTCGTTCGGCCGAAGACAAGTATTAGGTCGGGCTCTAATAAAACAAAGGCAAAAACAACAGTGAATGAAACATAAAGACATCCGTCTAACGAAAAACATCAACAAAACTCCATTGTTTTCGGTGTCGTGTCTTTTTCTCCTTGTTGTGCTACTCCCGTTGTTTCACGTTTGCTCAGCGTAAAACGTTTGTTAGAATTTGGTGAAATAAAACGGGAGCAATGCTGGAATAAATAAACGAATGAATGAAGAGATTGAAGGAACAGGGATGCACCAACAACTTTAAACGCATACGTCTGTATGATCCTTTTTGTTGTTGTTTTTCCCTTTAGTTTTTGTCAACTATTAATGCAGAGCAAAATAACAATATAAATGTTGCCAACAATAGTGTTTTGAAAGACATCTGTAAAGTATAAAAGTTTAGCGAAGACAATAGCAGCGTCATCACGCTACATGTGAAAGGCAACGCAAACCCGAGTGCGGGCAGGCAAAGCCATTCACATTTATATGCACGGCGACGAATGCATCCGCAGGCTGCGCACGAGTTTCTATCTATTATAAAAGTTTTATTAAGCATCACCAAATTTCAAATAAAAGATGCATTTTCTGTTGTAGCCGTTGTTTTAGGCAAAGAGCGCAAAGAAAAAACTAAACCAGTTTATGCGGAGAGAAAAACGGTGTCAGCTCATGAAAAGTGATTTTCTTTTTTTTATTGCCTCTATGGCAACAAAAGAAATTTAAGTGAAGTTTAACAGCACGGAAGTCAAAACGAAGACGCGAATTTCTGCAACAAAATTAACTGCGGAAATTGATTAAAAAGCCTTTTCGATAACTTTAGACGCTGGAAGTCGTTTTGAAATATTGATTACACATGTTTGGTGGAATGAAATGATGTTTAAATGAAGCCAAATATTTTAGTTCTGATCTTAGTTTATTTTACTAAAAAATTTAAAGTGAAATTTGTTTGCAAATGATGTTATTAGTCTAATTAAAACAGTAGTACGAGAAGTTTTTTTTTAAGAAAATGAAGAGAACATAAAATCGTTGGATAGGTTGATTTAGATGTATAGGGTGATCCATCTTGAGGTATTTTTTTTCAATAGCCTTTTTCACGTTGTAATCAACTTTATTTTTTTTTTTCAGTATCTATTGTTTGCCATTTCATCATGGAAAGACTTACACCGAAACAACGCTTACAAATTGTGCAACTGTATAATGGAAATGAGCGTTCGTTGAGAAACTGTTTTCGACCACAATTTTGTTCAGTGATGAGGCACATTTCTGGCTCAACGACAACGTCAATGAACATAATTGCCGCATTTTGGTTGAAGAGCAACAATAGAAAGTCCAAGAGGTGCCATTATACCCAGAGAACACCATGGTCTGACGCGGTTTATGGCCTGGTGGAATAATCGGTCCATTTTTTTTTAAATGATAATGGTCGGAACGTAACGGTGAATGGAGCTCGCTGTCGCGCCTTAATATCGGACTTTTTGCTTCCTGAAATTGAAGCCCGTAATCTTGACGACATTTGGATTTAACAGGACGGCTCCACTTGCCATACAGCTGCTTAAGCAATGGATCTATTAAGAGGTCATTACGAAGGCCAGCCAATTTCACGTTTTGAACCGGTGAGTTGGCCGCCTAGATCGTGTAATATCATAGCTATAGACTTTTTCCTTTGGGGCTACGCAAAGTCCAAATTCTATGCTGACAAATCAGCTACGATTCAGGTTTTGCAAGCCAACATAACGCGTGTCATTAAAGCCATACCGGTCGAAATGCTTGAACAAGTCATTCAAAATTTGACCCTCAGAATGGACAACCTGAAGCGTAGTTGCGGCCAATATTTGAAGAAATATTATTCAAAACATAAATGGCATAAAATGTTCTTTCGAAAGAACCGCAAATATTCCACAGTTTATTTGATATTTTTAATTTAAAAAATTAACTTTAGATTGATCACCCGATATTTTATAAACTGTTTACATATATCAGTACTTATAATATAGCATATACACACTGAGAACAGATTTGTTGCCACAACCAAATTGTTCGCCTACCGAATGCTAGTAGTTGGAAGTAATACTAAAGGATTCCATCACTACAGCCGAATGTTGATTAGGTACACGGCAATTTATGGTAGTGGGAACTGACGGTATCGGTTGAAGAACCAAATTATCGCCAACACTAACTATTTAGGATGAATTTTGGAACTGAATTTGTACATGCATTGGTTGTTTTTTTAGATTATTGGCTATAAGAACTTTGAAATTCGGTTGTCATTTCGAAGACCATTTGTTAACAGGACCAATTGATATACCAATTTTATGTGTTCAGCTACCTAACCTAAATAGTAAAGTTTTTTTTATTTAATTCTTGTATTTAACGAGTTCAAATATAAGCAGGTTTTTTTTAAACGTTTCTCTTAATACTCGTAAGTGAAAGATTTTTGCACCAAATTGGTAAATTAAATTTTGGCTCTAAAGCGTCAAAGATAACGCTGATTATGATATATAATTTAAGTGGAGTTAAGTGGAATTTTAAACTTAAATTTTCCGACTACTTAAGGGTTAATGTGACACAAAATACTTATAAACAGTGCTTGAAGTCTTGGTTACAGACCTGATAAACAGATTATACAGGGTGGAGCGCGTTATTTTGCAGGTAATTTTTGCACTGCAGGCTATGGCGGCACTATTTATCGAAGAGAGTGAACAGTATGCGTGGCTTATAGGCTAATGGGAGATTTGTATTCGTCTGCCCTTCAGTTTCCATTATGCATTGGACACGAGACTAGAAGTCATTTTGTGTTGAAGCATTTTTTTCAAATGCGTACTCGATCATTGCAGTGCTTTTCATTTACGATTCGCTGTTCCCCCACTTGGGTGTGTAAACAAACAAAATATGCAGCACTGGAGTAAAACAAACCCCAGAGAACTTCACCAGAAACCTCTGAATTCGGACTGCGTCACTGTGTGGTGCGTCATATCACGTGTAGGCATAATATGCCCTTACTTTTCCCTTTAGGGTTACCTGAAGTCGAAGGTGTATATCAACCGCCCCAACACCTTGGAAGACCTTATTAACAATATTGAAGCTGAAATTGGCAGAATACCAGTCGACCTGTTTGTCAGAGTTCATGAAAACTTCAGAAAACGTATGCAGGAGATATGGTAAGCAAAGGTCGACATTTGTCAGATACACTATTTAAAACAATATAATTTAAAACATCCCTTTTTGTTCAATATAATTAATATAAAAAAAACATGTTTCAAAGGTTCATAATTTTTCTATTTCATTCCCAAATAAGTAAATTTTCGCGCTCCACCCTGTACTTTCATATCATCTATATTTTGTAGGTTTTTAAAAAAAGGGCAGCAAAATGATGTAATATTCAATTCATCCCTCTGTGTCGATTTGGCATTCCATTCTGAACATAATTTATTCATTAAATTTTATTAGAAAAAATATTTTTTTTTTAAAAAACAAAAATTTATCTTGTAATTTTCTAATTTTATTTAAGACGATCTATAAAAAAACGTAAACGTAGTCATTAACAAAAATATGTTAACCCAAAAACTACCATTTTTTGAAACATTTATACATTTTTTTCCTTAAGAAATGACACGATCCAACTGAAATTAATTCGAAAACATTTTTTCATTTTTATTCACCTTCTCGAAAAAGGACGAAAAGGACAAACCTATCTTAGATATAGGATGTTAAAATGTTACATTTCAAATTTCAACCGGGCCTTCGAGGCTGTCCTTTTGCGAATATACTATAATCACCTAAGTCTTTCATTTCTAGAAGAAATCATTTACAAGTGAAGTGCAATTATATTTTTTAGATCAAAGCTTAATGCAAATACGACCAAAACAAGCAGAAACTTAGCCAGGGCAAATCCTGAATATTTTCCACCATGAATTCCTTAATTTGTCGGGCCCCTACGATCCATGAGTCCCGCCCAAATCTCAATTCGTAGTAACGGGTGGTCCACCTGAAACGCACGATATTACTGGTAATTAAAACAAAAAGTTTTCAGAGAATTATCAAATTTAGAATTATAAAATTTTATATTATGTAAGATAGAAATGTCAAATATGTGTAAAAAGAAATATCTGCCAAATGTTCGGTTTATTAACTATATGTGGAGGTCCATATTTTTAATGACTCTGAGACATAGTAGAGGTTCAAGTCGTTACGAGGACTGATATATATATATATATATATATATATATATATATATATATATATATATATATATATATATATATATATATATATATATATATATATATATATATATATATATATATATATATATATATATATATATATATATATATATATATATATATATATATATATATATATATATATATATATATATATATATATATATATATATATATATATATATATATATATATATATATATATATATATATATATATATATATATATATATATATATATATATATATATGTATATATATATATATATATATATATATATATATATATATATATATATATATATCAGTCCTCGTAACGACTTGAACCTCTACTATGTCTCAGAGTCATATATATATATATATATATATATATATATATATATATATATATATATATATATATATATATATATATATATATATATATATATATATATATATATATATATATATATATATATATATATATATATATATATATTTCTGGCCTAACAATGAAAATGCGAAAAACAATAAAAACAACAACCAGCATGATGTGTACACTTTTGCATGCGCTCAAACCAACTGTCGAAGCACTTTTTCCACTCCGATTGAGACACCTCCAAAACATAGTTTTTGGATGCTAGGGACAAAGAAGAAGTCATTGGGTGCCAAATCAGGACTGTACAGTGAAAATCATATCAATTCGACCTTTTTGCCGGTCAAAAAGGCACTGGTTTGAGTTGATGTGTGAGAGCTCGGATTATCATGGTGAACAATGATTTGTCTTCTCTTGTTCGTTTTTCGAATTACTCCGAAGACTTCAGGCAAAAAAATTAAGGTGTACCACTCAGAACTAACCGTCGTACGTTCCTTAAGCTAAAGAGTCGCCACATGCCCAGTTTTACCGAAGAAACAGGCGACCATTTGCTTCGAAGTGCTATTCCCACGAACAACTTTCGTTGGATTTGGCTCGTCTTCGAAGACCCACACTGTCGATTGCTGTTTTGTTTCGGGCTCATACGCGTAGATCCTTGATTCGTCACCTATGAAGAACTTATCAATGTCTTTTGAAGTGCCGCAATCGTATTTTGTCAAAATTATTTTTTACCAATACACGCGAGCCTTTTTTTTTTTTGAGCGATTGTCAAGTTGCGCGGAATCCAACGAGAACAAACCTTTTTTAGGGCATACAATATCGAATGTATGCTGGTGGAAGACATGCCCAATGATGTGTTTATCTTAAGTTATGTCACATGACGATCTTGCATTATCAGTTCACGCTATTCAAAGATTTAAGTTCATCGATGCACTCTTGTCGTGATAGTCCACGTCGGAAGTTGTGAAAAATGATCGCATGAAAACGTTCACGAGGTATTGACAATGTTATAATAAAGATAATAAGAAATCATATAGTTAAATGTTTAGACTGCACAACAAATAATCTAATCATGGCACCATTCTATGTAAACGAAGAATATATATGTAAAACCTTATCAACTGGGTTTGTTCCACCTGAGGCATTTCTTTACCTTGATAATAATGGATTTATCCAAAACAACCAAGGCATTCCTATCTTCTATCATCTTTATAGAAGAGCAACTAATAAAGCTGCTGATGGCAATTTAGTTCTTAACAATGAGATTCGATATGACACCAGTATCCCGTCAAAGGATGAATATGAAACGAGAAATACCGACCTAAATAAATATTGGTGGATTAAACTTTAAAATCATTATTTCTTCTTCTTTTTTTACTCTTGACATCTTTTTAATATAAATAAATCTATAGAAAAGGTAATGTTTTTTCTAAATATTTTCATTACCATTCAACTGATCATTGTATATTACATATATATTCTTTAATTATAATAATTCTGAAAAGACATCTTTACTGTACAATGTACTTAAAATATGTATGTATACTTGAGAGCTCGTGTTTGAGACTATGTATTTATAAGTGAATTATTCAAAATGTTAAATCTATTTGTTTATTTATAGAATCTATTATATACCATACAAATAAATAAAAAAAAAAACGTTCACGAGGTAATTCCATTTTTTTGCCAAATTGATTTTTTTCAATTCGCTGTAAACAACACAAATGATGGTAGTAGTTCAAAACGTAATGCTTAAAAAGTTCAGACTTTCTAATGGAAATGTCAGATGGCGCCAGGCAACACTTAGTGTTGCCTAGGCCAGAAATATATATAGCAACCCTCGTAAAGTGCCGAACAATTTTATCATTGAGCTCTTGAATTGTTCTTGGCTTATTAACGTATACTTTTTCTTTTAAATATCCCCAAAAAAGCAGTCAAATGGTGTCAAATCACATGATTGCGTTGTCCAATTAAGATCGCCACGACGTGATATAACTTTACCATTGGATTTCTGGTGCAAAGAGCGATTGTTTCGTTGGCAGTCTAGCAAGTGAAACCATCCTGTTAAAACCACATATCATCCAGTGTCATATTCTCAATTTCTGGCCACAAGAAGTCCGTTATTATCTCGCGATAGCTAACAGTATTCACGGCAACTGCTTGGCCGACCTCATTTTCGAAGAAGTTCGGCCCGATGACAGAACGAACTGGGCGAACATGCACAGGTGTTTTCACATTTTCGTCAGACCCGGTTTGCTGAAATTTGCGCACAATTCTGCCAATTGTGGGCACATTTGGTTGATTATTCTGAACAAAAAATCACGAAGTACACGAAATGCATATTGATTTGAAAGACCATTTTCGTAAAAGGCTTCAATAATCTTAACGCGCTGCAAACACCGAAACGAATAAATGTGACGTTATGTTGAGCAAAAAACTTGACGTTAAGCTGTGACTCACCCTTTAGATGGACAAATGGAGTGACGGACGGACATCGTTAAAATGAATTCTAAATCGATCGGTATACTTAACTTGCGGTCTTATAGTAATAGCCTGTACCACAGCTTCGAATGTGGTATACTCGTACAAATAAAGAGTTCTCCAATAGGGACATAACAATTTCGCATCTTTATGTCAACGCACCCTCAAACACTTTTAATGATCTTTCAGTGACACACGTTAGTCAACATTTTCATCGTGGTAAAGTTAACTTACGAGCAACGTTTGGGAAACATTCGAAATTACTACCGAAACTCTGAGTCGGTGGCTCTGGCAAAGATTTACGAAAATCCAGAATTTCACGAAAATCCAGAATTTTGTGGATTCATTTTGTGCTTCATTGCTAAAGATGGGTTAGCAATGAAGCACATTTCTGGCTAAGTGGTTTTGTCAAAAAACAAAATATTTGGTATTGGACAGAAACAAACCCAGGTGTGCTTCACGAGACACAATTGCATCCGCAAAAAATTACTGTGTTGTGTGATTTTTATGTCGGAGATGTGATTGCATAATAATATATAAAACTTATTAACTAAATTAAATAGATTAAGTTTCTTTATATAAGAACTCAAATTCAGCTTCGCAGACAGACCTGGTGAAGCATCAATTTCTCGTTACAACATTCCAACTTATATTTCCGAAGACCTCAAATGGCATTACATTTTTCAGTTAATTCGTACGGCACAGCATTTGAATATTTTTTAAAACAGAACGCTGAGAATATAAGGAAGCATTAACGAATCACGCAAATGACCGTCGTCTGTCACTTGCAAACCTTTCTCCGGAAAATTATTGTGCCATTAACAGATTGGAAAAAAACAGAAAACTTCTTCACGAACTGTCTCGTGCAGGCACAAATTTCGTTAATAAATTTCGTTTCATTAATACGAGTATTTGCCGTTTGTGGTTGATTTTAATTAATTTGTATGTTTCGAGGCGTTCTCATTTCGACAATAAATACAAAGACATTTTTACATGAATCAGTGTTCTTCCCTTCATTGTAAACGGAGAGAATTCATTCAAAAAGTTTTCGTACACGAAAAAATGTTCCACGAAAAAAAGTTGTCGTCTTTGGAAATTTGCGAAGGATGGCACTTGAGCTCAGTGCGGTGCAAAAAATAAAAGGACATACAGAAGACATCTCAAACATGTCTTGGCAATTGGCGTATAAATGACGAGCAGGCAAACTGTATTGATTAAATTCAAAAGTTTACTGCTCATTTGGAAAAGTATGTTAAACATCATTTGTGAACGAGAAAGTTTTTCTTTTTGCTTGAATGTAATTTCGAATAAGATTTTTTCAATCGGAATTTAAGACAGTTTAATTTTTTGTTTATAGAGAATTTTTCTTTTAAGTTTAAATAAAAATGACATGAGAATTTTAATAAGACAAATGATTATGGGAGGTAAAGGACACGTGTAGCACGTGCAATTGGTAAAACTTTATCATTTAACTGAGTGATGTCTTGTGGCAACGATGCGCGCTTTGTGCCGTTTCAATGTTTTTATCTTTGTCCTTACGAGAAGACTTCTTGAGATTTGGAGATGAAAATCCATAGGGTTAAGGGATTAATTAGACAACTCTCAACAATCATCGAAACTTAAGATTTGTCGGAAGAAGCACTGTTGTGTCACAAGGTGCTATAGGGTCATTCAATTTGTATGCTGATCTTCGTTAGCAATTATATTTGTTACTTACAGCAGCGGTCAAAAAAATAAATGACTGAATGTGAAAATTTGCTCACTTTTTCCTTCGAATTGTTATATTTTTTTCCTAATTTGATAATGGCATTATATTTTAACCCTTAATCCCAACCAAAAAATTTTAAAATATTGAGATCTAGTCATAAAAAGGTTAATTACAGAATTTAAGTTGGTCAAACTATTAGCTGTGGTTACAATTTTTTTAAAAGAATTTTTCTTTCAATAAGTATAAGCTATTCAACTTTATTAATTATCAAAAGAAGTGAAACAAAATATTAGATTAATATTTGGTTCCGCTTCTTTTTAGTACTAATACTGCTTTACAGCGTCGTTTCGTCGAAAAACGTAGTCCTTCGCAGCTTTTTGGGGTATTTTTGCCCATGGCAATGACTATAGTTTATTTTTTGGTTAAGCTCTTTTTTGAATCACACCACAAATACTGCATAGACTTAAGATCCGACGCCAGTGCAGGAGATTCCCTAACATCCATAGTTTTGTCCTCGAACTAGCATTTTGGATTTGGCTGCCTAGTTTTGTTTATTGTCCTGCTAGAAGACAAGTTTTTAACAAAATGGCAAAGTGACATTGATTTTCGTGGCTGCACACTACTGAAGAGGGTTGTCACTGACCCGAAATCATGATAAAAGTAGTGTGCAGCCACGAAAATCAATGTCACTTTCCCATCTTGTTAAAAACTTGTCTTCTATTTAAATATCGAAGCAAGGGCTCATGAGCCGTTTTAATCCCTGTTCAATATGCAAAAGCAACAGACCGAAATAAAACAAACGAGCTAAACAAAACGGAAATTTTTCACACTAGATATGAAAAAATTGTCACTTAAATGACCCCCGTTTTTAGCTTTGCAATGGCTCGCTCGCTTTAAAGCATTTTCCATAACATCTTTTAAAATTTGTGGCTGTAGCGTTCGAATTTCTACAACAATGTTAGCCTTGAGTCGGGTGCTGACAAATCTGGCCATTCCGCTGGCAAAATAATTTCCGAATTTCTGGATATCATTCGCTCCACAAAAAATTGACTTAAAAGTGCCACTCTATCTCGGGCAGTGGCTCCGTCCTGTTGAAACCACATCTTAGGTCTGGTTTAGAGAGCAGGACGTACAAAATGTTACAGCACTTCCATCTTCATTCTCGAAGAAGTAAGGCCCAATGATATTTGCAGATGTGTTCCCACACCATACTGTACCCCTTATGGGGTGCAATTGGCGTTAATGAATGGCTCTTGGATTTTCAGAACCCCTGACCTACAGTTTTGCTTATTAACAAAGCCATTTAATGAAAATGAGCTCCATCACTCATGCGTTCGCATTTAAATAATTGATCGCTGATTTAAATAATAAAATTCTATTATTCTGGTTCTTTGTTCAGTTGCGAATCTCTCCATTATTTATTGTACAAGTGCTATATATATAAAAAATAAATTATAAAATAAAAGAAAAAAATATAAAAACAAAAAAGGTTTTAAATTTTTAATCCCGAAGGTTACTTTTCATCCACCCTGTATTTTTATCATATTATTTATTCTTAGGATGTTTAAGTTACTGTAGAGGCCTGTACCGCAATATAAAACAATTTGGGATTAATCTCACCATTGAATGTTCCTCCACACTTAGGCTGGCCACATCAGATAAGGGTGTTTAAAACCAAAAACCGACATTCCAGTTTTCAGCTTCAAGCCCGACAGGCGGGTTTTTGCTATTTCTAAAACCCGCCAGCCTAGTCGTTTTATCTGGTTATTTGCATTCGACTTTTCCGATTTTCGAATTTAAAGAATGGAATTAAGTGTCTCTAGTTCGCTTTCTCTTAAATTGCTGCAATGTATTATGGTTGATGGATGCCTAAATTCACCGGTGACTGCAGCCGTAGCAAGGTGTTGCAAGTTTAATAATAAAACGTATTTGCTACGTTAAAATTTCAACAAAAAAAATCATACGAATATGCAGATTTATATACATGTGCATATTTTTGATTAAAACTGCTTTATTGCTTTTTAATATTTCCCCGACGTGATACAATGAGATTATTACCAGCATATGCTGTTGTAGTACGACTAAGGGATTTTTTATAAATTCAAAAAAATTAATTACGTCACCTTTGACGAAACAGCACTTTCTAAGCAGATGAGCTTAAACCATCATAAATGCGCAATTTTCTACCAGCACCATAACGTCATAGCCTTGACGAAATTGCCTCCGCTATATTCGCATTTAAGCCGTAACTTTAAAAAGAGCAGCAACAAAAAAACAACAACAAAACGTAAACGGTTGCTCTTCTTCGCTAAGTGTTGATAAACCGTGCAAAATTAAATTTTACACTCACACGAATCCATATGACACTGTGTGTAAATGCTTAGGTCACAGATTCAGCATATGACCTTCCCAATCGCAGCCGACTTGGGCACCTCCATCCCCTGACGCTGTTGCGACCAAAATGTTTGCCACATCATGCACATACTTGGGTATTAGCAGTTGTTGGCATCAGTGGTGGCAACATGTAATTCGGGCTCAAAGAATAATGGCTAACGCTGTAGCAAAGCTTCTAGGTAAAAATACGCTGAACTAAAATGCTTTTGTCAATTATTAGAGCATTAGAAAAAATCTCGAAAATCTTGGGTGTTTTCCGTATTTTGCCACAAAAGTACACATGCACACACACGCACACACAAGCATAGTTACCAAAAATCCTTAGTAGCTGTGGATGCAAATGAGCTGGCTGTTTAGTCGGTTGGTAAACGCGATATCATCCACCCGCACGCTTACGTTTCCGGATCCGCAATGCCGACGCTCTCACACACACCCACACACACATTCATGCAAGGCTGCCTGTGTTTAGCTGCATTTACCCACATTGCCTCTAGTACAGGGTACTGAACATGTTTTGCGGTTTTAATACCATATTTTCATTAAAAATGTTTACCTTTGTCAGCGTGTTGTGTGTGTATGTTCATCTTTTTGGATTTAAAGGTGCGGGGGTCATGAAAGAAGTTTCAATAAGTAGACCTTGCATGACGCATCACATTCTAGCAAAATAAAGACAATATATAGAAGTTGAACCGAGGTCGGAGCGTTCTGCGCAGCCAATCATTCTACAAAGGTTTGCCAAAATAGGAATGTAGCTGTTCGGAAAGTTCTTAGCCTATCACTGAAAGAGAATAGTTAGTTTTTCAAAAATATTTTTATTTTTTAATATAATCTCCTGAAACTTCAATACACTTAGTCCAACGCTTATCTAGCAATTCTATCACTTGATTAAAATAGTTTTCCTCAAGGTCTTCATAATAGTGGTTTACAACTGTAATTGCATCTTCATTTGAGGTAAAACGCTTACCAGCAAGGAATTTTTTAGATTTGGGAACAGGTAAAAGTCACTGTAAGCTAAATCAGGAGAATAAGGTGGGTGGTCAAGCAACTCGTACTTTAATTCGTTGATTTTAGCAGTTGTTAAAACACTCTTGTGCGCTGGTGCGTTGTCTTAATGAAAAATTATTTTTTTGTGTTGTAAGCCAGGACGTTTTTTTAGAATTTTTACATTTAATTGATCTAAAAGGTTGCAATAGTACTCTGAATTTATTGTTTTACCCTTTTGCAGATAGCCAATCAATAAAATACCTTTGAAGTCCCAAAAAACCGTTGCCATAACCTTACCAGCCGATTGAATTGTTTTTGCCTTCTTTGGGGCACTTCCTCCAGCTTCAGTCCATTGTTTGGATTGTTCTTTTGTCTCTGGAGTATAGTGGTGGATCCATGTCTCATCAACAGTTATGAAACGACACTTAAACAAGCTTGAAAAATGTTCATTCTTATGCGTTTTTGGTCGACTGATAACAAGTGCGGCGCCCATCTTGCAGAAAGCTTTTTCATCTGTAGTTCTTCATGCAAAATTAAATGAACTCGATCATTTGAGATGCTCATGATATTAGCTATTTCACGCACTTTTATTCGTCGATCATTTAATACCATATCATGCACTTTGGCTACAATTTCTGTTGTCGTTGCTGCTTTTTGAACGTCCACTACGTGGTTCATCTTCAATGCTTGTACGACCACGTTTAAATTCAGCAACCCAATTTTTTACTGTTGCATATGAAGGAGCACTTTCACCTAACACATTCACCATATCATTATGAATTTCTTGTCCCGATAAACCTTTTTTATGTAAATATTTAATGACACCACGCATTTCTAATTATTCCATTGTAAAAAAATCGCGGATGCGTCTTTTGTGAACACCTGTTTCTATATGAAGGAGTTGCCAGATCGAAGTTTCCGAACCGCCCTTATATACAGGGTGAGCGAAAAGTTACGATGGGGTTTAAAAATTTAATAACTTTTTCGTTTATATTTTTTTCAGATTTTTTAAATAACACTTGGAGAATAAATAACGGAGAGATTCACAACTGAACAAAGAAACAGCATAATAGAATTTTATTTTTTAATCAGCGATGAATTATTTTAGCCCAAAGTGGTAAGTGATTTCATTTGAATGACTTTGTTAATAAGCAGAACTGTAGGTTCTGGGGTTCTGAAAATCCAAGAGACAGTATGTTGTGTTATCACATCTACAAATATCATTAGGCCTTACTTCTTCGAGAACGAAGATGGAAGTGATGTAACAGTAAATGTAGAGCGGTATCGGTTTATGATATAAAATTTCAAACGTCCTGCTCTTAAAAACAGACCTGAGATGTGGTTTCGGCAGGATGAAGCCACTGCCCGAGAGACAATGGCACATTTAAGTCAAACTTCTGGAGAGCGAATAATTTCCAGAAATTCGGAAAATATTTGGCCAGCGCGATAGCCAGATTTGCCAGCATCCGACTATTTTATCTTTGGTGTTATTTAAAGGAGCAGTTATAAGTATATGTGAACAAGTCCGAGACAATCCTTCAACTCAAGGCCAACATTGTTGTACAAATTCGAACGCTACAGCCAAAAATTTTGAAAGATACTATGAAAAATGCTCTAAAACGAGCCCATCATTGTGAAGCTGAAAAGTGGGATGATTTAAATGACATTATTTTTCATACTTAATGTAAAACAATTTGAATTTTGTACTCGTATTTTATATAATCTGAGTATGAAAATAAAAAAAATTAGTAAATGGAAAATGTATTAAAGTATTGTATTACATGTTAGGGTATTACATGTTAGGGACATAGGAAAACAATTATTGACCCTTACTATGTTTAGACCATACTTTTTTCAATCATTTGTGCCATGTCAGTCTGTCAAAAAAAAGTTACCAATCGTTTTTATATTTCTAAAACTTGTAACTCAAACACAAATTTGCCAGCCTTGTAGTATTCTTGCAATATTAGTGCTAACAGTATCAAGTTCACACTAGGGTTATATACTTAAGATTTAAAGTCGACTTTTAGACTTTTTGACTATTACAACAAAAAATAAAAATTCGACTTTAAGACTTTTCGACTTTTGAGTATAAAAAGTCAAATAAAGTCGATTTCTTCTTTAGGGAAATAAAAATGCAACATTTTGGAATAAAAACGAAGTTTTTTTGTATAAAAAATTATTATTTAAGAAAGTTAGAGTGATTATTAAGTAATAAGTATCAGGAATTTAAAGTTTCTTTACATTGTTGTAAATGAATAGTTGACCTTTAGTGTTGTTATTTTATCAAATTAATTTTCGGCTTGAGGTCATTTATTTAAACTCGTTGTTCTATGTGTTGTTTAATTTTTATTTATCCCAATATTTCGATTGACTTCGTCAATCATCTTCGGGGGTTGTCACTGACAAAATACAAAACATGATTACATTTAATAACATTAGTAATATTCAAGTTTTAAAAACGTAAAACAAAGTTGATTTTTTAAAGCAGTCGGTTAATATATAAGTACAGTGAACCACATTTCTCCATCAATAGATCTCAAAAAGATAATCATATTTATATTTGTTGGAGAAATTTGATTCCGAACTTAGGTGGTAGTAAGAACTTCATGTGAAAAAAATCTCTCACGCGGGACAGAAGTGGCAACGATTGACAATTTTATTTTGCTATTGGTTACTTGCTTTCCATTGTTTTCCATATAAGTATTGTGCCTTCAGATAGTCCTTTAACCAGCATTGCCATCATTATGGCCTTTTTCGCGCCAAAATCTTCGGCCACCTTAACATCGGGTCAATAAGGGTATCATAAGATATTCAAGAATTTCTAATTTCTGATAGCCATAAAAATAAGTAATATATACTTGTTAAAAAAAATTTCGAAAAAGTCGACTTTTATAAAAACCCAAAGTCGACTTTGTTCTTTTTTTACCCAAAAGTCTATTAATCGGTTAGAGAAAAATCGATTTATACAACCCTAGTTCACACTATCTGACTAAAAATCTATATAAAGCAATTAAGTTTTAAGGTAAACTTTTTTTTTAATTCATTTCATTTATTTTGGTTATACACTTATACATATATGACAGCGCATAGAGAAAGGGGCCTAAGGGTAAAAAATTAATTTTCACTTTTTTTTGATGTGGACAACATCTGAGCATCGAATGAGACCGATCTTATACCCCAAAAGTGTTCCCTCCCAGAGATATGCGCGTTTTATGAAAGTGATGGTACACCAAAGATACACGTATTTAAATCTTTAAAATAGCTCTCCTGAACAAAACTGGTTTTTACCCTTAGGTCCCTTTCTATTTTGCGCGTCACATATAACAAAATTAAATGTAATTCAAAATAAAAGAAAAATAGTAATAACATCAGTAAATATTTGTCAAGCCTCAGCGTCTTATAGACTTTATAGAGGAAACTTGGTGACAAATCGTATGTCTGCTCTAGACTTTCTAGCCACGCATCTTCTGATACCTCCAGATTAAAACCCATATAACTTGCCACCTAGTCCATGATATTTCATAAACTTTGAACGCCGTAATATAAATCATTAGTTTAGTGGCAAATAAATTCATTTTGGAATCATTTTATTTGACAATACTTGAGAATATTGACATGTATACTCGTACATTGCTAATTCATCGCTCTCTATATTGATCCGCACGCCATTTGATTTGCAATTTTTTAATTTCTCTCGTTTGACTATAACTTTTTTATTTTCAACAGATATTAGGTAAATTTTGCATAAAGAATCTTTGCTTAAGATAAAATGACACTATTATTAAATGACGTTGTTTCAGATAGAAAACAATGAATTTTAACACAAAGTGAGATAACACGGCCATTGAATTTCTCACGCAAAAGTACCTTTGTTTCGTTGGCAGTGTGACAAGTGGCTCCATCTAGATCCATATTTCCATATCATCAATTGCTGGTCACTAGAAGTCCGATATCATCTCGCGATAGCGATCACCATTCATGGTAACTGCTCGGCCGAACTCATTTTCGGAACTCATTTAAGTAAGACCCAAAAACAAAACAAACTGAGCGAGTATGCACAGGTGTTTTTACAGTTTGCTAAAACATGCGCACAATTCTCCTGATTGTATAAGTACTAGATACATTTGGTCGATTATGCTGACCAAAAAAATCACAAAGTGCACGAAATGCATTTTGCTTTTAACGTCTTTTTCGTTAAATACGAGGGTTGCAATAAATACTTCTGGCCTAGGCAACTCTAAGTGTTGCCTGGCGCCATCTGACATTCCCATTGGAAAGTTTGACATTTTTTAAAAGAAAGTTTTGACGTACGACCAACATTTGTGTTGTTTACAGTGACTTGAAAAAATCAATTTGACAAAAAATGGAATTAACTCGTGAACATTTTCGTGCGATCATTTTTCACAACTTTCGATGTGGACTATCACGACAAGAGTGCATCGATGAACTTTAATCTTTGTATGGCGATTAAGCACCATCCTATAGCACTATGAAAAACTGGTTTAATGAATTCAATCCTGGCTGACGCTCGCTCAAAGACGAAGGTCGTGAAGGTCGTCCAAAAAAACCGATAATGCAATATCGGCATGTGACATAGCGTGAGATAGAGGCATCCTTGAGCATTTCTTCCACCAGCATACATTCGATATTGCATGATCATCAGGCCGTAACAAAGGTTTGTTCTCGTTGGATCCCACACAATTGGACAATCGGTCGAAAAAGGCTCGTGTCTATTGGTGCAAAGAACTTTTGAAAAAATACGATCGCGGTACTTCAAAAGACGTTAATAAGATCGTCACAGATCATATGAACAACGAATCATGGATCTATGCATATGAGCCAGAAGGAAAACAGCAATCGTCTTCGAAGACGAGTCTAATCCAACGAAAGTTGTTCGTGGAAGTAGCACTTCGTAGCAAATGGTCGCCTGATTCTTCGGCAAAACTGGTCATGTGGCGACTATTCCGCTTGAGCAACGTAAGAAGGTAAATTCGGAGTAGTGGTACACCACAATTTGTTTGCCTGAAATCTTCGGAGAAATTCGAAAAACGAACAAGAGAAGACGAATCATTGTACACCATGACAATGCGAGCTCTCACACATCGGCTTAAACCAGCGCATTTTTGACCGGCCAAAACGTCAAATTTATGGGTCATCCGCCGTACAGCCCTGACTTGGCACCCTCAATCGGAGTGGAAGAAGTACTTCGACAATTGGTACTTTGTACATTCTACCTATACTTTCACTTTAATTTTCTGACAATTTGCAGTGCATCAAGCAACAATCGGTTGTATCGACTTTATCGACCGATGCATCCTCAATCATTCGGTTGTAGCAACGAATGTGGCAAATAAGGCGTTTTTATGTTTTACAAAAAAGTCGAAAGGTACGAGAACATAACAAAAACTAGAACATTTTTGTATTCAACTTTATTTAAATCTAGCTGGATAGGATCCGCGTTGGTGGTTGCATATTCGCCATTTTTGCAATGACATGTTGAAACGGAGACTGGCCCAGATACACTAAAGTCTTGAGTTAACTTTAGCCACGCTTCCCCGCTCACTGTCAAATTTTGTTTAAACATAGAGTTGCTTACATTGCGTTTTATCTGTGTATCACACATTGATCAGACAGGTTAGGCTTGATATTAGGATATGTAATTATTTTCGTTGTAAATTTAATTTAAGAACAAAAAAAAAATATAAAAATTCAAATCAAGTGTGGAATCTTTATTGGTAATTTCAAAGGAATTTATTTTTTGAATATAATTTCCTTCAAATGTTGGCCGTAACTACGCCTCAGGGTTTCCATTCTGAGGGTCCAATTTTGGATGACTCGTTCGAGCATTTCGACCGGTATGGCTTTAATGACACGCGTAATGTTGGTCGATATAAACCGCACCAAAACCTGAATCGTAGCTGGTTTGTCAGCATAGACTTTGGACTTTACGTAACCCTAAAGAAAAATGCCTAAAGGTGTGATACCACTCGATATAGGCGGCCAAATCACCTTTTTTAAAACGTGAAATTAGCTGCTTTTCGAAATGACCTCTCAATAGATCCATTGTTTGATCAGCTGTATGGCAAGTGGCACCTCCTGTTGAAACCTAGTGTCGTCAAGATTACTGGCTTCAATTTCAGATAGCATAAAGATCGATATCATGGAGCGATATCGAGCACCATTCACGGTTACGTTACGGCCATTATCATTTTTGAAAAATATGCACCGATGATTCCACCAGCATATAACCGCACTAAACCGTGGTTTTCTCTGGGTACAATGACACCTCTTGAACCTCTTCTTGTTGCTCTTCAGCCGAAATGCGGAAATTTTGTTTATTGATTTTGCCGTTGAGCCAGAAATGGGTCTCATAACTGAACAACATTTTGGTCGAAAAGAGTGGATCTTTTCGTTTCTCACCGTACGCTCATTTCCATAAAACAGTTGTCAACATTTGAAGGTAATTATTTTCAATAAATGAATGCCATAAAATGTCCTTTCAAATTACCCATAAAGATTACAAACTTGATTTGAATTTTTATATTTTTTTTGTTCTGAAAAAAACCCTCTAGATGTGTCACCTTATATATGTTTAAAAGGGGATACGTATACAATACTGGTAAGCAAAATACTGTTTGGACAAAATACTGGTCAAAAAAACTGACAAAATCCTGTGTTTCATAATACTGTTTTACAAAATACTGGATTTCACAATACTGTTTTGCAAAATACTGTGAAGTAAAAATGCTGGTTTACAAAATTTATTTTATTAAAAGTAACTTCAACAAAAGTATATAATTCTCAAAAATTAACAAAAACATTTAACAAAAAATTAATTTCAATGCATTTTATAAACTTAAATTAGTTAAAGATTTTTTGCAATTCGCCTTCAATGCATTTTATAAACTTAAATTAGTACAAGATTTTGTGCAATTCGCTTTAGGTAGTCTGCATGGCTGAATTCACACCTTTTTCTTATTACTCTTTTAATGTTTGTGTACGCTTTTCTTTTCTTTAAGCTTATGTAACGTCTTTCTCCATTCGCGCGTTTTGAAATGGTATTTACAGCTACCACGACCTCATTACCCAACTGCCTGATAAGGTGGTATAATCCTGACTTTCTACGCCCAACAACAGCTTTCAGTCTTCTATGCCAAGCTTCCACACTATTTTGAGTTCTTGGGTAGGAATTTGTCATACTGTCATCGTAAACCGACCAAAAGCTTCTAGGATACTTTGGCTGATATGAGCTTTTGACGTAGTTTCTTTCAAACCACCCGCACAGTTTAAGCAAATCTTCATCTTCAAAAGTACTACTAAGACTACAGTAGTAATTTGAGATTTCACTAGATGGCACAAAAGCTAAGGCTTTCAGCATTCTCACTTTTAATGCAAAATCTTCATTGTTTCCATATTTTCGACTCAATCTGTAATACATATGTTAATGCTATAATGAATTAATTCTACTATGTTATACTACCTCTCTTTTTGAACTCGACGCCATATTATTTGGCTGAAATGGAAAAAGCATCCTTGAGTTTGTGCTCTTGGAAAGAATAGCTGAATTGCCTTCGCAATACCTACTTCAAAATCGCTTACAATTTTGGTAGGATTTAGAACACATCCATAGTTTTCGCCGATCTTTAATAGCTCCTTAAAAAATGCAGTGTACATGGATTTCGATTTTTTCGTCATTAGACAGAATACTAATGGCACTACTTCGCCTTCCACTCTACCATGTACAGAGAATAATTGCCGCATAAATGATGGAACAACGTCAAATGTTCCATCTACCAGCCAGCAATCACTGTTTTGAAGCAATTTTATAGATGTTTGCGTGGCCATAATTATCATACAGTCATTACCGGTCATTACCTCGGACTGAATAAATATCTCTCTATCCACAACATAGAAATTAAGAGGAATGTCTATGTCTTCATTATTCTCCGGTTCTTTTGAAATGCAAAATTTTTTCCTGAATCTCTTTATTTTAACATTTTGAGCATTTTTGGATGGTAAAAAATCTCGACTGCTTGCACTTCTCTGCACTATTGACTCTTGAATTATTTGACTTGGTGCCAAAAACGATCTTTTTGCAAGGGTCTTAACCACATTATTGGTTTCTGCAATATTCAAGTCGATAGCAATAGGTTCATGTGTGTGCTGATTTGGATACTTCACAATTACCACATTATCATCAACCATGTTTGTTACAATACGAGATTTACACATATGGACTTTACGTTTTGCACAAGCCCAATTAGAAGTGCCTGACTTATTATTTCTCTCCAAGTGATAGAAATATCCATCAATAAATAATTTCTGATTTCCTTTGTTTGATTTAACAATATTAACTTTTGACATTATAAATTATTCACAAAACAAAAATTTTAACAAAAAGACAAGATTACTAAACATATGATTTGATTAACTACACGTGCGTATCAACACGTTTAATGCTGCTTGCAATATCAAAACATTTGCATATGATAACAACAACACAGGTGAACTGATAACATCTGCAATGAGATCAGCTGTTATTAACATGGTGTCTCGAGTAGCTATAATTCATGGCAATGTTGAAGTTAATAGCTAGCGGAGACCGCTAATGTTCATGTCATGTCTTAATAACTCTAATAATTGTTTTTGTCTTTTGGGTTTGTTATGGTTTATTTTAATAATCATATATATAAATGGAGATAAATTTTACTTAATTATAACAGTGAACATTTTTGTAAAAATAAAGAAAAAAAGCGCTTTTTTTCTTTATTTTTACAAAAATGTTCACTGTTATAATTAAGTAAAATTTATCTCCATTTATATATATGATTATTCGCCGCGCAATAAAACAGGATTTTGCAAAACAGTATTATGAAATGCTGTATTTTGTAAAACAGTATTATGAAAAACAGGATTTTGAAAACAGGATTTTGAAACCAGGATTTTGTTATAACCGGGATTTCGACCCGAACCCGTTTAAAAGAAATAATTTGTGGGTTTGGTCCAATTTATATCATAATACGAGAAATGTTAATATGTCAAATACAGCTTCAGCTATCGGAACAAAACTTTAGAGAAACCTTCCGACAGGCTTATGTAACATATGGTTATGTTTGGTGTTTATCGGTCAAGTGGTTTTAGAATTTTAGAGGAGACGCGATATTTCAAATATGATGACAAATTATATGGACAAGTAGAGGGAATGCCAATGGGCTCACCGACTTTTTCTGTTATAGCAGACATTGTGATGGAGGAATTATGAGACGCCTCGGTAAAGATAATGGATAATGAACCAAGAATGTTGTCGGATTGTGTGGACAATTTAGTCAAAATTATTAAGAAAAAGTACGTCGAGTGTACATTAAAAACGCGTAAGAGGTACAATAGTCCAATTCAATTAACGGCGAAAGAGGAAATTGACAACAAATACCATTGTTATACATTTGGAAACAAAATAAAAACAGAATGGTATCAAAAGCAACGTCATCTGGAAGACTGACCCAAAAAGAACAATTATAAACACAGTGATGAATTTTATATCCAGAGTTTTAGCGATAGTGACAAGGAATTCCATGAAGTAAACATGAAGAATATTACAAATATTTTGGCAATGAATGACTTTCCACTGAAAACCATTAATCTCCTAACAAAAGAGAAAACCACACCGACGCAGCACCACCAAAATTATACGTATAAACCAATGACATGTATTTCTTGTTTTTCAGAAAGGTTTAAGTCATCAAACGTATACTTAGTAGGGACATAAATTCTGTTACACACGTTTATGCTGTACTTGTACAATACGGACAAAATCAAATTAGCACATAAAACACATAACACGACAAATCAATTTATTAGCAGAACAAAATCGAAAGTAAAGAAAGTGGACAAACTCGTTTATAGAATTAAGTGTAATGTTGATGACTCTGATGTAGGCAACTTACAAATTCCTGGAACAGGTCACTGTGCTTCAAATAAATACAAACCTAACTTTGACAATGTTCGCTAGTCATTTTCTTGAGAACTGGCAAAGATACACAAAAACACAAAATATTCTTACACAAAAAAACATTAAAATTCATTTTTAATTTAAAAAAATAAAAGTTCGACTGTTTTTTATTAAAGCTTTTGTCAACTAATGTTTATATCGTCTAACGTGCTTATTGATAATGTATCGACACATCTGAGAGCACTTGTCCGTGTCTGCCTTGTAAGTTAGTCTCTTCTCCGCAGAAACGTCATTCATAAAAAGCATCTCCGGTGTTTATCGTCACATATATTTTATTTATTATTTTGGAAATTAAATACGTTATATCTTAAAATCGTTAGGACCTGTCGCATTCGTTCGCTTGTCTCTCCGTTCTGTTGCTGGTTTTAATGTACACATGTTGATATATGTGTAAACTGGCTAAAACTTGGTTATTAGCGTAAATTTGCAAGACCGAGATTTCTGTTGCTGCCACAGCAGCTGCAGCTTTTGTAGCTGCAACAACAGCTACACCCACTCCCTCCATACAGGACAACAAGGACATCACTGAATTTTTGCCTTTTGAATTGCTAAGCAAGTAATGCGAAAAAATAGAAATCTCATCCTCAGCCAACAAAGACAACATTTAGAGAACCGACACTACCCCTCCAACCGAAGAGAGCAATGGCTTCTATTCCAAAGAGGACTCTTTCGTATACACCATCGCACATGCTATGTATACGTAAGGACGACACATGCATGTGCATTCAAATATGAGCTAGTAATAGTAAAGGTCTTCCGTGTGTTCGAGTGACATTTAAAATTACATTTTTGCAAACGGAGGTGGTGGCGTAAACCCAGTAAACATCACATAAATTTATTCATCAAGTGCTGAATTTTAAAGGACTCAAGATCTTAAAGGTGCAGGAAAATTTAAATCAAATTTTAAAGATATTTTGAGGATGTTTTGTTATGTAATTAATAAATCTGTAGCAATTAATGAAGGAAATGCGAAGGTGCTTTACTGGGCGGATTCAGTTATTCAGAATTTCAGAAATGGTGTTGGATTTTCCAAAAAAAAAAAATGCTTGTGACGATTCTACGAAAATATAAGTATATAAAGGTCGCAAATGTCACCGGATTTTATAAAGTTCATTCTCAGTTTCTAAATAATATAAATATAAATCACATTTTTCATTTTAAAACACCTTCAATACAAACCATGTTTATTTTAATTTGAAAACATGTCCCTTAATAAAGCGATTTTAACAAAGAAGGCATTATTGATCTATGTGGCAACCATAAACTTCTAGCCGGCAGCGATTGTTGAAGAAGTACTGACCAATGATTAATCACACCAAACCATCCATTTTCTAGATGTAACTCCCCCTAACATATATCTTTTCTTCAAATGCAGCAGTTTCGCTTATTGATTAAGACAATTTATTCAAAAATTACGTTAAATGCTAGATACAGATACCGTTGCAGCAACACAGTCATGTTGAAGCAACCGTTGCTTTGAGTGCAGCCGTGTTGCCCATTGGTTTCGTTTCGTCACATACGTTGCCAGTAATATCAAAACTTGATTTTCTGGTCGGTTGCCGCACCGGTAGTTTCATGTGTAATGATACTGCATTTACTCGAGTAAGAGGATTGGTTGAACGTAAAATCAACCGGAAAAAAGAAATATGCGAATTGCAAATAATAAAAATTATGTTACCTTTATTAACGAATAAAAATATTTGAAAGTGTAATGGTATATATTTGGTGAACAAAATAAAAATCTAAGAAAAAAGTATGCGTTTCTTTCGCTTATATCTTTTGTGTCCCACAGCTACAAACAGTGCGGAGATTGCGGCGACACGTACTTTGACGATTGTCTCGTGTGAATCTAGCATAAGAAATCATTGACGTTTTGAACCCGTTGACTAAATAGACGCCGTGGCCAGTAATCCTTCAGCTTCAATTCTGCACGCCGTCAATCCAAATCTTTCTCAACAAGTAGACAAAATATGGTCTTCTATACTCTTTGCCAGGGATTCCGGTCCAATATGAATTATTTTTGAAGGAGATGTGAGACCTCGCTTTTTCATTAGTTTGTCTTTTTTGTCATACTAACGTCTACGTCTACCAACTACTACGAGGACTGCTATATATATTTCTGGCATAATAATGAAAATGCGAATATTTATTATCAAAAGTGATTTTATTGTTTTTCAAAGTATTCTCCAGCATGATTTATACACTTTTGCAAACTAATTGTCGAAGCACTTTTTCCACTCCGATTGAGACACCTCCAAAACATGGTTTTTGGACGCTTCTACAGCATCTTCTGGCGACGAAAATCATTGACCACCCATTTCTTTCTTGATGTGCAGGAATAAGAAGAAATCATTGTGTGCCAAGTTAGGACTGTACGGCGGATGACCCATCATAACGACGGTCAAAAAGGTGCTAGTTTGCGCCGATGTGTGAGAGCTCACATTGTCATGGAGCACAATGTTTCGCCTTCTCTTGTTCGTTTTTCGAAGACTTCAGGCAAACAAATTGTGGTGTACCACCACTCAGAATTGGCCGTCTTACGTTGCTCAAAGCGGAACAGTCGCCACATGACCAGTTTTGCCGAAGAAACAGGCGACCATTTGCTTCGAAGTGTTTCTTCCACGACGACTTTCGTGGGATTTGGCTCGTCTTCGAAGACCCACATGGTCGATTGCTGTTTTGTTTCGGGCTTATACGCATAGATCCATGATTCGTCACCTGTGACGATCTTATAAACGTCTTTTGAAGTACCGCGATCGTATTTTTTTAAATTTCCTTGCACCAATCGACACGACCCTTTTTTTTAAACCATTTTCAAATTGTGCGGGATCCAACGAGAACAAACCTTTTTTACGGCCAGGTGTTCATACAATAATGAATGTTTGCTGGTGGAAGAAATACCCAAGGATGCCTCTGTCGCACGGTATGTCACATGACGATATTCCATTATCAGTTCACGCACGGCATCAATGTTCTCAGGCACAATGGCCGTTTTGGACGACCTTTGCGACAATCGTCTTTGAGCGGGCGTCGGCCAGGATTGAATTCATTAAACCAGTTTTTCACAGTGTATAGTATGGTGCTTCATCGCCATACAAAGATTTAAATTCATCGATGCACTCTTGTCGTGGTGTTCCACGTTGAAAGTTGTGAAAAATGATCGCACGAAAATGTTCACGAGTTAATTCCATTTTTTGCCAAATTGATTAAGTCACTGTACTTTAAACAACACAAATCATGGTAATTTTTGGTGTCTATAATAATTTGGTAATCATTGCTTTCATTCTGATAGAATTTCGGAACGATCAATTTTTTATTAAATTTTTGGAACGATCAATTTTGTTCTTGAATTGCTTAAAGGAGTGTGGTGGCGCCGCCCAATTTCCAGCCTAAGTGTGTTGTTCTACGCCAAAACCCTGTGTTCCATATATCATCTTAAAATATCTAACAACATGGTCTGTCTGGGTTATATGGTCGTTGGCACTCCCTTTTTCCATAACATAACATAGACTATAATAAATTACCAGTCATTGATTTCATGCTGTTAACATTTTTCAAGATTGGTTTATTAGTTTACCCATTAATGCGATTTTGTATAGGGCGCGCGACATCACCCACTTTTCCACCAGGTTTAGTTTCGTTCTATGCCAATACTCGTATATATCATCCTAATGTCTCTAACTTTGCCCCACAAATGTCATTTTCAATAGAATTCGTTCATGAGATATGGTCTTTCTAAATTCAGCGTTGTAAGGGCTACGCCACGCCCCCTTGAACAAAAATATCGTACAAATATTACCCAAATATAAGATAATGTAAAAATGTCGTAATGATCGGATTGGATATGGTTGTTATACGAGTATAAGAAAAAACCCAAAAATAGTAACAGGTTTTCCAATAGGGACAAACAAATTTCGTATCTTTATGTCAACGTACCCTCAAACATTTTAAATGATCTTTCAGTGTCAGAACGTTAGTCAAAGTCAACATTTTCATCATGGAAAAGTATACTTACAAGCAACGTTTGGAGATCTTTAAAAATTAGTACCGAAATTCTGAGTCGGTGGTCGCAACTTTAAGAGCACTTACTCTAATTTTCATAATCTTAAGCGATGAAGCTTATTTTTGACTTACTAGTTTTGCCACTAAACAAAATATGCCTTATTGGACAGCAAAAAACGCACTTGTGCTTCAAGAGACAAAATTGAATTTGCAAAAAGTTAGTAACGGGTGATTCATCTTGAGGTAGTTTTTTAATAGTCGTTTTTCACAGATTTCGCGTAAGTTGTGTTCAACTTTATTTTTTTTCAGTATTGTTTGCCATTTCATCGTGGAAAGACTTACATCGAAACAACGTCTCAAAATTGTGCAACTGTATAATGTTTTCGACCACAGTATTGTTCAGTGATGACGAACATTTGTGGCTCAACGACAAAGTCAATGAACATAATTGCCGCATTTTGGCTGAAGAGCAACCATAAGAGGTTCAAGAGTTGCCATTATGCCCAGAGAAAAACACGGTCTGGTGCAATTTGTGGGCTAGTGGAATAATCGGTCCATAGTAACTGTGAATGGAGCTCGCTGTCGCGCCGTGATATCGGACTTTTTGCCTCCTGAAATTGAATTATAAAGAGCATCCAATTTCACGTTTTGGACCGGTGAGTTGGCCGCCTAGATCGTGTAATATCACAGCTATAGACTTTATTCTTTGGGGCTAAGCAAAGTCCAAATTCTATGCTGACAAACCAGCTACGACTCAGGTCAGGTCGATTCAGTCATCCAAAATTGGACTCCTAGAATGGACACCCTGAAGCTTAGTTGCGGCCAATATTTAAAGGAAATTATATTCAAAAAATAAATGGCATAAAATATCCTTCCAAATGAACAATTAAGATTCCACATTTGATTTAATTTTTTGTATTTTTTTTAAAAAATACCACTAGGTTGATCACCCGTAATGCAGTGTGGTTTTCATGCCGGAGGTGTGAAAGGGCCGTTTTTTTTGTCGTCGATAAAACAATTGTCATGTTACCGTCAATGGAGAGCGCTATCGTGCCATGTTAGAAAAGTATTTTTGGCCAGAATCGGGTGAGCTTGACATCGCCAATATGTGGTTTACACAAGACGGTACCACGCATTACAATCGATTTACTGAAAGGCAAATTCGGTGAACGTGTTATCTCGAGAAATGGTCCTGTCGAATGGCTACATTGTTCATGCGATTTAACGCCATTAGATAGCTTTTTATGGGGCCACATTAAGTCATTGGTCTATACCAACAAGCCAACAACTTTAGACGAGCTTTAAAACAAAACCCAAATCGAAATTGTCAACGTTTCTCTCGAAATGTGTGCAAGAGTAGTGGAAAATTGGCTCCAAAGAATAGATCGCTGTACACGGGTTCGTAGTCATATGACCGAAATCGAATTTCATTCTTACAATTAAACATTAACACTACACCTGGAATAAATTTGAACTTTATATCTTAAATGGTCTGTGTTTAATTAATATATAAACTTGTTATGTCCTTAACGAAAAACCCTCTACAAATATAGCGATTTTTGAATCAGTCTTTGTGTGGGGAAAATGTTTATCTCTTGACCGATTCGTCCCATGTTGATGCAATATTCTAGCTTTAATGTAGTAGTTTGCTTTCCAAAAGCTGAAAGATGTGGAGTTTTACAACGAATTATTTTATACTCGTGGTGTCTAATTTGCGTGCCCTGTAGCTCTGACACTGCATATCGTGTGGGAACCAAATTCAAAACTTAAACTCATAAGTACCTCTTCTACAGGGTGTCCGCCGGGAAGGTATACTAAAGTACTTTGTTTTGCCTCCATTTTGGTAAACATTTGTTTTGACAGTTCATATTTGGCAGTCGTGAAGTAGAGACGTAGTAAATTTATTATGAAAAAATATTCGATAAACCAACGTGTTTCAATCGTTAAAACATTTGATAAAAATCAATCATCGATTACTGTGACGATGAGAAAGTTACGTGAAATTTTTGGGAGAAACAACGTGACTATTTATAACAAAACGCACTATTTATCGTGTAGTGAATGATTCCGAAGAAAGAGGGTCTGTAGCTGATAGGTCCAAGCATGAACGTATTACAAGATCGGCTGAAAACTTTACAGCTGCTCAAGAAAGTGTTTAAAACAATCCATCAACCTCAATTCGATGCCGTTCTAAGGAGCTTGGTCTTCAAAAGAACAAATTTGGCTTTTGAAAAACGTGCTCAAAATGGCTCGCATTTGTGGGGCTAACTGATGCGGACATTTATCTGATATTGTATTCCATACATAATTGACGACATTAAATAAAACATATAAGATACATTCTCTTTCATTTAATCAAAAATTATAAACAAACAAAGTAGTATACCCTCCCGACGGACAACCTGTATAAGTGTGTGACATTTTAATTAAATTCGACTATTACCTTAGAAACGGCTAAATTATTTCCATTTTTTAATCTCATCCCACTGTGCGGCGGCTGATTCGGAGCTAATGTCATCGATTACGGAGTTAAGGCCCATTCGAGCTGACAGTAGCAGTATTTGAACGTTAGATTGTGTGCGCGACTATCACGCAAAAACAGTATATAAAATGCCGAGTCAGAACATCTGACAGAGACTGCTTGGGGAAACTTTTAATGCTCACTTACGCTTGTATCTTTCATGTGTCCATCTGCTGCTTTATACAACCCTGCTCATGAAAAACTACTCACACTGCATCTCAAATTGTTAATTGGGTCACCATCATTATTTGACTGTCAGAGTATTACTGTATGTGTCATCACACCTTCTATACCAAATGCTTGGTATCTTTTAACCGCTGCATCTCATTTATTTTTTTCACATTTCGTTTTTTGCTTGCACTATTCCATTCTTATTTTTTATTTCGAATCCGACTGTGTGTGTGTGTGTGTAATTGTTGATTTTAATGCAAGGTTAAATCTAAATATCATGTTGCATTCAACACCCGTCGCACTACGGTTTGTTATTGCATCGCTACAGCCATGCCACCGGTTTTCGGTGGCACCTCTAATGTCTATGTTGCACTCGACCGTACATATGTACACACATGCGTGTTTGGATGTCTTTATGTGTACTTATATCTGATAAAAAGGCATGCTATAGCCAGGGAGTATCGTTGCTTTGGCGTATTATGCAAACTTCACAAAAATGAGCGAATTTTTTTTTTTATTTCCTTTCATGCTAGATTTGTTATTCATATGTCCTAGAGTCCGACCGAATAGTAAAAGTTCGGCTTTGCTTGACTTGGTCTATTCGGTCACGCTTTAAGCCCATTCTTCGATTAAACGCCGAACTAATAATCTTAGTTTAAAATCAAGGGTTGTCCAACCGTAGTACACGATGTTTATTGTTAGTCACACCATAACGTCAAGTTTTTTGCCGAAATTAATTTGACCGTTCTTCGTTTCAGTGCTTGCCAAATTCAACCATGGAGATATACACAATTAAGTTGAGCGTTAAAGTTGTTAAAGCTTTTTACGAGTACGAAAATGGGCGTTTAAATCAAAATGCATTTCGTGATCGACTAAATGTGTCCACAATCGCGAGCGTTGTGCGTAAATTTCAGTAAACCCTGTCTGAGTAAACCCTGTTTTCATCGAGCAGCACATCATCGTAAATGAGGTCGGCCAAGCAGTTACCTTGTATAATGTTCGCTATCGCAATACGATATGTGGTTCCAACATGATGGTGCCACTTTCCACAGTTGCGCCACGTTCATGTATTTTGACACAGGTGTACTTCATTCTTTGGGGATATTTAAAATAAAAAGTGTACGTCAATAAGCCTAGAACAATTCGAGAGGTAAAGGATGAGATAATTCGGCACATTGACGACATTTAACCACTTTTATGTCTCTGGGTCATTAAAAATATAGACCATCGGGCGTGGCCGACTATGAGGTACCGTAAACCACTCTGCTATTTAAAGGATTAAACATATTTGTCTGGAGCTTGGGCAAGGTAGGACTCAATACGTTCAGCATGATCAGTGTATTGTAGAATGTAATCTTCGTCTTTCTAAAGAGGACTCTTCTTAAGCTGTTTGTCGAATCCAAAATAACAACTATTAGCAAACACGATACTTTGTTTTATTGCAAAGCTGACTTCGTAATTTTGGCAATAGCGTATCCAAGGTATACAACTTCCATTAACTATCTCGATGTAGCAACTACCGACCGAAACAATCTCGCGTTTCTTCTGTCTCGATGTCTCCCTAACAGTTTCAGGCATAATATTGGTCTTTTCCTAGATTACTATCTAAACCATTTTAGTGACACTATTTACATCTTTGAAAAAGCTCCAGTTGCATCTCGATCCATCCTTTCAAGAATGTCCATGTCGTCTACATACGCAAGAAGGATGTGTCAATTAATGTTTAATGTATCCGTTTTATTAACCGTTAATATGTTAAAGAAGTTCCTCTATAAAATGTAACCCTGTCTAAGAACTCTTGCAGTGGTTAGTGTGTTAGAGATTTGTGGAAGTTTTTTGGAAGATTTCGTGTCGCTCACTGTCATTCTACAAAGGCACACAAGCTTTGATGGTATTCCTTTGTTTAAAAAATTAAAATCTTATCGAAGTGCCCATCGCACCTTTAAGTCGAAGAAGGGGTTCTTTGTTTCGCAGTTTGCTAAGTGTTTTCTATGATTTGGCGAAATGTACAGATGTGGTATTATGTGACTTATTCGGCCTCAAGCTACACTGAAACGATTAGACCAGTTAAACGAGTTGTTCTTTTATGTTGACCATTACTCAGGAGTTTTCCCCTTAACATGCGAAGCATTGCGTTGGTAAGTGGAAAGTAAGGGATTTCAAGTGGAAAAGAGGGAGTTATGTTTATTGACATTTGACTTGAATTTCTGGATGTCGTAATTGGTGGGAAATACATTCGAAGAAAGTCGATTCCGGGCGAAAAACGAATTAAATCTGTAGTGTATAGTGCGTTCTACCGGCCAATCGATAACAAACGGGTGTGAGTTCCTGAAAAGTCGTGTATCCCTGCCGAACTTCAAGACGACGAATGCCTGAAGAATACACACCATGAAAGAAACGATAGAATAGCGACACACAACCCACATTCCGATGATGCTCCAGGAAGACAATAGAGTTGGATACCCTACTGTCACCTATCAACACCATCGCCCTCCTTTGGACTCGATCAAGTAGCTCCAAGGATGATTTTGGATCACCTACACCTGTGAGTTGTATTCCATCTTTGGCCGGATGTAGATTGTATAGATATCTAAGAGATCAGATGGAGTGAAATATTTCTTGCACTGCTTTAGGAAGCCTTTACACTTGAGTGCTTCTTTCGACTCTTCGAATACACGCCTCGCCCAACAAGCGTCAATTTTTTTCATGCCCAGAACACCAAGAGCATATGTGATAGCGCATAGAGAAAGGGACCTAAGGGTAAAAAAATCAATTTTATTTTTTTTCCTTTTTTTGATGTGGACAACATTTGAGTATCGAATGAGACCGATCCCATGCCCCAAAATTGTTCCCTCCCAGAGATATGCGCGTTTTATGAAAGTGAAGTCGACGATTCTAAGCGCAAATATAAAGGGACCTAATCTTGAAAATGGCTATCCTGAACAAAACTGGTTTCTAACCTTAGGTCCCTTTCTATTTTGCGCGTCACATATGATTGTTTGATATCCATACCATAGATAGTAATGACAGTACTGATTGGTCAGCGAATCGCTTGTGAGACAACAAACAGCACTGTGTCTTACGCGCACTAAAATCTACTCTATTCACTCGACCCCATTCAGAAATGGCCTGTAAATCCCGGCCAAGTGTCTCATCCATAATTCCCTTTTTGTCTTCAATATTTTGAAGACTCGGCCTACGGTCGAATGTATACGAATGACAGAGGTTGCTGTCATCCGCGAAAGAGTAGATTGGATTCACGGTCTGACTCAAAAGATCGTCAATGAAAATAAGAAATAAAAAGGGAGAAAGGACAGAGCCCTGTGGTACGCCTGCGGTCAGCCTATATGTGTTGGATGAGAACCCATCTACAACAACTCTAATAGTGCGATCTCTAAGAAAGCTCGATATAAATCGAGCAAAAGTATTATCGACACCAAATGCGATCAGCTTTGATATGAGACCAGGCCAGGCTCTGTCAAAGCCCTTGGAGATATCCAGAGCCACGACCTTACTCTTATCAAACTGGTGGATAGACCGACTTCAACGCCCCGACAAGAACGCCAACAGGTCTCCGGTAGAGCGATTTCTACGGAAGCCATACTATCGATCACTTAGCAGGTCGTTGGTCTCTAAATAGCTCACAAGATGGTGGTTCACCATGCTCTCTATTACCTTGGAGAGCGCAGAGAAAATCGCGATGGGCCGATATATCGCAGGATTATTGGCTTCACCCTTTTTAGGGATCGGCTTGACGTTCGCAACCTTCCAACACGCTGGGAAGACTCCTGCACAATAATCAAGGTTGAAAAGGTTACGTTATGGACGCGCTAGCGTCGATGAGCACTTACATAGGACAAGTGCGAAGATTCCATCTGGGCTGGGGGACTTACTAACATCGAGAACACTTTTAACTCCACGAGTTCGAAAAAATATTTCAGACATGAAACTAACACGTTTTCGATCACTGGGAGTGGAATTTCCTGCAAACATTTCAGCCAATAGGATAGCTTTATCAAGAGTTCGGATAGATGAAGTACTATCCTTTACTCTCCTTAAAAACGACCAAAAGCTCCCCTGGGAGAAGTAAGAACTTTTATGCGGAGACGTTGCTCCTAAAGAAAATTTTCTCGCCTAAGCACTCTAGCACACAAAGTTCTTGCCTGTTTACGCAGCAGTTCAGTATTTGCGGGTTTGTTTAAATGCCGATTTCTGAAAGCCTCCTCTATAGAACTGACAGCATCCGTGCATGTCTGATTAAACCAATTATGTCTGGCTGTTTTAAACGACATAATTTTAGTTGGAACTAAGGAATTAATAAATTTATATTTTCGATCATTTCAGCCGCAGCATTAATGTTATTATCCAGAAAGCATTGCTTCCAATTAAAATGCTGGAAAAAGTCGCTGAGCTCAGCCCAACGCGCATTTTCGTATATAAAAATTGTCCGCTTTGAGGCTGGTATCAAAGCGACACGAAGAGCGGAAGACGGAAAAGATGCTGAAACAATACAGTGATCGGAATTGCCAAGAGGTGCAAGGACATTAACCCTGTGTTGAGTATACCGCATGAGCGATGTCTGCTTGTGCATCAGTACATCTATTGTTAAGATTAAAATATAGGTCGCTATTACGAACCGATTTCTATAAATCAAAAGACATTCTTAAAGTTGGTGACAAAGACGAATCCCTTGAATGTGGTCTACATCGGCCCATGTTTTAACATCTTACATAGTATTTTTCCGATTTTAAAGCCTGCAGCTCTCACGGAGCATAACAATTGATATAGCTCAAACTTATATGTTCAACAGATTTTACCAAAAATAATGAATTTTTTTGAAAAAAAAAATCAAATTTAAATCCATTCCAAGAGGGTCCCAAAACCGATTTGCAGTTGACTTTCCTGAACATTCAGAAGTGCAGGGTATAAGTAATAAGTACTTATATAGTCGCCCATACCAGACTTTATTTTTATACCCGCACCACATAGTGGTATGGGGTATAATGGCTTAGTGCTTGCGTTTGTAACACATCGAAGGAATCGAGTTAGAATACCGGGACCAGAGAGAAAGTTGCTCAGAATTACATTTTGAGTCGATCTAGCCATGTCTGTCTGGCTGGCTGGGCGGCTGGCTGGCTAGATGGCTGGCTGGATGTAAAGATGTCCATCTATTCTTGTAATCAAAGTACAGGTCGCATTTATGCACCGATCTTGATGAAACTTGGCATGTAGTAATATATTGGGACAAGGACGGACGCTATTGAATTTGGTCCAAATCGGAGCACTTTCTGATAGACCCCCCATACAAAGGAACTCCCGGATTTGGTCCAAATCCAGTTGATGTCGCGTGTATTGGTCCACAAATTAAAAAAATATGCCATTCGATGTAGAACTGACCACAAAATGTAAAAAAAATAGCTGGACCCGCCTCTCGGACCTACGGGGCCTTCAGAACCCAAAAAATGGACCCATGATTTTAAATATAAGTGTGACCCCTTAAATGAAAGGAAATTATCTTACAATTTTAAATACAGAAAAAAATTCGACCTGTTTGGGCCCCAGGGTCCATTAGGAGGGTCCAAAAGTTTCGGTTTACCCGGATTTTAGTGTGACCCCTCAAATGACAGGGAATTGCCTCAGGACTTTAAATATGTCAAGTCAAATGATTTATCTCGTCCGTGGGAGGGCACAGGGTCCGAAAACAAGGTATGAAAATGTGGACCAACTATAATTGTTATACCCTCACCACATATGGGGTATAAAGGCTTAGTGCTTGCGTGATAGATACAGATAGAAATAGCGACGAGTGCTTTCGATTAACAGGAGACTTAATCACATTTATAGTGGTGTGGGTATCATAGAGTCGGCCACGCCCGACTATAGCACTTACTTACTTGTTCTTACTGGTATTCTGCTCAAAACTTTTATAAAACTCTGCTTTATAATCGTATAAATGGTTGTTATCATTTTTATACCCTCACCTTACTGGATAAGACGGTATATCACTTGCACAAATGTGGTGCAATTGCAACTAGATTGATTATAGGACCAATGAAACACGCTCTACCACATAAGATCGAGATTGGTATTTTTATGGAACATTAAACACGATACACGATAAAAGCTACATTAAAACATGGGTCATTATATTTAGTAGGGGCATAAATACTGTTACAACATCGAACACACCCATTTCAATAGTAGAACTGAACATACCCCGTTAATGTCATATGTGACGCGCAAAATAGAAAGGTTAAAAACCAGTTTTGTTCAGGAGAGCCATTTAAAAGATTAGGTCCATTTCTATTTGCGCTTAGAATCGTCGACTTCACTTTCATAAAACGCGCATATCTCTGGGAGGAAACACTTTTGGGGCATTGGATCGGTTTCATTCGATGCTCAGATGTTGTCCACATCAAAAAAAGAAAAAAAATGAAAATTGTTTTTTTTTTTACCCTTAGGTCCCTTTCTCTATGCGCTGTCACATATGGGTTTTGAAAGCTTAACTCAATAGCGTTAGTCTGTAACGGGACTTTAAAATTGTTTCAACTTTCATCATGGAGTGGTCAGATAATGAGAACCGTATCGCTGTAATAGCGCTTTTCAAGTGTGAAATGAAAAAAAGCGATATTTTCAAACCGCTCAGGCCACTAGGGATTAGCTGCTTGTTCGTCTACCGATGCTTAAAAATGTTTGAGGAGACTTGAGATGTAAAAGACCGCCACCATTCGGGCCGCCCACGCTCTTTTCGAACACCGCATGTCATCAAAGCCGTTAAATCAAGAATTCACAGAAATTCGCTCCGAAAACAGAAAATCATGGCCCGTGAGATAAATATCACGCAGAAGTCCATAAGTCGAATCATTAAAAAATACCTGGGACTTGGGGCTTTCAAACGACGTAACGGACATTTATTGACTGCAGCTTAAAAAAAATAGGATTGAAAAATGCAAACGTCTTTTGCCGAAGCGCGCTGATAACTTGCACAGAAAAATTTTTTTTACCGATGAAAAAAATTTTACAGTTCAGGAAAAATTTAACAAGCAAAAAAATAGAGTGTATGCGTGGTCATCTAAGGAAGCATCTGAACCGATGCCATTCAGTACTTTTCATTTTACAGCATAAAACGTGTGTAACAGTATTTATGTCCCTACTAAGTAGACCAATTTCGTATAAGTTGGAAGCACTGAGAGACAGACGTCCTCAAATCGAATAAGCTGATGGGGCTGAGCTGGTCAGTACACTAAATTGTTGGTAGGTGTGTAGCAGCTGGTTTTAAATAATCGTATTCATGTTCGCTTCGGCTGATTGTGTGAGTCAGGTCAGAATAGTTACTTGCATCAAGCAAAAAAAAAATAATTCGGTCGGCCTATTATATGTTCAAGTATGCAATGCCTAAAAAACAGAGATGGGAATAAGAGTCTAAAAATTTGTTGCGAGAACGCAAACAGTCTATGTGTTAAAATATGTATAATTATCTGCAGTGCAAGGTATAACAGACTTATTGATTTAAGAGAAGTTGACATTTTGATACAGAAGTAATTGATTTTATTGGTATAACCAGGTTTGGAAAAAGCATGCAATGTCGGTCGATGTTGTCTAGTAAACCTCAAATAAGTCCCTTATAATTTACAGCTCTTCCACTTTAGAGGTTGTATATTAAAACCGGCCATACATATCTTTACTTTCTTTTTTTTGGCATTTGATAGGAACACTAACCATATTTTGTATTCTAAAATTATCCGGTTTACCAGCTCTGACAAAAAAGGATGTTGCACATTTGTTGTTGTTCACATTTTAAAGGCAAAAATGAAGGTCTGCTCTTACAATAGTTCATATCCGTAGTACTTTTAGCATTTAATTGCGTGCAGTTGCATTTTGCTTTGAAGGAAGACGCAGAAGACCATCTCGTACCAACCATTGACAGTAGCAAGAAATGATTCTGCCAAAATTGTTCATACTGATTTTCTGTTCTGTATGTAATAGCTTGAGTCCGGGTTAGTTACTACTAATGATGTGATGTTGTAGTCATGTACTGCTAGTAAGTCTCTTTAACAGTAGTAATAGTAGTCTCAATTTACAGGGTGGCATGATCTCTGTATGTCTGTGGTTTCACAGCAAACCGGAAAAGATGCTAACAATGTAACACGTCCCTTTATGAATGAGAGCGGTCTTGCCTCAATTTTGATTTTTTTTTTTTGGATACTACCCTGGGGCAAACAGTTTATGGCATGGAACTAGTAATACTTAAAGCTTGAGATGAACATTTGTATGCAACTGATATGTGTGTGTTGTAGATGGTAGTTCGGTTAGTTGTGGCAGAACCTAATTGTCTTTTATTGGACAGGACGTACATTTTAGGCTGCCGAGGATGTCAATACTTATACTAAAAAGTGGTTTGGTTGTGAAAACTGTATACAGAGGTCACAAAAGTTAAGGTTAAGAAATCTCAAATGAAGCCTAATAATAAAAATAAAGCATAAATATTATATTTTTTTTACTAGAGGAAAAAATATTTAATTCAACAAATTGAAATCACAATTTATCGCAAAAAAATTATTCGTACAGTAACTAACTTAGGAAATTCATGAAAGATAAAGTTTCAATTAATGTTATTTTTAGTACTTTGTTGGAAACCCCTGTTGCTTTTATAACCGCTTCCAAACGGTGACGTATACTCCTTACCAATACATTAGTGTCATTGGCCGAAATTGTATCCTACTCAGTATTTTTAAAGTTTCTTTTGGTCATATTTGGTGTTTTCGAATTCGTCTCTCCAGCAACTTCCATATATGCTCTATTGGGTTAACTCCTGGCTGTTCAAAAATAGCCATTATTCAAATATAATAGCTGAATATAATGTGTTTTTTGGGTCGTTATCTTGTTGGAATAGAAAATTTCTCGTGTCTAGACCAAGTTTCATAGCACTACGAGGGCTGTTATATATATTTCTGGCCTAAAAATGAAAATGTGAATATCTATCATCAAAAATGGTTTTATTGTTTTTAAAAGTATTCTCTCTTATTTTGTTTCGGGCTCATACGCATAGGTCCATGATTCGTCACATGTGACGATCTTATATACCATATACCCAACAATAGTATTATCCTCTTCGAATATTGTCACCTCAACCATACTTTTTTCTGCGTGCATATGCCTATTGTTGAAGTTACTGATTTTTAGGTACCCATATGTCCATCGTTAAAGGGTCGATTTTCGGACCGGAATGAAAGTTTTAAAAACTGAGGAATTTAAAAACAAAATTGTAAGACTATGTATAAGTTAATTATAACAGGTAAAAACTTCTTTAGGTTCTGCCAGGTCGGACCTTATATATCCCCCACTGTCACTTCTCTATTAAATCGCAAAAAAGTGTCCCAGTTTGGGCCCCTTCGGCCCTTCCCTTATCACAGCCATATCTTAAAAAAAATATATTTGTGTTCGTTGAAAAATTTAATTTTATGTGAGTACATACTTATACTTATAAATGTCCACATTGACTACTGATCAATCGTTTTGCTACGAGTATTTTGGTCTTGGGCTGGTTTCAAAACACTTACATATTTGTATTCGTAAAGAAAGGCCATGTTTTTTTCTGGGTTCACTCATGGTACCTGCAACCACTCATTGACAAATGTGGTCCAATTTTTACAGCTTTTATTATAGTATCCTTAGAGCTTGTGATGGCTAACATTTTTCTATCAGCAAGTCAGCGCACCGTGTACAAGTCAACAAAAAATATCGTAAAACTACATGAACTGGAATTCTTATTGCTTCCGCATTTACCGTATTCTGCTGATTTGGCTTGCAGTTTCTACTGGCTTGGAGCAGATCTCACAAAAATGCTCACCGGTAAGAAATTTCGCTCGAATGAAAAGATTCTTAGTAAAACTAAGGCCTTATGTTAGGGCAAAAGATAAATAGTTCTACAAGAATAGTATTGAAATATTAGGTCCTATGGAAAGAGTGTACACTAAATGAAGCCCCTCAGTCGAAACAGTGGGGGTAAGTAAAAGCAAGGAACGCTATGGTTCAATTTTAGCAGGTTGTTGGAAAATATGATTCAAAATGCAACTTGTAAAGGGTTACGAGGTCAAATCTTAAGGAACCATTGGTCCGATTAAGCCGGTATAGTGGACCATTAGTGTTGGTCTTAAGTCGGTTGCAACCCACCATGCCGTATTTGAGCAAGACTTGATATATAAATTGTGAGTTCGAGAGCAATAGTATTTCAAATAGATACATAAGCAATTATGGTACAATTCTATCAAGGTCAATTACGTGAAACTTATAAGGAACCATTCTAAATCGGATCTTAAATGTGGCTAGTACAGTGGCAGGATCTCAAGTCGAAATTATTTAAGAGAAAAAACAGTAGGACATGCTTGGATAATATTAGAATTTTACCACGATTCAGAATATAACTACACGCAGAGAAAAAACATGGTACTATATGTGACAGCGCATAGAGAAAGGGACCTAAGGGTAAAAAAAATCAATTTTCCTATGCCCCAAAAGTGTTCCCTCCCAGAGATATGCGCGTTTTATGAAAGTGATGGTACACCAAAGATACACGTATTTAAATCTTTAAAATGGCTCTCCTGAACAAAACTGGTTTTTACCCTTAGGTCCCTTTCTATTTTGCGCGTCACATATGGCAATAATAATAGGTTCTTGGCAATAAAACTATGCACGTCGCAACCATAGTATTGTTTTTTGAATTTCATTGTTGCAATCTTAAGACTGCCGCAATACTTTTATTGTGTGGTCCAGCTAGAGGTATTTTTTCAGAACAAAAAAAAAATAAAAAAAATTCAAATCAAGTGTAGAACTTTATTGGTAATTTGAAAGGACATTTTGTGGCATTTATTTTTTTTTAAATAATTACCTTCAAATGTTGGCAACTGTATTATGAAAATTAGAGTTCGGTGAGAAACGGGAAGATCCGTTGTTTTCGACCAAAACTTTGTTCAGTGATGAGGCTCTTTTGTGGCTCAACGACAAAGTTAATAAACAAAATTGCCGCATTTGTGCTGAAGAGCAACAAGAATAGGTTCAATAGGTGACATTATACCCAGAGATAGCCACGGTTTGGAGTGGTTTATAAGCTGGTGGAATCATCGTTGCATATATTTTTAAAAATTAGGATGGCCGGAACGTAGCCGTAAATGGTGCTATCAATCTTTATGCTACCTGAAAGTGTCTTAACGACACTTGATTTCAACAGGACGGTGCCACTTATCTTACAGCTGCTCATCAAACAGTGGTCACTTCGAAAAGCAGCTAATTTCACGTTCGCTTGTGTGATATCACAACTTTAGACATTTTTCTTTGGGGTATAAAGTATATGCTGACAAACCAGCTACGATTCAGGTTTTGGAAGCCAACATTACGCTTGTCATTTAAGCCATACCGGTCGAAATGATCGAACGAGTCATCCAAAATTGGACCCACAAAATGGAAACCTTAAAAAATAAATGCCATAAAATTTCCTTTTAAATTACCAATAAAGATTCCACACTTGATTTAAATTTTTATATTGTTTTTTGTTCTAAAAAATACCTCTAGATGGATCACCCTATACTTTCTTGACAGATGTTCACAAAATAGGGAAATATAAGAAGCATATCTTTACGTATAACGTATCAATCTTTCTTTGAAATAATGAACGTTTTTATGCTGGACATACTTTATAAGTACGTTAGTCGTACCAGAGTGTTTTTCAATAACACTTTGATTTCTTTCTTATTTCATAATTCTTTAAAGCATAAAATTCTTTAATTTTTCATCGAACCTTTTTACAATTATCAATCCAATTTGTCTTACAAATATTTAGTTTTGCTTGTTTCTTTTTGTATTTGTTTAATCATAGACTTGAATAAAAATATAAACTATTTAAATTTCCGGTTGTATAACGTCACATACACACAAACACAGACCAGAGTGACGCCGGAAACAAAACATTTTCTTTTTACATTAAGGTGCATACGAGTGTGTGTGTGGAAATTGAAATCTACCGTAAGAAGCAACGAAGTGCAAGGAAAGAAAGTCTTGGTAAACTGATGCCATAATAGAAAAGTTGCTAACAAGCGTTTTTATCATATTCCTGTGTCTTTTATCTGCTGCCAATGTGTTTGTCTCCCTTCCGGCTGATGAAATTCAATATCATTGTAATCTATGTAAGTTTGCTTTTGTAAAATATACAAAACATCAACGACTGAAAGAAATGCAAGGATTGAAAGGATCCTTCAAGACATTCAAGACTACGTCAACAAAAATAGAACGAAGGTATGGGCATTTCTCAGCTTTCTCAACATGACGTGGAACATGCACTACTCGTGTGTGGATGTCATTGGTTAAAGGCTTGAGTGATATGAAAACCACTGAAATAATGTTTGTTGGCGTACATGCACCGTTGCACAGAGGTCGATTTTGCACTTTTAGGTGGCCAAAATTATTTTTGTATAAAAATGGACTTAAAATAATGGTTAGATAGCAGAAAAAATTTAAAAAAAATTCTGAGCATTATGGGGGTGGTTTTTTAGGTGATTGAGTAAGTAAAATATTTCTTCGCACCAAATATGTTGGCGCTCTCCATAAAAAATTATTTTTAATGAAAAAAAGGTAGGTACAGATTAATAATTAAAGTGCAAATACATATTTTACAATATTTGATTATTCATTTATGGATAAATCTTGATCCGTGTCTGAAATATCGGATTCGGTATTCGGGTCAGCCGGCAGTAACATATTGATCGTTTCAGGGCAAAATGATCTTGGTTTGAGCCTTTTTTTTTGTTTAATGCTACTTAATAGTGGGTCTGAACTCAGTAATAGTCTATTGTATATATCACGGTTGCATTCCTCCCTCGAGAACTTTCTTGCGTAGTTTTCGCGGTATAACCGAAAGTGCTTATTTCTTGCTTCTGCTGCCTCTTCCGACAACTGTCCTATGGGTAATAAGGCATTTTCAATTACAGCTGCACCATGAATTAATATTTTATGCATGGTCGGAGTCATTGGGTGCCATTCATATAGATCGACATACAATTTCGCAGTTGCCATTGCATATTCATCAAATTGTTGGACGTCTATTTGGTGACCACTTGAGATAGTTTCCAGTATAACCTTCAATCTATATATTAATTCAAAATCAATTTTTGTTATATCGGCAGCTAATTGAGGGTTTTCAAATAATCTTCGGCTAGTGTTACCATTATTGGTATTCCCGAAATTAACTTTTGGCATATCGACTAACAATCCAGTTTCCTTTCGAAATCTTTCCTGAATATGTTGTTTTTGACGCACTTCTAACTTCTTTTCTTCGTTAGTTCTCTTCTCTCTATACTTTTTACTGGTAATTTATACGCCAGATGTAAAACGCTTTGGAACAATCGAATCCTGGCGTGTAGTACAGATAGTCCAAATTCAATAGCGGTGGAACTTGTATTTAACTTTTGGGTCAGATTGTTAAAATCTTTAGATGTTGTGCCGCATATATAACACCGACTTGTTGATTTTGTATCGGTTGCAGCGTTACACACTTTGGCATCGATCATCGTCATCTTAAAGACATGTTCAAACATGAATTTGCTCCCGTCTAAAATTACTTCAGTAGGTGTTAACTTCTTGGCGGATTCGTCAACGTAACTGATTTCCTCCTTTATTACATCAGTAGATTCTTTGACAAACCTAAATCGTATTGGTCTGCAATATCTAGGTGATGACGGTGTTGGGTTTTGCCAAATTATTTTTTTGCCTTCTTTGCCACAAATTATTCGAAGTGGTACAAAAGAGCTCATGAATATATTTGCGTCTGAGGCAGCGTCATCCTCAAACTTTTGTGTATATTTGGCTTGTTGGGATCCGTCGCAACCCCATTTACAGATCATTTTTAAAGAATTACTTTCATTATCTTTTAGAGAACAAAGGATTCCTTCTAGCGCCATTGATAAGCGCGTAACTGTATTATTAATTAAGCTTTGTAAATTGCTTTCTGCGCAGATACTTGTGACCCTTATACAATTTTCGGGCGGGTAACATTCTTTTTTTGCTCTTAACAACAGGTCGTAGCACGGATAAAACGATTTATTTGTGTTCCTGATGATTTCATATTGTCGCTTGTTCAAATCAGCTTCAACAAACATTGATAGAGCTTGCAACGGTGTAAAAGAAGTAATTTCTTCGTGATCTGATCTTCTGTATACTTTTCTGTATTTCCCTGCACGAGTTGGAGAGTTTGTGATTTCTCTTAGTATTTTTGAAGCATCCCTTTTTCCTCGAGCCTGTAACATTGTTTGCGCTGCATGAACGATTACTTTTTCACTATGCGAAGAACGCATGTCTTCTGTCTTTCTTCTTTAAGTCCTCTCACTAGAATCTTCAAATGATTTAGAAGGCCGACCTGGTCGAGTTTGTTTATTAGCTGCAAGTACAAATGTTCCTTCTAACCAAGCTTCATTGGTTTTAAGAAATCTTGCTTCTTTTCTATGGGCTTTGTACCATTTTTCTTTCATTGATGTTTTAAAGTTTGCAAATCTTTGTTTCATGTCTCACCATAACAGGACATCAGGTAATTCTCCAGATATTTAATTTTTTCATCCAAACTAGGCAAATCTTGCTGTTGTATTTTGTCGTAAAGATATCTACGGCTCTACTGTTTAAAGGTTGCATTTTTAACTTAATTATATTTGTGACTTAAAAAATTAAATTAAGCTAATTTGACTAAGTTTACTAGAACTTTTAAAAACTTTAGAATACGAGGCCTAAGAATTTAAAAACGGAAATTGAAAACTATGTGAAAACATGTAAAACAAGTTAAAGTCGGACCGAATATTAGGTACCCTACACCACTCTGCTATTCCGAGGATTAAACCCTTTTGTATATGCCTTGAGCAAGGTCGGATTCAATATGTAAGAGTTAATTATTTGTCACTCATGAGCGTGATCTCGTATAAATTGTGGCCTTTATAGCTGCAGGAACTCATATCGTGAGACCGTTGTGTGGTTGTTATTCAAAAACATGGTCCAATCCTATGGGACATAGGTGATGGTCGCTCGTAAAGCTACATAAAAAATTTCGAGGGAACCGGAAGTAAATTGAATGTGGCTTTTAAAGCTGTAGATTCTGATTTTTGGAGAGACCTTTGCATGAGGACTATACGACAATATGTGACCCGGTCTACGAAAAGGGACCTTCGGTGTGAAAATATCATTTTTCACTTTTTTGGCGATTCGGATAGACTAAAGTGTGCTCTTTCTAATGGCGCAAAGCAGAAGTTTCCAACTCGTAAAGAAGTTTGTCAAAGAACGAAACTAACCTCTTCATCTACACTCATTTCACATGACTTGTTTATCTTTAACAGCTGTTTTCTCGAAAACTTGTTTTTACACCGAAGGTCCCTTTTCGTAGACCGGGTCACATATGATTAATTCACTGCAGTTAATTTATGGTCGCTCTTAACGTACTATACAACAATGTAGACGTGGTTGGGTATATTTCTAGAGCTACAGGACCTCAATCCTGGAGGGAACTTTGTGAGAGCTATCGAAATGGTCAAGTTTCTACAGAGATATGTGTTGGTCACTCGTAATGCACTGTGCGTAATTTGGTTGGAATCGGTAGTAATATGTGACATTATGAACTTTAGGTTCAGAAATCAAGAAGGACCTTTGAATATGGGTTATACAAAAGTGTGGACCTATGTGTTCCGTTTGGACATGGTCAGTCATAATTTATGGCTTTTAAAGCTGAAGGACCTCAAATCGAGAGAGAGAGAGAGAAGTTTGTGTGGGAGCTGTCTGAACACATGGCCAGATATAGTCCAATTTCAAAAGAGACATGTGTTGGTCACTAGTAATGCTCTGCGCGAAATTTGGTAAAAATCGGATGTAATAACGGGTGGCCCTAATAAAACCAGCTGATGTGAAACACAAATAACTTTTTTATTTTTTTTTTAACATAATTTATTTTTTCTTTTTGCAGATTATTATAACTGAATTATAATTATAACTGAACTCTTGAAAATTTAAAATAAATACGTACAGTCCACAACAACGCATTAAACTTATCGATTTTTATTATTTTTCTCAACGATTAATTGTTCTGACGCAGCGAAATTATCGCCGTCTTTTTAACGTAAGATCAGCGGCCACATCTTCCATGATTACAAGTTTAGTTCGCCGTTTTGAGGAACTGGGTTCAGTTTCCGACCGTCCAGGAAGAGGTTCTCATCCAAATATTCATACTGAAGAGAACGTGGAAGCTGTGCAGCAGCTTGGCGCTAAAAAGAGCCAATGCCATCACCGAGCAAAATGGTGGTCCTTTGTCTGATGTCATATTTCACACATAGTCACGTAAAATTTCCATAAAATGTATTTAATACTTCATTTTCATTAGGCCATTTATTCTCGTTTTCGCTCGAAACTTTTCAAAACGTCTCAACCAATTTTCACACAATTTGTGGTCGTTTTCATTCTCGTTTTGGTTTTCGTTTGACAGTTCAGAACAACGTGGTGACTATTAAAATACTGAAATATATATTTTTCTTAAACAAATGGATAAATTAAATTATGTTTTTTTCTTTTAGCACGCTTATTTTTACTTTTACTTTATAAAATATCTATTTCACCAAATATGTTTGACGATTGATTAAAAATGTCTGCCTTGAGATGACAAACCAACGATAAAAAAACGATTATTTTATAGGTGACACACTTTATTTATGGTGGCATCGCCTGTGCGAAACGTTTTCGTTCCTCTTTCGTACAAAAACAAGACAAAGTGAGACGTTTTCATCACTTGAATTTGTATGGGAAAACGTTTATTTTGACTTGTTTTGGCCAAACTTTTGAAAAAACTTCAAAAGTGCCTAGTGAAAAAAGTGCATAACATATAAAAATAAATCATTTAAAAAAGACCGTTATTACAAGAGTTATACGTGTTTAACATCACTAGGTCTCATTTGGGCCACCCTTTTTACTCTTTTGGGCTTTTAGAACTGTAGGTTCTGAAATCGCGAAGGACCTTTGAATGGGGCTATACGAAAATATGGAAGTTTGTTTTCCAGTTTAACCACAGTTAATTAATTGTCTCTTATAACGTACCAAGCTAAGTTTTGACGTAATCGTTTGTTATTTGTGGCTTTTAGAGCTGACGAACCACAAATCGGGAGGTACCTTAGGGTGGGAGCTATTCGAAAACGTTCGAAAACAAACTTCAGCAGAAATGGGATTTGGTCACTCTAAATTCTCTCTGCGAAATGTGGTTTAAATAGGATGTAATATGGGCGTTTAGAACTTTGCAATTTGTAATCTTATTTGAAATTGGGAAAAAACTATGTACGATATCAAAATATGGACCAATTTCAATAGGGTACGCCCTTGGCCCAAATTTAAAGACTGTACCAAGTTTCATCGAAATCGGTTGATAATTTTGATTAATCTCTCATTTTGGCCATGTGTGGCGTTTCTTGGCCTGCACGAGATAAAAACATCAGCAATTATACCCTTTTTTAAGGTGTTTAGTGGGTACCAACTAAAAGTAGCCATTTAATTATTGTCTGTCAACAAAAAATTATGGTTTGTTAACAAAAACTCAAAAAAATTTACTTTTTTACGAGATACCTTTAGTCTCTAAAAAAGAAACTGCTCACCCTGGGCCGATTTTGCCTATGCAAAATTTCGGAATCCTAGGTGTGTTCGGTTGATCGCTAACGTCTTTTAAACAGACACACGGGCGGAGGGATGGACATGACTAGATCGTTACGATTTTACAACGAACAATAATATATATGCTTTATAGGATCTCCGATCAACTGTTAGTGGTGCTGCATACGAAATGATACATTAAAAGGACCAGCCACTCCTTGGTGCAGGGTAACATGTGTGAACATAAACATCAGTGAATTGCTTAAGGGTGATAATAGTGTGAGAACAAACAAGTAGACAAATAAAGTTCGCCCTGGTCCAGCATAAAAATGATTTTAAGAGGGCGAGCCACCGCCACTTTTGGCGTACGAGTATACCAACTACTATAGTATACGAGTTTACCAACTACTATAGTCATATCAGAATTAGTTCATGATATACAGTTCAAAGTAAAATTACCGAAGTCACACCCTTTTGTTCGGTTTTAAACAAATATAGTCTATATTTATTTGCTAATCATAATTTTATATTCAGCTAGAAGTTTATGATGACCGGTTTATTACTTTGGTCATAAATAAGATTTTATGAAGGGAAGTTTTCCAGCAGAATGTGTTTCTTTCTATACAGTTTACCAGATATGATCCAAATTCTCTTTTGTATTATAATGAGAAATTTTCGTAACGATTAGAGTTGAAGGTGGTAGTATAAGAGTGAAACACTTTAAATAATACAACAAATATAGAGATTTTGAAAAAATTATTGGGTCCTTGTGTGAAAATTGTTACCTTTTAAACGATGTGCCAAACTTTCTTTACCATAGATTCAATACTGCGACGTGCTTTTTATGACTAGTCGAAATAAATACTCTGTATATGGTCTCCCATAAGTATTTGAGGTGTTGCAAACGACAAAGTAAAAGTACTCTTTTCTTCTAAATTACTCCTAATTTACAGTTTCTTAAAAGTATACTTATATACAAAATTATTTTCATAAATTGGTCCACTTCAATTTCACAAAGGCTGTTACACGTTTGTGACATATTTTGCGTATCAAAGCCATGTAGAAACCACGTAGACCATTGAACTAACCGATCCATTCATTTTATTCTCAAATGACATAGCTAATCTAAAGTAGAAGGTATAAAAGATTTGGCTTGGCCGAACCTAATGTAAATTTATTTGTTGTAGCAAGTATTCCTGTTTTTATACTCTGCGCCAGTCAGTGGAACAGAGTATCATCAACTCGAATAACTTAGTTTCATGGCAAATATTTGTAAGTATAAAAAATATTTGAGCTATATCGATCGACGTATAATCGCCTTTATTCACCGTCTGTTCGTCCGTCCATTCGTTCGCCCGGTTTTAAAATATGTTTATTATTAAAAAATATTTAAAATGAGTAAGTTATCCCACGAAGTCGACTTTGGTATCAAATTAAAGAGGAGAATTAGGAATGGGTAGTAGCCATTCTCCGTAAGAGCGAATTGTTAGTTATTTTGCTAAATTACAAATTGTTCGATTTGAGGATGACACCCCAATCTGTTATACTATATAAATAGTAACGCTAGAAAAAAAAATTACCATGACTTACTCCTTACTCAGGACTTTTTTTTGAATGATATTGAAAGATACTTTTTTGAAAGACATTTTGTATGTATTTTATAATTAAGAGCAGCGGCTCAGGAAGACGGCAATTTACAAACACGGAAATACATGACCATTGGTGACGACTAGTAAAGAGGGGAAATATCAGGTAAATACCCATTCACCGTAGAAGAAAATGGTTGGTGCTTATGGTTAATTAAACATTTGTCAATATGAGGAAGGGCCCCAATTTTTTTCTCCATAAAAAATATCACAAGTAAATACAATTTTGCTATGAGTTACTCCATACATGTTATCGAAGATTAATTTTGCGGTACACTTAAAGGATATTGAAGTATACATTTTTGCAAGGACATTTTTCATATCCTATTTACAAAATAAAAAAATGGAAATGAAAGTCTTATTTCTCCCATTTACTTTAATATCAAAGTCGATATCGTGGAAAAACTTACGATTTAAATACGAGTAGTATATATATTTTTCAATAAAAACATAATTTCAAATTTTATGGGGCCGTAAAAAGGACGCTGTACCACGCAGTTTTAATTTGAATGGTACCTACTTTCAGATATATATGATTTGGTTATGTGTCAAGACAGTTTTTAGAATTGCGTTTTTGTTATAGAAAGGCATTTCTTTGGAGTAAAAAGTGTGTCAAACGATGAAATGTTTTTTAAGTGTAAAACGACAGATATTATCTCAAAATCTCCCTTTGCGTAAGATTTTAAAATGTTTTTTAATTATTTGATTTCAAAATTAATTGTAGCTTTAGTCTAAATAACTTGTAAAATACTAAAAAAAGGATTAAGGATTAAGTCTTATGTTGTTAATCAAAATATGGTTTTTTCTAGCCAAGCTTTGTTTCTAGCGGGATTTTACCTTCTTCTGTCTGTTTTTAAAGAAATTTAGCTTTTTTCTTCATTAAGTTCTGGAAACACTGCTACGCAGCTATTAATGGCATCGGTGATGTGCTGCCCAAATTTCTAAAAATTGGCTATTGCAATTTTTTTGGCTCTCGTGTTTGCTTTTGTACAAAATATTATAATATGTAACCATTCAGCAAACAAACGTTCAGAATTCGGTCAGAATTCTGTACGACAATCGGCAAAATGTTCCGATTTCGGATCAGCATTCTCACCGAGTTCGTAACGAAAAACACATAAGAGGGTTGACACAAATTCTGAACTACTTCTTTGAAAAAACATCCTCAGACAAACCGAACAGAATTCGTAACGATTTCGGTAAGAATTACTCTATCGAGAATTGACAGATATTGTTCATAGTTGTCTGATATTAGATATTGTCGGCAAATTTGGTTTACTGGGCATTTTAGCAACCTTTGTAGAACTTTAATATTGTTATGGCTCATTCACCCATTGTATTATATTCCGAACTGATAATCTGTACCGCTGATTAGGATAATTTGTTCTTTCCAGAGTTTTACCTGTATGAAAGTCGTAATATTTGATAAAGGGTTTATGTTTTCATATAGAGTCTTCTATTTACCACGATAGTGTAGGGCATCTTATTGTCGGCATTGTCCGATTGAATACTTGTTTAACAATAATATGTTATGTTATTGTGGGCCCATTGGTTACTTCTTGATCTTCCCTCGTATGTGCGAGAAGGTCTACACATTCATGTCGGTGGATCAAGGGGGTTTACTTTCAATTCAGCAACCCCCCATTTTCTTACCTAGTGAAATTTAATTGAAATCTATCCCGAGCACATTCAACTGCAACTGCTTGCGTATAACTAATATTTGGCTGTGACCCGCTGTCGTGTCCCAATTGTGTGGTGGTCACTGCACAAAGCACAAATTTGTTCTACACAATTACTTTCGTACAATAAATAGTTAATTGCAATCGTTTTACAAATGACTGAAAATTGTTAAAGCCACTTTCGGTGTATATGTGTGCTTGATTTTAAACTATGGATAAATGTCGTAGTATTATTTGCATATAAACAGTCCAACTATGGGTTCATATGCACTGCAAAGTCACCGTAGGATTGCACTGAGCTCTCCAACCCCTGTGCGTTTTACAATTAATTTAAAGAAAGACTCATTTCCCCTTAATAACAACGCAGTCATAAAGTTATGCTGCGACTATGCAGAAATTTGTTTTAGCATAATTAAATATAATCTTTGAATTGTTTTACAGAAACCCTGGTGCATACATACCCGTACATGTGTAAGGATAAGATGGAATGTGCATGTGAAATTAAGCACATGTGTTGTGCTGTTAAGGCCAATCAAGGAACGAGCAACCGTTGCACAGTGGCACAAAAATGTATTTTCGGTAAACGTCTACATTCAGTATAAGTAGTTAATCTTACACGATTGTAAACAATAACAATGGTTTTGTCAAAATTTACTAAAATCGGCCTTGTTTTAAAGCGGAGGAAAGAATTTTTAGGTCAAATCTTTAGAATAGTTTTAAATTTAGAATTGTTATAAAATATACTTTATTTTAAGTACCCATTGTGTCCATATTTACTAGTAGTCTCTTCTTTAAAAACTAATAAATATCATTCTAACCCGTAAGCCCACGAGGCCATGACTCAAAATAAGGGAATACAATTTTATTCATGTGGCTGAAGAAGCGCGTTCTGTCAACACACTTTTCCAAGACATGATTGACGGTTTCGATTCTATACGAATTTCTCAGTCGTATTTCTATACTCACGCTATCATATGTTATATTGTACGAGTATTGTATTTAGCAATGAATATTTGTATGTATTGTATGTCACCTTTTTATTGCCTACTAAAAAAAACTTAAAAAACAAAAGTTGAGAAAAGTCAAAAAAAATTTAATTTGGGCGCCTCAAAAATACTTTTTTAATATTTTGCAGTGGATTTTTTTTCCTTTTGCCAAAACTATTAAAAATCAATGACACAATATCGATAAATTGTATTTCTTAAAAATCGTCCCACCCTAAGGTTTATATCTACGTAAAGCTCCCATGCAAAGGTTAATACCGTTTTTAGAACTTACAGCTCTTGAAGCCGCATTTTACATCTAATTCCGAAAAAATTGTGCACAGAGCGTAGCGGGCGACCAACATCCATCTCTGGTGATACATATCGGTGCATGCTGTTGAAAAGCTCCCACACAAAGATCCCTACCGATTTGAGAACCTGTAGCTCTTAATTAAATACGCTCACGTTCAAATTTTGCATGGTACGTTGTCAGCGACCAACAAATAATTCTGTTGAAACTGGAACATACTGGTCCGTAACATTGTATAGCCAATTTAATAATTTCAGAATCTGAAGCTGATTTCGCTCAAATTTCGCATGGACCGTTATGAGTGACCAACACCCATGTACTGTGAAGTTGGACCACATAAGGCCGTGTTTTCGAAGAGTTGACCTGCATTTTTTAGCTCTTAATTAAATACGCTCACGTTCAAATTTTGCATGGTACGTTCTCAGTGACCAACAAATATTTCTGTTGAAACTGCAACATACTGGTCCATAACATCGTATAGCCAATTTCCTAATTTCAGCACCTAAAGCTGATTTCGCTCAAATTTCGCATGGACCGTAATGAGTGACCAACACCCATGTACTGTGAAAGTGGACCACATAAGGCCGTGTTTTCGAAGAGATGACCTGAATTTTTTAAATAACAGAGTGGTGTAAAGTATCTCATAGTCGGCAACATTCGATGTAAGCCTTTATTTACTTGTTTACTAGTAATGATGTGGGTGTATTTTTAGCCCGCTCTATATCCCAACTTTTCCCAGAACCCAAATATCTATAACAAAATACATATGCGTTCCAATAAACAAAGAACGTTTCTCATTAAGGTAAATTTGGCATTTTATATCTGGCGAAGTTTAGACTACATTATCTTAGAGTACACACAGATAAGTATCTCAGAGTACACACACAGAACAGATTACCGATTTTTTTCCATACGAATGATTGAGGTTGCATGACCGTTAAGTATTCCATCAGTACAACCGAATGTTAGCTGGTGTAATGAATTTAAAGGTGATATACAAAAGTTATCCGAACCTCCAGAAAAAAGCTTTTTGATCTAAACAGCTACATTCCTTACATATTTAACGAACAAATTACAAATTTTCTTCAGAAAATTGCTTACAAACTTGAAGGGTCATGGCAAGAAAAAAGTGGATTGATTAGACGATGGATGATTTTACTTGAAAAAATGTGGTAAAAAGATTGACTTAAAATAATTACATTAAACATTTGTTATTTTAAAAAAAATCCATTAAACAACCTTTTTTTAATAACCAACACTCAGGGAATGCCCCCTATTCATGCGGTGCATTGCGTTGGCGAGTGGAAAGTAAAAAAAGTAAATGGAGTAATGTTTATTGACACTTGTCTTGAACTTCTGGATGTAGCAATTAGTGGGAAATACATATGCCGAAAGTATTTGATCTGTAGTGTATAGTGCGATTTCCAAATTACTTTTTGCTCTGTGTTTTATTAGACCAAAATATCTGTAAATATTTGGGCACGAAAACAGTGACGTTTTCTAAAGAATCCTAATATACCATTATTTTAAAAACGTGGCTAAACTTGGCTGAACTTGGGTTCGGGATCCGAACCTAAAAAAAAATTGTTTATGGTTACTGAAACTTCTTCAGGAATCCATATATGTTGCTATTAAAAGAAGGGAATGTTGAATTTGCCATTCAACAACATAAAAAAAAATATGTATAGGCGTACCGTTCCAAGACATTGCCCGTCTGCGTTAAGCTAGGACCTTCAAATTTTGAACGATGATGGTTTAAAGTAAAGCTCCGCTGGGATTGTAAATACGCAAAAAGGATTAAAGAAATTAATTTTCCTTTAAAAAAAGTAAAAGTACCTCTGAAAAAGCCCTCTTTTTGAGTTTTTGCTCAAAAATATTTCCATTAAACTTTAGTGTATTTCCATTATTTGTACCTGTTTGGGTGATGCTTCGATTATGGTCGTAAATGGAGACGTGCTTAACTCATTCTAAACTCTAGTGGGTAACTAGAGTATGGACTCTAGTTGCCCACGAGATGACAATATGTAATAAAAAAGCACTTACACAAGGATGGTCCAATTAAAACGCACAATGTTAATTGTAAATAATGCAAACAGTTTTCAGCGAATAATCTTAACATTCATTATTATTATAGAAGGATTCATAACAATTATCTGTTAAAAAAAATATTTGCCTAATCCTTACAACGCCGTCGGTGGCAATATTTTATTCGAAGGTGCATTTTTTCAGTGACTCTTAGACATAATAGAGGTTCTATGCCGTTAATGTGCCGAAGCTCTTAAACAGTTCTTGGCTTATCTACGTATAATTTTTTAAATATCCCCCAAGCAAAAGTTCAACGATGGCAAATCACTTAAACATTAAACATCACTTAAAAATCACTTAAACGTTACCTCGTAACGACGTGAAATAGCACAGATATTGAATTGCTAGCGCGAAAGAGCAATAGTTTCGATTTCTGTGAGACAAGTGGCAACATCCTATAGGAAGCACATATAGTCCAGGTTCACATAAGAGTACTAAATTTCTGGCCACAATAAGTCCGCAATCATCTTGCGACAGCGAAATCCATTCACGGTATTTGCCTGGACAGCATCATTTTCACAGAAGTACTGCCAGATGACACCGACAGCCAACCAAACCGCACCAAACAGTTACTCTTTGTGGTTGCCTCGTGTTTTTTAAAAATCTCCCTTCGATTTTATTTGTCAAAATGTGGCAATTCTGCTTGTAAGGGATTCCCCTGAGGTGAAAGTGCGCTTCGTCGCTAAAGATGATTGTCTTTGCGAAGTTCCCATTCACTTCTATCTGTTCAACCATTCATTCGGCGTATCGACGATGCTTAAAATGCACGCAGAGAAAAAACATGGTTACTACATGGTCACGGCAATAATAATATGTTCTCCGCAATAAAAGTATGTTCGTCGCAACCATAGCATTGTTAACTGAATTTATTTTTGACAATAGTATAATTGCTGCAATATTAATATTGTTGAAATGTAACAATAGTATTATTGCCAAATTTAAAAATGAAAATATGGTTATAGCAACAATATAAATATGGTCGGTGCGACACAAGTATTGTGTTTTGCGTTTTATGTTAACAATAATTTGATTACGGCAATCATACTGTATGATTGTAATTTTTCTTCATTTTAATATGCTTTTAAGAACAAATGTTATTGGTGCGGATCTAGTGCAATACAAGTACTTTTTTATCGAAATTAAAATTTTTTAAACATGCTGCTTTGGCTTTGTTTAACTGAAATATTTTTAATAAAAACGCTTACGTTTATTTAAACTTATTTTTTCCACTGTAAAATAAATCACTCCTGTTATTTTGAATTAAATGGAATTTTGAATAATTTTCATAATTCAAATCTATTTTTGACAACTTAAACCAGTTATAATAAATAATATTTGGGATCAAATCTATTGTCGACAACTTAAACAAATTCTAATAAATTATATTGCGGATCATAGTATAATTGTGTGTGATTATACTATGGTTGTAGGGATCATAACATGGTTGCGTGTAAATCATACTATGGTTGTGAGGATCATACTATGGTTGTATATGAAACATACAATGGTTGTGAGGATCATACTATGGTTGTGGAGATCATAGTATGGTTGAGTGTCAATCATATTATGGTTCTGGGGATCATAGTATGGCTATGTTTAAATCATATTATTGTTGTGAGGAACATAGTATGGTTGTATTTGAATCATACTATTGTTGTGAGGATCATAATATTGTTGTAGCACAACCATATACCCAACAATAGTATTATCCTCTTCAAATATTGTCACCACAACCATTTTTTTTCTGCGTGTGATTAGAAGGTTCTTAAGGCATTTGAACCATGTAAGCTTGTGAGTTTAAATCTTTGTTTAAACCTATCATTATTGATGTTCGTTAGATGTTTAATTTTTGTGCACGATGACTAGTCGAGAATCACGGATACTCTGCCATACTATCGCGAACATCATCAATGTTTACCGCAGAACGATCTGGGTGAGCATGAACAGGGGGGTTGTTATTTCATACTGACCCAATTTGCTGAAATCTGAGCGAAAATCTCCTGATTTTGGACATATTTGGTCGATTATGTTGACCAAAAAATCACGAAGTGCACGACGACGATCGCGAAAAAATATTTGCGCACAATTCTCCCGGTCGTGGACTCATTTGCTCGATTATACAGGGTGGAGCGCGGAAGTTTGCTTATTTGGGAATGAAATAAAAAAATTATGAACCTTAAGGAATTTTTCAAATACATGGTTTGAAATAATGTATCTGGCACACGCAGAAAAAAATTATGGTTGACAATATTCGAAGAGGATAATACTATTGTTGGGTTTATGGTTGTGCTACAACAATATTATGGTCCTCACAACAATAGTATGATTCAAATACAACCATACTATGATCCTCACAACCATAGTATTTACACATAACCATACTATGGTCCATAGTATGATTCACACTCAAACATACTATGATCTCCACAACCATAGTATGATCCTCACAACCATAGTATATTTCATATACAACCATAGTATGGTCCTCACAACCATAGTATTATTCACACGCAACCATGTTATGATCCCTACAACCATAGTATGATCACACACAATTAAACTATGATCCCCAATATTATTTAATAAAATTTGTTTGAGTTGTCGGCAATAGATTTGATCCCCAATATTATTTATTAAAATTGGTTTAAGTTGTCAACAATAGATTTGAATTATGAAAATTATTCAAAAATACATTAAATTCAATATAATAGGAGTGATTTATTTCACAGTAGAAAAAATAAGTTTAAATAAACGTAAGCGTTTTTATAAAAAATATTTTAGATAAACAAAGCCAATCAGCATGTTTAAAAAATTTTAATTTCGATAAAAAAAGTACTATTTTTGCATTAGATCCGTACCATAACATTTGTTCTAAAAAACATGAAATGAATGAAGAAAAATTACTATCATACAGTATGATTGCCGTAATCATATCATTGTTTAAATAAAACGCAAAACACAATACTTTTGTCGCACTAACCATATTTATATTGTTGCTATAACCATATTTTCATTTTTATCTTTGGCAATAATACTATTGTTACATTTCAACAATATTAATATTACAGCAATAATACTATTGTCAAAAATAAGTTAAGTTAACAATGCTATGTTTGCGACGAACACACTTTTGTTGTGGAGAACATATTATTATTGCCGTGACCATGTAGTAACCATGATTTTTCTCTGCGTGCAAATGTCGACCTTCCCTATCCACACACTGCTGCATACGTTTTCTGAAGTTTTAATGAATTCTAACAAGCATTGTATTCTGTCAATTTCAGGCTCAATATTGTTAATTAGGTCTTCCAAAGTGTCGGAACGGTTGATAAACACCTTCGACTTTAGGTAACCCCAAAGAAAAAAAATGCATGGGGCTAAGTCTGGTGAGCACCCAGACTTAGCCTTAGCACCCAGACATCACCCCTCAAAGAGTTAAGCCGTCCAGGAAACTTTTGCCTTAAACACTTTACGGTAACCCTCGCTGTGTGTGCAGTGGAACCATCCTGTTGGAACCATGTATTCTCTGATTGCATTGACTCAAGCGCCGGCTGAAAAAAATCCAGGAAATGTGGCTTCCGAGCAGAGCGTTTCGGAGATTGAAGTACTGCTACTCTAACTCTCTCGATGTTTTGTTGTGTTGTTGTCCTTTTCTACACATGACAAATTCCATGCTGTTTTTAATGAAGTTACCCAATTTACAATTGATTGCCATCCAGGAACACATCAGCGTGGAGAAAAAACACGCTGCACTGCAGTGATCAAGTAAGCATTTGTAAAATGCGCTTCAACACAAAATTACCTCTCCTCACGTGTCCAATGTTTGATAACAACCGAAAGGCAGACGAGTAAAAATCTCGCGTCAGCCACTGTAAGCCGTACAAACTCTTCAATATTTTCGACCAATAGTTCTACCGCAGCTGCAGTACAAAAAGGTTAATTTCCGCGCTCCACCCTGTACTTGGTTATCCATTAGAAACATAATAATTTTATATATTAATAAAACACAGACTATTTATGATATAGAGTTCAAATTTATTCCACGTGTTGTGCAAATGTTAGATTTTAATAACGAAATTCGATTACGGCCAAATGACCACCACAAGCACGTTTACAGCGATCTATTCTTTGGACCCAATTTTTCACCACTCCAGCACCATTTCGCCCGGAACGTTGGCAATCTCGCATTATATGTTGTCTCTGAGCTTGTCTAGATTTTTTGGCATAGACCAACGACTTTATGTGGCTCCTTGAAAAGAAATCCAATGGCGCTAAATCACATGAACAAGGTGTTCATTCTACCGGACCATATTCCTAGGTAACACGTTCGCCGAATTTGCCTTTCAGTAAATCGATTGTAACGCGTGCTGTGTGTCTAGTGGCACCGTCTTGGTGAAACCTTATATCAGCGATGTCAAGCTCATCCAATATTGGCCAAAAATAATTTTCTAACATGGGATGATAGCGGTCTCCATTGACGGTAACATGACAATTGTTTTCATCGACGAAAAAATACGGCCCATTAGCACCTACGGCATGAAAACCACACCTGACAGTAATTTTTTGCGGATGCAATTGTGTCTCTTGAAGCACATTGGGGTTTGTTGGCACAAAGCACATTGGGGTAAGGCATATTTTGTTTATTGACGAAACTACTCAGCCAGAAATGAGCTTCATTGCTGAAGATGATTTTCCGATGAAATTCTGGATTTCAGTGACACTTTGTCTGATACCAATCGAAGAAGTTTCGGCTCTTCAAATGGCTTTAGTTTCTTAAGTTAGTTTGATCTTATAAGGATGAAGGTCGAGATCTTATCGCAAAATACGCCACAATGTTGTTTGAGAGGGAGTGGACTGATTTGGCTTAATTAAAATTGATACACTTATGGCTGCTATATTTTCGTCGCCTCGAGCGGTCCGGCATTTCTTTGGCGCCGGAACATCCAAAAGTGAAAATTTGGATCCAAATCTATCCACTATAGCACCCACAGCCTGTATTTCGGTGGTAATTTTTAATGATTTCCAAACGTTGATCGTAAGCGAACTTTACCTTAGTGAAAATGTTGACTTCAAATGTTGACGCCACAGTGTGGTTTGAGAGGGGGTGGACTGATTTGGCTTAATTTTAATTTATACACTTACGGCTGCTATATTTTCGTCGCCTCGAGCGGCACGGAATTTCTTTGGCGCCGGAACATCCAAAAGTGAAAATTTGGATCCGAATCTATCCACTATAGCACCCACAGCCTGTATTTCGGTATTAATTTTAAATGATTTTCAAACGTTGATCGTAAGCGAACTTTAACTTGGTAAAAATGTTGAATTCAGCTAACGTTTTGACACTACGAGATCATTAAAAATGTTGAGGGCGCGTTGACATAAAGATACGAACTTGTTATGTCCCTATTGGGACTGACTTAAAAAATCACGAAGTGCACAAAATGCATTTTTATTTGAAAGCCCTTTTAGGCTTCAATTATTTAAACGCGCTGCTTCATTGTGTACTTCTCCATGATCGCATTTGTCGAACTCTGAAACAATGAAATAAAACATTAAGATGAGCAAAAAGCTTGACACACAACCAAGAATTGCAAGGGATGGCCCAACCATAATGTACAATGGTAGTATAAGGTGTGACTCACAACTACCATTGTGCATTATGGTTGGGTCATCCCTTGCAATACTTGGTTGTGTGGTTACTAAAAATAGTAAAATCTTGTTATTAGTAATATAATTGAGATCTTTAAAAAATTTTGAAGCGGATGAAAAAAACAGTTTTAGCTTAAAAAAAACTATAGGGTGAATAATCTAGAGGTATTTTTGTCAATAGGGTTTTTTTTCTTAAAATAAATTTTTTTGTTTAAACTTTTTTATCTTTTCGATATTGTTTGCCATTTCATCATGGAAAGACTTACACCACGAAAACTACGGTATGGCGAAATGCTCGAACGCGTCATCCATAATTGGACTATAAGACTGCACAATCTGAGGCGTAGTTGCAACCAACATTTGAAGAAAATTATATTAAAAAAATAAAGGACCTAAAATGCCCTTTCGAAAGAACAATAAAGATTCCAGACTTGATTTTAACTTTTTTAGTTTTTTATTTTGAAAAAAACCTCTAGATTGATCGCCCCATACCGTAGTTGTAAATGTGGCTACTCAAATTAAATTAAAATTCACTAAAAATCAAAATATAAATTTTTTGACTTTAATTTAATTAAACAGTAGACAGACTTCAAGTCGTCCTCGATAGTTCCCCTGTAGTAGGAAATACAAGGAAAGCTACCTAGAAGCAGTGGCAGCTAGAGAGTTGTTTTATAATCGCACTCATATGTGTTGTTGCATTCACTTCTTTTCATATCGGAAATACGATAAAAATACACATACTATTTTAGTATTGCTTATAACTGAGTAGGGCCCATACGAGTATATGTAATTTATGCAAGCGCGGTCGCTGTTATATACCTTAATTCCAGGCTTGATTATATGGGGCGGAAGTGTTAATAGCTGTATTCGCCATTGAAATTGAAAGTGGTGTTGCCCGGGCCGGCCTCCCTGAAATTTGTGCCAAATCTAAGGGATTATAATTAATTTAATTTACTAGCATTTTGATAAGCAGACAGGTAGGCAGGCAGCCAGGCCGACAGATAGAAAGCCAGACACTCCACCCACACCTTGCGTTCGGTGTTCATGTTGTGGGCATTAGCGTTGCGTTCCTGTTGCCTGTGAAGTCTGTGTTCTGTTCGGGGGAAAAAACTTTTTATTTTGCTAATTTACATAAACTTTTTGTTGTCGGTTTGTTTGCTTTCGAAACAACAACAGGTGCATGAAATAGGTAGAGCTGTGATGTACAACCGCGATTTGTACAATGCGAATGTGAGAAGAAATCTGATTCTTTTACGAAAGAAAAACATTCTTATCAATTTGTAAGAATTCTATGAGCAGGTTGTCATGATGAAATTTATCTGTGAACATCTTACAATACACAACAGAGTGTGCAGCTCCTAATGTATTTGTGTCACAATATGGTGAAAATTAAATTGTATTTGAGGAAGCGACAGGTGAAAATTGCTGCTATCATTTCTAGGGCTGTGGGAGATAGACACAAAACTTTTTTAGGATTTTTTATCAGTGATAGAATACAAATTTAACCACTTTAAATCTTAAAAAATTGTAGTCGTAACGACAATGGATTTGGGAATCATTTTTAAAATAAACCAAAACTCTGCAGTATAGCAAGTCTTCATAGTTATTTTAAGTTTAAGCCATGTGGAAAAGTAATTATCGGCCTCTATCATAGGCTGTACTTTAGGGCGGGTCGATTTAAAAAGTCGAGACATCAGAATTCTTTTTTAAGGTATGGTTGCTCGGGTAAAATTTCTTGCTGCTATTATTTCTACGGCTGTGGGAGATAGACACAGAACTTTTTATGGAATCTTTATCAGTGGTAGAATACAAATTTAACCACTTTAAATCTTAAAAAATTGTAAAGACAATGGATTTGGGAGTCATTTCAAAAATAACTTATACTCTGCAGTGTAGGAAGTCTTTCATAGTTATTTTAAACCATGTGGAAAAGTTAATATCGGCCTCCTTCATTTAAAAACTTAAAAAACGGTACCTCAGATTTCTTTTTAAAGGTATGGTTCCTCGGGCAAAATTCCTTATTTTGATACCTAGAATACGAGTTTCATTGTCACTTGAGCCATTTTTTTGCCTCCCTACAAATCGACCCGCCCTTCTGCACTTATAAATAGAATTGCATATTTTTTAAATTTTATTACAATCGCTTCATTATTTTGACCAATATGAAAACGTGAACACTAGATGTGCGAAATCATATACCGAGTAGATAGAACTAATTTATAATACTGTACCACGTAGTGTGGATTTTATTTTACACGCCAAAAAATTCATTAAGACCACATCCTCAAAATAATAACAAATCTTTATTGCGCATGTAAAAAAGTGGTAATGTTCAGCCTAGCTAAAAGATCCACAAAAATTACGATTCCTTACTCATATTCGAAGTCTGCTATATATATTTCTGGCCTAATAATGAAAATGCGAATATTTATCATCAAAAATTGTTTTATTGTACTTTCCAGCGTGATTTTTACACTTTTGCATGCGCTCAAACCAATTGTCGAAGCACTTTTTCCACTTCGATTGAGACACCCATCTTCTGACACAGACACAGCATCTTCTGGCGACGAAAATCGTTGACCGCCCATTTTTTACTTGATGTGCGGAAAAAAAAATTCATTATGTGCCAAGTCAGGGCTGTACGGCGGATGATCCATCAATTCGATGTTTTTGCCGGTCAAAACGGCGCTGGTTTGAGCCGATGTGTAAGAGCTCGCATTGTCATGGTGCACAATGATTCGTCTTCTTTTCGTTTTTCGAATTTCTCCGAAGACTTCAGGCAAACAAATTGTGGTGTACCACTCAGAATTGACCGTCCTACAATGTTCAAGCGGAACAGTCGCCACATGACCAGTTTTGCCGAAGAAACAGGCGACCATTTGCTTCGAAGTGCTTCTTCCACGAAAAACATTCCTTGGATTTGGCTCGCCTTCGAAGACCCAAACGGACGATTTCTGTTTTATACGCATAGATCCATGATTCGTCACCTGTGACGATCTTATAATCGTTTTTGAAGCAACGCGATCGTATTTTTTCAAAGTTGCTTTGCACCAATCGACACGAGCGATTGTCAAATTGTGCGGGATCCAACGAGGACAGACCTTTTTTACGGCCAGGAGTTCATGCAATATCGAATATATGCTGGTGGAAGATATACCCTAAGATGCCTCTATCGCACTGTATGTCGTTATGTATCTTGCATTTGCAGCTCACGCATGGCGTTAATGTTCTCTGGCACAACGGATGTTTTTGGACGACCTTTAAGACCTTCGTCTTTGAGCGAGCGTTGTCCACGATTGAATTCATTAAACCAGTTTTTCACAGTGCTATAGGATGGTGCTTCATCGCCATGCAAAGATTTAAGTTCCTCGATGCACTATTGTCGTGATAATCCACGTCGCAAGTTGTGAAAAATAATCGCACGAAAATGTTCACGAGTTAATTCCATTTTTTTCCAAATTGATTTTTACAAGTCATTGTAAACAACACAAATGATGGTCGTACGTCAAAACGTTCTGAGTACGTTTATGCTAAAAAAATGTCAAACTTTGCAATGGAAATATCAGATGGTGCCAGGCAACACTAAGTGTTGCCTTGGCCAGAAATATATATAGCATCCCTCGTAATAACAAGTCTTTATCGAACATGTAGAAAAGTCTTAATGTTCGGCCTAACCGAAAGCCCCTCAAAAATTACGATTCGTTAAGCAAATAACCCAAAAAAAGTTAAATTTTTTCCCCTAGGTCGATTTCGCACATTAACAAACCTAAACAGCCACGACATGCTTTAACAATATTAACTTGTTTGCGCATCTGCTTGAGCTTTTAAATAGTAGGGTTATCTCCGCATATACAGTCAGCTTTTTTTCTCTCCTTCCATTGCGTTGCTCCTTAACGTTTAATCACCTGTTTTACTGCGACTCCCCTTTACAGTCAAGCAAGCAAATTGGGTGCATTTGTCCTTCGTATTATTTTGGAATGCTTTATTCGTTGCGTTGAAATGTAAAATCGCAAAGAAATTGGAAACGTTTGAATGCAAGAAAATAATGGCCTGAGGCAGAGTTTGTAATATCGAAAGTAGAAAGCAAAGCTAAAAATGAAGATTATCTTAAAACATAATTTAATTGAAATTCACCAAAGGCACTTACACGTATTTTAATAACTTTGTTTTAATAATTCCATACAAAAAAATATTGTATACACTTCATCACAGGGTAAGGGTATATTCACTCTGTCATTCTCTTTGGAACAAATCGAAGTACTTTTCGGAGACCCCATAAAGTACATGCAGAAAAAAATTAGTTGGAACTACAATGATTCGGTTGTTGCAACCAACAGTTTTGCTAAAATTGTGTTGTTGTATCCAATCATCACTGATGATACTCGTAACTATAAGTATACAACTTCATCACAACTAAAAACGTTGGGGTTGTTTAACTGTTTTATTAATAAAAAAATTCGATTATTACTGACTTGAAGCCAGTCGATAACCTATATTTTTTCAGTAAACATCATTCGTTATCACTCTGAGTCCTTTTTGTATTTTAAATGTGTAAGCAAATTGATATATTCCTCTGATTAAAGTTTTAATTTTTTTTTGTTGAACACGTGTGATATGTGGACTTTATGATCAAAGCTTCTAAAGCTTCGGATGCATGGTATGTTGCACCGATACTACAGTTTCAATAAGAGAAAATTATAAGGCACCATTCTAACATTCGGTTGTACTGATAGAATACTCGAGGAGCATTATTCTCTGCCATTCCGTTGGCAACAAAATTTGGTTCTGGCAACAAATCTGTTATAATGTAATATACCAGGTGATTCATTCATGACTGTACAAATTTCACCAGTGTATTCCTTGGATCATTTTATGAACCACTGTTTCAGAGCTTAGCAATATTACCCTTACACCCTCCGACCACAAGCCGAAAATTATCAAACAGCTGCCATTTTGCCCCCTTGCATTTTCGGACATAATCGTAGATGTAAACATTTTCATGAAATGAGCCAAGGAATTCGCTGGTGAAATTTGTACAGTCGTGAATGAATCGTCGTAAAGTAATGTCGTGTTTGTGGAAAGCAAAGTACTCGTACAGGTCGCACTATTAAAGCTAAGTGGCTGAACTTTTGAGGAAACATGTGTTATAGGCTGAAACGGTTGGTATTAAAAATGGGCCAGATCGGCTTAGAGGTAAATTTTTCTCCATTACAAGGACTAGGCCAACCACTCGTGAATGAATCGAAGCAAAAAAAAAACGTCTTTAAGATCGGAAAGACTGAACCTTCTATACACTCCACCGTCCTTGCCCCACTAAAGCGCAAAAAAATGGTTCGTTTTTTGGGCCATTTCTGACCGGGACATTTTTGGGCCAATTGAGCCAAAAAGTCAAACAAAGATGCCATTTTTTAAGTATATATATAAGTGTGTATATATAAGTGTGTCCCAACATACAGTACCAATTTTAACGGCTGTCGGTTTACAAAAAATTATGCTTTGCTAAGTAAGAAGTGTAGTTTTTTCCCTTAAAAGAAACTTTTTATGGGCTTTGATCAATATCTCATGGTGTTGCAAGGGGAATGACAAATTTGGTATCTCGTACCATCCGATTTTCGGTGAAGGATATAAAAACGCAATATCTCATGATATGTAGAATATAATCAGTGACTAGAAATTCTTATAAACTATGTATAAGTAAAGCATATCGTTCTATGTTTTTGAAAAGGTCCCACACAAAGGTTTATCCTGATTTGAGTCACAAATAGTCACAATTTACACCCTATCACGACCAAATTTGGCTCGGTATGTTATGAGCGACCATTAATTCACTATGGTGAAACTGGACAAAATGGGCCTAAAATTCCAACAACCCCCAAACAAATGTTCTTCCCGATTTTAGAATCTGTAGCTTTTGAAACGATTCCTATCTTATTTTGCATGGAGCATTATAAGTTCATGTTTTCGAATAGCCATATCAGTTCGTTGTTGTCCCTACAATTAAGGTCCTACATTTAGCAGCCAAACAGTTCACCCCATTACACTCAAATTGTGTATGGTACGTTATCGTATTTATTCCAACGTTGCTTAAACAACAGACAGACTGGCTTAATCCTCTGAATAGCAGATTGGTATAGGGTATCTCAAAGTTTTTTTTACATGTTTTCATTCGCTTTGTTCAGACTTTTAAGATGTGAAACTCATTTAGTAGTTTTCAGGAAACACTCGTAAACAAACATTTTAAAGAAAATAAGGCCGCAGGGTAATTGCGTAACATTTGCAAAACTGTAGAATATAAGAATAAACAAATTCTATAAAATGCCATCGAATTTGTATGCCCTGCACCTCTTTGTGGAACAGGGTATTATAGGTTACTTTCATACCAAATGTTTGTAACTTCCGAAAATATTCAAGGTAGATCACAGTTATAGAATACCATTTGATTCATTTAACGATATTTGTTTGTCCGCCCTTTCGTCCACTTTAACTTGTAATCAAACAAGGGCTGCTAGACATGTCCAATTTTTATGAAATTTAACAGAAGTAAGATTTGTGGACCAAGAACGGATGGTATTGAAAGTGATGAAAATCGGTTTATATTAAGGTATAGCTCCCACACACATATGTTCTTCCGATTTTATATTTTTTTTCTTGAAGCCACATATTGCTTCGAATCTTAGCGAACTTTGACACAAACAAGTGTACCAAGGACTGTTAAAATTGAAAAAAATCGGTTTAGATATTGATATAGCTCCCACACAAATGTTTATCCGATATAAAGCATGTTATGAAAATGAATAGAAATATGTACTGATTGAGAAATAGGGCCCACACATGTTTGTCCGATTTTGAGTTTTTAGCTCTAGAAGCCACTTATTGTTACCCAACCTAAATAATATTTGGCACAACTCATTTTTCTGGACCAAGGACAAACATTTTTAAAATAAGAGAAAATCGTCTCATATGTAGATATAACTCCCACATATATATTCAACCGATTTTTGTCCTCTAGAATTGTTCTTACGAAGCCGAAAATAAAATTATTTTTTCAATTTAACTAAACTTGTGTGACGGACCCTAGAGCAGAATAATAGGCTCATTTCAAAGTGGACATACGGGTAACAAAAACCATTACAATTTTACCACAAATTCCAATACGACATTAGTTTTAAAATCTGGTAGAATTAAGAACCCGTCTAAGCGGGTCCAAAAACCTATTTTACGTTATCTTTTCAGAACAACCAGAAGTGCAGTGTATAAAAGGCCTGATCATAAAAATATTTTTTTTAAAGAATTTAGAAAAAGTCTCCTTATAAAGAACAGATTACTTCACTAGCAAAATGCATTAGAGTACCGTCATAGCTTGCCTTTTTTGCCTATATGATTTCTGTTAGAATCGTTCTGATAGAAAGCTATAGAAATTTATAGTGTGACTGTCGAAAGTACGCCACCTAGGATCCTGAAATTTTGCATAATGGTGGCCTAAGCTATAATAAGCTGTTTGGGATTGTTAATTGGTTAACTCTGTCAATGGGGAAAGAAGTTTCCCCTTAAAGGACTGGGGGTAATTTGGTAAAAAGTGCACTTTTTTTAGTATTTGCTTAGCAAATAATTTTCTTTTGTGGACGGACAATTGTTAAAGTGGTTGCTGCTAGTTTAAACACAATAAATACCTCAAAAAAGGGAAAAGTTAGAAGGCTTTATGGCTCATGTGGCGCAAAAAACGTATCGCATGGTCAAAACAAGCGATAAATTGTCAATATGTATATATGGTCACTCAAATTAAAACAAATTTTGTTACGAATACAAATATAAAGTAATTTTGTAGTTATGGCTGAGATTAGACGGACTCAAAAAGGGCCACAAAGAGCCCAAAAAAAGGGTCATTTTTGTAAGCTTTAGTAGATTTAGGACGAACGGTGGAGGATATGTTAGCTTCGGCCTGGCCGAAATAAATGACGTTGTTACTTGTTTGATTTTAAAAATAATTTTCCTAGGTAATACAATTCATGAACTACTCGTACGATGGTTGCTGTAATAATTTCTCGCCAAGGCAACACCAAGTGTTGTCTGCCGCCATCTGACATTTCGATTGGAAAGTTTGACATTTTTTAGCATAAACGTACTCAGAACGTTTTGACGTAAGACCATCATTTGTGTTGTTTACAGTGACTTGAAAAAATCCATTTGGAAAAAATGGAATTAACTCGTGAACATTTTCGTGCGATCATTTTTTACAACTTTCGACGTGGATTATCACGACAAGAGTGCATCGATGAACTTAAATCTTTGTATGCCGATGAAGCACAATATTATAGCATTGAGAAAAACTGGTTTAATTCAATCGTGGCCGACGAGAGCTCAAAGACGAAGGTCGTGAAGGTCGTCCAAAAACTGCCGTTGTTCCAGAGAAAATTGATGCTGTGCGTAAACTGATAATGCAAGATCGTCATGGGACATACCATGAGACAGAGGAATCCTTGGACATTTCTTCCACCAGCAAACATTCGATATTGCATGAACACCTGTCCATAAAGAAGGTTTCTTCTCGTTGGATCCCGCACAATTACACAATCACTCAAAAAAAGGCTCGTGTCGATTGGTGCAAAGAAATTTTGAAAAAATTCGATCGCGGTGCTTCAAGATGCTTTTAAGATCGTCACAGGTGACGAATCATGGATCTATGCGTGTGAGCCCGAAACAAAACAGCAATCGGCCGTGTGGGTCTTAGAAGACGAGCTAAACCCAACGAAAGTTGTTCGTGGAAGAAGCACTTCGAAGCAAATGGTAGCCTGTTTCTTCGGTAAAACTCGTCAAAAACCATGTTTTGGATGTGTCTCAATCGGAGTGGAAAAAGTGCTTCGACAATTGGTTTGAGCGCTTGCAAAAGTGTATAAATCATGATGGAGAATACTTTGAAAAACAATAAAACCGTTTTTGATGATAAATATTCGCATTTTCAATAATAGGTCAGTAATGTATATAGCAGCCCTCGTAAGCACTTTTTTGATGTTTTATTATGTTACCATCAAGAAATTACACGTTACATTTAAGCGAATTTTAGAATCATTTTTAAAGATTTAAACAGAAAAAATGTAATGCATTGAAAAGTGTAGGAGAGTAGCGTTTTTCAGTGCTATATTCTCTGTACTTTAAGGTCATTTTTTGGAAATTGTCTTAAGGGTCAGACAATATTTTTTATTTAATGATCCGTCCTGGTGTATAATAGTCGTCAACGACCGTCTTTAATTATTTTTTACTATTTTACATACTGATAAGCATAGATCACAATGCAACACTATTACTGTGTAAGTTTCCAAGGGCAATAACCGGCCCATCTAACATAAACATAAGCGCATTTAAAAATGATGAAATTAAATCATAAATCAAAATCAAAATTGATTTGTGTTTCAATTTAGCGATTAAAGAATAATAAGCACTTTGTAAGTCTTTTCTTTTTATTGCAGTTTGTTTAAAAAATATGTAGTACATGTAATATTTTAGTAATAAAAAAAACTTGTAAGGAGACATATACAGAACTTACAGTATTCAGAAAGAGATATTTACAGAAATAAAAACAGTAAAACGTCTCTTGGATTTCTACAATTACGAATGCTATCGCCCGGTGCACTAGACAAAGGTACATTTTTATAACATAACAAGTAAAAAATTTCAACAGCACCCTTTGGACCAAAAACTTACTTGAGCCACTTACTTGGATGTAATGTGCGACTTTTAAAGATTAAAACATAAAGGAAATATATATATATTTGTGTGAGGAACTGTTATTTTGTGACGTTTGAAACGACAGATCCTCTAATCGGTGCTCGTTCAGAGTTTTACGAAAATGTGAATTTGCAAGAGCCTTTCTCACTATGTTGGGTAATGATTTATTTATTAACTATACTATACGAAACTCGTATAGTACTTTGTACCCTCTCTTTTTATAACGTACATTTCATATGCCAATTTCAGTAAGATTCGTCCGTGGCTCAAACTTGCATAATGCGCAGGGTTTTTGCTTAATTATTTGATATTTTTGATACGTACACGCAGAGAAAAAACATAGTTACAATATGGTCACGGCAATAACATCATGTTCTTCGCAATAAAAGTATGTTTGTCGCAACCATAGTATTGTTTACTGAATTTATTTTTGACAATAGTATGATTGCCGCAATACTAATATTGTTGAAATGTAACAATAGTATTATTGTCAGATTAGAAAAATTAAAACATGGTTGTAGCAACAATATAAATATGGTTGGGCAACAAAACTATTTTGGATTTGATGTAAACAATAATATGATTACGGCAATCATACTGTATGATTGTAATTTTTCCTCATTTAAAAATGATTTTTCCCACAATATTATTGTTACGGATCTAATGCAATAAAAGTACAAATTAAAAGAAAGAAATTAACAATTTTCAAACAAACTGCTTTGGCTTTGTTTAACTCAAAATTTTTAAGTAAAACGATTACGTTTTTTTTTAAATTGATTTTTTCTACTGTTAAATAAATCACTTCTATTATTTTGAATATAATGTATTTTTAAATAATTTTCATAATTCAAATATATTGTTCATAACCTAACCCAATTCTAATTAATAATATTGGAGATAATAGTATATTTGTGTGTGATCATATTATGGTTGTAGGGACCATAACATGGTTAAGTGTGAATCATACTATGGTTGTGAGGATCATACTATGGTTGTGTGTGAAACATACTATGGTTGTGGATATCATAGTATGGTTGATTGTGAATCATACTATGGTTGTGGGGATCTTAGTATGGTTATGTGTGAATCATACTATTGTTGTGAGGATCAAAATATGGTTGTAATTGAATCATACTATTAGTTTGAGGATCATAATATTGTTGTAACACAACCATACACCCATACAATAGTATTATCCGGATACGGATATTGTCACCCCAACCATACTTTTTTTCTGCGTATAAGTTCAAAATCGGAGTTAAACCTTAAAAACAAGTTGACACTCTACAGCGCTATACTAAAACCTGTTTGGAGTTATGGGCTACAACCATGGGCTACATCTAATAACTCAAACATTGAAATATTGCAACATTATCAATCTAAAATTCCACGATCTATCACATATGCCACGTGGTTTAAAACAATCAAATCAACAGACACACTCAGAAAAAAAGTATGGTTGGGGTGACAATATTGGAAGAGCATCATACTATTGTTGGGTATATGGTTGTGGCACACCAATATTAAAATCATCACAACTATAGTATGGTTCACACACAACCATATTATGATCCCCACAACAATATTATGGTCCTCACAACAATAGAATTATTCACACCCAACCATAATATGATACCCACAACCATATTATTATTCACACTCAATCATCCCCACAACCATATTTTGATCCTCATAGCCATAGTATATTTAATATACAACCATAGTATGATCATCACAACTGTAAGAGTCACTCACAACCATCCACATACTTTTTCTGCGTGTACCTTGGTTAGAGCGGTAGATGGACGGAACACGTAAGGGCATCGCTCCATTGAATCTCATTTATATAGTAAACACATAAACATTCCTTCCTTTTAACCCATTAGTGCATAAGGTCCCTTTAAAGGGACGGTCAGCTTTTGCTCTCTTACTCTCCCATTTTGCAATACAGATCTCATGTAAGTTGATGGTATAGTTGTTGCACCAAACCAGTTTGTGATTGATTGCAGTGCAGTAAACTTTAAATTGTGTGATTTTTTTTGCGAAATATGGAACAACAACTAAAAAAAAATATCAGAACACGTGGGAGGTAAGTAAATGTGAATAACAAATAAATACAGGTGAAATTATTTAACAATTTTAAATGCAATTATCTTAAATTTATTGTAATAAACAAATTTAAGTTGTTGTGAGTGATAAAAATATTGTAATTTGTGAATAATACCGTTATTTATCCAACGTCCCTTATAAGGGACGCTATGCAGACAGGACAGTTAACAATAATATTTTATTACAACAATAATATTTTATTACAGACTAACAGTAGCTGAAATACTGGAAGAGATCGAAGCTTTTGATGGTCAGTTGCAAGAACTTGACATTTTTGCAATCCCACCATTGGAGGAAAATGAGACCGACCAGGATTCGGACGGTAGTGATGACAAACACGAGGCGAACTTGGATCATCTCGGCCCGAAATTATTGACTGCGGAAGGCGAGATCCAAGACGAATTCGATGACTGGAGTGACAGTGACGATGAGCCACTGGCTAAATACAGAAAACCCGTCAGTTCGAGTGTGCGTGCGGGAAATGCCTTGCGTTGGCGAAAAGTGGACCCGGTGTACGACATTCAAACGGAATGCGAAACAATACCGCCGAGTGCCGAAGCTCAAGCCGCCAGTTCGCCTACTGATTTCTTTGAGCTATTTTTTTCTGAAGGCATTATAAATTTTTGTGTTGAGCAGACAAATTTATATGCTCTTCAGAAAAATGTTGACCTGAGAATGAGTATGGACGAGGCGAGAGTTTTTATTGGCGGTATTTTGATGTCGGGGTACGCAAAATACCCCAACAAACATTTGTATTGGTCGGAGAAATCTGATTCGCCAAGATTGCTAGCGAACAGCATGAGGGTGAATCGATTTGAAAAAATTCTAAATAATTTCCATCTGAATGACAACACGCAAGCCCAGGGTACCGATCGGCTTTACAAAATTAGGCCACTAATTACTCACCTGAACGAGGCGTTTCTAAAGCATGGTGGAATGGACGAGAATCTCTCCATTGATGAGAGCATGATACCGTATTATGGTAGGCACTATGCTAAACAGTATATCCGTGGTAAGCCCATTCGATTTGGATTCAAAAACTGGGCTCTGAATTCCAGCGATGGATATATGCTTCAGTTCGATGTGTATATGGGCAAAAACGCAGAGAGCGTCCCACAAGGATATGGAGTAGGAGGTGACAAAGTGGTTGATCTCCTCACGAAAGCAAATGTACCACACCATAAGGGATTCAAGGTAAGAAATGAAATGTTCGTCATATGATATTACAATAATAATATAATTTACATTATAGCTTTTCATCGACAACTATTTTACGTCCGTGAAACTGTTGCGCAATTTGGCCAGTATGGGGATTTGTACATCTGGTACAATTAGAGACGGTCGCATAGAGAAGTGTCCTCTTCGTCCAATAGCCGCCATGAAAAAGGAGCAGCGAGGATCCAGCGATTTTCGTTTTACTGACGATGGCAAGATTCTCGTTGTAAGATGGAAAGATAATAATGTGGTGACCATTGGCTCCAACTTTGATACCAACGATATCGGGACGTGCAAGCGCTACGCGAGAGGGCAAGGTGCGATACAGATACCACAGCCGAAACTTCTTCAGCGCTATAATCAAGGCATGGGAGGCGTTGATAAAATGGACCAGATGGTGGCTGTGTACCGGTCAAGAATTAGACAGCGTAAGTGGTGGTGGCCCATATTTGCATATTTGTTGGACGCATCGATCGTAAACGCCTGGATCCTTATGCGGAAAGTTTATCCGAACGACCCAAATTGTGGCACTCTGCTAATTTTTCGCAGGTACATAGCCACTTCGTATCTAGAGAGATACGTCCTCAAGAGGATCGAGTAGAACCAGCCTCAACCCTGATGCGCGCTACGATGGAAAAAACCATATGATTGAGTACTCGAATACGGATAAGAGTGTGCCTATTGCGGAAAGAAGTCTAACTTTTTATGTACTAAGTGCGAGAAAGGGCTTCATCCGAAAGAATGCTTCAAGCAATATCACACTTCAAATGCCCATACTGCATAGTGTCCCTTATAAGGGACGGTCCCCAAAACCCACAAAACACATTATTTTAATAAATCAAATTAAAACTACTTTATTAGACTTATTTCAATGCATAATGATTAAAAAAAAAAGGTAAGTATAGCGCCAGGGAACTTCATGCACTAATGGGTTAAGGTGTTATATTACATGTCCTTATCCTACGTAAAGTCAAGGATAGAATAATTCTACATAGATTGTTAGCAGCAATGCAGCCGTAGAGTCAGCTCAACTTCAAATATTTAAGGATATATATGGGTTACTGCTTAAGGATCAGAATTTGTAGTGAATGTTATTTATGCTGTTTAAAAAAAAATCTAAATAACATCAATTACAGCGTTACCGGATTTAACCACAACTACTACGCATGATGCGATTAATGCAAAAAATTCAACAAAAAATACATACATTTTTTTGTAAAGTGCGTACACTTCAAGGGAAATTAATTAATTTAAATGTTATTTTAGAAATGATAAGTGTTTTTTTCGTAAAGCGATAAAATGAAAAACAATGATGACAATTGTATGCGAATCGCATTGCAATAATTAAACAGAATCCGTTGTAAACATTTTAAAATAATCTAAAGAACTATAGTATATATATTATTACTGTTGTTATTTCAATAAAATAGCGTTATTAAGTGGATGCAATAATTTTATTGAATGCTTTTTGTTGGATATGTTTGATTAATACTGGTGTGCCGAAGTAGTTGTGTTTGAAAAATTCGAAAAGAAAATTATATATATTTCCTTTTTATTCGCGAAGTATGCAACCAATCATAATTGCTGCAGTCGAATGTCCTTCACGATTCAAGAAGAGGTCAAAGCAGCAACAAAACGACTGAAGTGTATTTGGAGTCATAAAGGGTAACCTTAGACCTTTGCCGATTAAGTCCATTCTTTGCGTATGAACATCAGCCATCATTAGGTTTCTAGCTAAATTCGTTAGACCGCTATAGAACTTTCAAGAAACAGAGAGTATACAAATAATAGAACCATAAATTAAGTGAGCCAATGGGTTAAAAACAATTCGATTTTTCCCAGTCCAAAATATCTTATTAGCTTCTAATTTTGAAGTCCTGCCTAATTGTCTAATGTTAAGACCTTAAACAAGAAACGGTAATAGAGAACAGGCCCTTTATGTAAAGCAAACGCAACAGCGTTTGCTTACGAATCAAATTGTGAACTAATTTCAAATTTTGAATATATGACAGCGCATAGAGAGGGACCTAAGGGTAAAAAAAATCAATTTTCACTTTTTGTTTTTTTTTTGATGTGGACGACATCTAAGCATCGAATGAGACCGATCCCATGCCCCAAAAGTGTTCCCTCCCAGAGATATGTGCGTTTTATGAAAGTGATGGTACACCAAAGATAAACGTATTTAAATCTTTAAAATGGCTCTCCTGAATAAAACTGGTTTTTACCCTTAAGTCCCTTTCTATTTTGCGCGTCACATATGGAGTTCTGGCACAAAATCTCCAAGGAAAAAAAACCGACCCATCTAGCATAAAGAAAAAAATGATGAAATTACATCATGAATAAAAAAAGATTTTTTTCCAATTTGGCTATTAATGAATAATATGTATTTTTCAAGTCTTTTCTTAGGAATGCATGCAACTGTCGTAAAAATAATTTCCTACAACGCTACATAAAAGAATTTTGAAATTATACATCAAAAACATTAGATATTACAGTCAAAAGACTAGTCAAAATATTATTGCAGTCAAAAGATATAACCTTTCAAACTCACACTTGATAAAAAACAGTTTTTTAGGGACTTGTTTGAAAAAGGTAGTAGTAATTTTTTATAAGTAGTAATCAAAATAAAACTTGTCGCCCGACATATAAAACTAACAGTTTTAGAAAGAGATTTTTAAAGAAATAAGCACAGAAAAACATGCTCTGTATTTCTACAATAATTCTATCGCCCGGTGCACTACACAATGGTAAATATTCATAACAAAACTAGTTAAAATTTCAACAGCTTCCCTAGCCCAAAATACTACTTTTGCCAAATTTTATCAAGATTCTGCTGCTTTAAGAGCTAAAAACATAGAGGATGAACTTATGTGTGCGGTGCTATAACTTAATCTTAACCGATATTCTTTAATTTCGCCAACGTCATTCCTTGGCCCATAAAATTGATTTGTGCCAAATTTTATTAAATGTGGCTAAGATACCTAAAAACATGAAAATCGGACGAACATATTTGTGGTAGCTAATCTAAGTCTGAACCGATAGCGTCTGCCCTAGGTTCGATATACCCTCTTCTGCCAAATTTCATGAAGATCGGACAACAATTGCGACCTTTATTTTGCGACGGAAAAACAGACATCGTTAAATGCAATGGAAAGGTGGATATTATACGTCAATCGGAATACATTAGGTGGGTAATAGCAAACATTTTGTAGTTAATGTGCGGAATAATCTCATCCTTTAGCTCTTGAATTGTTCTTGGCTTTTTGACGAACGATTTTTTTTAAATATTCCCAAAAAAAGAAGTCCAATGGTGTCGAATCACACGATCGCGGCGGCCACGACACAAGAAAACACGGCCTTTGAATTTTTCGCGCAAAAGGGCCATTGTTTCATCGGCTGTGTGGCAAGTGGCACCTTCCTGTTGGAAGCACATATCATTTCCTTCTGGCCACAAGACCGTTATCATCTCGCAATAGCAAACACCATTCACGGTTACTGCTTGGCCGACCTCTTTTCGAAGAAGTATGGCCCGATGACGCTCATAAACTGCACCAAACAGTCACTCTTGTGGATGTGCATAGGCTTTTCAGCAATCACTCGTGTATCCTCCTTTGTCCAAATGCGGCAATTATGCTTGTTTAAGAATCCACTGTGGACACATTTGGTCGATTATGCTGACCAAAAAAAATCTCGAAGTGCACGAAATGCATTTTGATTTCAACTCCCATTTTCGTAAAGGCTTCAACATTATTAACGCTCTGCTAAATTGTGTACCTCTCTATGGTTTGATTTGTCAAACACTGAAACAAAGAAATATTAAATAACGTTGGGCAAAAAGGTGTGACTCACAATTAACATCGTTGTTCTATAAATAAAAACTTTCAAGTAAAATGTTTTCGTACTGAGAAAACGTCAGTCGGACAGTGTTGGAAATATTGTAGGAATTTTTTTAGTGAGATGCACGTGTCTTACTCTTCGACAATAATACTTCTGATATGCAAAATCAATGCAATGCTTCGTATATGTGACAGCGCATAGAGAAAGGAACCTAAAGGTAAAAAAAATCAATTTTCATTTTTTTCTTCTTCGTAGACAACATCTGAGCATCGAATGAGACCGATCCCATGCCCCAAAAGTGTTCCCTCCCAGAGATATGCGCGTTTTATGAAAGTAAAGTCGACGATTCTAAGCGCAAATAGAAAGGAGCCTACTTTTTAAAATGGCTCTCCTGAAAAAAACTGGTTTTTAACCTTAGGTCCCTTTCTATTTTCCGCGTCACATATATAGATCGTTAACTAGTAGAGACCATGTCGGCAGCACACATACGAGTATATAGTACCGACGAGCCGTCCCACACCAACGGAGAAACGTGCGTTTACCAGATTGTGATGTGTTTGCTTTAACTTCGCTGGCTTACTGATCCTTTCCTCTATGACAAACAACAACAACCAAAAACTGATCTTATTAGCTAGAGGAGTAATTCATTCATTAAAAAAAATATAGTGCATTATGGTTAGACCACCCTTTACCACGAAGTCTGATTGAAGTCTGCAATCTGGAACCGCAGATATTAAGGAGTCCATAAACTGGTCTTCTCGCCTGTTCCGCTAGACACTGCACTTCTGGCAGTTTGATAGTATCAATTATGTAAGGTTAATGCTTAGTGTGGAGCTAAGTTTTAATCAGGTGCTACGCCCCAAAGAGTTGTGAGTTGTAAGATGGTCGCAACAAAATTGCCACTCTGCACCGTGGATAAAGCCAAATCGGCCTCTGAGTGCCTTTTATGGAGTTTAGCGTGAAAACGCCATTTTTTAGAATAAAAATTTTGTTTTATTATTGTTAACTAATTACTAGGATGGGCGATTTAACATTTTATATTTGAATCAGCTGTAAAAAAGTATGGGTAATTTTTTCAAACTTCTTTATTGGACTTTGTCATTTAATTATCAACTTATCGAAAAAATATCATTCATACGACTATCACAACTGGCTCGGCAGTACCGCTTCCGGCCAACCCAATTTTTCAGTATTTTTTTGATTTCTTTAGCTCGAATCTGTTTAATGGCAACTTCTTTTGACTCTGAATGATTTGTCTAACATTTATTCTTAATGGCTCCGCACAAAAAATAATCCAAAGGGAACAAATCATAGCTCCGAGGCGGCCAATTAACAACACAATTTCAGTACGTAAAATATAGATGGCTGCGTTGGCTTTGTGACATGTGACCCGTCTTGTTGAAATGCCGTACATGTCATTCTCTTAAATTTTTTGAAACAGAAATTCGCTGAGCATGGCGCTGTGACGCTCATGATTGACGGCAACGGCGGTTCCTTGCTGATTTTCGAAGAAAAATGGCCCAATGATGCCGCCCAAAATGCCCAAAATTCACACTAAACAGTGACTCGTTGTGGATGCATTGGCTTCTCAATAGTCACAAATTTTTGGTAAAATTCTTCACCTCCTGTCAGACTGTCTTCAGTCCATTGGGCGAAGCGAAAACGCATCGGATTGTTTTGCAATATTAAATGACAATATTTAATCTTTCCAATAAAACCAGAAATTTGACAAAATTATCAGTATTTTTTTTTAGAGCGGATTCAAATTTTAAATAGCCCAGCCTATACAAGACCCTCAGGGGCATAGCATGAAATTTTTTATTAAAACGTCATTTTTCAGAAACAAAATTGTTTTGTTTTATTATAATTTCCCAATAATATATGTACAGGGAGGAGCGCTGTAATTTGCTTATTTGGGAATGAAATAAAAAAATTATGAACCTTAGGGAATTTTTAAATTACATGGTTTTAAATAGTATATCTGACAAATATCGACCTTCCCTAATCACACACTGCTGCATACGTTTTCTGAAGTTTTCATGAACTCTAACAAGCATGTCGACTCGTATTCTGCCAATTTTAGTCTCAATATTGTTAATTAGGTCTTCCAAGGCCTTCTCTTGGGTGCCCTTCGTATACATGACACTCTCCCTTCTGTTCTTAATGAAGTTACCCAATTTACAATTGATTGCCGTCCAGAAACACGTCCGCGTGGGAAAACAGCGTAAAAGCACGCTGCACTGCAATGATCGAGTGCGCATTTTAAAAATACGCTTAAGCACAAAATGTCCTCTTCTCACGTGTCCAATGCATGATGGCAACTAAAAGGCAGACGAGTAAAAATCTCCCGTCAGCTACTACTCGTATAAGCCACGCATACCCTCCACTCTCTTCGGCCAACAGTGCAGCCACAGCCCGCAGTGCAAAAAAGCAAAATTACGCGCTCCACCCTACAAAACAAGTTTTAGGAAAAGATATATTTTTGTAATTTCATTATATTATTCATTTTTAATGAGTTTTACCTAAAAAAGCTTAAAAACTATTGTTGTGTAGATTGTCCCTACTTCAGCATATTTTGTGTACAGGTAAAGCATCGATACAAAATCGGTGCTCTGCACTAAACTTTATTGTTACAGGAATAGCAATAGGCGATTTTCCGCAGCCCTTTGGACTCAGAACGGCATAGGCGACATGACGGTTTGTTCATTCTAGGCACAAACGACGGTTTAGCTTCTTCTTTCGATCTTGATAATATCGGGAATAAGGGACCTAAGGTTAAAAACGAGTTTTGTTCAGGAGAGCCATTTTTAAGATTTGGTCCCTTACTATATGCGCTTAGAATCGTCGACTTCACTTTCATAAAACGCGCATATCTCTGGGAGGGAACACTTTTGGGGCATGGGATCGGTCTCATTCGATGCTCAGATGTTGGCCCCATCAAAAAAAAAGTGAATAGTTGATGAAAATTTTTGTTTAGGAGAGCCATTTTAAAGATTAGGTCCCTTTCTATTTGCGCTTAGAATCGTCGACTTCACTTTCATAAAACGCGCATATCTCTGGGAGGGAACACTTTTTTTGGCATGGGATCGGTCTCATTCGATGCTCAGGTGTTGTCCGCATCAAAAAAAAGAAAAAAATGAAGATTGATTTTTTTACCCTTAGTTTCATTTCTCTATGCGCTGTCACATATGTTGGTCCTCTGCTTTTAAACATTAGAGTTGTTTTTTTTACCTCTACATCAAATGCTTTTTTTTTGGGTTCCGGATATCCTTGGATATGCGGTTATGCTCGTTCCTCTAGGTTCCTTAGAATTGTAGTAAATTTCACTTTTTTGACGGAGCATCAGTTTCTTTCTCTTCAGCATCCTTGTCATCACTAACTGATGTCTTTATTGATGCCTTTACATGCTATACTTTTGGCATTTTAATCACAAACATGAAAATTTGGTTGATGTGTCAAGTCGTCATCATCCGCACTTTCAAGAAACACATTAGGAATAGTAACTTAGTCGTCATCACTCATGAAATCTGCAAACCTACCATGTACGAGTACTACACGTCTTTCATTCTCACTCATTTGCTGGTAACCTGTACTACGACGTTAGCGCTCTGCAATACGGGTATCTAAATTTGCATCTGTCATTGTATTTTACCACTTTTATTTTTCTTTATAAAATTCAATATAAAATTTCGCACGCGATGTTCACTGTCAAAACTTTGTATGATTTGTTCTACGAAACTAGAGCCGCTTTTGTACTCTTTTCTATGTCCTCCTGGCTTGTTGCTTCTACATACGAGTATAAGGAAGAGTAAGATAACAAAATGTAAGGTTAAATTCAAAGAACTCGTTTGAAATGTTTGCAAACAGAAAGCATGTACCTAAAATTCAAAGAGGAACGAACAGTTTATTTTTTCAAGGAAAAGCACAATTACTCGTAAAATATTCAAAAAGTAACTAATATTGAAAGAACACGTTTGTGATGTTTTCAAACATAAAAACAATTTAAATTAAAACAAAATGAAAGTGCATTCACTAACGATTTCTTCAAATTTCAGTGCAATGTCCTAGCGGTACAAGGTCCCAACGACACAAGGTCCCCCTTTCACTGATTGCCGTATTTATTACATTTAAACTATTGGTCGGATCGCCTTTAACATTTGTTTAAAAGATTCCAGAGAATATTTTCTCGGAATGCATGTGTCGGTCGGGTATACTTTCCATTGACCATCATGAAGTAATTTCAATTTGAAAATGTAAATGCCCATTACTCTCGTTTCCGAAATAATCACCTTTAAATCTTAATAAAAACTAAGTTATTGGTTGGATTTCAGTTTAAAAATTAAAAATATCCCCAGGATCCTTCTCACACATACCCCAGCATAGAGCAAGTTCTGACTGAAGATCTTTTTTTCTTTGAACCGGGTATATAGTTTAGGAGTCTCGCTCTCTAGCTATCGCACAACATGCAAAAAATCGGTCAATCTTATCCCTCAGTTTCCGTAGATAATGAACATTTTGTCTACAAGTCCAAAGTGGCTTATCCCTCTTATAACCTACGAGCACAACTTGAAGGTTAGAGATGTGAAATAGGTCGTATGTTTGTTTTACTGCCAGTTAAACATTTTTTCTGAATCACCTTCTTTTTATTTTCAGTCTCCATTATGATTATTATTTCCTCGATTAACATGTTTAAAAGTATTATAAACGCTGCTAGCTCTGAGCCTCACACATGTATGAGTAGCTACTTTTAAAGCCAACGTTATTGGCAATATTATATCAAGTTTTATTTAAATCCTATAATTATAGTCGGTAAATTCCTTTACTACAAAATCGTTAAATTAGCAGCCACAAAAACATCAAGCTTCCATCGACATCAAATATTGTACGTATTGTCGTACTCGTATATGCCGAAGAGCGTGTATCAGTTTATGATAATATTCTTTAAAATTGCACCAATCCCTGCAAACTCATACATTCATACATAATCAAATCAATACATTTACGAACGGGTTGTTGCAAGAATACTGAAGCGTTTGCCATTTATTGAAATATTGCCAATGTTAATGGCTGACCACAGTATTGGGAACCAATCAATAAACATGCACATATATCAGAGTTATATAAAAACCAGGGTTTAAAAGCACCAGTCCGCTAACCATTAGCATCATTTTGCTAAACTAATGCTAACAATCTTTTCCACAAGCCAGAGCTAAAACTAATGTCCGACTAACGTTAGCTCGCGTTAGCGTTAGTCAAAAAAATGACACACCTCTGCTAACCACAATTGACTAATGTGCTGCTAAAAATTTGCTAATTTTGACTAACCATTTTTCGTTAGCAAAAAATTTGAGCTGGTTTCAGTGTTGTCAACGGAACATGACGCAAAGTATCCAATAGTGGTACCGTAGTGGGGATTTCTGATACAAGTTTTTTTAAATAAATAGCCTTCAAAAATTTCGTAGTGTTTCTATTTTCTCTCTTTGTCCGTTTTCGAACAGTGTCAATAACTTCTGAACGAATGCCCGTAATAAACGCGAAATGATGGACTATTTTTCTATAAAAATTCTCAATATGTATGTTTGAAAAATATTGAGAATATTAGGTTAAACAGTCATACTATTTATTCTACGAATATTTATTATTTCAGCATTTTCAGAGTTCGTTATGCATCTCCTCAATCCAATGTTAAATGTGGAACATATAACATTCCCGTTGGAAGTTAAACGGATCTAACCATGTGGACTCCATTATGCAGTGATTTATTAGTCATTGTACATAACATTATATTATATGTATAAACAATATGTAAATATATACTAGTACCTACCTCGAATTATTTCTGTGCTATTAATTTCACTTGTTTTTATATATATACCTTTAACAGCTACAGAAACGCACAGCAATATTGTTTCATGCGATTTTTTAAAAACACAACTTATTGTCTATCAAAGGTAGGCAACACCGTACTCGAGCCGAACACAATTTTCGGTTACACACAAAAACCGAACCAAACACACAAGTCGAAATTAGTCACCAAATTAGCACAATTTAGCAAAGACGTTAGCAAAATCAGCAGTTGCTTCTTCTTCCATTGCTAATAATATATGCATATTTTGGTTAGCGTTAGTTTATTTTGCTAACGCTAACTGAATATTACGACTAATTTAGTTTTAGCATTTGTTCGCATATTAGTTTTGACTTTTTTATGCTAAAACTAATTGACAAATTCTGTACTTTTGACTAAAATTGCGTTAGCATTTTAAACCCTGATAAAAACATATTTGGGTATGTGTGTGAACATATACTTACACATACATATAACCCTGCGTGAATTCTTATTCAAAACAGATTCAAACTTATATACATACATACTCTTCCATATAAATACGTACATCTATATATACAGCAGGGAACTCGGGAAATTGGAATATAAACTCGCTTAGTCATCCCATTTATGACCCCTATGCGGGAGCTATGGAATTTATTTATATGCTGCGTGTCGTATGCACACAGGAACGTACAAATATAATTTCATATCGCAGAGGCGGAAATAAGGGATTGGAACGCCTCAACCACCATCTTAACACGATTTTTTTTTAGCTAGATCTACAACAAAATCAATTTTACACTGGCCAACAAATTTTGCAAAAACACTATTTTTGCTAGATCTAAGGGCAATGGTATACTAGGGAGAAACAAGGGCCCGTCCACTAACATCAACAGGGTGGTAGTCAAATAAAAGTAGGTTTAGTTCTTCGCGAATGCAAATATAAATTCGCGTAAAACTGCTATAAATTCGACTAAAGGTGAGTGTCTAAAGGCACTAGGTACGAAAGCAACTATCGTACATAAAAAGAGCTTATTAATGAAATTAGTTATGAAAACTGTTTTCCGATGTTTGGAACTGCACGTAGAAATTCCACACAAGGTCTTTAGATATGTATATATAAGATGCGGTCCCAAGGGGCTGACAAATGGGCGACCTTTAAGCACAAAGTTTTATTTATTTTTATGATTTGGATAACTTTGGTAACCGCCCAGCAAACCAAACATTCAGAATTCGGTCAGAATTCTGTACGACAATCGGAAAAATATTCCGATTTCGGATCAGAATTCTTAGCGAGTTCGTAACGAAAAATATATGAGAAGGTTGACACGAATTCTGAACTACTATTCTGAACTACTATTCTGATGTTTTTTCCGACATTTCGAACCGATTTCTAACCGAATTCTGAACTGTAGTCTTGGGAAATTCGAAAGGAAATTTCTATTTCTCGTATCGAATTCTGAACTAATTCTGAACGACTTCGGTCAGAGTTCTGACATTAAGTCTTGCTAAATTCTGATGTTTTTACTAACATTTAGAACCGAATTCTGAACGAATTCTGAGCTTATGTCATGGTAAACTCTGAATGTAAACAATCAAAAAGAAGAAAATATTTTTGTTCTACAAAAAAAAAGTTGTAAAATATTTTGAAAAAGCGTTCGGAAAGACTTTTAGTTACAAGCAGGGGCTCTGCAGCTTCAGAGAGCGCCATTAACTATAATAATACCGCAAGCAATAATTGTTCTGTAACTATGTTTAGTGGCTATATAAGTACACTTAAGTTTATTGTACACTTAACATTATTGTTTTCCTCCGAAAACAAAAAAAAATCCCTCTCACAGTCCAGCTGACCAAACGTTCAGAATTCGGTCAGAGTTCTGTACGACAATCGGAAAAATTTTCCGATTTCGGATAAGAATTCTTTCCGAGTTTGTTACGACAAACATATTGTAGGGTTGACATGAATTCGGAACTACTACTCTGAGGGAACTCTGATGTTTTTGCAGACATTTCAAACCGATTTTTGAACGAATTCTGGGCTAATGTCTTTGTAAAATTTGAATGTAAACAAACAAAAAAACAAGAGTTTGAAATATAAAAATACCTCAGACACAGTTAAGAATTCGTTCAGAATTAGTTCCGACATGTCTGAACACAAAACCGTTAACTGTAAAATATAAAGCAAAAAAAACAAAAATTTTAAACGAACAGACTACATTAGATATTCGTTGCGAGTTCATTAAGAGAAGTCTGATCAAAAAATTAATAAAAATCCCACAGAAAAGTCTAACAGAATTCGCTCAGATATTTCGGATCATAATAAATAAAAAATCCTCAGACAAATCGAACAGAATTCGTAACGATTCCCGTAAGAATTCTCGATAGAGTTCAGATATTGTTCAGAATTGTCTGATATCAGATATTGTCGGCAAATTTGGTTTACAGGGCGACACATGAAATGTCGGTTTAAAAAGGCAATTAAATTTATTCTAGAATTCCAATATGTACTACGTTATAAATTTTTTAAAACTTAAGCACTGTTCCACTTGCGCAACTGGAACGACAACCTCGATTAAAAGAAATCTAAGTTCAGTTATGAACTGATCCTTTTTACCCTTCGACATACAACTTTGCCAAATTTTGCGCACGGACCCAAGAGACTAAAAATTGGTGTCCTGCAAAGAAATCCAAAAACAAATCCGCAACCTTCACCTAGACTGAAAAACTTGCTAGAAAACTCGTGAACCGGTCCGCTGTAGGAGAAGGCAACACAAAGTTTCAAAAATATGGGTTTAAAACGTCGTTAAAATCATTTAGGCCGAACATTATTTAGCTTCGGTCGGGAGTTCGCTATTAAATTGACCAAAATAATATTTGGGTAATTTCGTACGATAAAAAATGAAGAAGGAGCTCTCTGAAAAATATCTGAAAATAACATTGCAAAGTAATTTGTCGTGGAAAATACATATTGATGAAATCAAAAGGAAAAAAAGCAAACGCAATTTTGTATAAATTGAATCTTGGTATTCAATTTATATAAAATTGCGTTGTACATATGCCAATAGGATCGGCGTTGTCATGCACGCGCTTTAAGCGCATGAGTATACTGACAATAAGATGTTTGCGAACTTGACTCTATATTGCCTTTAAGGCGCAGCACAGTGTCGTGTTTTCATATAAACGGCGGCCAAAAATAGAAGGAGTTATCGTAGAAGAATGAAAATTGGTACGCATTACTATTATAAGTAGGAAAGGAAAAAAAAAAGTTTTGAAAAAAATCAGCCCAAGGACTCGCCCACCTCCAATATATCCTGAAATGAAAAAAACTTATATTTTCCAAAATTGTTGTTGGAATTGAACTAAATTTGGCTCGATTTGTCTCTGATATATTACTGATAATTGTGGTGAGTTATATGAAATTATCTCAAAGGACTCGCTCACCTCCCATATATCCTGAAATGAAAAAAAATCGATTTTCCAAAATTGTTGTTGGAATTGAACCAAATTCGGCTCGATGTGTCTCTAATATATAACTGATAACTGTGTTGAGTAATATGCCATTATCTCAAAGGACACGCCCACCACCCTTATATCCTTGATACGTAAAAGATGCAATTTGTCCACGAAAATTGTCAATACCTCTTTCACATTTTTTTAACTTTTTCAATAAGTTTCCTATTTTTATCTGTTCCGATCCGACAAGATTGAAATTTTGCATGTAAATATATTTAGTAAAAAATTATTTTAATTTGTAAATTGTGATCATATAAGAGCAAAATTTTACAAAAATTATTAATTCAGTGAAAAGAAATTTAAAAACATGAATTTTATTTATTTAACATAACATATTCAATATACATACATACATAAAATATATATATAGTAGGTATTACAGGCAATCAAAATATATTAACAACTATCACTGTCATCACTTTCAGATTCTACCAGATTCGCTGTTTTTATGCTCTGAAATCTTTCTTTTGTAACTAAATACTCTTTCAGATCATTTATATCACTTTTCCTTAAAAGTATTTTCTGACTATGCATCGAAATTGATGGCTCTGACTGCAGAATAAGATAATTTATTAGGTCTCCCATGGAGGCAATCCTACTTATTTTTCTCGTATGTTTCAATCTTGCATTTCTTATAATTTTATGACTTGTCTCTATTGCTTCTTCTGATAACATTTCAATGGGAATAGTGGAATATTTAATAAAATCTATACCATGAACTAGAATTTTATGCACAGTTGCAGGCATATAATACCAAGGATATAATTTGATATATAAAAGTGCTGTATCTTTTAAAAGCTTTTCAAAATTTGATGTATGTATATAATGACCACTTGAAAGTGTTCTTAAAATAATAGAAAAATTTTTTATTAAGCTTACATCTACATTAGTAATCTGAGCTGAAAGTTCGACATTGGAAAAGAAGCGCCTTGCAGTATTGCCATCATTCGTTGTGCCATACCCCGTCTTAACCTTATCAACTATAAGACCCATTTCAGACTTAAATTTTGCTTGAATACTTCTCTTTTGCTCAGCAACCTGATCTTTATCTTCTTCTCCTACCACTCTCCATTTCTTTAGAGGCTGTTTGTAAGAAATATGCAAAATGCATTCAAAACATTTGATCCATGCATGTAATGTCGACAATCCGTACTGATAGCACTGCTCATTCACAGGCCTTTCGAAAATCGATAAGCTGTTCATTTCAGATGGCTTAGCTCCACATAAAGCACAACTTAAACTACTACTGTTTCCACTTAATACATTTAAAACTGCACCATCTATCATTGTCAACTGCATTTTATAGTGAACGTTAAGATTTTTGTTTTTTGAAATGTAATTATATATAAATAGACCTTCAATTTCTGTATTTATGCTATCCCTTACTGATTGTATTACACTTGCATTCTCTTTTGTAAAAATAATTTTAAGTGGTCTACATAACCTCCAAGATGAATGTCTATCATTTTCCCAAACTATTTGGTCATCTGCCCAATCCAACAAGCGTAAAGGAACGAAGGAAGTTACAAACATAAATTCATCACTAGCTTCCTCATCTTGAAATTTTTGTTTGTATACACTATGCCCACTACTGCCATCAAATCCCCACTTGCATTCCAGGACTATATCATTGTTGGTATCAATATCATTAACATCTAAAATGCTTCTTACGGTTTTATCCAAAATCTTCTGTAAGGGTACCTCTGCAGAAGATTCTGTTAATTGAATGTCATCAGACAAAACCTTTTTTTTAGCCTCTGCAATCATATAGTATGATGGAAAGCAATCTTTGTGAATAGAATTTACTACTTTCCTCATCATATTGTACTGCCTCATAGATAAATCCATATCAACGTATAATGCTAGAGCACTTTCAACAGAAATTTTTTCATTAGTATTTGAACCTGTTAACCTTTCTGCGGCTTTTTTAAGAGCTTCAGATGAAGTAGAAGCGACAAATTCCTCCACTCGCCTCCTTTTTGTTCGCATTGAACCCTCTTCATAAGAAAGATTCGGTCGGCCTTTACGACTTGTACTTGCTTCCTAATATAATATAAAATAATTAAGTTTTCTTGCAATACCAAAACTTTACACGGATACTTACATTACAAATGATTTCACAAAATAGTCCGCTATCTAGCCAGTCACTCAACTCAGTTTCAAATCTGTCTCTAATGCGATGATATTTACACCAATTCTTAGAGAATTTTAATACAGTAAGCTTTATTTTCTGTTGTTCACTTTCTAATAATACTCGTTTAAAAGGCTTTTCGACAAAATCTTTAACATGATGCATAACATCGCATGGTCTGTTTTGCTTTATCTCTAGCCACAATTGAAAAATAGTGCGAATCCGCAATGAGGTTGACACTGAAAAACAATCAAAAAAGAAATTCGTGCAAAATCGAGCAGCTGAATTTTAAATATATTAAAATACATACTTGTAGCTACAAAATACCAAAAAATTGGAAAAGTGTTATCTCTACTTTCTTTTAAATTCTCTATGAAAGTTCGCTGTTGCTGAAAAATCTTGACAATGTCTCACTACTATCTTTTTCTAACTGGATCTGACATATGATCAATATTTGTAAACAAAAACAGTGTTGTAATTATAACTAGAAGCATCACTTACCACCCTGTTAAAAATTTTGGTAGCCGTTACATTCAAATACTTAAATTTTTAGTATTATAAATGAACATGAAATTTGGGATTTTCCCATAAATTTCGTATGCTGTACACAAACCTTGACTTTGAACCACTATAACTTTAAAATTTGTAAACATTTTAATAAGATATTTTAGATATCATCTAACCAGAGTGTTAAAAAAATAAAATAATACAAAAACGTTCAAATTCTAACATTGACTTTAACCATTTTTGGCCAGCCTCGTGACACAGTGCGCAGTAGTCATGGATTTGTATTAGTTTTAGTTAAATATTTACAAATAAAATTAAAAAAATAAAAAAAATACCCTTTTTGCGCTGGTAAACCTTTTATTTAAAATGGGTTAAACTACACGCAGAAAAAAAGTATGGTTGGGGTGACAATATTCGAAGAGGATCATACGATTGTTGGGTATATGGTTGTGGCACAACAATATTATGATCCTCACAGCAATAGTATGATTCAAATACAACCATACTATGATCCTCACAGCAATAGTATGATTCACACATAACCATTCTATGATCCCCACAACCATAGTATGCTTCATAATTCAACAGGAAAAAGTTGACTAACTTTTGAAAACCCGACCATATCGGATGTCAATGAAATTTTAATTTAAAGGGTCAATTGTAAATTGTATGCTAACTTTTAAATGCATTAAAAATTAAACTTAAACCTTAAATTTTTTCTTAATATAAGAGGGCATATTAATAATTCCGTGACTTTTCGAATAAAACACAGTTTTTTTGCTAAACAAAAATTTTTTTTCAACATAATACGAGCATCCTTTTAGCTCAATACACTTAGTCCAACCTTTCACCATTTTTGTATCCCTTCCAAAAAATAGGAATTTTCGATTTTATTAAAAAAGGCATTTGTTTGATTAATAATTGCATCGTATGAGCTGAAGCTCTTTCCAATGAGGCATTTCTTTAGATTTAGAAATAGTAACTGGGTGCTAAATCCGGAGAATAAGGCGGATATTACTAATTCGTAACCCAATTCATGCAATTTCGCCATTAAGACTGCACACGTATGCACCTGTACATTATCTTGGTGAAAAACAACTTTTTTCTAGGACATATGAGGACGTTTTTTTTTTTTAAATCGGTCCAATAAGTTGGCATTATATTCGCCGTTTATTGTTTTTCCCTTTTGAAAGTTATTAATGTGGGTTATACCGCGTGCATCCCAAAAAACTGTTTCCATCACTTTATTGGCCGACAAAGTCGACTTGGCCTTCTTTGGAGCCGGTTCGCTAGGAGAAACCTATTGTTTAGACTGCTGCTTGGTCCCCGGAGTGTTGTAATGGATTCATATTTCATCCACAGTTACCAAACGCCTCAGAAACGCATTCGAATTGCGGGTAAACTCCAAACAATCCTTTGAAATTGTCACACGATTATGTTTATGGTCAATTGAGAGCAAGCACAGCAGATATCTTGCAGACAGTTTTCTTAAACCCAACTGATCGTTTAATATCGAGATCACACTGCCATATAAAATGCGTATGCCATCAAGTAGCTCAAGCACTTTTACTCTTCGATCGGCCAACACCATATCGTGGATGTTTTCGACATTTTCAGGTGTATTGACCTCAATTGGCCGCCCAGAACGTTCAGCGTCATTTGTACTTGTGCGACCACAATGAAAGTCAGTAAACTACTATTTTACGAGGGCGACCGCAAAACTAACTGGCCTGGCACATTTTCTGTTTTACTAGCAACTTTTTTTTTTTGGTTTTTTAAAAGCAATCTTTTATAAGCCATCTGTCAAAATTTCCGAAATATTTAATGATTATTTTCTTTGTTACAGGTGATTGAAGTAAACAAGTTTATAATTTTTGAAAAATGGAAAATAAAGAGTTTCGTGCGGTAATTAAACACTTTTATATGAAAGGTTGTACGACACAATTAATCAAAGATGAATTGGATTCTGTTCATGGTGATAATGCACCATCATACTCCACCGTGAAATCCTGGGTTCAACAATTTAAAATGGGTCGTTCAAGTACGGAAGATGAACAACCCTCTGGAAGACCGAAAACTGCTACTACTATTGAAAACATTAGAAAAATTTGTAATGAAGTGACTAACGATAGACGAATAAAGCTCAGAGAACTTGCTGATATTGTAAAAATACTCGAAAAACAAGTTTGGAGTATTTTACATGATGAACTCTACATGAAAAAGCTATCCGCAAGAAAGCTGCCGCGTTTGTTGACTTTGCCCCAAAAAATCGTCCGTTGGACCAATTCCGAGGAGCTTTTAGCGATTTATCAGCGTAATCCAATAGAGTTCTTGCGCCGATTCATAACTGCTGATGAAAGATGGATCCATCACTACATCCCAGAATGCCAAGAACAGTCAAAACAATGGATAGAAGCTGGTAAAAGTGGTCCGAAGAAGGCGAAAACTGTTAAGTCAGCAGGAAAAGTAATGGCCACAGTATTTTGGAAAGCAAGGGGTATAATATTTATTGATTATCTTGAGAAAGGAAAAACTATAAATAGAGAATATTGTTGTGCATTATTGGATCGGTCGAGTGAAGAAATTAAAATGAAACGACCACATTTAGAAAAAAAATGTTATTTTTCATCAAGCTAATGCTCCTTCACACACTGCATTTTTAACTCAACAAAAAATGACCGAATTACGATTTGAAATTGCTCCGCATCCACCCTATAGTCCAGATTTAGCTCCTTCTGATTATTTCTTCTTCCAAATTTAAAAAAAAATTCTCGGTGGCAAAAAATTTTCGTCCAATAGCGAGGTTATTGCTGAAACTGAGGCATATTTTGAATGTCTTGAAGAATCTTATTTTTCCAATGGAATTAAAAAACTTGAAAAACGTTTGATGAAATTTACTTTAATATCAAAGAATATTTCTTCAACACAAAAAAAGTGTATTGAGTTGAAAGGAGATTATGTTGAAAAATAAATAATAATAATTCCAAAAAAAACGGTTCTTTTTATGTTAGGCCAGTTACTTTTGCGGTCGCCCTCGTACCATTTAAATCGATGGTGGAGAGTCCCCATAGTATTTATCAAGCTTTTCCTTGGTTCGGTTGACGGGGTTTTTCCGCAAAAAAAAAACAAATGTTTAATGAACACCTCAAATTCACTTTTTTTCCATTTTTAACAAAATCCACAGGGTTGTTTAATTTGAACAGCTGTTAAACACACACACAAAATGACGGAACTTTCTCAAAATTTGACAATAGTCTATTAGCAGGTGACACTTGATGGGAGCAGTGCTGCATAACTACAAAGGAAGTTGGAAAAGTCACGGAATTTTGATATGCTCTCGAAGCTTTAGTTTTCTTTCCTCAGAAAGACAGACAGACATGGTTAAATCATATTAGATGTTAACGACGATTCGAAATATTCAATTACGAGCATACACTTTACGGGTTATCGACCAGTTATGAAAGCACAAAAAATATGCTATTTTGGGCTATGTCAAGAGCAGAGCCAATCTGTTGTAACGTATAGAATTTAGACGCCGAACAAAGCTAAAGCTGTATCTATGCAGAAATATAGGCTATTGCACGGCGGCTAAATGTTTAGGAATTCTCTGCAAGAAGACAACTGCCTTCAAATAATGCTACCAACTCGCTTGTTGGATTAATTTATTTAGATTATGTTTTCGGCTATGGCCTTTCGAGAGCCTTCAATGGCTTATACACCGTAGATATTCATATACACATACTACACATGTACATATCGCATATATATATTTGGGTATATCTGGCAGCACTGAAGCCACCATTATCAGACATAAGTTAAATTTATAATTAAAATGTGATGTGTTCTTGCCTGGTTGAGTGTAATCGCAAGAGTGTTTGCTCCGTACATTTATACAACTCATTCGGCCAGCCATTCACTCATGCAGTTTCATTCATTTCATTCATGCTGTTGTTCCTTGTTTTTTTTTGCTAATTTATAACAAATCAACTTTCAACCAAATTAATGTGTCTGTTGATACTTAGGCCGCCTCATAAAGTTTGAGTTTATAACGTGTACGTGCAAACAAAACTCTACATTTAGTATTGTACGGACAAAATTTTTGTTTAGTTAAGATCACAATGGCACAGAAAAATGGGTTTTAGCATAAGTTGTACTAAGAGCCAAATGAATTAATGCAATGGAGACTATAAAATCTTCAACCTGGACAAACTTAACGAGCTCTTCACTATTTACTCATTATAACTGACATTAACATTTTTTTTTATTTTCCCGCATATTCGTTATTGTCCTTTTAACTAATTTTTATTCCAAACACCACACTGTGCTACGGGGTATTATGAGTAAATGCAAATGTTTATTAAACGTCAACGAAAAGGAGATATACCCCGTCTGCTCTTCATCAATACATTCAGAATCAGCTTTGAACGATGTCCGTCCGTTCGTCTTCTACCATTTTAGACAATTTACAGATCGCAAATATGCACCGATTACGACAAAAATTGACAAATTGTTTCGGCAGGTAAAATAGGCTTTAATTCCAGAACATGCTTTAGAAACCACATTTCGCAATCAATTCAGACCAAAAAATTTAGCACTCGAGTGCAACTGGATCATATCGGCCGATGATTTCAAATAGCCCTCACCCTAACATTCCTCTCCATTTAAAGTAGATATGCTCAAGAAGCCACTATATACTTATACGTATATAGGGTCACCCATCAAGAGGTATTTTTTTAAAACAAAAAAATATATATATAAAAATTCGAATCAATTGTGGAATCTTTAATAGTAATTTAAAAGGAAATGTTATGGAATTTATTTTTTGAAAATTTTTACCTTCAAATGTTGGCAACTGTGTTATGGAAATAAGTGTTCGGTGAGAAACGGGAAGATCCGCTGTTTTCGAACAAAATTTTGCTCAGTGATGAGGCCCATTTCGGGCTTAACGGTAAAGTCAATAAACTAAATAGCCGCATTTGGGCTGAAGAGCAACAAGAAGAGATTCAATAGGTGGCATTATACCCGAAGAAACCACGGTTTGATGCGGTTTATAAGCTGGTGGAATCATCGGTACATATTTTTTTCAAAAATGATGATGGCCGGAACGTAACCGTGAATGGTGCTCGCTATCGCGCCATGATATCGATCTTAATGCTACCTGAAATTGAAGACCGTAATCTTGACGAAACTTGGTTTCAACAGGACGGTGCCACTTGCCATACAGCAGCTCAAACAATGGATCTATTGAAAGGTCATTTTTAAAAGCAGCTAATATCACGTTTTTAACAGGTGAGTTAGCCTCCTAGATCGAGTGTTATCACATCGTTAGACATTTTTCTTTGATGTAACGTAAAGTCCAAAGTCTATGCTGACAAACCAGCTACGATTCAGGTTTTGCAAGCCAACATTACGCGTGTCATTAAAGCCATACCGGTCGAAATACTCGAACGAGTCATTCAAAATTGGACGCTCAGAATGGAAACCCTGAAGCGTAGTTGTGGCCAAGATTTCAAGGAAATTATATTCAAAAAATAAATGCCATAAAATGTTCTTTCAAATTGCCAATAATGATTCCACACTTGATTTGAATTTTGTTTATTCTGATCATAACATATCTTGCTCAGAGGCGCGTAGTTCGCTAAATGTCAAAGTGGTGTTGGGGATCATAGAACAGGGAGTAAAAAGTTAGTGTCTTGGCCAATATTTGTCCAATAAATCGACCCAAAAACTGTACTTTTGAAAACGTGTATACTCCAAGATGTTTTCTGTCACATGACACCTGATTTGTGTTCAGGAGGGCCTTGATTCGAATCCCACAGCATCTCAAAGTTGGCCTAGACGTCATTTTTTCAGAAAAGGTAGCTTCGTTGGAAGGTCAAATAGAATTTTGGAAATGAGATGCCATCTCAAATATGCTGATATCTTCTATGCGATAATATAAAAAATGTCAAATACTTTTTCGACAAAACCTTCTTAAAAAGGAATAAATCATTGATCCTTCCATATTTCAAAAAAAGATATTTTTTGCAAAAAATTGTTTAGACAATTGACTGTAATTCGTGTTGCCAACTGTGAACATTTCAGAGGGAGTTCGCTATGGGTACTTTATACTCACGAACCATATCTTTTCTCTACGATTTATTTATATGTGTTTTTTTCAATGTTATATAAATCACAGCATTTAGTTTGGTTTTAATTTACTAAATAAAAATGTCTATTGTTGAATACCGACATAGTCCAATCCTTATACTATTAAAAATGGTTGTGGAGATCATAGTAAGGTTGAGTGTAAATTATAATATGGTTGTTGGAATCATAGTATAGGTGTATGTGAATCTTACTATTGTTGTGCCACAACCATATACCCAACAATTGTATGATGCACTACAAAAATGGTCACCCCGACCATACTTTGGGGTTGTATGAGAAATATGAAAAGTCGATTCTTGTTGTAATCGACTCTTAGCTGATAAAACGCAATTATATATGTACACATATGGCCAGCGTCACTTTGCTATTGCAGCGTACAAAAACAAACAATTATTTGCAAATAGCTAAGCCGGATCTAATATTTGATTCTTTACGAAATTTTCTTTGCTTGCAGTACTCATAAGTCAAAAAAAAACCTATGGTCCTTTCTTTCAAACATAAAGGCCGATTTTAGGCCACAACGATAATATCAGCCATAATTGCCCGATAATCTCAGCCATAATTGCCCAGGAATCATTGGACGTTACTTCTGTGAAAATGAAAACGGCGTAACGGTTACCATCAATGGGGTGCGATATCGTGATATGATTGAAAACTCAAACAAAATATTCGAGATGCAGTAAATGAAATACTTACTGCGCGAAATGTGTGAGATTTAATGAAAAATGTGTTCAAAAGGGCTCGCATTTGTGAGGCTAAAAGAGGCGTACATTTATCTGATATTATTTGCAGACATTAAATACAACATTTAAAAATATAAGATCCATTCTCGTTTACTTAATCAAAAATAATAAACAAACAAAGTAGTATACCTTGCCGACGGACGCCATGTACATGTTAGGGTCTCTCAACACTTTTACGATTTGTTATCTAATAGTGGATATGAAAATGACATTGTCAACTGAACAGTGTATTTACAAAAAAAACAACTCAGATACTGACATAAGCCAATCTAAGTTTTTCAACAAAAATATTTCTGTTATCACTCAAATAGTAACGAAATAAAACCTGCATTTATTTCCTGGATGACTTCATCCTTGCCCATTTTCAATACTAGCCATTTGAGAGCATCAACACATAATTCTGCGTTCTGAAGTTTGCTTTCCACTGGCAGATTGCCGGAAAGAATATATTCAGAATTCTAAATAAGAGTGTATACAATCTATGGGGTCTTCAAACTGTATTTCATGGTGTTGCAAACGAAATGACATGGTTAATATACACAACATCGTGTGATAGAGGGAAAAAAAAGTTTTTTGATAATCTAATGAGCGAAGATGGCTCTTCCATTTTGTCTACTTGTGATCGGTGTGAAAGCTGTTTTATCTATTGTTCGTTATACCAAAATATTTTGAGCTGGACTCACTTTTAAGCATACCGATCGACGTTTAATCACCTACGGATTTAATTTAACTATGTCTGTCTGTCCGTCCACCCGTCCATATAAAGCTTATTATCAAGCTACAGGTCGCAATTTTTCAAATTAATGATAAACGGTTCAGATTTAGTTATAACTCCCTACGGTATGTTCATCCAATTTTTATATTTTTTTGCTTTAGCTGCTACTATCTTGTTGAAATTTGGCACACGTTTTTTTTACCATGGAAGGACCTTACTAAAATTGCAGAAAAATAGGTCCAGTTTGGATATAGCATCGATACATGTATGTTCATCTTATTTTATACCTTAAGCTCTAGAAGGCACATGGTACATCTAATATTGTTTGATCATATAAAGGTTTTGACTATCTTTTTCCTTTAATTTTTCCTGTTTTAATTCTTCGAACTTTATATATTTTTTTACTGTTACATATGTTGCAATATCCGTAGGATAATATCTCATAAATCTAGTCTTAAGAAAATGGATATAATGATAGATAATAATAATAAACAAATAAATAAATAAATAATATAATAAACAGTATAACACGTTTGTTTTTGGGACCAAGGAAGGACAATATCTAACTGAAGAAAATCAGTTCAGATTAAGATATAGCTCCCACCTATATGTTTCTCTGATTTTTATGTTCTTAGCTTATGTGCCAAGGAAGTACGTTATTGAAATCGAAGAAATCAGTTGAGATTTTAATATACGAGCTACCACGTAGCTACCACGCATACGTTCGTCCGATTTTATGTTTTTAGCTCTAAAAAGCCACATATTACAACCTTCATGAAGTTTGACGCAAGTAAGTTTTTAGTGCCAAGGTTAGGAGCTGTTGAAATTAGAGAAAACCGGTTTAGATTTAGATAGCTCCCACATATATGTTCAGTCGATTCTACGAAAAACAAATAAAATTGGCTAAATCTGGATTAATTGGCTCCAAAAACATATTTTCGGTTGGCTTGTTCGAACATCCAGGAATGCAGGGTATAATACATAATCGACTACGCCCGACTTTAGCTTTTTATTACAAGTTTTCTTATACGAGTATTAAATGAATAACATTTCAAAATGTATTACGAACTTAATGGATTTTCCTTCAAACTTTGCCAGCGGCCTTCATACCTGAGTAGTGTTCATTTAATTTTTGGCATCACTGCCAAATGTTGCCTACGAAAATGTATTTAAAATCTCATTTCATTACAAGAACTTAATTTGTTACAATCACTTTTTCCACCCACCGCCACTCGCCCAACCTCCTTCCACAATGTGGCCACACAGCTGGCGATTGTGAGTTTCTGCGAATGCTCGTATCTGTGCCATTGTATTTTGGAATGTGGCTGTCTTCTCTACTGGTTTCAGTCGCTAATTATCGGTCAATTATCAGCAAAAGTTGAAAAACGAAATCTTCTTGAAATTATAACCGACAAACAGCTATTCATCGCCAGAAGAAGAAGAGGAAGAAAAAAAATGATTGCAGACAAACCGAAAAGCCACTGGCATACTTGTGCAAGAAGATGTTACTGCGATAGTCGCTTGCTGCTGCTGCCACACGACTGCTGACGTTGGTGGTCGTTGCTGTTGTTGATGATGATGATTGCTGATGTTGCCAGCTCTGTTCCCTGTGATTATTTTGTAATTGTTATAAATGAAGGTAAATCTGAGCTGACTCACACTCTCGCAAATCCGTGCACACATGCAAGCACACTCACACTTGCTCACATGCTGCGAAATGAGAAATGGGAACAAAAACCGAGTATTTTTTTGTACTTTTTTAAAGCTTTCCCCCTCGTTGACTTTTACGTCAAAAACTAATTTCCGCTAGTATTTCCGCTCTTTTGTTATTTTAGATGCAATTATCATTTGGAAAACGAAGTTTCTTTATAAGAGTTTCAGAGAGCAGATACAAAGAAAACAGGTGGGCAGTAACAAATTGAAGATTATCTGAAGCTAGCAGGAAGCTTCAATTAATGTTTGATTTAAGTGATATGGCGGAGATAAGTACGAGTATAAAATCCCTGAAATGGGTTTTAGTTCGTGGCATTTCCACTTTCAGATGATTTAAATATCTGTGGATAGTTTAAATTGAGTAATTTAAACTTAATTAACGTAACAGACATTATACTTGTACTTCCAACAAATGCGGTTTTTGTTTCATATTATTGATTTCCATGAATGTGTCCAAAGAGTCCAGAACCAATTTTTCAATCCTTTGAATATTTTGTTACAAAAGAATTTAGCGCTGATTTCATGTGTGAGGTCGAACATTGTACATGCAGTGAAATTTTTAATTGCATTATTCAGCTTTCAGAAAAATTCAATGAAATCTAAAAATAAATAGTTCGTTTTAAACATCGATGTCGTAAAATTTCTTGGAACTCTATAAATAATCCACCAGTTCAGGGGATTGCAACCGACTATGAATGCAGACACTCACGCCATAAATGCGCAAAAATTTAATTTGTAATGTTTATCTCTTGTGCTTTAATATTATGGTAAATTTGAGAACTGGATCCAGAAACCATGGCTGCTTAAAACCCAATGATATATTCTCTCGAATTGGTATGCACCATATAATTTGCCGATTTCATAAGGATAGAAGAAAAGTACAAATGCATACTTAAAAAATCAAAAATCGCTCAGATGTAGCAGAAATGGCCTTGGTTGTTAAGGACAGCACCGTTTATCTGGAGGGTATCCTTTCCGTTTTTAAAATAATTCTTAGCCTCGTTACCATTGACATATTACCTGATGCGACAAATAGGATCACAGAAATCTAGGTCTAATAATACCTATTAAATTAACTCGAACAAGGACCGACTACCAACAAACATATCCCCAATAATGCCAATGACATTCTTTGTATAAATGCTTTGGGTCGGCTGAGTTAACAATTTGTTTTTCTTCTTCCCGGGCTTTGAATTCACTTCTGCATACACAGGAGCCGAAAACCTAGTTCATTCAAATAATCACATATTGTCACGATTAGAAGAAACTCATAAATTAAACAATTTCAGTTCATTTGAGTTCTTGGTCCTAGAGGCTAATGCTTAGATACATTCAAACATTGACATATGCATACCAAACAAGTTAAAACGCCTTAAAGATCTGCTGTGCGGAATAGAAGAAACCTTGTGTGGAGATTCATGAAATGATGGTAAAAACAGCATACTTAAGCCCATATTTTCTTCACTTCCTGAAAAAGACGAAAAACACACTCCAATCTTAAAGATAGGATGTCAAAATATTCTACAAAGTAAACTCGATACGATTTCACTTAAGACATCTCATCACGATAATTCGGTAAAACGAAGGTATCTTTACAACTTTTTAACTTATTTCATATGGTATAGATATATTTATTTCTTTTACTCGCATGCGAGTCATAGGGCCTTAACAACTGATTTTCAATTGAATCTTTTAAATGCACAATATTTTATTTTATCCCACCTAATGTTTAGCAGCGACCCATCTAAATCAATTTGCCGCCTCCAGGAGAGTGATGGGCACCCCCTACGTCGGCACCCCTGCGGGTTCCATTTAATGGCCTGCCTGGTAATATCATCCGCGGATATCCTCAGGTTATGGTATATTTATCCCCATTTACGCCTTCTGATTTCGTTATGGGCTGGTTGCTATTGTGTTATTGCCCATAGAACATATGCGCAGAATTTTACGCAAGCATTTGTTTATAAACACTTGCATTTTTTGGATATGTCTTGATGTAGCATTCCATAATTCTCATCCTATAGTAGTATAGATTTTACGTTGCAGTTGAATATTTTTTGGTTTGTCCTTCTCGAGATGTAGTTTGATCTCCATACAAAGTTTAAAAGGCCATAGGTCTGTCTAGGTTTGTTTATCCGGTTGAGGACATCATTTTTGGATTATGCTTCCCAAGTAGCAAAACGGGTCAACTTTCTCTGTTATCTCACCCGGCTTGTTTTTCTGAGTTTGGGTAATATCACGTCTGATACTCTCTAATTTAGCATTCTCTAATTTAGTATGTGAGCAATCACCTTGTTGACCATGCCTAGTAATGTAATATCTCTTCAATTTCATCCTTTGGTTAGGTCTCCTTTCTAAGGTACGTTAACAACGATTCCTTTGGTTAGTCCTTCGAGAAGGAATTCATTTCACCAAATACTGTCTATAGTAGGCATCAGTAGTTGAGCGTTTGTTTCCGGATCTGATCTTAGTAACTCTGCAGATATAATATTGTAGAGTTTTGCCGAATACTCTCTTTCATGGCGTCAATCGTATCGGGCTTATCTGCGTAGACAAGCGACTTCACTTAACGCCACAAAAAATAGTCCAGCGGTGTTAAATCGCACGATGTTTGTGGCGACGCCACAGGCCCACGACGCGAGATAATGCGCTCACCAAAAGTTTCCTTCAATATATTTATTGTTTCGTTGGCTGTATGACATGTAGCGCCGTCGTGTTCGAACCTACGGTCGTCAACATCAACATCCTCCAATTCAGACACGAAAAAGTCATAAGGCATGGCTCCGAAGCGTGCCCCATTGACTTTATGACATTATGACCGGCTTAATTTTTAAAGAAATCTGAACCAAAGATTCCCTCTTCCCAAACGGTGACTTTTGTAATTACTCCAAATGCGACAATTTTGTGAACCAAAAGTGAGAATCTTCGTTGAACAAAATTTTCTTCTACGAATCAGACTCGGTGGCCATTTTGTTTTGATCCCATTCACCACAATTTGAAAATCTCGTTCCGTAGCATGTCTATTGATAATGAAATTGCAAACCAAACTGAGCATAAATCAAGCAACAGCTGTTAAAAATACCATCTCCGATAAAAGTGCGGCTAGATTGAAGCCACACGTCTAAAAAACCCCCTTTATAAAGTGTTTATTTGTTGTCACCGCCAATAGTTTTACTGAATTCATTTATCAGGGATTAGAACTATTTTTCTGAATACAATTGGTACAGGGTGGCCCAAAAAAGACTAAAGGATTAAAAATGGTTATATCTTTTTTGTTTTTAATAATTTTTTTTTTGTCTTTTGCAGGTTATTTACTGGTTTTTGGAGATAAATCATGGCTACATATGATGTGCAGAAACGCGTCAAAATCATTGAATTTTTTTATTCTTCTGGAAAAAGAAGAAAATGATAACTTTTTAAACAATCTTATAATGAGCGATGAAGCTCATTTCCACTTAAATGGCTATGTAAACAAACAAAATTGTAGATTTTGGGGCACTCACAATCCTAGGGCATTACATCAGTGTGAATTACACCCCGCCAGATGTACTGTTTGGTGCGGTGTTATGGCTGATAAAATTATCGGTCCATATTTTTTCGAAGATGTGGAGGGTCACCCAGAAACGGTTAACGGGGCTCTGTATAGGACTATGATAGACAATTTTTTGCGTCCACATGTTGAGAATAATCAAAACATATGGTTCCAGCAAGATGGAGCAACTGCGCATACAGCAAGAGCGACAATGGAACTTCTTCATAACATTTTTGGTGAACGAATAATTTCCAGAAATTGTGATTTTGCTTGGCCTCCACGTTCACCAGATTTGACCGCTCCAGACTTTTTTTTGTGGGGCTATTTGAAAGGAGTTGTGTATATCAATAAACCCCAAACAATTCAAGAGCTTAAGCACAACATTCAAGCAGAAATAAGCAACTTGGAACCAGAAACTCTACGGGCAGTAATGGAAAATGCGGTTAAAAGAGCCAATTTTTGTTTGCAAGAAAATGGACGCCATTTGAGAGATGTTATATTTCACACTTAAATGTAAAAAATTTCCATGAATTAAATATTTAAAAACATAAAAAAAATCAATAAAAAATAAAAACAAAAAAAATTACAGTTATTTTTAATCCTTCGGTCCTTTTTGGGCCACCCTGTATAACTGAGTTTTTGGCTGTAAGAATAGAAATATTACTGTAGCTACCATCTTACGTTAAGTCAACCCATGTAACTATCAATACTATGGAATGTTGCATTCACCAAAAGAAAGTATGTTTCTCCAACCGAGTATTTGTAGTTCAGAGCAATATCCAACTGTTCTTTCTCTGTGTGTAGAATAAATATTTATAAACTTAACGTCATTTGTAATTATTTTCACTGAGACACAATTTTCGAGCCACTATAAACAATGCAATTAGGTCAAATGACAAAACTTTCTGAAAAAGATTAATCAAAAATTTCATACATTAAACACCAGTGGAGCTTGCAATATAAAACGTGATAGGACAGGCTGAATGATACGTTGCCGACGGACCGTTAAGACTCTGTTAGATCTCGGAAAGAGCACTCGTGGGAGGTAATACGGTTTTTACGAGTCCTGAGTAAACTACCTGTTCAAGAAATTATTCAGGTTGAATAGATTTCAAGAATTTAGAAAATTGAAAAGAAAATGTTAAGTTATTATTTCACTGTGGTTTCACAATTTATTTATTTTATCACAGCTGTAATAAAGGTTATAATATTAGATAGGTAGGATACTTAAGATGTTTCCTGCTTGACAGTCCAAAAAAGAGAGATCGAATTAAGTTTGAATTTAAGCAAGCAAACCGAAGTTTAGCTTAAAATTATGCAAATAAATAATGTACATAGTGTAATACATTTATACATAAGTTCGCTTCGGCTGCTTGTAATCGAACATGTTCGATGTCACTGACCACCTAAACGACAAACATCAGCATCGATCAAACATGACTTAGATGTGCAGGTGGTCAAACATACGCATGTTCGAACGATTGTGCGTGCACTTATCCGCTTCCTTCCCATTCTCTGCTCCCACATTTGGTTCGATCAGTTTTACATAGGGTTGAACGAATGGTAAAGAGGGAAGTGGGGGACGCACAAGTGCATCGATGTAACGCATGAAGCTTATGCAGCAGAGAGGAGGGTAGGGACGCACAAGTGCGCCGATGTAACAAAGCGAAGCAAATAAGTACACGCACAAATATATGCGTTATAAACTTACAGTACTCGGACTTATATTAAACGCACTTAAATTTTACAATATGAGACTTAAAATTATAATAATTATGTGAATAATTTATTTGAGCAAAGATGTGGTTGACGACTTAGATATTTTCGTCAACATTCTCCCCCCAAAAGGACGAATGTTCTTGAGTGTGGATATCAGTTGAGGACGGCCTATCGTTGGAAGAATTTTAGTCGAGGGTGTACCTCCGCTATGCTTCGACTCACAGCGTGTTCAGTAGGCTCCATCCGGAATATGCATCCACTAGTAGCGTCGTCTTTATACATCCTTTTGGTGGAACGAATTAGTAGTTTTTAGTTTGGTTGATTAGGGATGATTTATTTATGCCAGTCTGAGGTGAGTTTTCTGGAAGAAATTATATTTAAGTAATATGCCTTTTTTATTATTTTGTTTTAGTTAGAACAATACCACCTTTTTCGTCTGTTAGGCCCTGTATTAATGTCCTGAATACGACCCAATATCCATTTTCCTGGGCCACATCGCTCGTCTTCGGTAAGAACCAACTCTCCAATGGTTGCATCAGGTCTGCCTTTAAGCCATTTGGGATGGGCTTGAAGACGGTTCAGGAGGTAATCGCCGTGCCATCTCTTCCAAAAATGTTGCTTACGTTTCTCTACATTTTTCCAGCGGGTGAGACCATTAATATTCACATCAAGCAGTGATTCCTCCTGTATGCATGTTGTTGGTTTAAATGGTAAATTAGCCATACGTTGATCTGATTCTGTTGTTTGTGTGGTTGGTTTGAAGTAGTCTTCACAAATCTGCTTTTCCATAGAAAACTTTTGGTTTGTGACTTTCTCTTCTGGTTCGCAATGTGATCTGAGAATTGCATTGTTAATATAAACTCTGCTTGCAGGAATGGAATTAGCAGGTCCTGAAAATACCCATCCAAAGTATGTATTTTGGAAGAACAAGTCGTTATGAATAAACGACTCTGATGGGATTTTTATTTTTGAACATACATCCGATCCAAGAATTATATCTATGGAATCGGATTTGTAGTAGAAAGGATCAGCCAAACTATCGGTTTCAATATTTGGCATTGTAATGTGTTTAGATGAAGGGTTTGGTGTGTAGGAAGAAAGACTCGAAAGAACAAGAGCTGTACATGACAGTACTCGCTCATTTTTTCGAGAGCATAAGTCAAGGTTGACAGTATAATTGGATATATTTTCGCAACTGTTTCCAATGCCAATCACTTTACAATGAGACCTTATCTTCTCGAGCCCTAACATTTGTACAGTTGATTCTGAAATCAAACTGCCCTGAGATCCAGGGTCTAATAGAGCCCGCAAAGGAAATTTGCCACGATTTGTAATGATGTTAAGCCTTATCGTGTAGAGTAAAACTGAATCAAAAGATTGAGCACTGAGAGAAGTGATTTGGTTGGATTGGTCACAATTAGATTTGGTTGATAAACCAGCTGGATTTGGAATCAGACTTTCTGGTTCATCTGAGTGAAGAATAGTGTGATGAGGTTTTTTGCACGTAATGCATAGAAAGGGAGAGTTGCAATTGTTGTAATCATGTCCGATTAACAGACAATTGCGACAGACATTTTTGTCAGATAAAACTTTATATTTTGCAGACAATGGCAAGGCCAGAAATTGAAAGCATTTTAAAAGTGTATGATTTTTTCCACAAAATGCACAAAAAATGCTTTGTTTAGAAAAGTTTCCAGAATTACAAATAGCTTTTCTGGTTTGTAAAAAAACATCATTATTTTCTAAGAATTTTGTTTTAGAAGTAGTAGGTGTTTCACCACTCAAGGACTCTAGCGCTCTAAAGGTTCTTTCTAGAAATGAAAATAGCTCTGAAATGAGAGGAAGTTCAGTTGAAGATTTTAAAGACTGCTCCCAATCTCTACGGGATTGAATATCTAGTTTTTGGACAAGCAGGTGTACAAGTATTGGATCCCAAGTATCGGTGCTAATATCTAAATTTTGTATAGAAAAAATACATTCTTGAGCTGTGTCAAGTAATGTTTTAATGGATTGAAAATCACCGTCAGATTTCTGAATATTAAACAGTTTGGAAATCAAACTACCAACAAGCATTCGCTTGTTATGGTACCTTGATTCCAAGACCTTCCACGCTGAGTCATAATTAGCTTCTGTAGCTGAAATATTTCTTATTAAATTGGCAGCTTCGCCAGTAAGCGTACCTTTTAAATAATAAAATTTTTGAATTTTATTGAGGGAATCATTTTGGTGTACAAGAGAGAAATATATGTCGCGGAACGAAATCCACTCCATATATTCTCCAGAGAACTGTGGTAAAGAAATTTTCGGAAGTTTAGAGTCTGATACAATAGTTGTGTCTGCACGATTATTGTGTGCCACAAAAGTGCTAGTAATTGGAGATTGTGACACTGAGTGATCTGGAAAACAGTCGATTAGTTTGCCTTTGAACGTTAAATATATTTCAGAGAATTCAAAATACACTTCTTCGTTCATATACGGCACATCATTGACATTGAGGGAAATATCATTTATCAAACGCACGATCGTATCATTTTGTGTCTCAAAACGGTTGAAAATGTCATCAACCCTTTGGGCTAATGCATTAACATAACCGTGAGTTTTTTCACTATCATTTTTTGCTTCAAATCGGCGTTGATATTTTGTTAATAATTCGAACAAATCACGTTGTTCGTTAATTAAAATGTCCAGATCACTCATTATTTTGCACACACGTTCACTTTCACAACTATTGCACTATATTTTCCTTTACCACGAAGTTTAAAAATTATTAGAAAAAAAAAGGAATTTAATTGAAAGAAAATTATTTGATTTAATTCCCGGGTTTCGGCACCAACAAAATGTTCAAGAAATTATTCAGGTTGAATAGATTTCAAGAATTTAGAAAATTGAAAAGAAAATGTTAAGTTATTATTTCACTGTGGTTTCACAATTTATTTATTTTATCACAGCTGTAATAAAGGTTATAATATTAGATAGGTAGGATACTTAAGATGTTTCCTGCTTGACAGTCCAAAAAAGAGAGATCGAATTAAGTTTGAATTTAAGCAAGCAAACCGAAGTTTAGCTTAAAATTATGCAAATAAATAATGTACATAGTGTAATACATTTATACATAAGTTCGCTTCGGCTGCTTGTAATCGAACATGTTCGATGTCACTGACCACCTAAACGACAAACATCAGCATCGATCAAACATGACTTAGATGTGCAGGTGGTCAAACATACGCATGTTCGAACGATTGTGCGTGCACTTATCCGCTTCCTTCCCATTCTCTGCTCCCACATTTGGTTCGATCAGTTTTACATAGGGTTGAACGAATGGTAAAGAGGGAAGTGGGGGACGCACAAGTGCATCGATGTAACGCATGAAGCTTATGCAGCAGAGAGGAGGGTAGGGACGCACAAGTGCGCCGATGTAACAAAGCGAAGCAAATAAGTACACGCACAAATATATGCGTTATAAACTTACAGTACTCGGACTTATATTAAACGCACTTAAATTTTACAATATGAGACTTAAAATTATAATAATTATGTGAATAATTTATTTGAGCAAAGATGTGGTTGACGACTTAGATATTTTCGTCAACACTACCTCAATAAAATGCCAGTAAAATAAAGTGGCTCTTTCAAGAAAATTAAGCATTTGCAAGTATGTACTCGTACGTGATAAAAACGCAGCACACATCCTCGAGTAATTTTAACAAACCACCCTAACCTCTGACCTTTGGCTGCCTGACCCTTTTTTTTTGTTGAATTAACCATTTGTTAAGACACGTTATAATTTTCTTAGAAATTTATTGTAAACTTCCACTTTGAACTTCAACTCACTGTTGTTTAAATAAAACAATGGCACCCGTACATACCTACCTACACTCACTCAGCGCGATGGTACGAGTATAAGGATGCTGTGCATAAATGTGTGTGCGCTTTTACAGCGAAGGTACTCACATACAACAACTATGTTCGTATGTATGTGTATACGAGTGTATGTTGTTGATTTACGTGTTTTTGTAGTTGTAGTTAATGATTAATTTTCTTGAAAATGTAAAACAGTTTTACATTATTCTCTGAACACTAACACACACACGCGCATACACAACACAGCCGAGCTCAACCTCATTAACAGCAGCAGCAACAACAACAATGGCAAATAGAGCCAAAACAATAACAATGAGCAAAGAAATAATGTTTTGTTATGGTTGTAACATATCCTCGAACATTCATTCGTTTGTGTGCATATTAGACTGGGCCAAAAGCTATACAGGAGTAAAATGTTGCCACAAAAAATGTAAAAATTATAAGTATATTAAGATAATAATACTTAATGAGATATTTACTTAGTAGGGACATAAATACTGTTACACACGTTTTATGCTGTAAAATAAAAAGTACCGAATGTTTTTGGACCAAATATTTTTAATATATTTATTGATGTACTTATATATTGTATCCAAAGAGAATCTACTTATTCGAAATATCCGCCTTTTGCCTTTCGAAGCCAGGCCTGGGACGTTTTAGCCTTATGGGCCGGCGCGGAATCCTGCTGGAAAGTCCATGGCTGGTTTTGGAACAGACTTCACAACAGCTTCCAAAACGGTTTCTTGGTAAACTTTGGCCGATTTTGTTGACTCTTTGTTCGCAGAAATGCAGGTAAGTGACCCCATCGTAAGAGACACCCCACCAAACCATGACTGAAGCTGAGTGATGACCCTTTTCGACCCTTAGGTTCAGTTCAGATGCTTCCTTAGATGACCGCTCATACACTCTATCAATCAGCTTGTTAAATTTCTCCTGAACGGTAAACATTTTTTGATCGGTTAAATAAATTTTTCTGTGTATGTTATCAGCGTGCTTCAGCAAAAGACGTTTGCATTTTCCAATCCTATTTTTTTTAAAGCTGCAGTCAATAAATGTCCGGTACGTCGTTTGAAACCCCACGTGCCAAGTCTTTTTAATGATTCGGCTCATGAACTTTTGCGTGATATTCATCTCACGGGCCATGATTTTCTGTTTTCGGAGCGAATTTCTGTGAATTCTGGATTTAACGGCTTTGATGACATGCGGTGTTCGAACAGAGCGTGGGCGGCCCGACCGGTGGCGGTCTTTTACATCTTCAGTTTCCTCAAACAGTTTTATGCATCGGTAGACGAACATGCGGCTAATCCCTAGTGACCACAGCGTTTGGAAAATATCGCTTTTTTCATTTCACACTTGAAAAGCGCTATTACAGCGATACGGTTCTCATTATCTGACCACTCCATGATGAAAGTTGAAACAATTTAAAAATCCCGTTACAGACTAACGCTATTGAGGTTAGCTTTCAAAACCAATAAGACAATAACGTGGTATGTTCAGTTCTACTATTTAAATGGTTGTAACAGTGTTTATGTCCCTACTAGGTATATGCATTTGCAGTTTTTGGGCCCCCGAACTAATTCAATGAGGACTGTATCAAAAAATTATTGCATGATTGGTGGTTAGCCCATCGTCATATATTATACCAAATTCAATCGAAAAATTTAATAAAAATGGGTGTTTTAGTGTGGTTGTATGCTGAATCTGGAGGTACCATTTGTTACGGTGGCTATATCAAAACGTGGACCGTTTGTATGAGCCGGTAACTGTTCGATCGTATTGAACTATGCAAAATATCATCAATATTGTATTTTTGAGGTGACTTATACAGCTAAAGACATGAAATCGATTGAACATATGTGAGATTTTCTTAAATGTGAATAACGTCATACCACCTTATGAAAGATTATCAAGTTTAGATGTAAGTACTTGTCGCTACTGAAGCCAAAACATAAAAACGGGTGCACATATATACGGACATATCAATAATTCCGTGACTTTTTGAATAAAACACTGTTTTTTTTGCAAAAAAAAAATATTTGTCCCAGTTAAATCGGTCCAATAAGTTGGTTAATTTTTGACGTTTATTGTTTTTCTCTTTTGAAGGCAATGTGGATTATCCCGCGTTCATTCCATAAAACAGTTGCCATCACCTTACAAAGTCACCTTGGCCTTCTTCGGAGCCGGTTCACTCGGAGAAACCCATTGTTAAGACTGCTGCTTGGTCTCCACAAATACAAAACGCAGCGAAAACTCATACGAATTGCGGCTAAACAGCTCCAAATAATCCTTCGAATTTGTCGCACAATTACGTTTATGGTCAAATGACCACATGTGCGGCACGCATCTTGCAGACTGCTTTCTAAACCCAACAGATCATGTACAATCGAAACCACACTTCCATACGAAATGTGTATGGCATCAACAATCTCACTCACCTATACTTTTCGATCGGCCAACACAAAATAGATTAGTAGATTTTTTCGAAATTTTCGAGTGTATTGATCTCAATTGGCCAGCTAAAACGTTCAGAGTCATCTGTACTTGTGCTACCACAACGAAAGACAGTAAACCATTTTGTTACCATTGAAATCGATGGTGCAGAGTCCCCATAGTAATTACCAAGCTTTTTTCCCCTTGTTTCAAGTTTTTTTCCGCAAAAAATAATGTTTAAAGAGCACTCGAGATTGAATGTTTTGAACAGCTGTTAAACACAAACTAAATGTCGGAGTTCTCTCAAAATTTTACAGTAGTCTATTAACAGAAAGCACTCATATAGCTAAGAGGGAAAGTTAGAAAAGTAAAGGAATTATTGATATACCCTCTTATGTGGCTTTTAGAGCTGAAATCGAATAAACACACGTATGGAAGCTCTATTTAAATCTAAGCCACTTTTACCAAATTTCAACAGCGTTCGTCCTTGATCCAAAAAACGGACTTCTACCAAATTTCATTAAAATTGAATGCAATATGTGGGTCCTATAGTTAAAAACATAGTATCGTATGAACATATTAGTATGTGTGCTATATCTTAATCAGAACCGATTTTCTTCAATTCCAATAGCATTCGCCGTTCATCCAAAAAACTAACTTGTGACAAATTGTATCGAGGTTGGAAGTAGTTTTAGTTGCTTTTAGAGCTACAAACATGAATTTGAATGAAAACATGTGTGGGAGCTTTATACAAATTTGAGCCAACTTCAACTGGGTTCGTCCTCAGTCGAAAATTATTACTTCTGCAAAATTTAAGGAAGATCGGACAACAATTGCGACCTGTAGTTTGAATACAAGCTAAAGATGGACTGAAGCACGAACAGGCTGACATCGAAAAATACAATAGGAAGGTAATTATGCGTCGATCAGTATACTTAATAGTGGGGGGTAGCTCAAATATTTGTTTATTTACAAACATTTGGCATGAAACTAACTTATAATTCCTTGCTTTATAGAGCGATAAAGGGTATAACAAGTGGACAAACTATGTTGGTCCGTGCCGAATCTATTATACCTTCCATCATGGATTTTGGGCATGGCACAGGCCTATTTTCTATAAGGGTGTATCTCTTTCCATTCTAACATCATATATACCAACTACTTTAATCCGTTTAGGTTTAGTTCACGAGATATAGACTTTTAAAGTTCAAGTTTGTATGGGGGGACTACCGTTTGTGCAATTTTAATACAATATGGTCTATAAAAATATGTTTATTATTGATTTAAGTTTATAACGATCTGTTCATTACTTTGGCCGTTAAGCGATTTTTTTAAAAGGGGCGTACACCGCCTCTCCTCTCCCTCGTCTAATTGTACACAGTTTTTTTTAATATTATTTTAAAAATAGTTTCGTGGTCATTGAATTCATTCTTTTTTTTAATTTATATCGATCGTTCCTCTACTTTGGCCATAAATGTAATTTTCAAACGGGCGTTGTACAGCTTACTTTTTTTCCAGGATGCCTTTTGATCCATGCCAGCATCATATGTTCCCAATATCAACTTCATATCGGCTCAGTTCATAAGGTATGACTTTCCAAAGTTAAGGGTTGTACAGGCGGGGTCACGCCCTTTTGTTGAATGAAAGCGCAATATATTACATAATAATATGCTAAATATATCATACTGTTAAAGTTTCATACTTTTTAAGTTTAATTAAATCCATTAAATTTAAATCCATGTCCATTACTTAGTAGGGACATAGATACTGTTACAACATTGAACACACCCATTTCAATAGTAGAACTGAACATGTTAATGTCATATGGGTTTTGAAAGCTAACCTCAATAGCATTAGTCTGTAACGGGATTTTAAAATTGATTCAACTTTCAGATAATAAGAACCGTATCGCAAGTGTGAAATGAAAAAAAAAACGATATTTTCAAAACGGTCCGGCCACTAGAAATTAAAAAAAACGATATTTTCAAAACGCTCCGGCCACTAGGGATGAGCCGCATGTTCGTCTACCGATTCAAAAAACTGTTTGAGCAGACTGGAGATGTAAAAGACCGCCACCGGTCGGGCCGCCCACGCTCTGTTCGAACACCGCATGTCATCAAAGCCGTTAAATCCAGAATTCACAGAAATTCGCTCCGAAAACAGAAAATCATGGCCCGTGAGATGAATATCAGGCAAAAGTCCATGAGCCGAAACATTAAAAAGACTTGGGACTTGGGGTTTCAAACGACGTACAGGACATTTATTGACTGCAGCTTTAAAAAAATCGGATTGAAAAATGCAAACGTCTTTTGGTGAAGCACGCTGATAACTTGCACAGAAAAGTTTTGTTAACCGATGTAAAAATGTTTTACCGTTAAGGAAAAATTTACCAAGCAAAATGATAGAGTGTTTGCGCGGTCATCTAAGGAAGCATCTGATTTGATCCCAAGTGTGGAAAAAAGGGTCATCACTCAGCTTCAGTCATGGTTTGGTGGGGTGTCTCTTACGATGGGGTCACTGACCTGCACTTCTGCGAACAAGGAGTCAAAAAATCGGCCAAAGTTTACCAAGAAACCTTTTTGGAAGCTGTTGTGAAGCCTCTTAACAATTCCCTGTTCCAAAACCAGCCATGGACTTGCCAGCAGGATTCTGCGCCGGCCCATAAGGCTTAAACGTCCCAGGCCTGGCTTCGAAACAATTTGCCAGCGTTCATTTCCTCTGAAGTATGGCCATCAGGCAGTCCAGATTTGAACCCATTTGATTACAAATTGTGGACGGTTTTAGAAGACAAGGTTTGTCACAAAAGATACCCCAACATTGGCTCTCTTAAGACTGCTTTGGTTCGAGCTGTGGCCAATTTTTCAATGGACGAAGTTCGTGCAGCTATTGACGATTGGCCAGTGCAACATAAGGCGTGTGTAAATTTCAAATTAAAATACCAACCTCATATCTATAATAGTTTATGAGATATTGCGATTTTATGTTTAGGATTGTTAATTTTCCCAGTAATTGAACTAGTCTTTGTGAGAGGAAATTTGTTACCTTTTGACCGATCTAGCTCATATGTTTCTGCGAAATATCAGCCGCCTCGCTTCAATACTGCGACCAGAAATCTACTTTCCAAAGACAGATGGACACAAGGACATGGCTAGATTATCTTAGAATAGTCCTTGTGAGGGGAAAAATTTTACCTTTTGACTTATCTGGCCCATTTTCAATACATGTTTCCGCAAAATGTCACGCCTCTTTAGTAGTGCGACCTGTAGTTTCTTTTTGCAGACAGATGTACAAAAGAACATGGCTAGATCATCTTATAACTTTACTACGATTTGGAATAGACATGCTTTATAGGGTATCTGATTAGTAAAGTATGTTTTTTCTGACGCGTGGTTTCAAGAATAAATGAAATGCATATGTGACAGCGTATAGAGAAAGGGACCTAAGGATAAAAAAATCAATTTTCACTTTTTTTGATGTATACAACATCTGAGCATCGAATGAGACCGATCCCATGCCCCAAAAGTATGCGCGTTTTATGAAAGTGATGGTACAGCAAAGATACACGTATTTTAATCTTTAAAATGGCTCTCCTGAGAAAAACTGGTTTTTACTCTTAGGTCCCTTTCTATTTTGCGCGTCACATATAATATAATGGTATCGCCAAGAATTTAACTTTGTTATAAAGATAAGGCTCTGTCATTATTTTTTTAAGATGATTTCGGGCAAGTGGACGCTGCGACTGGCTCGAATATATTTCAACCGAGAAGCTTAATTTACGACCTCTTTTTGCAGCATTTGGGGCCGTATGTCAGCAATAACGCGCCACATATTCTGTTCCAAGGTGTCAATCGTGTCGGGTTTTTCTGTGTAGACAAGCGACTTCACAGAACCCTACAAAAAATAATCCAGCGGTGTTAAATCGAACGATCTTGGAGGCCAAGCCAAAAGTTTCCTTCAATAAATTGATTGCTTCATTGGCTGTATGTCTTGTTGGAACCAAAGGTCGTCCACATCAACATCCTCCAATTCAGGCACAAAAGAGTTTTTCATCATGGCTCTATACGTTTCCCATTGACTGTAACATTATGACCGGCTTCATGTTTTAAAGAAATATGGACCAATGATTCCCCCTGGCCATAGAGCACACCAAACAGTAACTTTTTGAGGATGTTACAGTGTCTCAACTATGGCTTGTACATTTTCATTACACCAAATGCAACAATTTTGGTTATAAACGTACCGAAAATGAGCTTCAACCCTGAATAAAAATTTCTTGTAAAAAGCAGGACCGGTGGCCAACTCGATTTGGACCCCTTCACCACTATTTCCAAACGTTGTTCCGGAGTAAGTCTATTCGTTATGAAATGGCAAACCAAACTGAGCATAAAAAATGTGACAGCTGTCTAAAAAAACGTCTCCGGAAAAAGTACATCGTTTACTTTGAGGTATTGCAAACGGAGGGATATAGTGAATATTATTATTATATGCTGGAGTGTATACAAATACGAGGGTTGCTATATATATTTCTGACATAGGCAAACAATAAGTGTTGCCTGTCCATCTGAAATTTCCATTTGAAAGTTTGACATTTTTTAGCATAAACGTATTCAGAACGTTTTGACGTACGACCATCATTTGTGTTGTTTACGGTGACTTGAAAAAATCAATTTGTCACAAAAATGGAATTAACTCGTGAACATTTTCGTGCGATCACTTTTTACAACTTTCGACGTGGATTATCACGACAAGAGTGCATCGATGAAATTTAATCTTTGTATGGCGATGAAGCATCATTCTATAGCACTGTGAAAAACTGGTTTAATGAATTCAATCGTGGCCGACGATCGCTCAAAGACGAAGGTCGTCCAAAAACGGCCGTTGTGCCAGAGAACATTGCTGCCGTGCGTCAACTGATAATGCATGATTGTCATGAGATAGAGGCATCCTTGAGCATTTCTTCCACCAGCATACATTCGATATTCCATGAACACCTGGCCGTTCTCGTTGGATCCCGCACAATTTGACAATCGCTCAAAAAAAAGGCTCGAGTCGATTGGGGCAAAGAAATTTTAAAAAAATACGATCTCGCTGCTTAAAAAGACGTTTATAAGATCGTCACAGGTGACGAATCATAGATCTATGCGTATGAGCCCGAAAAAAAAAACAGCAATCGACTGTGTGGGTTTTCGAAGACGAGCCAAATCCAACGAAAGTTGTTCGTGAAAGAAGCACTTCGAAGCTAATGGTCGCCTGTTTCTGCGGCAAAACTGGTCATGTGGCGACTGTTCCGCTTGAGCCACTTAGGACGGTAAACTCTGAGTGATACACCACAATTTGTTTGCCTGAAGTCTTCTGAGAAATTCGAGAAACTAAGAAGTGAAGACGAATCATTGTGCACCATGACAATGCGAGCTCTTACACATCGGCCAAAACGTCGAATTGATGGGTCATCCGTCGTACAGCCCTGAATTGGCACCCAATGACTTCTTTTTATTACCGCAAATCAATAAAAAATTGAGTGGACAACGAATTTAGTCGCCGGAAGATGCTCTTGAAGCGTTCAAAAACCATGTTTTAAAGGTGTTTGGCCGCATGCAAAAGCGTTTAAATTATGCTGGAGAATACTTCGAAAAACAGTAAAAACATTTTTGATGATAAATATTCGCATTTTCATTATTAGGCTAGAAATATATAACGCAGCCCTCGTAATGCAGCACAGAACTTTCCTTTTTTGCATACATTTCATAGTTCGTTCCTTTTCTAATTTGTTTTTTGGTTAGGAGGTTTTTTTTTGTCTGCTACGTTTTTTGTTACCAGCCTAATGTACTTTTATTCAGTCAGCAGGACTAACAACAGAAACGACAAAAACAATGGCATCAGCTACATACAGCAGCGGACAGGAAATGAACACAAACCATGGGAGTTGAAATTCTCTTCGGCTACTTAACAACAACTACTACATCAACACACACGCATTAATACATACAAATAAACACCCCAGCTGCAAACACAAAGGCTAAATGGGCCTTAAACATGCTGGGCTGGATATGAACACTCGACCTTTAGTTGTAGTATATTCTGCTTCGCTATGGGTTGGAAGTTTTAAAGTGTTTATATAAGTATGGAAAGAACGTGCACACATATACCTTAAGAAACCATAGATAACTGACAAAGAAGTTTTACTATCAGGCCTGTCAATCCTAACCCAATTCCGCTCCTGAACAGCTGACATTTACGAAGAACTACGTACTCGTATGCACATTAGACTGGTCGCAATTTTTTTTTTTTGAAATTTGATTGTTTGCTCTGCTTAAAATATGAGGTTTGGTGTAAGAAATCATGTCCTAATTTTTCAGATCAATCCGACGGTGCCTAGTCGTGCCTAGTTGGGCCCAAAGTTCCCCATATTATAAAAAAACATCTATTCAGTCAGATGTTTATAGTTATATTGAATAATGTGTAAGTTAATATAATGATAAAAAATTATATATTTATTTGATTAATTTTATTGAGTTGATTAATTTATAAGAGAAGATTTGTTGTGAGAAGGATATAAATGGCGATAGTGTTCAACAACTTGGAGTAAGTACTGCTTATCTTTCTCATCGTATGTTAACGATTTATTGTAATCCGTGATGAGTTTAATTGCTCTTTCTGCTGCATCATTCACAACATTCAAATGTTGACAGACAGCTTTTCCAGCGCAATAGTCATCCCTCTGCTGCCATTGAGAAGGTTCCGATTCTAAAAATTTTGGATCTATGGCTAATCGAGAAAAAAATTTCTTTGTCCGTGGAGAAACGAAATTTGATATATCTCTTGACGCGTAAGAGAAAATTTCATCCATATTGACAACATTCCTTTTCGAAATTGTTTCATTATTTCCGTGTATGTCATTGCCGATGTCGAGTTTTTGGACCATCATCTTTTTTATTTCCAAAGACACGCTTTTATCAAAAAATGCAAGGCCAACAGTTTCTTCTGACAAATACCACAAATGGTTTCTTATTTTTTGCAATAATGCTGTCGAAACTTCTTTATCAAAATAAGACACAACGTTTTGAATGAAATCAAGATCTAGTTTTGGCGCTTCTATAGCATTCACACATCGGAACCAATAAGGAACATATATGATTGTCAAAAATAAGCAAATGCTCCGAAGACTTTTCAATTCCGTATCTGTCAATTTGAACTGTTCGCGAAATAGAAATATTTTGTAACAATAAATGCACTTTGCCATGAATCGTGCATGCGATGTAGCACCAGGCAAACGAAATTGTGAAAAATCTGGTACACGCTCCCCAATAAAATGGAGTGTTAACTCAAGCAACTCTTTATAATCTGCACGCACGTAATGGAGCTTTAACGTATTTATACAAAAATTCTTCAAATAATCTACGTGCGATGTTGTTAAAACTCGTACCACTTCTTCGTCCAAAATTCCACTCTTGAATGTGCTAGATTCAATGTGTTTCCAATACTTGGCAAATCTGTTGAAGAGAAGAACTTCTGGCCCGGGTGTTTTCCCAAAATTCATGTCAAATACAGATTTGACCAACAATTCACTTATATGGTGGCGACATGGAAGAAAAAGTAGTTTTCGTCCTAATTTTTGTTCAAGCAAATATGCAGCGCCATTATGAACCCCAGTGTTAGTGGCTGTGGTATCAAAAGACACTATTTCTACTAATGCATCAAGTGACCATTGTTGCAAAAAATTGTAGGTGACGTCTGCTATATTTGCCCCAGAAGAATTTTCTATTTTGGGTATGCCGAGCAGTTTTTCCATACGTTCACTTGTCACAACGAGAGCCAGTTGATCTTTCTTTTCTGTACCCTTTATTTCTGGAAGGAGTTTCCCATCCCAATGAAGGACAAATACTTCAGGAATCTGCAATAAACAGTTTTAAAATAATATATAAAGCTTAATATAAAATCATCTATGATACTTACATTGAAATCATCGATAATCTGCTTAGCTTGTCTTCTACGATATTCTCTTCGCATTAAATGAAGCGTGGTACGATTTAATACAAGATTTTCTAATTTGATAGGTGTAACAGCAGGGAAAACATCTTGTACTTTATGCAGAATTGCATTAGCTGTTGCAGAAACAATATGCATAGCATCTCTTGTCGAAAGCTTGCATTTGTCCATGCTTGCTAGCATTCTGTCGTCAATAAAATTCACAGTACCGTATAATATTGTTTGTGATATATCTTTTTCTTGGATATCATTTATATTGTCTGAGACGTTTTCGGAGTCCGGAGAATCATTTCTTATTTCGGCTTCTATGTTATCTTCAACACTCATGGTTAATGCAGCTATTTTATTCATAACAGAATTTTTTTTTTATAAAATCTATATAAATATAATAGCTTGTGAGTTAAATACCTTGAGCTTTATGTTTTTCAACACGCTTTTTTTCTTCTTCCAATAGTTTATCTTTACGTTTTTGTTTTTGCGTTAAAATTCTATCAACACCATACATTGTTCCTGGGCGACCTCTCTTCCTCTGAAGCACTAGAAAATCTTTGTCTTCCTGTATTTTCATTATCTCTAGAGCATTTGGAGCTGCAACATCAAATATAAAATTTTCTATCTTGTCACGAAAATCTTGTTCTTGTTTGCGGTATTTTTCGTATGGGGCTTTACAATTTTTTTGAATATTTCTCCAGTTTTCATAAATTTTCCTCAATTTATGCACACAATTAGTTAGTTATGCACAATTAGTTAGAACAAGCAAAGTAGTTGCCAAGCAGAGTAGAAAATCGTCGATATAATTTCTTAGTATGTCCGGATGTTTGTATGTATGTCCTATTCTTTCCGCAACTTTATAAAGCCATCTGATGACATAGGAATCTGAAATTTGGCATACTTAAAGTACTTTCTCTGCGGAAGATCGTAACGAAGTCAGAGTTTTGATTTTCGGTCTACGGGGCCGGCTTTTCAACTAGTATAACTATAAAGAGCTGACTGAATAGACGTTTTTTTATAATATGGGGAACTTTGGGCCCAACTAGGCACGACTAGGCACCGTCGGATTGATCTGAAAAATTAGGACATGATTTCTTACACCAAACCTCATCTTTTAAGCAGCGCAAACAATTAAATTTAAAAAAAAAAATCCCATACAAGATGCGACCAGTCTAATGCACATGCATACAAATGTAGTAAATAGAGGCAATTTACGGTGTCTTGTATAGATTTTAACTGGTTTCAACCGACCCACATATGAACTCCCCATTTTCAGTAATTAAGAATCTTAACGATCCAGCTTCAGAATAAGGCTTAAGGTCATTAAAGATTTTCGTAGAAGATACTTGCATGTTGCCCAGAACGCTGTAGATTATTTAGTGAGTAGGTTACTAACTTAAGAGTTTAAATTTTTGGTTTTTATATGAATTTAACAAAGAGTCCGACTCACACAGTAAGGAGACACTGAAATACTTATAAGGAAGGCATCTGGCTGCCAGGCTGTCAAAATATTCAGTAAGGTTTGCGATTTCATAATGCTTGCAAATTGTACTGAATTTCCAGATCTGTTGGAACTACGCTGAGTAAATCACATCAAAAGTCCGACCATTATTTTTGCTTCAGTGCGCAGGCAATTTGTCGCACCATCGAAAAGTGATAACATATGGGAAGTATTTTGGACGTTAAAACATACATCGAGAACAAATAAGCTGGAAATCGGTGGGAAATACGAAAATTATATTGCAAGGGATGTATCTCCGTTGTCATCACCGAATGTTTTGAATCGCAATTAATAAACGATTCAGCCTATCTTACTTACCTAATTAGGTCCTACAACACCCCAGTAAGGAATAAGGAGAACTTCTCTCAAATCAGTAAGCATTGCATGATTTAATTCTTATATTCACTGACTGGGACATTCTGTGTAAATCCGGTTCCCAACGGCTAATGCATTTTAAGGAAAAGTTTTTACATGGATAATTATAATACTCCTACACAGAAAATTAGTTGGAAATCGGTTGGAACTAAAATTTTTCGGTTGTAGAAGAGGAATTTCGGTTACAATCACCAAATGTTTTTAATATCATATGATATTCGGTTCGAAATACCACAGGTTTAATATGATATGATGATTAATATGATCATCGTACTGTACTCACAACTCATTGATCGGTCATACCAATGAAAAGTGAAAAAGGTATATAGTTGCCACAACGTGTATTTGCGGCAACCAATAGTTTTGCAAACATTTTGTTGTTGTAAACAATTATTAGTTATGAAAACTAAATCATCATTATAACCAAAATTGGTTTGCTTAATAGTATATTTTTAATAATAAAATAAATCGATTTGTACTGACTCTAAACCAATCAATTAAGAGGGTTGCTATTTATGATGAATTTCGTGAAGGACATACCGTGAGATTGAGGCATCCTTGGGCATTAGTATGACAAGCATCAATAAGATATTGCATGTTCATTTGGCCGTGAAAAAAATTTGCTCTCGTTAGATCCCACATAATTTGACGAATGCTCAAAAAAAAAGGCAAAGAGATGTTGAAAAAGTATAACTGCGGTAGCTCAAAGGCAGTGTTTAACATTGTCACTGATGACGAATCATAGATCTATGCATATAAACCCGAAATAAACCAGCAATCGACCTCGTGGGTCATTCAAGACGAGCCAAATCCAACAAAAGTTGTCCGTGGAAGAAGAACATTGAAGCAAATGATTGCGTTTTTTTGGTATAACCGGCCATGTTGCCACAGCGCCTTTAGTTCAATTCTGAGTGGTATACAACCATCGGTTTGCTAACAGCGTTCTAAAAGACGGATCATTTTGCATCACGACAATGATGACTACCGTTCACCGCACACCCCTAATTTGGCACCCAATGACTTCATCTTATTCCCTAGCATCAAAAAATGCGTGGTAAACGTTTTTCATCACCCGAAGCTGCTGTTGAAGCGTTCAAAAATCATGTTTTGGAGGTGTCTCAATTGGAGTGAAAAAGTATCGCTGTAATAGCGCTTTTCAAGTGTGAAATGGAAAAAGCCATATTTTCAAAACGCTCCGGCCACTAGGGATTAGCCGCATGTTCGTCTACCGATGTATAAAACTGTTTGAGGAGACTGGAGATGTAAATGACCGCCACCGGTCGGGCTGCCCACGCTCTGTTCTAACACCGCATGTCATCAAAGCCGTTAAATCTAGAATTCACAGAAATCCGCTCCGAAAACAGAAAATCATGGCCCATAAGATGAATATCACGCAAAATTCCATGAGTCGAATCATTAAAAAAGACTTAGGACATTTATTGACTGCAGCTTTAAAAAAAACAGGATTGAAAAATGCAAACGTCTTTTGGTGAAGCACGCTGATAACTTGAACAGAACAATTTTGTTCACGGATGCAACAATTTTTACCATTCAGGAAAAATTTAACAAGCTAAATGAAAAGAGTGTATGCGCGGTCATCTGAGCTGATCCCAAGGGTGGAAAAGGGTCATCACCCAGCTTCAGTGATGGTTTGGTGGGGTGTCTCTTACGATGGGGTCACTGACCTGCATTTCTGCGAACAAGGAGTCAAAACATAGGCCAAAGTTTACCAAGAAACCGTTTTGGAAGCTGTTGTGAAGCCTCTTAACAATTCCCTGTTCTAAAACCAGCCATGGACTTTCCAGCAAGATTCTGCGCCGGCCCATTAAGGCTAAAACGTCCCAGGCCTGGTTTCGAAACCTCAGACAGTCCAGATTTGAACCCATGGGATTAAAAATTGTGGGCGGTTTTAGAGGACAAGGCTTGTCCCAAAAGATACCCCAACATTGGATTTCTTAAGACTGCTTTGGTTCGAGCTGTGGCCAATATTCCAATGGACGAGGTTCGTGCAGCTATTGACGATTGGCCAGTGCGACTTAAGGCGTGTGTAAAGACAAAAGGCGGACATTTCGTATTCTTTTTGGATACAATATACATGCATCAATAAATATATTAAAAAATATTTGGTCCAAAAATATTCAGTACTTTTTATTTTACAGCATAAAACGTGTGTCACAGTATTTATGTCCCTACTAAGTAATTGTTAAAGCAAACAATTTTATGCCTCTAACTAAACTTTTATTTTTTGTTACTTGAACAAGTATGATGTGCGGATATTTAGATCCAAAACTTATATTCTGAAGGTTCGGATAGTTGGAATATTGAACCGATACTACAGTTTCAATAACTAAAACTACAAAGCACCAACTACCATTTGGTTGTATTAATGGAATATCCGATGCGCATGTAACCTTAATCATTCGGTTCCAAAAAATTCGATTGTAGCAACGAATCTGTTATGTGTGTGCATAAAGACGCCGGCATTACAAGGTGGAAACCGGTCGCTGAATTTTTTTTAAATGGTCTTACCAGGGGTTCAACCTGGGTTACCTAGCATGATAATCGTGCACCCATCATCACACCACGGCGCCCACACACCACTAGATGGTAAATATGATCAAAGTATGGTACACACAACTTAATGGCCGCTTATACCACTAAAAGCGGAAAATGTATTTAGATGCCACAACTAAGCGTCTAACATTTCTTCATATTAAAAACGGTTTGCCTTTTGATATTTTTTGTTTGAAAAACTGTTGTTTAAATAAAATAATTCGATTTTTACTGATGAAGCTAATTTTCAGTAAAAACTTTAAATCATTTTTTACAATTTCTTCTCGAAATGTCCCTCCTTATGTTGCAGAGTACCTAAAGTGTGTAAGCAAACAGTTTTTTGGATGAAAAGTTTAAATTTTTTGGTAAATATTGGATTTGAAACTCCAAACAATCGTTTGTGGAGGTTAGAATTTTTCACCGATACTTTAGTTTTAATTACTGGTAATTTGGGAGCACCAAGTAACATTCGGTTGTATTAATACTCGAGGTACATGCAATTTCAATCATTGGCAAACAATTCGGTTGTGACAACGAATCTGTTTTATGTGTTCAGCAGTCAGACAGAGATTGGTGCAGAGTAAAGAAACATAGCTTGCGTTGCATCCTGTATAAAGAAAGACGCTGGAAAGGTCGATTGAAGTCGATCAACTCCACTGATAGATACGTGACATTAACACGTTGTACTAATAGAACAATGAAGGGATATGCAATTTTAAGCATTTGGTTGACAAAACATTCTTTTGTGACAACGAAAACATGTTTTTGTGAGCAGCAAGTAGACAGAGATTGGTGCCGAGTAAAAACTCATAGCATTCGTTACATCCAGTATAAAGGTCGATTTGAAGTCGATCAACTCCTTTGGACATCGTCAGAGATAAATACGTGAATTAGCTGGAATCGTAGGCCGGTTGTCCCCATACAACACATAATTCAGATCAACGAGGTCCATCTTTGAATAAGCGGCTTTATCAATATTGAATAGTAATTCTTCGATGAGGTTGATGGCATGGCGCTATCTTTCAAAAGACTGTTACTGACAATTGTCCTCAGTATATAAGTATAAGTAGAATGATGTTAACCGACGTTCTGAAGTCACAGTTGGACAGCATCGCTGTGTTCAATACAAATCCAGCAAAAAAGCTAAAGTCAGACAAGACCAAATATACAGGGTTTTCCCTTAAAGACATCCAAATTTAATATAAGAATAAAACACAGAATAGTTAAGATATAGAGTTCAAATTTGCCTTTTGGTAAATCGTTTGTAACGCGTGCTGTATTGCTAGTGGTCTAGTATAACACGAGAGCGCTTTCCATTGACGGTAACTTGACAATTGCTTTCATCGACGAAAAAATACGGCCCAATAACACCTTCGGCATGAAAATCACACCACCTAGTATTTATTTGCTGGTGCAATTGTTTGCTGAACTTATATTTTGTTTATTGACCAAACCACACAGCCAAAAATAAGCTACATCGCTGAAGATGATGAAAATTGGAGAAAGCGCTCTTAAACTTGCGACCAACGACTTATAATTTCGATAGTAATTTTTTATGATTTCCAAACGTTAATCGTAAATGAACTTTACTATGATGAAAATGTTGACTTCAACTAACGTTTTGACAATAAAAGATCATTAAAAAAGGACGGGGTGGTGCGCGGTATGTTGCTTATTTGGGAATGATATAAAAAAATTATGTACCTTAGAAAAATATATTTTATATTTTAATTATATTGAACAGTAAGGAAATTTTTAAATAACATGGTTTTAAATAGACTATCTGGCAAATGTCGACCTTCGCTATCCACACTCTGCTGCATATGTTTTCAGAAGTTTTCATGAACTCAAACAAGCACGTCGGCTGGTATTCTGCTAATTTCAGCCTAAATATTGTTAATTAGGTCTTCCAAGGTGTTGGGACGCTTGATGTACACCTTCGACTTCAGGTAACCCCAATAGAAAAATCGCATAGGGCCAAGTCTGGTGAGGGTGCCGGCCAGTTTACATCAACCCTCAAAATGCGAAGCCGTTCAGGAAACATTTGCCTCAAACAGTTTATGGTAACCCTCGCAGTGTGTGCGAGTGCGCATTTGAAAAATATGCTTCAACACAAAATGACCTCTCCTTACGTGTCCAGTGCACGATGGCAACTAAAAGGCAAACAAATACAAATCTCCCGTCAGCTAATATAGGCCACGTATACTATCCATTCTCTTTAACAAACAGTGCCGCCACAGCCTGCAGTGCAAACAAGAAAAATTCGCGTTCCACCCTGTATAAAGGTGCGTTGACATAAAGGTAGGAAATTGTTATGACCCTATTGGAAAACCCTTTATTATTCCCTACAGTTGAAAAGCCAATTGAAAACGTGTTTTGAACCCCACTGGTGGGCTCTGATTTTACGCAGATTTTAAATACAATCTCATTAAAACAATATAATGCTAGATTTTGAATATAAATTTAAATTTATATACCCTTATGTCAATGTTTTTGTTTTCTTGACTTCGTGAGAAAATTTTACGGCTATTTAATACACATTTGTCCATGTATACTAGAAGCCATTTTTGGACCGCTAATTTGTTTGGCGGCTATATCAAAAGTTGGTCCTATGTGGTCCAAATTGGTTTAAGATTGGTTATTTATCCAAATATTAAAAAAAAATTTGATCTAAATCGGAATAAAACTAAGTGTTCTAGAGCAGTTCTATGTAAAATCATGGAGGGATTTTTTGCTGGGGCTACATCAAAACTTGGATCGATATCACCTAGACTGAACTGCCTATTGATCGATTGTTGTTACTGGTTACTGATCGATTGTTTTAAAAAAATTTCATCAAGATTGGATGTTTTGTGGCTCCTAGGGATACTTATATAAACATAAAAACGGTTAAACATATGTGTGGTAGATTTATCTCAATCTGACCTGATTTTTTATTAATTTCAATAAACGCCATTCCTTTTCCACAAAACTTGGCTCTGAAAAATTTCATTAAGATTAAATGCATTATGTGGCTCGTAGAGCTTAAGACTTAACATGGGTTTGTTCATATGTGTGGGAGCTTTATCTAACTCTCAATCGATTATATTTAATTTCAACAGCAACCGTTCTTTGCTTCAAAAACTTACTTGTACCAAAATTTCATTTAGATAGGATGGAATATTTAGCTTCTGGAACTTGCTAAAAACATAAAACAGGATGAATTTATGTATGGAAGCTTTACTTAAACCTGAACCGAATTTCTTCAATTTCAAAACCGTCCGTAGTTGATCCAAAAATTTACATCTGCAAATTTCATGAAGATCGGTCAACAATTGCGACTTTTAGTTTTATTACAAATTTTAGATGGATGGACGAACGGTCAGACAGACATTTTAAAATGGAATTAGCTAGTGGTTATGTTGATCGGAATACTTATACTACAGTTGGGCCTAGCTCAAATACTTTTGGTAGTTACAGACATTTACAATGAAACTAAATTATAATACTCGTCCAACAGTGTAGTGTAGGTATTCATAACATTTGACTTAAAAATAAACTACTAGATGGACCACACTGCATAACAATCCTGGGTATATAATTTACTTTATTTGAGACATTGTCGCTCTAAAAGTCAAATTCCTAGTCAGGCATAAGTCAAATTTCTCTGTAAAACACAGAATACATGGTGTAGGGTATTTAAAGTCTGCTCCACTTTTACTGGTGCTAAATTAATCAAAAATGCAGTTACCTATTCCGAAGTAGGAAACAAATTATACCGTAACGTTTATTGTTTCGGTTTCCCACTTTTTAAAGAAAAAAACACGGTAAATTCAAATTAAATGGGGAATTTTTATTATCATTTGAAAGAACATTCTTTGGCATTTTTTTTTGAAGATTATGTCTATCAAATGTTGGCCTCGACAACGTCACAGATGGTCCATCCGTTGAGTCCAATTTTCGATGACTCGTTCGAGCATTTCGACTGGTAACTGGCGAATGACACGCGTGATTTTCTGCTCCAAGGCCTGAATCGAAGCGATTTTGTCCGCATAAACTTTAGACTTGACATATCCCTACAGGAAAAAGTCTAACGGTGTGATATCACACGATCTTGGTGGCCAATCGACCGGCCCAAAACGTGAAATTATCTGTTCACACGCAGAAAAAAAGTATGGTTGGGGTGACAATATTCGAAGAGGATCATACTATTGTTGGGTAAAAGGTTGTGGCGCAACAATATTATGATCCCCACAACAATAGTATGATTCACACATTACCATACTATTATCCCCACAACCATAGTATGATTCACACTCAACCATACTATGATCTCTACAACCATACTATGATCCTCACAACAATAGTATGATTCACACTCAACCATACTATTAACTCCACAATATATTATGATCCTAACTACCATAGTATGTTTATCATACAACCATAGTATGATTCACATTCAACCATACTATGATCCCCAAAATTATTTATTAATATAGGGTGATGTTCTTATTCAAAAATAGAGATTTTTATGAAGTAAATTATTTTAAATTGCATTACAATTAGTTCATAGCCACATTTAAGGCCATTTTTATTGAACATTTCATTCAAGAAACAAACAAATATATTCCAACGGCAGTCGAAAATACTTATAGTTACCAAAAGGGGTGAATGCTACTTTAGCATCCGTAGACAGCAAGTAACGAATGTGATTAAACCATGATCAATGGCTATATACTTAAGTGCAGGCAGATTTTAAATAAACGAGAACCTGTCGGTAGTAGAGTATTCACCGAACAAAGTAAACACAGTAAAATCACTCGAGATACCTTCCGATTGCTGTTGTTTTTTATAATGGACAACAATCATGCGATGCGTCGTTTGTGTGTGTGTGTTTTTTTTGGTATACCAAATAAAACACACACACATAATCTTTAAAACCTGTTATGCTTTGTTCATAGCCTCAACTATATAGTATGATTGCCGTAATCATATTATTGTTAACGTAAACCATTAATAACAATACTTTTGTCGCACCAACAATATTTACATGATTGCTACAACCATATTTTCATATCTAAATTTAGCAAGAATAGTATTGTTACATTTCAACAATGTTATTATTGCCGCAATCATACTGTTGTCAAAATAAAATTCAGAAAACAATACTATGGTTGCGACGAGAAAGCTTTTATTGTAGAGATCATTTTTTTGTTGCGGTGAGCATATAGTGGAAAGTGGCGCAGTGTGTGGAAAGTGGCGCCGTCTTTTTGAAACCAAATGTCGCCGAGATCACGAGCTTCAATTTCAGGCATCAAATAGTCGGTTATCACGGCACGATAACGGTCGCCATTGACGGTTACGTTTTCACCGGCATCATTTTTGAAGAAATATGGACCGATGATTCCACCTGCCCACAAAATACACCAAACCGTTGTTTTTTCTGGATGAAGTGGGAGCTCTTAAACCTCTTCTGGTTACTCTTCGTCCCAAATGGGACAATTTTGCTTGTTTATATACCCATTGAGCCAGAAATGGGCCTCATCAAAGAACAAAGCTTGGCTCGAAAACGTCGGATCTTCTTGGAAGTTTTCAAGAGCCCATAGATCGAAGCGATGTCGCTTGGGAACGTCGCGCGGCTTCAGTTCTTGCACAAGCTGTATTTTGTACGCTTTCAATTTATGATCTTGACGTAAAATGCGCCAACTCGTTCCATACGTCAGCCCGAGTTGCTACGAACGGCGCCGAATCAACTATCCGAATCGACGTGCTGCACGTGGTCTATTCTGTCGAATATTATCCAATAATGAATGCTGGGTCTCAAAATGGGTGATGGTGTTGCGAACAGTACGCTCAGTAGGCCGATTATGTTGACCATAAGTTGAACGAAGTGCAAGTGCGTAAGTCTTTCCACGATGAAATGCCAAACAATACTAAACAAAAATAACATGACACGACTCACACGTGATCTGTCAAAAAAAAGGCTATTGAAAAAAGTAAAGTATCTCTACTTGGAGCACCCATTAAAAAATATTTCAAGCAATTACAAATAAATGGATATTCCCCTTATCCAAAAAAAAAGAAAGTATAAAAAAAACTACTTGCGTTCGTTTACTTTTCAGCTAACGCTATATGTTCACGACAATTTTGAATACGAAAGTACGCGAGGTCGGGCTGGCTTTCAACTCGCGTAGGAGTATTCATTGTAAATAAATCTATTTTTTTTTTTGCGTGGGTTGTTTCATCTGTAGCGTAATACATTGACCTCTGTGGGTAAATTAGACAGGATTTCTTATAGTTTCCCTTCATACCCTGTTATATTTATTTGGTCGGCATTAATTGTGTTCAACAAGTGTATTAAAGACAAGTAGGGGATATGAAGAGCTGCAAGTTGAAATAGAATGTGAACAAATTAGTGGCTCTTTACCTAGGATCGGCATTACCAACGGCATTGTTAACTTAGTACGAGTACACATCAGATTTTATTGTTTGATGAAAACAAAAAGGTTAATGTCGGTTTGCCTACAAACGTATTCGTTTTTTCTGTTATTTTTGTGCTTCTCCTCTATTTTTAGTTGCGCACATACCCAGCGAAATATTTTGAAAGTAAAATAGATCAAATTCGTTTGTTGAAATTGTATTGTTAACCTACGTTCATTGGATTATAAATCACCTTGATACATAATAGGATATTTCATTCAAATTTGCGGTATTTCTTCTTGAGTCACTTTTTGATGAAAATGGCAAAAGGAATTTAGAATAATGAAAATAAATTCTACTGGATCGAAAATAATTGGGGTGCAATTGGCGTTGATAAATGGCTCTTGGGTTTTCAGAACCCCAGAACCTACAGTTCTGCTTATTAACAAAGCCGTTTAAATGAAAATGAGCTTCATCACTCATGCGTTTGCGTTAAAATAATTGATCGCTGATTTAAATAATCAAATTCTATTATGTGCACTTGTGAATCTCTCTCTCTCTCTACAGTATAAGTATATATTCAATATATATATTCATATATGTGACGCGCAAAATAGAAAGGGACCTAAGGTTCAGGAGAGCCATTTTAAAGATACGGTCCCTTTCTACTTGCGCTTAGATTCGTCGACTTTACTTTCAAAAAATATCTATATCTCCGGGAGGGAACTCTTTTGGGGCATGGGATCGGTCTTATTCGATGCTCAGATGTTTTCCACATCCAAAAAAGAAAAAAAAATTAAAATTGTTTTTTTTACCCTTAGGTCCTTTTCTCTATGCGCTGTCACATATAAGTATATAAAAAGTTTATATAACATCATGAAGAAAGTGTTACATACCCATAAACATTATATCGATCTACACAGTATTATTTTCTTGTCGATGACTTGTCCATCTGACCGTCTGATCGTCTGCTCAAATATATCCTCTCAAATTAACCCTCTATAATATTTTACACATTATTTTGTATTCTGCTAAGGGGAGAAATCGGTCTCCATATTTCCCCATTAAAATCCGGAACTTCCTGATTTCGGCTCTAACTGACATATCAGCTGTCATTTTTATCACATGTCAACAAGATCTGGTTTATGGCATCACTCCGAAAACTGAATACAAATGGCTAAAGGCAGACCAGATCGGTACAACTCTTTATATATATAACTCTCATACAAATACACCTCTTGGTTATGGGCCTAACAGCTGTTAATTCCATCCGATTTCAATGCAATTTGGTTTATGGAGTTATGTTACACACAGGAAAAAACAAATGCTCCTCCAAATTTATTTTTTAGCCGACCTAACAGCGCAAATTTTATAAGATTTCGACTAAATTTGGTTTGCGGCTTTATTTTGCACACAGGATAAACTAATCTGTCAATGAACCCCCATATAAATGTTTCTACCGAATGTGGGTCTAACCGACCTTATAGCGACACATTTCATCACATTTCGAAGCAATTTAGTTTGAAGCCTTGTTTTTATACAGAAAAATCATCATGAAAAAATCGACGAGATCGGTTAATGTTTTGATGTAACCCAGCAAGCAGCTCACATTTTTTTCAGATTTCGACGGAATTTTATTTGCGGCGCACTGTGGCTGACTTTTGATTTCGTTGGCCAAAAGTGTAATAAATAAGTCATAAAATTATCACAATAGGTTCTACAGTAGATGTATGATCTCTTTCTAAATTAACCTGTTCTCAAACTTTAGGGTCAACCAAATTCATAAACAATTTTATAAGTGTATCAATAATCGCAACATTAAACCACTAAAGATAAGAAACAACCCCGTATTAACGAGATACTAATTAGTTTTACCTGATATTAAGGTCTTGGTAACAAGTGCAGTTTTGTTCAATTTAAGTACTACCTACTATGAAATTAAAGATCAATGTGTGAATATCATGTATTTAAAAATCTATACAATTACGGATTCGATAAGGTTTTACTCAGTAATAAGTTAATCCTTTAAGTGTACGGACGTATATTCGCAAGTGATAAAACATAACAGACGCAAATAAAAATATTCAGAAAAATATGTAGAGCTTCAGTTATAAAGAACTTGTCGAAGAGTATTTTAGAAACAAAAGCCAGGAAGATGTTCTTAGTTACGTTAAAATAAAATTAAACTTAAATTCGTGTAGCACCGAAACACAAGAACAAATATCTAATTTCGTCAAAGGACTAAAAAAGGTTACAAAGAAGTTAGCTACAGTAAACAAAAGTTTTATATAAAAAGTGCAAACTGGTTAGAAGGCCAACTTACTGTCGCTGCAGAAACAGCAAAGCAAGATAAGGCTGGAAGACCACGCAAATCATTGGACAACTGCAGCGATAGATCTAAGAGGCGGAAACTTAAAGATGTTGACGATGAAATTGGTTGTACAAATATAAAAGAATCTTTCCTACATCAATTACGATCACAGAACCATCATATCATTCAAAAAGTTGTTAAAGCTAGTCCAGTGAGAACAAAACGGATACTTAAAAGTATACCAACTCCGAGCAATGCAAAACAGTTCACAAATGAGGAGGCTAGCACTATTTCTGGATTTGAAATTAACAAAACAGCAATATATTCAGCTCAGATTGCGTGCGATTGAAAAGGGCTCAAATTTGTATCCAGCATATCATCACATAACCGCTGCTAAAATGGACTATTTGCCAACAAAGGACACTATTACAATCACACCAATTTCGGCAGAGGTACAACTACAATCTCTACTTGATCACACAGCCGAACGCTTGCTACAATCAATAACAGGAAATGAGTTAAAGAAATATGGAAACACGAAGTTAATTCTTTTTTGTAAATGGGGATGTGATGGTTCTTCGGGAACAAAAACAATACAAACAAGTTGTATGTGGAAATATTTCGGACTCAGATATGTCCATGGTACCATTTGTTCGATTGCGATTGAAAAAGATTTTGGAAGATTCAGAGCCTTCGACTAGTAATGAGACTAGAGTAATGAGACATCATCTTCTACGAAATACTGCAGGTCAATCAAATTTGAATTCAAAAAAGAAAGAGAAGAAAGAAAGAAGTTAGTGATATCAAGGCCCAAATTACAACACTACAACCATTACAATTACATTTAGATGGGCAGAAAATTGAAGTAAGCTAACAATTAGTGCTGACAATGATGGATGGAAAAGTAGGTCAGGCTTTGACTAACACGAAGGCTGAATCCAGATGCATTATATGCCAAACAACATCAAACCAATAAAATCAAGTCCCGACAAAATCTTTAGATAATACCCATGCATATAAATTTGGATTATCACCACTACATGCAGGAATACGACTTATCTAACACATACTAAAAATCAGCTATGATTTGGATTTCGGGTCTTCAGGATCAATAAGAAACAACGAAACCAACAAAGATTTAAGAAGTTCAAACAAGAAACATGTTCAAGATGAATATCGGAAATTTGGATTGATTATTGATCAGCCAAAACAAGGATCAGGCAATACAAATGATGGCAATACCGCAAGAAAATACTTTTCAGATCCAGAAACAGCATCTGAAATAACAGGAGTGGACTTAAGCCTTATTTTCAGATTTAAAAGAATCCTAGAAGTACTTGCGTGCAATGACGAAATTGACTCTAGAAAATTTGGAGATTATACAAAGGAAACTGCAAAAATATATAGAACCAACTACCCATGGAGAAATATATTTGCAGCAGTTTACAAGTCCTTTACCATGGAGAAGATGTCATTAAATATCATTTGGTGCCACTTGGAGAACTATCAGAGGAGGGTCAGGAAAAAAGGAACAAAGATTACAGATTTTATAGAGAGCACAACACCAGAAAAATTTCACGAAAATGAAGATCTATTTAATATATTATTCGCAACGTCAGATCTGTTCATCTCGAGTATTCGCAATCAATGGAAAGTGGAACATCGGGATTTAGATGAAGAAGATAAAAAACTACTAAAGAACAGAAATAGCACAGAACAAAATATGGAATATTTGCAATCAATATTTGAGTCAAATGAATAATAATTATAATTGCGTTTCATTGTTATTTAAGTACGAAAAAAATAGTATTAGTAAAAATAATAATAAACGGAGCCTACCATTGTTACAAATGCTATTAAAATCTATTGCAGTTTTATTTTAAAAATGTTTTTTAAAATTATCAAATTTGACAACAAAAAATAATAATTTTTTCTGTAGTATAGCAAGATTTTTAGATAATATTGTTAACGTTTTTATTAAGTGTAGATATTCTTTGAGTGTAAACAAATTTGCAAATTTCGACAGCTAAAAAATTTTAATTTTTCTGTAATAATAGCAAAATCTCCAGTTGATTTTACTATTTTTTTTTGAGTCTAACAATTTTTTTGAGTGTAACATTAAAAAAATTTCATTATTACAAAAAATATTTATAATTATTATTAAAATCCAAATATTAATTTTTTTAATAAATAAAAAAATAGTAAACCCATATTTCACTATAAAAGTTAAAAAAAATCAAAAGTTTAACTTTGACCTAGAATTCCTTAAAAAGTCCTCAATCAATTTTAATGTAATTAAAACTGAGTCAAGCTGAACTAAATATCTATCCATTAAAATAAATAACTTATATATTTTGATCGGTTCAAAAGTTACAGTATTTTGGCCAACGAAAAACTATTTTAAAGTCCACAGGATAAACGTTGTTGGTAATGGACCCGAGCGGTCCAAATGTATAAATAATTTTTTTTCTTGATTGTGGGTCTAATCGAACTTACAGCGACACATTGCGATGCATATGGTTTTAAGTGTTTTTTACACAGTGTTTCGCCCGACTTTAGACTTTTCTAGCTAATTTTCTTTACTCAACATGCATATGTCAGAAGTCATGGATCGACAGAAATAACTTTATTGGGTTATTCTGTTGGAATTTAACCGATGTTTGACACAAATACTCACTGGGTGGTGTTGTATAAATTAAACTACTTTCGTTTGGTAACGTTTTTTTGCTTGTACTTTATTTTAACACACATCTATAAATATTCCTCGTATTGGTGTGTGTGTGTCCTCAAACAGGATTGCCTTTGTTATTGCTGCCATGGTTGCGTACAGCATCGCACCAACCTTGACCATTTAATTAATAAGTGTGCGATGTTTTTTTTCGCATCTGCTGGCAAATGAACACAAAACGTGATTGTATGGGGTTGGTGTGTATGAGTGTTTTTTAATATATGCGTAAGGACGAGCGAGTTCCTTTGACTTTCGCTTTTTTAATGTGCTTGCGGGTGCTCGACGTAGTGTTTGTGCGAGCGTGTGTGTGTGTTTTGCATAATAAAGATTAATTATGTGTTGAATTACAGCTAATTTTATATTCGTTATTACTGTTTGAAATAAAGATGGAACAAAACCAAAATTATGACTTTATGGGCGCGGAAATATTATGAAGGGTTGAGTGAAGAACAGTGATTGGCTTCCTTGTAAGGGGAGAAGTGAGAACAGAGAAGTGGTAAGACGACAACATAACCAGTTAAAATATTCAGAAAGAGAGATGATTCCAGATGATCCTACCAATGTATAAGACAACACAAGAAAAGACGCATCTGTTGCCAAAACTTTATGCAGACATACAAATATATATCTGTTAACAGATACGTAAAGTGCGCTTAAATCTAGATATTATATATTTGCAAATTATTGGAGAACCAAGTTCAAGTTCAAATTCAATTGAAGTTTGTGCAGTTTGCTACCCTATCAATTTGTAATGTTTTTGAAGCTTGCGTTTTTATAATGTAAATGAATTAGTGTCCCATATTTAGTGTCCCAGTAAACAACGTTTAGATCTCACCATTTCTTACCCAATTTCAACAAACCATGGCTTGTTTTGCTCGAGAAAGTCCAACTTTAAGGTAAATTTATTTATATATTTAAATATTTTTATGTTATTGTGTACTTAAATAAATATTTTTTTCAATTTAAAATCGAGATTTTTGCACAAAAAAATCAATTTATTAAATTTAAAGTGCTTCTAACGTCAAATCGATTGAATACGTACCTCGATAAAAAAAGATTTAGAAAAGCTAATTTCCTTTCATTTGAGGTGAATCGGTTATTGCGTTTAGGAGTTATATTCCAAAAAAGTAAGACATCTCATAAAAAAAAGTAAAAAAAAACTCCAAGAGTTATATCTTGAAAACTAATCAGAGAAATTTTTTTTAAATTCATTTTCGTGTTTAGGAGGTCAAAATCTATATAAAAAAATATTTAGAACTCTGGACCAAAAAAGCTGTAAGCTAGTTTTTATTTATTATAAGACAGCAACATTTTTTATGTTTATCACAAGCTCTCTAAGACCCATAAATTATGGGGTGTTTGTCGATTTTTTTTAGCTGATTAAAAATTGTATATCTGGTGGACTTGACGGGGTTAAACTTAAGCATCTATCAATTTATTGTTATTATCAACTACAGATTATTTTTCACAGAATAGTAAAAATAAAATATGTTTAAGATTTATAGAACTTTGATCGCTTTCATTCAGAACAAGTAACAACATCGTTAAGTTCGGTCAGGGCGAACTTTATATACCGCAAAGCGCAAAAATGTTCCGTTATTTTTACCCTTTTGGGGAAGCATCCGTCTTTAATCTCAGCCAAAACTTCAAACGTACTCAATATTTGGATTGGAAGCGAAATTTTCTATAGGTGTACCCATTTGTCCATTGTGACTATTTATCGCGCGTTTTGGCCATGGTAGACGTTTTTTTGTATTTGTTAAACAAATTCTCAAAAATTTTTACTTTTTACCGACATACCTCAAGTCCCTTGAAGGATAACTTTCCTCCCGTATTCCGACTTTGCCCATTTACAATCCAAATCAGCTTATGACAACACGAAGTATGGTAGGCATGACATTATTCGAAGAGCATCATACATTTGTTATGTAAGGTTTGTGGCTTAACCAGATTATGATCCTCACAACAATGGTATGATTTACACTCAACAATACTTAAATACCACAACCATGTCATGATCCTCACAATCATAGTATGATTCATATACAACGATAGAATGATCCTCAAAACCATAGTATGCACGCAGAGAAAAGATATGGTTGCTATATGGTCACGGTAACAATAATAGCATGTTCGTCGCAACTATAGTATTGTTTTTTTAAATTTCAGTTTGACCATAGTGTGATTGCTGCAATATTAATATTGCTGAAATGTAACAATACGATTGCCACTGTACTATTGTCAAATTTTTAAATGGGAATATGGTTGTAGCAACCATATAAATATGGTTGGTGCAACAAAAGTATTATTGTTTGTTATATAAGTATACGTTAACAATATTATGATTACGGCAATCTTACCGTATGGCTGCGACTACGAACATAACAAAACAGGTTTTATAGACCCAATTTCATACATGTGTATGTTTTTTTTTGGTTTACAAAAAGAAAACACATACATTTTTATATGCTATATACACTGTAATTTGTACAGTTTTTTCTCAAAGTTTAAAAGTTATTGCCAACACTTGTTTGATCACCAAATAACCGAGCAGCAAAAGAACACGCCCATTGTTAACATTAAACCCAAAAAACAATATAGCAATAGCACGATCAATATACTTATATATATTGTTCCTACAACCATGTTTTCATTTTTAAATTTGGTAATGATAGTATTGTTACATTTAAACAATATTAATATTGCCATAATCATACTATTGGCAAAACGAAATTCTGAGAACTACTTTAGATGAAAAGAACATGTTATTGTTGCCGTGATAATATATCTAGAGGAATTTTATTCCAAATAAAAAACTACAAAAATTCAAATCATGTATGGAATTATTATTGTTTATTCTAAAAGATATTTTATGCCATTTATTTTTTGAATATATAAGTATTTTCCTTTAAATGTTGGCCGAAACTACGCCTCAGCGTGTCCATTCTGAGGGTCCAAATTTGGATTCGTAATGTTGACCTCCAAAACCTAAATCGTAGCTGGTCGACCTAGACCTCAGACTTTACGTAGCCAAAGAAAAAAGTCTAAAGGAGTGATATCACACGATCTAGGCGGCCAACTCACCGGTCCATAACGTGAACTTAGCTGCTCTTTGAAATGACCTCTCAATAGATCCATTATTTGCGCTGCTGTATGGCATAGTTCTGTTAAAACCAAATGTCGTCAATATAAAATGCTTCATAAGCCGCACCAAACCATGATTTTGTCTTGGTATAATAGCACCTCTTGAACCTCTTCTGGTTGGTTTTCAGCCCAAATGCGGCTAATTTGTTTATTGACGTTGCCGTTGAGCCAGAAATGGGCCTCATCAATGAAAATAATTTTGGTCGAAAATAGTTTCTCATCGAATGCTTAATTCCATAATACAGTTACATAATTTGGAGACGTTCTTGCGGTGCAAATCAAAATTTCCCTCGGAACAATTCGGATTCCGAAGGGAGCACAACACAATGCAACCGCTAAAGCGAATTAATAAAACAACTCAATCGAACATCGAACAACAGAAGTTGATGTCGTGTGGCATGCCAGTCTTATTTATAAAATGACCAGGCTTAACTTCCCTTGCTTCCTACCTTCGGACATCATTGGGAACCTTCAATTTGCATTTGTAAAAGAGCCATGGTAAAAGAGCCAGACAATTTTCTTCACAAGGAAACGTAAAGAATGTTTTATTCTACAAACTAGCATTCTTCTAAATAATATGGAAATGAAATGGGAACAAAAACTCAAATATCTAAGAATAATGGTAGATACCAACACGTATAAAGAAAGTATGGTTGGGACAACAATATTCGAAGAGCATCATACTATTGTTGAGTAAATGGTTGTGGTACAACTATATTAAGACCCTCACAACAATAGTATGATTCAAATACAACCATACTATGACCATAATATTATACCATAATATGATCCCCACAACCATAGTATGACTCACACTCAACCATACTATAATCTCCACAGCCATATTACGAGTATGATGCTCGCAACAATAGGATGATTCCCATACAACCATAGTATGATCCACGCTACCATAGTATGATTCACTCGCAACAATGTTTTGGCCCCTACAACCATAGTACGTTCACAAACAATTATACTATAATCCCCAAAATTATTTATTAGAATTGGATTAAGCTGTCAACAATAGATTTGAATTATGAAAATTATTTAAAAATAGTACAATAAATTCAAAATAATAGGAATGATTAATTTAAGAGTAGAAAATATCAGTTAAAAAAACGTAATCGTTCTTTTTAAATATTTTAGCTAAACAAAGCCAAAGCAGTTTGTTTGAAAAATTACCATACAAAAGTACTATTATTGCACTAGTTCCGTAACAATTACAGTATGGTTACCGTAATCATTTTATTGTTAGCATAAAACCCAAAAAACAATACTGTAAAACCTCCAACTATATTTATATTGTTACTACCACCATAGTTTAATTTTTTAACTTATCAATAATACTATTGTTACATTTCAAAAATATTAACATTGCGACAATCATACTATCGTCAAAATTAAATTTAAAAAACAATACTATGGTTGCAAAGTGTATACTTATATTGCCAAGAACATATCGTATTATTATTGCCTTGAACATGTATTAACCATATTTTTTCTGCGTGGGGATGGACGGACAGGTCTAGATAGTTTTAAAAATGTACGCCGATAAACGATATATATTATATAGGGTATCTGATCAATATTTTGTGGGGTTGCAAACGAAATGACAAATTTAATACAACATGGATTCTTCAGTGGAGGGCATAAAAATGACATTGTGCGGCAGCCACATTTTCCTTAATACGAGTATTCCCCATAAACATGCTAGATTTTAACAAAGTACTAATGTTTTGCAAAAACTTTCTAATGGCAGATGAATAAAGGCACTGCATGAGTTTCACTACATTGAGTTTGGAAATAAGTTTGCAATATTTCCCAAAGATATCGGCAATAATTCATTTTGTTTGGCTGTTTTACGATACTGACTATCTGGCAAGATTTCGAGCGGGAAAGTGCTGTTAGTGCTCTTAGAATAACTAAACCACAGTTAATTTTTAAGAAGCTACTCCAACTACTCGAAAAATGATTTTAACATCGGAAACACAATTTAAGTTTTTGATTTTTCCTTCAATAAATAGAAATTCAGAACTTTTAAGTTAAAAGTCCTGGTCAAGTATAAATCTACACAAACAATGCAACGAATATTTTAATTCATATTAGAAAATAAAAGTTCACCAACAATGATACCATTTCCTCACACCTACCTTTAAAAAGACTTATATATACATGTGCCGCTCTTACCAAGGGCATACAATCAAAAGTCTAGTCGAATTTTATTGCGACCTACTTAAATTTAATTTCTGTAAAGCTGGACTATGTTATCCCGTTTTCTTTTCCTTCAAAATCGCTAATGATGTCTCTTTTCGTTACAACTTTTGACATGCTTAAAGAAACACGCTCAGAACACAAAACATACAACCTTTTAGCCTGTAACTGAATGTTTATTTTCACATTTGACCAAGAAAGAAAAAATACATATAGCTAATTAAATTCCATAATGCGGTCAATGATTTGATAGAGATTTGCTCAATTCCAGGCCAACTGGACATAATGTCTGCTCTTCTAGGTACACTACACATGCAAGGTATGCCAATAGATTTTACGATTAGCTTGTTACCAGATAATTGGCTTGGAATTTGTTTCCTTAATCGCTCGTTTATGATGTTGGTGGATTTTAAATAGAGCATAACATTTCGTGAAAATGTGTTTTAATGTGGGTCATTGATAAGAAGCAAATACGTATGAAATGGTTTCAACAGTGATTAAACGGAATGTTTTTGATCATTCAATTATCATCACCTACACTCACGCTGAGCACGCGGGACGGTATGCAATAAAGGATTCACACGCTTGATTGGGTTTTTAAATGGAACCCCAGGCTAAATCTCACATAAAATCATTAAACGTAAGTAATGGAGATTGTGGCAAAATTTATTATTGTGGGATTGAATTTAAAATAAAGTGAAACAATTGAAAATGTATTAGTCGAACTGTTTTCTGTTGTCGGTTAAGAAGGCATCAGAATGGACTAATCGCTTAAATAGTATTGAATATAAAAGTTAAGTAGACAAGACCATATGTTCGGCCGGGCCAAAGTTTTATGGATTTATCATTCAATTACCACTATCGGTGAAGATACTTCTGCTTGATATTGGTCCCGGGCTGATCCTGTTGTTTCCAGTTCATCCTCCCGTCCAAACCCATAAAGGTTTTTGTATCCTAAAATTAATAGAATAAAGAGCACACAGAGTCAGAACGGACGTAATGCACAATTTGATGAGTTTTTATTTGAGTCTAGTATGACAATGGTCAAACTAGACTGCGATTGGAATCCCTCTATGAACTAATAACAGTGAATTTTTCAAACTAAGTGGTGATGTAAACTGGTCGACACACTCACCAGACTTAGCCTGATGCGATTTGTTCCTTTGAGGGGACGGTGTATATCAACCGTCCCAATACCGTGGGAGACCTAATTAATAATATTAAGGCTGATATTAGCAGAATACCAGTCGACATGCTTGTTAGAGTTCATGAAAACTTTAGAAAATGTATGCAGCAGTGTGTGGATAGCAAAGACCGACATTTGCCAGATACACTAATTTAAACCATGTAATTTCAAAACTCACTTACTGTTCAATATAAGTAAAATATAAAATATATTGTCGGTTTCAATACTCCTTTTGCCTAAACATGTACCCACCAAATCATTTAGAAAAAGGCCTATGTGCATTTCTTTATAGAAATTATCATAAAATTATTGTAGAAGGCCTATATGTTTTTCTTTACACAGGCTTTTTCAGTTTCCAAATCAATACTTCTGGTTAGCCTTTAATATATTTTTGTATGTGAGCTTTATTTAATTATGGACCAATATGGTCTAGATCCTTAGCAGTTAGTTGCCATTCCGCAGAACTACTTTTTAAAAAAAATTTGTACAGATCAGATCAGATGGCTGTATAAAATCATGGACAGATAAGGTACTAAATTATAAACACTTAATTTTCATGCCATGAAACTACTTCGTGTGAAATTCCGTCGGGGTCAGACTATAAACGGAGAAAAAAAATATGGTTGTGGTGACGATATTCGAAGGGGATAATACTGATTTATTAAACTGTTGAAAAAGTTTAAAAAAACGTAAGCGTTTTTATTAAAAATGTTTCAGTTAAAAAAGCCAAAGTAGCTTATTTAATGTTTTTATTTATTTCCATATAATTTTTATTTCCATATAAAAAGTACTATTACTGCATTAGATCCGTAACAATAACATTGTTCTAAAAAGCATATTCAAATGAAGAAAATTTACAATCATACTTTATGATTGCCGTAATCATATTATTGTTAACATAAAACGCAAAAACAATACTTTTGTCGCACCAACTATATTTTTATTGCTGCTACAACCATATTTTCATTTTTGAATTTGGCATTAATACTATTGTTACATTTCAACAATATTAATATTGCGGAAACCATACTATTGTCAAAATTAAATTCAGTTAACAATGCCATGGTTGCGATGAACATACTTTTATTGCGAAGAACATATTATTATTGCCGTTATAGTAACCAAGTTTTTTCTCTGTGTGCATTTTCTAGAGCGCCGGTACCTGAACTCGGGAGGGTATGGAGTCTAAATCAAAACATTTGTCCCATATTCAATCCTAAATAGGCCTTGTCCTACAGACAGATTCAGCAGACTAGGTCAATCCCATAGACATAAAGTGTGATTTTTACAGATCTTGCTTGAGTCCTTGTATAGATAACTCTTTTTCCTTTGAATGGATTTGATCCATGTTAATTCGCAAACAACTTGCAACAACAATACAATACGAACATCCGCTGATCAAAAACAAATATACTTTATAATGCTAAATTTGGTGGAGTATAAAAAAAGCCTATGTGAAAATTTATAAATTGTTTTATTTAATACAGAAAAGGCAATACTAAAAGGGCGTATGTGACATTTTTGTATATGGGCATTTCTCCAGTGTCGAATGCGACATTCGTACGCATTCAAAGTGAAAAAAAACATATGCCAAAACATTTTTGTATTTTGACAAAAGGGGAAACTTATAGCTCTTGATTAGCACTATAATTGGTGCTAAAGTTGATTTTGGGGAATTGTTCGTTTTCAAGATAATTGCAAAAAACCACGAGGTTCGCACGCTACAAAAAACAGAAGTCACTTTCAAAACAAACTAATCAAACCTGGATTTCAGCGAAACCTGCAGGAATATTTTAATGCGACTAATTTTAAAATGTTATGCATTAATGTATCTTAATAATGTTTATTATTTTATTCAAAAATATGAGGTAGTTTATTTTTTATGTAATTTTAATCAGGTTCGCACGCGACAGGGTCGCATGCGACATTTTGTTCCATCATACTTTTTATGTTATTTTTTTACATATTATGTAATTGGAATCCAAAAGATCATTATAAATGATTTTAATTTATTCAACATATTTATTTTTAAAACAAAATAAAGTGCTTTACACGTCTTTCTAGCATTCCGCATTCTTTCCCTGTTTTTTAATTTATAATTTTGTAATTTTGTTTCGTCTTCCTTCATCCTTTCTATCCACCGTTTGCATTTGGCTTTATTTTTCTCGCCGTCGTTTTTACTCATCTAGATAAAAAAAAATTATATTTACACAAACCAGAAAAGGTATTTCAGATTTTTTTTTCAATATACACATTTTACACTTATGGTGTCGCACGCTACAAACTTTAAATAACCACACAAAGCAAAGCGCTTATTATTTCTCCTCCAAATTTTTTTTATTTAATTTGTAGTAAAAATTTCTGTTTGCAACAAATTTTTGATGCAGATTGTTCAAATACATTCGACTCACTGATAAAAAATGTTCTTTTTCGGTGTCGCACGCTACATCGAAATATACGATAAAGCAAATCGAAAATTTACCGTAATTGGCAATCGCATCGTTTCTTTTGCAGTTTTCTTATATTCCATAAATATAAACTGAGGATTAAAAGGGGAAATATCAATGCATAATGCATCTCATTAGGATCATTAATCAATCAAAAAAGCAATAGAAAGGTTAAAAACACAACTTTTGCACTTGTTCGACTTTGCATTCGATTATTTCAAAATGTGTTACGAATAAATGTAAAACTTGTTTAAATTAGTTAAATTTGATAGATTCCCTATAAAAATATGTTAAAACAGCTTACTTTTATCGACTTTGAATTTTTTAGCTACGGTTGTCATTTCAGGAGAAATGCCCATATATTGTTGCGTCACAGTAACTCGTGCATTAAACTAATTATTTTTTTGTAGTAAAAAAGGTGGCAAATCTGTATACGAATCGACTGCAATAAATAAATACAACATTTTCATGGCTACCCTGTAAAGTATCGGAAGAACACATAGGCCTTCTGCTGGGAACACCGACGAAACGTTGCTTGGGGTCTGAGAATGGTGAAATAGCAATCAGACATGCTTGCAACTACGTAAAACTTTCTTTTAGGTTCGTTGGACTGAATGATCATGGTCCAAAATCTAACAATGAACTAAGCATAACAGTTTTTATAGACCAACGATATGCACCAAAACACATTTTGCCGAATCTTAAAATGAATTTAATTTTTAATTTGTTAGGATATTTTGCTGTTTGGGTTTTTGGTACCCTTTTGTGGTACCCTTTGTCCATCAGCCCTTGGTTCCATGAGATAGGACTTAATATATATAGGCATGACTACAATATTGATTTTAGCCATGAACACAATAATATAAGTATATCTAGTCATGAGCACAATATTGGCGCATAGGACCTATATGAACTGACCCATAATGAAGGTAAAACATACAAATCAGAACATAGAAGCCGCGAACATATTAAAGTTTGAGTGGACCCGGTTGACAAATTTAGCATGTAGTCTGCAAATGATTACATAATTGTATTCATGATAGGTTATGTTGAAAGGGTAGCCCACCAGGAAAAATGGCGATTTTACTCGGCTTATTGTGGAACACTGGGAAGGAAGAGGGAAAGAGGGAAGAGTTTTCGAAAGAGAGAATTTTTATATGTAGATAGAGAAAATGCATACACACCGATTTGTTCGAGTGGTATCCGTTTTGGTAATAAGCTGGTTCTAATTATTTACAACCATTGCAATGCACAACTGCATCGAAGGATCTACTATCTAGGTCGGCAAGTCTGCATTGCTGGCGATCCTTGCATGATCATACCAAATTCTCCACTGGTTCTTCTTCTTCTCCGTCCTGGAAACTTCAACAATCGTCTATATGGGATGCTCATCCGCTCCTCTATACTGACAATTAAGCAGTGCCTCGTGAGGACTCCTATGAGGGTTGTCAACTATCGTCCTTTGTTCGATCTATTGCCGATAAGATATGTATTCTGCAGTTCTAAATTGAGTTCCACCTAGACCCTGCTTCCAAGACAGTCATTTTCACCATGCAATCATCGGTTTGACTCTCTAACTGCTCCTGAGATCATTCTAACACATTACTCCATCATCATTCTAGCACATTCCTCCGTATATCGTCCTAAGGTATATGCCTTTGGTTTCGTATAAGTTATACAATATATCTCAAAATAAAATTTCGTGGGCTTTCAGCAAGGGATCTTTTTTTTCGAACAATTAATACGAATATGACACACATTTTATTCAGAATAAAAAATGATATTCTTTTGAAGGGCCTCTCATTTAATGAATTTTCCCTATGTAGCCGATGTTTGCGAATGGACGGCTTACCGTCCAGAGGCTATTCGACAAATTTTATTGCGTTTGAGTTATCGTTAAGGCTGGTATTCGGACTTTTTAGACACAGTAGCTGTGCATTAAATCCACCCACGTTTTGAAAACAGGTATATATATATATATATATTATTAATTGTAAGAAAATGTTGTTTTTTTGAGGACCGATGAATCCTTGCCCGGCAGGACCTATTCTTCGGTGCTCTAGGAAGATAAGGGTCCATGGGCCCAGGTTACTAGCTTGCCCAAATCGTAAATTTAAATTCAGATTCGCAAGGAAGTTTTATTGATTTTAAATAACCATACGAACCCAGAGGTCCCGGACCCATTCTCAAACTGCCCAAATCGTATATCTTAAATTAAAGGTACTCGTATGTAGTTAAATTTCAGGGACATTCAGGAGCAGTTTCCGGGCCTTTATGCCGATTGACTATCCTCTTCAAGAGGAACTTTTTCGTCATTTGCTCGATCTATTTCAATACCAATCGATCTGCAAGACATACGTATAGGTAAGTTAGTTTGAACTCTAACTATTTTCATGATTTTACTCAGATCGTCTCGTGTTGATACTATGATTAGTATTATATACGTATAATTTATTTGGTCGCAGGATTGTACAACTAGTGAGTCGAGTTATTACAAACTTAATGACTTAAACATACTCATCTTTTACCACTCAGCAATTCAAAATACTTTATCCTGAATTAAAGCAGGTCCGACTTATTATGCGACTTCCAAAGCTGGAGGGACATATGTCGTGGGGGATATTTTTGCAAGATTGAAGATGTAAAAACGGAAAGGGGCTCTATCCAAAAAGGTATACTCCTAAATATGCTTAAACTTTAGAAGAGATGGTAACATGTTGTTTGTTCTGCATTGTGCTAAGTTTGATCAAGTACGGGTTCGACATGTGGTAGGTTCTAGAGCGGTAATGCTTCACATCGGGTGGAACCTTTGTATGTGGGCCACATGAACACATAAAACCAATTGTTTAATTTCGTAAGGTTTGGTTAAAGCCTTTTTGTCACTCAGTTTTCTAGATTTGAGGAAGATCAGATTTGAGATATGTTGTTTAACCAACAGGGCTTCAAATCGGCAGATACCTTTGTATCGGTGTTATATGAAAACACTGAACACTGACTGATTGACATGGTCCAATTACCACTTGTATACTAAGCACTATTCTAAATTTGAGCAACATCGGATGTAAAATGTGGCCTTGGGAGTGGCTAGAATAGTAATCGGCAAGGTCCTTCTAATGGAGCATGTCGAAAAATATACACTGATAGAGTCCATTTTTGATATGGCAAACATGTATATATATTATTAATTGAAATACTTTTCTGATTGTATCTATTTATTTATTTATTTAAGTCTATGGAAGTACAAATTCCTTACAGACTATTTCTTACATCTAAAAGTAAATTAAATCTAAGTTATTAATAAAATTACATAACAAATCGAACAAATCAATGTTCTGATTGGAGATACTGTTGAACTCTTTCATTGCTCTAGTTATAGGTTCATTAAGAGAATAATTCGTTCTATGAACAGGGAAACAAAACAAGTTAAAGCGACGAAAAGTTCTGGTAGGAAAACAAAAATCGACTAGTACCAACAAACACGATGAATCTATTGAGCCCGAAACCAATTTATGAAGAAAAACTTGGGATAATTAGGTTCTTCTATTGTCCAGCGTTTTCAAATGAATTAACCTACTTTTGTCTACATATAAAGGCTGAGGTTGAGCAAAATTAGTTGAGCGAAGAGCAAACGATATAAATCTCTTTTGAATTTTTTCAAGTCTACAAATGTGAATTGAATAAAAGGGATTCCAGATTAAGGATGAATATTCTAATTTAGCTCTAACTAAAGACATTTAAACTACTTTTACTGTGTATGGATCCACAAAATCTCTACAACTCCTTTTAATAAAAGCTAACATTTAGTATGCTTTAGGTACTATAGAATTTATGTGATTTACGTATGTAATCTTCGAATCAAATATTACCCCTAAATCAAAAATTTCATCAGCTTTAACTAGTTTATGATCATTAAGCATATAGTACCGGATAAAACCGGACTATATTTAAAATATGAAACCTTGAAACATTTCTTAACATTAATTTCCAGAAAATTCTCCGAACACCATTTAGCAATACTCTGTACATCATTTTGACCTCTTTATACAAGGTGATATATCATTAATAAAAAGAATAAAGAGCAACGGGCCTAGAATACTTCCTTGAGGAACACCAGAAGAAGCAATATAAGCGTATGAGTTCACATACTCCACAGATACAAAACTGATTCTATTAGATAAATATGTAGTTAACCATTCAAGAAAAATTCTGTGAAAAACAATAAACTTCAACTTATGGATATGTATTGAATGAGAAACTTTGTCAAATGCCTTAGATAAATTTGTGTAAATAGAATCTACTTGGCAACCTTGTTTAAAACTAGAAATGCAATACTGTGAAAAAACCGCTAGATTTGTAACAGTAGAGCGACCTCTAATAAAACCATGCTGAAATGGTGAAAAGATTGGTTTAACAGAAAAATACATCTTATCAAATATAATATATTCAAAAACTTTTGCAATACTTCACAGTTTTGAAATGGGTCTGTAATTCGAAACGATATCTTTTGATCCAGATTTATAAACAGGCGTAACTGCTGCAATCTTTCATTTATCAATAAAAACTCCCTGTTTAATCGAACTATTAAACAAAAAGAGCAAAGGAAGAGCTAATGATAAAGCAAATGTTTTAATGAAAAATCCACAAAGGCCGTCAGAATCAATCCTAAAGGTCGATTTTAGTCTACTTATACCGTGCAAAACATCAACTTCTGATAACTCTAATGTCATTAGGAGTTTTTAGTCGCTCACGGTGCAAAATTTGGAAACAGCTAATTTCGTGTGAGTCATCTAGAGCGACAGCGATTCAAATAAAGATGGATCTTTTTATGGAAGCTTTGTATAAATATCAACCGATATCGTCGAAATTTACTAGCGGCTCAAATGGAGCTCAATTTCAGAGGATTCTTTGCATGAAATCTGCGGGAAAACATAGTCCAAATTTACCATGCATCGTATTTGATCGCTAAACGATTTTTTTTAAAAACTTCTTATACATATCCAACTTCACGAAAACAACGGTTTTTTGGGTCTCTGAACATTGCTGATTAATTTTTAATTTATTTAGGCTCCTGCACCTTGCATTTTTCGTGTCGAAATAGTCAAAGACCTACATCAAAATATCTAAAGGCATAAAAGTGCCACATTCAAATATCATCTACCAACCACTGTAGTCCCCATAATCTTTCCGCAGACGTTTACAACCTCCCACTATCTAAAGATAGAATTTAATTTAAATTTTATTTACTATTTACTTAACTAAGTAAATTTAGTTTTACTGTGGGTTAACAGCAAAACAAGAAAATAGGCAAACACATTTCGTTACTTTATATTTCAAAGCCAGTTAGTTGATTTTCATTACTGTGGCTCTCCCCAGCACATTCGTATCGCGCAACTCAGCCACATTTTACGAATTTATTCAGTGGCTTTGTAAAATTGCCTTTTAGGCGAATCAGTTCGTTTTTACATTTCAAAGGGAAATTTTAGCACAGCATCAAACAATTTTTAATTGAATTTTATGCTCTACTAATTCAGTTGGGAGTTTTTTTTTACTTTGTTGTGTCTACCGAAATTATTTTATATGACTTGACACGGGATAGTCTAAATATTTTTTTAAAAATAGAAAAGCTTTATATAAATGGCTTTATTGGCGGAGTTTTTTTCTTTATGTGATATTAAAAGGCATGTTATTTTCGTTGTATTGCGTTAAAGTATTTGTTCACTGCTCAAAAACAGCTCGCACTCCAATTCGTGGAAGTGACAAGCGACAGTTATTTATATTTTTTGAATGCGTCAAATCCATGACCACTTTAAATCAATAAGATTATCTTACCTGGCGCGCAAATAAACGATTGGGGCTAGGGCTATGTTTAATAGAGGACCATCCTGCTAAAACCAAAGATCTTTAAAGTCCACACGCAGAGAATAGATATGGTTACGATATGGTCACCGGAACAATAATATGTTCTCTACAATAAAAGCATGCTCGTCGCAGCTATAATATTTTTTTAATTTCATTCTGACAACAGCATTATTGCGGCAATATTAATATTGTTGAAAGGTTACAATAGTATTATTGTCAAATTTAGAAATGAAAATATGGTTGTAGCAAACACATAAACATGGTTGGTGCAACAAAACTATTGGTGTTTAAAATTTAAGTTGACAATAATATGATTACGGCAATCATACCCGTATGGTTGCGAACATAACATAACAAAACATGTTTTATAGAGCATACATGTACGATATGTGTGTGCGTATGTTTTTTTTTGATTTACCAACAAAAACACATACACACGATAGAGTGCATGGTTGTTGTCCATTATAAAAACCAACAACAATCGTAAGGTAGTTCGAAGGATTTTTATTATGTTAACTTTGTTCGGTGGAATACTCTACTGGCGACTGGTTCTCGTTTATTTAAAATCTGCCTGCACTTAAGTATATAGCCATTGATCATGGTTTAATCACATTCGTTACTTGGTGTCTACGGATGGTGAAGTAGCACTCACCCCTACTGGCAACTAAAAGTATTTTTGACCGTTGGAATATATATTTTTGTTTCTTGAATGATATGTTCAATAAAAACATGGCCTCAAATCTGGCTATGAACTAATAGTAATGCAATTTAAAATAACATACTTAATTAAAATCTCTATTTTTGAATAACAACAATAACCAATCCTAATAAATAATTTTGGGGATCGTTGTATGGTTGAGTGTAAATCATACTATGGTTGTCGGGATCATAGTATGGTTGCGTGTGAATCATACTATGGTTGTGAGGATCATACTATGGTTGTATGAGAAACATACTATGGTTGTGAGGATCATAATATGGTTGTGGAGATAATAGTATGGTTGAGTGTGAATCATACTATTGTTGTAAGGATCATAGTATGGCTGTGAGTGAATCATACTATGGCTGTGGGGATTATAGTATGGTTATGTGTGAATCATACTATTGTTGTGAGTATCATAATATTGTTGTGTCACAACCATATACCCAACAATAGTATGATCCTCTTCGAATATTGTCACCCCAACCATACTTTTTTTCTGCGTGCAGTCTGCATTTTAATCAGTATTCATTCACCACAAATTTTGATTTGTTAATGTAATTTTTCTGGATTACCTTTAATCCCTTATATGGAAACATTAAAGGTAGCTTATAAACACAAGCCAAATCTTCACTCTTCTAGTATAATTAATTTGACCATAACGGTCAAATTAATTTTTAACTGATGTACGGTACCGATACTTAAACCGGATCCAATCGGTATGACAGATGTAGTATTCTCCGGTGGAGAGTATGAAAAAACACAGCCACACTCATTTCAGTGGCTCCAACACAGATGGTCTACTTCGCAATTTGGCATTTTTTTGTCCCAGAGAAGCTTTCAAAATAACCCTACTAATGTTAAAGATATAAGTAAAGATATAAGATATTACTAAAGACGCGCAAAATAGAAAGGGACCTAAGGCTAAAAATCAGTTTTGTTCATTTTAAAGACTAGTTCCCTTTCTATTTGCACTTAGAATCGTCGACTTCACTTTCATAAAACGCGCATATCTCTGGGAGGGAACACTTTTGGGGCATGGGATCGGTCTCATTCGATGCTCAGATGTTGTCCACATCAAAAATAGAAAAAAAAATACATTTTTTTTGCCCTTAAGTCCCTTTCTCTATGCGCAGTCACATATGCATCAATAATCTATTTAATTTTTGCTTACTTGAATGAATTTTGTTGACATTTTAATGAATTACACAACAGGCTGTTTTGATAGGCTTTAATTTAATACTTAAGTAGTCTTCTGGTATGTTTAACTCAATGTATTTCGTGATTATTGATATTTGGTGATTGTAACAGAAAGTCTTCATGCACACTAATTTTAAAGTCTTCAACATAGGATGAGGGTTTAAATAAGTTTGTCATTCCGTTTGTAAAATACTTATCTGCGACCATATAAATCGTATATATTATTGATCGTCAAAAAATTCTAAGACGGTCTAGCTATGTTCGTCTGTGATGTTGAAAGCACTATTTAGTCCTGACGAAATAGTTAAAGTCTTTAAACTCACCAGTTATATTTCATTTTGTCGGCAATCGGCAGGTAGGTCGGCAGGCAGGTTTTTTACTCATTTTAAAGGAGAAAAAATCATCATGATCGAATTTGTAATTTTTAGACATTTGAATAACTAACTTTAAAATTAGTTTTTTTTGAAGTGGCAGACATATACTCTTTAACCTTAACATAAATGGGCTTAAATGACAAGGTTCAACCTTTCCAATAAAACCATTAATTTGAAAACATGTTCAGTACTTCTTTTACAGCCGATTCAAACTTAACCTGATCTGTCATGTTTCTATACAGAGAACAGTAGGACATTTCAATGTAGCTCGGATACAGCACAGAGCATTAAGTGGGATATAAAACTTTTCTGGTGAAATGGGGCAATATCGTCATTTTCATATAACCCTCGTATTTTCACGTAGCCCTCGCCCTATAGACGACCTCGTCCGTCTGTAAATTCATTTAATTGTTTTAGTTTTTTTTTTTTTTGATTCACTTCAATTGATTTTGAAAATTAATATGTTTGTTTGATTTTGGTACCGTCAGGTACGAATAGTACATTTTCAAAGTGCGAAAGGTGCAAAATATAAACACTTTTTACAGCCCTGATATAAACATGACATTAGTTTTACGATATCGCTGAATTAGAGACCTGGACCTATGGGCCACGCACTGTCTCGTTATGTTCAAAAATATAATGGTAACCTTGAGCTGTAAAGCTTTCTCACAAATCTAAGTATGTGACGCGCAAAATAGAAAGAGAGCCATTTTAAAGATTAGGTCCCTTTCGATTTGCGCTTAGAACGACTTCACTTTCAAGAAACGCGCATATCTCTAGGAGGGAACACTTTTGGGGCATGAGGACCGGTCTCATTCGATGCTCAGATGTTGTCCACATCAAAAAAAAGTGAAAAGTTGATGAAAAATTTTGTTCAGGAGAGTCATTTTAAAGATTAGGTCCCTTTCTATTTGCGCTTAGAATCGTCGACTTCACTTTCATAAAACGCGCATATCTCTGGGAGGGAACACTTTTGGGGCATGGGATCCGTCTCATTCGATGCTCAGATGTTGTCCACATCAAAAAAGAATAAAAATGAAAATTGATTTTTTTACCCTTAGGTCCCTTTCTCTATGCGCTGTCACATATGTACTATGATTTAAGATTTGGAGCAATTTTGCACTTCGACTTGCCCAAAGCTTTCCAATAATTGGCCTCCTTCAACTATGTGCATATATATGGGTATTAAAAAACCCAAGAATAGATCGGTATTCTCAGCATAGAGTATACCTTCATTCTGTTAAAGTGTTACAAAAATCAGCGCTGATTCATAATACCCTGCAGGACAGTGTGGTGTAGGGTGTAAAAAGACAACACATCGAAACATTTGTAAAATGGAAATTTATTGAAAAAGTACAATTGTGTTAACTTTGGCATCCCTGATTTAGATTCTTCATAAAATTTCATGTTCACAGGGACCACTTTTTGGCACACCCTAAATACGTAAACAACATTAAATCTACTACTCGACTACACTTGAGGTCCTGGCTATTAGGTCGAAGGTCCCTATAGCGCCGAAAATGACAACCCTTCGAACGTGCACATATGGTTAATTAGAAACAGTGGAATATCCTCACTTATCTCAATATGAACAGGATCAAAGGGCCTGTATGTAGTTCTGTCAAACATAGATCCACCACCAACAACGTTATCCCCCAATAATACAGACCATAATGTATGGTATAAAAGGACTAACACACAGAGAACAAATTCGTTGCCACGACCAAATTTGTTTGCCAACCGAATGATTATGGTGGCATGCACGTTGAGTATACCATTAGTACAACCGAATGTGAACAATTGGTAGAAGATACGAAGCATCCGAACCTCTATAAAATAATTTTTGATCTTGTGCAAGATTGTTTCTTCCAGCGCATCGCCATGTTAGTGACTCTTTAAAAGGTCGAAGAATTTGGCTGAAGAGCAACCAGAATAGGTTTAAGAGGTGCTATTATACCCAGAGAAAACCTCGGTTTAGTGCGGTTTATAGGTTGGTGGAATCATCAGTCCAACTTTATTTTTTAAAAATGCTGATGGCCGGAACATAACCGTCAATGGTGCTCGCTAAACTGTCATGATATCGGACATTTTACTACCTGCAACATAAGCCCGTAATCTTAACGATATTTGGACTATGCCACTTGCCATACAGCAGCTCAAAAAATGGATCTATTGAGAGGTCATTTCGAAGAGCGGCTAATTTCACGTTTTGGACCGGTGAGTTGGTCGCCCAGATCGTGTGTTTATGCACTTTTTGTTGGTATGCTGACAAACCAACTACGATTTAAAAGCCATCATTACGCGTGTCATTAACGCCATGCCGGTCGAGATGCTCAAACGAGTCATCCAAAATTGGAACCTTTGAATGTACACCCTGAGGCGTAGTTGCGGCCAGCATTTGAAGGAAATTATATTCAAAAATTAAAAAAACCTTAGGTGTTCTTTCGAATGAACAATAAAGATTCCACACTTGTTTTAATTTTGTATTTTTTTATTCTGAAAAAGTCGACTTGACTAATCACCCTATACATTTTATGCGTTTCATTGGTATGAAAAATCAATTAGTGAGTCTGTAATAGGATGGTCATATTTACCAGCTTGTGGTATGTCGAACCGAATATCCAATACGATTATAAACATTTGGTGATTGCAAACGAAATTTTTTTTCCAATTGAATTTAAGTAGTTTCAACCGATTTCCGACTTATAATATCACTGCGTGTACGAATTATACACTTGTTCTACGTTTCATTACTTGCAGTATGCCCGATCTATTGGTGGTGTGTACTAAATCTTAACCATATTTATCATTTAGTATTTGGTAAAGCCGTTTATGTGACAGCGCATAGAGAAAGGGACCTAATGGTAAAAAAATCAATTTAAATTTTTTTCTTTTTTTGATGTGGACAACATCTGAGCATCGAATGAGACCGATCCCATGCCCAAACGTGTTCCCTCCCAGAGATATGCGCATTTTATGAAAGTGAAGTTGACGATTCTAAGCGCACATAGAAAGGGACCTAATCTTTAAAATGGCTCTCCTGAACAAAACTTTTCATCAACTTTTCACTTGTTTTTTTTTTGATGTGGACAACATCTGAGCTTCTAATGAGACCGATCCTATGCCCAAAAGTGTTCAATCCCAGAGATATGCCCGTTTTATGAAAGTGAAGTCGACGATTCTAAGCGCAAATAGAAAGGGACCTAGTCTTTAAAATGGCTCTCCTGAACAAAACTGGTTTTTAACCTTAGGTCCCTTTCTATTTTGCGCGTCAAATATGCACCAAGATTGTAAACATGCGGCGATGACAATGAAAACTATTCTTTTGTAACGAAATTTTTCGATTTCCAGTAGATTTTTTCCCTGCATGTATCCGAATTTGAAATCAGCACTGCAAACTTTCGGTGCATCGTAGGCTACAGTCATTATTTTTTTGTGAAATTTCCACTACTTGATCATAAATACATACTATCTGTTATAAGCAAGCCTAAAATGGGTTTATTAAACAAATTCTTTTTCAAATATTTGTTCCCAATTATTTTTTGTTCCTACAAATCCGGATATTATAATTACCAGCCATATTGATTTCGTATTAAAATATTTGAAATAAAAGGAGAAAAGCAAAACTTTATCATCGCTACAAATTCCGTAAAGCGAAAGGAAAAAAACTTTCAGCAAGAAAACCCTTCTGGCCATGATTTCAATGAAACAAAAGAAAATGGAACAATTTCTTCAACTCCTCACTTTATATTCAGCTTAATTCCAAATGAACTTTGTGAACGAACGAAAATCGTCCAGCAGCAGAAGAAACACCGTAACAATGGCACCAACAACAAAAAGTCAATCAATAGATGTGTCAGTAAGTAATAGCTGAGATAGCCAAAGGCTTTCCGAACTCGGAACGAAGAATAAAAAAAGCAAACAGTTTACAACGGAAATCGTTAAAGTTTGATAAAGGAAAAGAAAACAATTAAAAGTTGAAGAATTGTAAAATATTAAACAACTTGAATTGTTATGGCCGGGCAGACAGACGGCCCTCTGGCTGGCAAAGTGCCGTTTTTTCGGGGCAGGGGAGACTTTTTTTTCACTTGATGCGACGGGGCTTTATTATGAGTAATCGCCATATTCAATAACAGAAGCTCCGTCTCTGAGAGAACCGATAATTGAGTGGCACATCTCAATTAATGCAAACCCGAATAAGAAAAAAACGTAAATTTATGGTTGCGACAACAACAAAGAACAGCTAGCCCGACCCTGTTCATATGTATTTTGAAAGCATTATAGACCGTAAACTTAGAGGGAACTTTGTGTTTTTTTTGTTGTGTAAGTTCTTTTGGGGAGATAGCGATTTTTCATAGCTGCAGACATTAGTTTCTTACTCCTAAAGTCGTCGTGGTATACAATGTGAAAAATCAGGCTCTGAACAATTTTAGTTGTTCCATAGAGCTTTGAAACTGGATACGTTGTGTGGTAGTCCTGCACACAAACCCCCACCCCCCGGTTTGTCCACACAGAGGGCATTGTAAATCTGAAACAAGTGGACAAATAAAGTTCAGCCGTGTCGAAGCTTTAATATCCTCTATCTGGATTATTGTACATATAGACCGGTATCTTTTCTTTCAGGATGTGTTTTTTTCATGCCAACATCATTTCCAACTAATATCGCTACTAGTTCACGAGATATTGTTATCAACTGCTCAATGTTGCATGGGCGGGGCCACGAACATTTTTCAAGTTTTCACACAACAAAGTCTTTAAAAATACGAGGGTTGCTCTTTATATTTGGGGTCCTGGCAATACTAGTATTCCCAGATGCAAACGGGAACTTCCTTTGAAAACTTGTTCCCAACCGAACATCCTCATGTCAGGAATAAGACCACGAATGTCTGAAGAACAAACACCCAGAAAGTATCTATAGAACAGCAACACACATCCCCCACTCCGAAGGTGCTCCAGGGAGACAATAGAGTTGGATACCCACTGTCACCTATGAACACCATCGTTCTCCTTTGAACAGGATCAAGTAGCTCCAAGGATGACTTTGGAGCACCTGCCCATAAATGGGAGTTGTATTCCATCTTTGGCCTGATGTAGGTTGTATAGATATCGAAAAGATCAGAAGGAGTGAAATATATTTTGCACCGCTTTAGGAACCCTATATACTTGAGTGACACAGCCGTCAGCCTATGTTTTCTGGATGAGAACCCATCTACAACAACTCGTATAGTGCGATCTCTAAGAAAGCTCGATATAAATCGAGCAAAAGTATTACCGACACCAAATGCGATCAGCTTTGATATGAGTGCACCGTGATAGACTCTATCACAGGCCTTGGAGATATCCAGAGCCACGACTTTACTCTCTCCAAACTGGTGGATAGACCGACTCCAACGCTCCGATAAGAAAGTCATCAGGTCTACCTTAGAGCGATTTCTATGACGATCATTAAATAGATCATTGGAGATGCACAATGCTCTCCATTTCATTGGAGAGAGCAGAGCAAATCGCGATGGACTGCAACCTTTTAACATGCTGGGACGACTCCTGCACGATAATCAAGGTTGAAAAGGTTGCGTAATGGACGCGCTAGCGTCGAAGAGCATTTACATAGGACAAGTGCCGAGATACCATCCGGGCCCGGGGGCTTACTAATATCGAGATTCGCAAAAACCCTTTTTACGAGGGCGACCGCAAAACTAGATGGTCTGGTACATTTTCTGTTTTACAAGCAACTTTTTTTTTGTTTTTTAAAAGAAATCTTTTATAAGGCATCTGTCAAAATTTCCGAAATATTTAATGATTATTTTCTTTGTTAGAGGTGATTGAAGTAAACAAGTTTTATAATTTTTGAAAAATTTAAAATAAAGAGTTTCGTGCGGTAATTAAACACTTTTATATGAAAGGTTATACGCCACAATTAATCAAAGATGAATTGGATTCTGTTCACGGTGATAATGCACCATCATACTCCACCGTGAAATCCTGGGTTCAACAATTTAAAATGGGTCGTTCAAGTACGGAAGATGAACAACGCTCTGGAAGACCGAAAACTGCTACTACTATTGAAAACATTAGAAAAATATTTAATGAAGTGACTAAAGATATTCGTCTATCTCAAGCTCAGAGAACTTGCTGATATTGTTAAAATACACGAAAAGCAAGCTTGGAGTATTTTACATAATGAACTCCACATGAAAAAGCTATCCTCAAGATTGGTGCCGCGTTGACTTTGCCCCAAAAAATCGTCCGTTGGACCAATTCCAAGGAGCTTTTAGCGATTTATTAGCGTAATCCAATAGAGTTCTTGCGCCGATTCATAACTTTTGATGAAACATGGATCCATCACTACATCCTAGAATGCAAAGAACAGTCAAAAGAATGGATAGAAGCTGGTAAAAGTGGTCCCAAGAAGGCGAAAAGTAATGGCCACAGTATTTTGGGATGCAAGGGGTATAATATTTGTTGATTATCTTGAGAAATCTAGATAAAACGATCCCATTTAGAAAAAAAAGTTCTTTTTCATCAAGATAATGCTAATTCACACACTGCATTTTTAACTCAACAAAAACTGACCGAATTGCGATTTGAAATTGCTCCGCATATACCATATAGTCCAGCTTTAGCTCCTTCTGATTATTTCTTGTTTCCAAATTTAAAAAAATTCTCGGTGGCAAAAAATTTTCGTCCAATAGCGAGGTTATTGCTGAAACTGAGGCATATTTTGAAGGTCTTGAAAAATCTTATTTTGCGGATGGAATAAAAAAACTTGAAAAACGTTTGATGAAGTGTATTCAGTTGGAAGGAGATTATGTTGAAAAATAAATAATAATAATTCCAAAGAAACGGTTTTTTATGTTAGGCCAGTTACTTTTGCGGTCTCCCTCGTAACACCACTAGTAACAAGTGTAATATTGCAACATAAGCACGACATCATGTCTGCCTATAGGGACTCTATACACATCTTAATGAAGGGCTTCCCAAAAACAATGTCCAATTAAACCCAATATACCAAAATTTTTAAGAACTTTGGAGTACAGAAATACTTTAGAGTTCTGTCAAACTTCTAATGACCTTCATAAAGCAGAATCTAAATAGAAAATGTGCCATTATATGAAAAACAATATGTGTAATTGTGCGATATTAAAAAAATAAGTCAAATTAATAATTGAAATATATATTCTGTACTTATGTACACATATACGTGTCTACACCCGCATGTAAATATGTGTCATCAGACCATAAGAAATTTGAATTATTCACGCACGCACTCTTCCTTTTATACGCATTCCTCAGATAAAGAAAAGAAAATAAATTTATGTTAACACATATTGCACCTTTTTATGGCATTCTTAAATTACTATTACCATCCGGCCCTTGTACCGGTGTAAAAGAGTCACATCGGACGGTCATATCTATGATGGTCATGGAAGTCCCTGTGACGGTACAACAGAATTACTATGAGTACCAAACATAAGTACCAAACCTACAACCACAGATAAAAACGCACTCATATGATCTGTATTGTTTGTTTGGTTAGAATGGCGCACACTGGGACATTTTTGCTGAATAATCCAGAAAGATGGGCAAGAGCTATACGTGTGTTGAGGCCTACGGCTTACCTTCGAATTTAAAAATTAAAACCAGAAATAGCCTAAAGGTCACATTCTAATGTCAAATTACTGTCAAAATAACGAACGGCTTTATCCGGATTTAGGTAGACTTCCAGAGTGTAAAGTGTTATAGTTATTTTAAAAAGTATGTTTAGCTCGTTTATTTTATTTTGGTCTGCTGCTTTTACACATTGAACAGGGATTAACCGGCTCAAGATCTCTTGTGTTTATATTTAAATAGAAACAAGTTTTTAACAAAATGCCAAAGTGACATTGATTTTCGTGGCTGTACACTGCTTTCTGAAGAGGGTTGTCACGGACCCGAAATCATGATAAAAGCAGTGTGCAGCCACGAAAATCAATGTCACTTTGCCATTTTGTTAAAAACTTGTTTCTATTTAAATATAGAAGCAAGAGGTCTTGAGCCGGTTAATTCCTGTTCAATGTTATTTAAAAAAATTAAAAAAATACGTTTAATTAAGCTAATTACTACATTATTTATTTAAAATTTAATTAAAGGAACTGGGTCGACTGACTTAGCAGTAAAACATGTTGTCAATTCAATTTCTAAGTCAATTCAATTTTCCCACGAATAGCTTGTGATATTTATATACGAGTATACGTATTTACCTTTAGGGTCTAAGATATTAAAGGATTGTTCGCATGACATCGACGCTTCACGTTTTCCTACGAAAACCCTCTAATGGCGTCAAATCGCATCCCCGAAGTGGCCAATTTACAGCGTCTGAATAGATGATAGATCAACACCGAACTTGCCGCGCATAGTTGGTGGTTATACTGCTGGAACTAAAGTACGTCAAAATAAACTTCTTAATTTTTCTACTAAAAGAAATAGTTTATAATCGTTAAAATAAGGGAAAAACATAGACCAATGATGCTCCAGCTACAAAACCCACACCCAGCTGTGACTTTCTGACTATGCATTGGATTTTACATCTACGGATTTTCTGAGCACCAGAAAAATATTTCTGTTCTGCATTCCGAGCACTAAGGTCCATACTGAGAATGTATATCGATTTAGCAGGCGTCAAAGTCGTGTGTCTCAACAGTTTTTTACTGGCTAAAACGCTGTAACCGATAGAGATATTTTAGCAATTTTTACTCGAAACTTGTTAAGCTATTCTAAAGTTTCAATTTTTATAAAATCAGTTTAGTTGTTATTAAGGAGTTCAAGGTTAACATTGACCAAAACAATTATTTCCCCAGTAATTTCATTCAAGTAAAAAAAGTGTTCTGCAGACGGGTCAAGACAGTTACAAAATTATTATTAAAATGGAATTTTGGTTAGTAAAACTAAATTCTGAGCCACAGTGGGGCGTGGCACCGACTTCTTTTCTCTCAGGGTATGTTCTTTCCCTACCAACATCTGACATACCAACTACTATAGTCATAGTTTACGAGATATAACCTTTCAAAGTTTATGATTGTAAGGACAGCCTCATTCCCTTATGTCTAATTTTAATACAACGTAGTCCATAATACGAGGTTTGCTATTTATATTTCGGGTTCTGACAATACTAGTGTTCCTAGATGCAAACTGGAACTTCCATTGCAAACTTTGACATTATTTAGCAAAACTTCACTCAGAACGTTTTGTCATTTGAGGGCGAATTGTTTTGTTTACAGTGTGTTGAAAAATTCATCACAGTCTTAAGACTGGAATGGAATTATCCCGCGAACATTTTCGTTCGATGATTTTTTACGATTTTCGGCGTGGGTTATCGAGATAAGAGTGTTTAAATCAACTTGTTTTGCCTTTTGGCGATGAAGCACCATCAAAAACCACTGTTATTCGCTGGTGCCAAGAGTTCAGTCTCGGACAGCGTTCGCTCTAGGGTGAATTTCGTGAAGGACGTCCAACTTCGGTCACTTTGCAAGAAACCATCGATGCTGTGCGTGAGCTGATTAAACAAGACAGACATGTGACATACCGTGAGATTAAGGCACCCTTGGGCATTAGTATGACAAGCATCAATAGGATATCGCATGTTCATTTGGCCGTGAAAAAAAATTATTCTAGTTGGATCCCACATAATTTGACGAATGCTTACAAAAAGGCTCGTATGGATTGGTGCAAAGAGATGTTGAAAAAGTATAACTGTGGTGCTTAAAGACAGGGTATAATATTGTCACAGGTGGCGAATCATGAATCTATGCGTATTAGCCTGAAATAAAACAGCAATCAGCCGTATGGGTCATTCAAAACGAGCCAAATATATCAAAAGTTGTTTGTGGATGAAGTACATCGCGGCAAATGATTGCGTTTTTTTCGGTATAACCGGCCATGTTGCAACAGTGCCTTTAGTGGAACGTAGGTAAATTCTGAGTGGTAAACAACCATCTGGTGCCCACCGTGTTCGAAGAAATGATATAAGATAGTAAGAGAAGACGGATTATTTTGCATCACGAAAATGCGAGCTCTCACACATAAGCTGAAACGATGAGCTATTTGACCACTCAAGATGTCGAATTTATGGGCCATCCACCGTACAGCCCTGATTGACAACCAATGAATTCTTCTTATTCCCTAGCACCAAGAAAAAAAAATGCGTGTTCAACGTTTTTCATCGCCCGAAGCAGCTGTTGAAGCGTTCAAAAATCATGTTTTGGAGGTGTCTCAATCGGAGTGGAATAAGTGCTTCGAAAATTGGTTTGTGCTAATGCAAAAGTGTATCGATTTTAAAGGAGAATATTTTGAAAAACAATAATACCATTTCCAATGATTAATTATTGTGTTTTTATTGCCGGACCCGAAATATAAATAGCAACCCTCGTTATAAGTAAATCATTAATTTCATTAATGAATTACTTACTTGAAAAGTACCTTACTTGAAAAGTAACCTTACTTCAAAAGTAAGGTTTACAACAGTAGTTCTCATTCGTTTGGGGAGAGCCTGGCCTTATAGAGTTCGGTTTTACTTTCAACAATTGCAGCAAGGCTTTCTGAAGAGGGCTGTCACGGACCCGAAATCATGATAAAAGTAGTGTGCAGCCACGAAAATCAATGTCACTTTGCATTTTGTTAAAAACTTGTCTTCTATTTAAATATAAAAGCAAGAGGTCTTGAGCCGGTTTAATCCCTGTTCAATGTGTAAAAGCAACAGACCGAAATAAAACAAACGAGCTAAACATACGTACATGCACGGCACGGCACACAAGTTGACATAGTCAACTAAACTCTTTTTACAACACACACACGTTGTTTGAAAAGAAATCTATTGATGGCTCTCGATGTGGAGTCTCTTTAGAGCTGGCAAGAGTGAGTTGTATTTTCGTGGGCAATTGTGTGAAGAAAACTTGAAAAGTAAGGTTTACAACAGTAGTTCTCATTCGTTTGGGGAGAGCCTGGCCTTATAGAGTTCGGTTTTACTTTCAACATTTGTAGCAAGGCTTTCTGAAGAGGGTTGTCACGGACCCGAAATCATGATAAAAGTAGTTTGCAATGTCACTTTGCCATTTTGTTAAAAACTTGTCTTCTATTTAAATATAGAAGCAAGAGGCCTTGAGCCGGTTTAATCCCTGTTCAATGTTTTAAACGATATTCATAATTATATCTTTCCATTTCCACGAATTATTAAAAACATTTCGTAGTTATCGCTAAAACGCCAATAATTTTTAATTATTGTCTAACCAAACTCTGATTCCGGCAAGTTAAAAATTTAACTGGAAAAAGTCCCAGTTGCTTCAGAAATTCTTAGGGGGCAAATACGTATTTTACTTCTAATATTTTTTATTGCTGCAGAATGATCAATGACTATAATGCACAAAACAAAATACCGGCCAAATACCTAATGACTCTGAGACGTAATGGAGGTTCAATATCCACAAAGAAAGAGGTCCAACGGTGTCAAACCACATGATCGTAGCGGCCAGTTAACATCGCCACGACGTAAGATAACACGTCCATTGAATTTTTCACGCAAAGTAGCTACGTTTCGTTGGCTGCGTACGAAGTAGAACCATGGTGTTGGGGCTACATATCGTCCAGGTCCATATTCCCAAAATGCTGGCCACACGAAGTCCTTTATCATCTAGCGAACGCCATTCACGCTGAATGCTTGGCCGACCTCAATTTTGAAAAAGTATGGCCCGATGAGCTCAAATTCCGCACCAAACAGTCACTCTTTGTAGATACAACGGGTGTTCAACAATCACCTATAGATTCTCATTTGCCCAAATGCAGCAATTCTGCTTGTTTACGAGTTCACTGAGGTGAAAGTAAGACGAGTCACGCCAATTTTTGAAAAATGATTCAACAATCTTAACGCACAGCTCAATTGTGTACCTACCTCTTCAAAGTTGAATTTGCCAAACGCCTTAACTAAGAAATGTCAAATTAAGTTGGACAAAAAGTTGACGTTAAGGTGTGATTCAGAATTAACAATGTATGTTTTGGTTGGAAATGGTATGGTATAGAAAATTGGTAATCGTAAGTAACTGAAATTTCCGCGAAAAATCCTATTTTTTGGTTCTTAAATGACTTTACTTAAAATGTACCACCGTGCCGTGCCGACTTTTCCCTGCTGAGACTATTGTTGTTACTGCTGTTGCGTTTTGGTTTTTATACTTATTTCTTATTTATTTTAATAACAAAATAAACGTTTAATATGCTTTTGAAAATATGATCATAAAAAAACGCATTGCAGCATTTACCACAAGCAAACAAACATACATATGCACACCACCACCAGCCTTGCATACCAATCAATGCTCCCAACAAACCAAAACCATTTAGAAATAACTTGTAACAAACTTACTATCATAAGCCTTAAGCTTAGAAAACGTTAGTGAAAACTATAGTAATACGCTTGGTAACAATTATATAATAAACAAAATTGAACCCTGTTATAAGCTTGCTAGTCTATAATATACAATAAGCTTAGAAATGTAAGCTTTGAACAAGCTTACAAATGTAAGCTTTGAACAAGCTTAGAAATATAAGCTTTAAACAGGCTTGGAAATGTCAGCTTTGTAAGACATTTTTTTATAGTTCTATATATTTTATTTTACTTTTACAAACTTTATTTCTTCACTTTTTTACTTCTCTTTAATTTATTCACTTTTTCACTTTTTTACTTCTCTTTAATTTTAACTTTTTTGTTACTCCAACTTTACAATTCAACATGAACAAAACAACTGAGAACTTTAACAAAGAAAACAAAATGCACGTGTACAAATAACGGCACATCATATACGTCGCAGCGACTTTGGGTTTTTTTGTTTCTTGTGTGAAGCAAGCAGCGTATAGTTGACGACTTTGTGTTTATTTTTCTTTGTTACGAAATCTATGGGTTCAAATGATGTATGTTTAAGAAAAGTTGTAGAAATTTGTTAGTAGTAAGTGTATTCTCCAATTTAGTTATATTACGCTTAGGGACTGGTTTGTTGGGCTCCTTTGGTATACACACACACACACTCACTTACACAAACACACACTTCTGCCATCAACGTACGTTGTCTGTTGTATAAATGTGGAATTAAAAGCCTTTTGCAGTACTTTGAACCCCAGAAATCACAAAATTGCCAAATAAAACTGATCATATTTCGTTGTTCTTTTCGGCTTGTCGTCTACACACCCAAACGCACGTCACTGCTCTTCTGATGACCGGGAGTGAATGTTAAAAAGGCAAAACATTAAATTGTTTAAAGAAAAAACAAATAAACACACACACACACACTGTCACACACAGGACTATGTGTATGCATACAGCCACAACTGCAGGTTAAATAATGTTATTACTGTACGAAACATATCACCTGTATTTGTTTGTATGACTCAGTGTACATTAGAGTGGGTTGATTTTTTAGGGTACAAAAAAACTGAAAAGAAGAAGTAGAGAAAACACACACACACAGAAAAAATGGGGTGTTTTTTGTTAAGTCACGGGAAATAAGACTAGACAGTTAAAACCGCAATAGTAAAGCTATTTGGTAACAAAAAGGTCAAATTTTGAGTAAGTTTCAATATTGTGAAATATTGCACGGAGACCCCATAAAGCAGTCAAAAGAATTTACCTAAGTTCCTGAAATTTTGCATGATGAAGGACTATGATCATGATTATGATAATCTATTTGGAATTGTGTGTTAACGGGCGAAATGCGCCAAGGGCAGAACGATTTTCATTTAAGGGACTAACGGTACCTCGGAAAAAGTAATATATTTTTGAGTATTTGTTTAACAAATCGTAATTATTTCTTTATAAAGGATAGTCCAACCATACTGCACGATGTTTATTATAAAACAAACCTTAATGTCAACTTTTTTGTTTAATTTTATTTAACATTTCTTTGTTTCAGTGTTTGGCAAATTCAGCCATGCAGAGATACGCAATTGAGCAACCTACTATGATTGTTGAAGACCTATAGGAAAATGAGCGTTCAAAACAAAATGCATTTCGTGATTCGTGACGAGACACAATTTCACATCAGTGGATTCATTCCACGAGTGATTGTTGGAAAGCCGTTGCATTCACAAAGAGTGACTGTTTGGTGCGGTTAATAGGCTGAAAAATGAGGTCACCCAAGCAGTTGCCGTAAACGGTGTTCTTGTAGACAGAGGATAAGGATACGGTCCTGGGTTATATGTGGTTTCAACAGGATAGTGCCACTTACCAGACAGCCAACGAAACAACGGCTCGTTTGCGCAAAAAGTGTTAATTGGCTGACACTATCATGTAAATGACACTGTTGGAATTCTTTTTTTTTTGGGATATTGAAAGGAAACAAGATGCGTCAAAAAGCCAAGAACAATTCAAGAGCTAAAGGCTGAGATAATTCAGAAAATTTACGATATTTTGTTTTCATTAAAAATATAGACCATCTAATAGAGTAATACCACCGAAGCCATGGAGATAATTTGGCAGATTTTTTTCCACGCGTAATTGTCATAGATAATTCTATGATAATAAAAAATTAAGCCGGTTAATCCCAGTTCAATGTGTAAAAGCAAAGACCGAAATAAAACAAACGAACTAAACATAATAAAAAATAAAATATAAAAAATATATAAGTTCTCTGAAAAATATTTCTTTTAGTTATAATTAATATCATGCATTTTAGTTGCGCCACCTTTTATATGATTATATTTTTAAAATATGTTTTTACTTGTTTTGTATCAAGCTTCGGAATTTTTAGTATGTAATACATACATACGCACAATCAAATAACTTTAATTTTTTTATTGACTTATAGATATAGTTAAGACATTTCTTCTCAGTAATCCATTAATTGCAATAGATATTAAATATATTCGTACAAGCAATAGAAAAGTCGGCCAGGACCGATTGCAGAACACCCCGCACTTATCTGAATACTTTACTGAACAAACTGTAGGAACATACTTATATATCTCTGGAGAGAAATATTTGAGCTAGAAAAAAGGTAAGTTGTAGCCTGTTGAGCGGCCGAACCTCATAGCGAAAGGTCCTTACAATGCTTATTAAAGCAAGGACCAATATGGCATATTTTAGAAAACTTTTGTTAAAAGTCACAAATTTTGATTTGATTCTAGAGCTTATTGAAGTTCTTCTAGAGCTCACCATGATTAATATGAGTAAGACAGTATTTTATGTGCGACTTTCAAAGCGGTCCATTTCAAATATGATTTAAAAACATTAGGAACTACAAGTAATTATTTTTTTATTTTTCCTTACAACAATTGCTGCGAAGCTTTCTGATGAATCGCAATTTTGTAAAAACCTGTTTACTATTAAAATGTAAGAGGTCTCGAGTCGTTCTAAGCACCTGTTTGATTTCAAGGTACTTTGCACTTTCTTAAAAAATTTTTGCAACCGAGAAATTTTTTTAAATTTGGAAACAAGAAATAATCAGAAGGAGCTAAATCTGGACTATATGGTGGATGCGGAGCAATTTCAAATCGTTATTCGGCCAGTTTTTGTTGAGTTAAAAATGCAGTGTGTGAAGAAGCATTATCTTGATGAAAAATAACCTTTTTTTCTAAATGCGGTGGTTTTATCTGTATTTCTTCACTCAGCCGATCCAATAGTAATGCACAATAATATTCAGTACTTATAGTTTTTCCTTTCTCAAGATAATCAATAAATATTATACCCCTTGCATCCCAAAATACTGTGGCCATTACTTTTCCTGCTGACTTAACAGTTTTCGCCTTCTTGGGACCACTTTTACCAGCTTATATCCATTGTTTTGACTGTTCTTTGCATTCTGGGATGTAGTGATGGATCCATGTTTCATCAACAGTTATGAATCGGCGCAAGAACTCTATTGGATTACGCTGATAAATCGCTAAAAGCTCCTCGGAATTGGTCCAACGGACGATTTTTTGGGGCAAAGTCAACAAACGCGGCACATATCTTGCGGAAAGCTTTTATATATGGAGTTCATCATGTAAAATACTCCAAACTTGTTTTTCGTGTATTTTAACAATATCAGCAAGTTTTCTGAGCTTTATTCGTCTATCTTTAGTCACTTCATTTAACATTTTAATGTTTTCAATAGTAGTAGCAGTTTTCGGTCTTCCAGAGCGTTATTCATCTTCCGTACTTGAACGACCCATTTTAAATTGTTGAACCCAGGATTTCACGGTGGAGTATGATGGTGCATTATCACCATGAACAGAATCCAATTCATCTTTGATTAATTGTGGCGTATAACCTTTCATATAAAATTGTTTAATTACCGCACGAAACTCTTTATTTTCCATTTTTCAAAAATTATAAAACTTGTTTACTTCAATCACCTGAAACAATTTTGGCAGATGGCTTATAAAAGATTGCTTTTAAAAAACAAAAAAAAACAAAAAAAAGTTGCTAGTAAAACAGAAAATGTACCAGGCCAGTTAGTTTTGCGGTCGCCTTCGTAGATGCAAAAGGTCCAAAAATTAAAATATTTTTGTTCACAGACCATTAAATGTAGCATTAAATGCAGTAGTAAAAATCAAAAAAACACAAAGTTTACGCAAGACTATTCGCCCTTCCTAATGTACGTACATAGAGAACGACCCAAATTAAACCTCAATCTATAAAATCTATAGGTGGATGAACCGGCAGAAAGATTTGCAACATTCATGTTACCACAAAAGCAAAGGGTTTCCTACCTTGTTGCAAGATATATTTAAGATTGTTTATAGGTTTAGAGGCGGTTATAATACTTTTTCAATTTGGTAATTAGAGCAGGGACCAATCGTACTTCAATGCGAGTTTTATTAATATCTGACAATATGTAAGACAATTCAAAATTCGTATCTATGCTACTATCTAAATTATGAGAATACGTTCAATGATACCACACTACCTTGTGTGCTGAATATATGTTGGATTCTGTGGACCCATTTATAGGGTATTTTTATACCCTCTATCATATGTTGAGAGAACATTTACTTATACTATGTCATTGCTGAGGGAATGTTTACCATGTCATTCGGTGACTTCCATGAAGTATACGAGGGTAACATTTTATATTTCGGATCCTAACAATACAAGTGTTCGCAGATGCAAACAGGAACTTCCATTGGAAACTTTGACATTTTTTAGCATAACTACACTCAGAACGTTTTGTCATTTGAGGGCGAATTGTTTTGTTTACAGTGTGTCGAAAAATTCATCTCAATCAAAAAATGGAATTATCCAGTGGACATTTTCTCGCGATGATTTTTTACGATTTTCGGCGTGGGTTATCGAGACAAGAGTGTTTAAATCAACTTGTTTCGACTTTTGGCAATGAAGCAACATTAAAAACGACTGTTAATCGCTGGTGCCAAGAGTTCAGTCTCGGACGCCGTTCGATCCAGGATGAATTTCGTCAAGGACGTCCAACTTCGGTCACTTTGCCATAAATCATCGATGCAGTGCGTGAACTGATTAAGCAAGACCAACATGTGTATGACAAGCATCAATAAGATATTGCATGTTTATTTGGCCTTGAAAAAATTGTTTTCTGGTTGGATCCCACATAATTTGAAGAATGCTTAAAAAATTGGATCGTGCAAAGAGATGTGGAAAATTATAGCTGCGGTAGCTCGAAGGCAGTGTATAACATTGTCACAGGTGACGATTCATGGATTTATGCATTTGAACCCGAAACAAAACAGCAATCGACCGTATGGTTCTTTCAAGACGAGTCAAATCCAACAAAAGTTGTTGGCGGAAGAAGTTCATCGAAGCAAATGATTGCTTTTTTTTCGATATAACCGGCCATATCGACACAGTGGAACGTAGGAGGTCAATTCTGAGTGATATACAACCATCCGTTTGCCAACAGTGTTCGAAGAAATGCAGAAAAGATTAAAAGAAAAAACGGATCATTTTGCATCACGTCAGTACGAGCTTACACACACCTGCAACGATGAGCTATTTGTTCACTCAAGATCTCGAATTGATGGGCCATCCACCGTACAGCCCTGATTTGGCACCCAATGACTTCTTCTTATTCCCTAATATCAAGAAAAAAATGAGTGGTCAACGTTTTTCATCGCCCGAAGCAGCTGTTGAAGCGTTTAAAAATCATGTTTTGGAGGTGTCTCAATCGGAGTGAAAAAGTGCTTCGAAAATTGGTTTGTGCGCATGCAAAAGTGTATTGATCTTAAAGAGGAATATTTTGAAAAACAACAAAACCATTTCCTATATAAATTATTGTGGTTTTATTGCTAGACCCAAAATAAAAATAGCAACCCTCGTATACAGTCTGAATAGAGTGTCGAAACCTGAAACCGACATTCTTGTTTCTCAAAATAGCCCGAACAGTCGGTTAGCCCGGTTTTTTTAGGTCACTTTTCAGTTTTTGTGTGGTCTAAGTAATAACAAAGAAAAAATATAATTCCGATTTCGGAATTATATTTGGTGTAGTAAATTAATATGGACCAACTAATCTTATGCCATTTTTTAAACAGTACACAGAACTACAAATCTTCCGGTGTTTCCAAAAATAGATATAGCCAAAATGTAAAATTTGTTTTTTACCATTTGGCTTAATTTGTGTGACGGACCAAAAGGACCGAAATCCGCCCTATTTAAATTTCGAAAAATAAATCTTTAAAATTCATTTTTGAAATCCGTTTAAGGATGAAAAAGCGTATGTTCAATTGCTTTTAATTTCAATTAGCTTTTTAACTAGTTTATTTTAAAGATTATTAATTTAAATTCTATATCAAAATGTTATATTGGGTTCAATCACTTCACATCAGAATCGGAAAATATTTTCCATTCTAAGATATAAGGCTGAAACCGTAATGTTGGTTAATGCCGGGGTTTTTACTAAAAATTAAAGCTGTCAATCGGTTTTTTTGAAAAACGGTTTTAATAAAAACCCGGTTTTTTGGACAAATATTTTTTAATATATTAATTGATGTATATTGTATCCAAAAAGAATATACTTATTCGAAATGTCCGCCTTTTGCCTTTACACACGCCTTAAGTCGCACTGGCCAATCGTCAATAGCTGCACGAACCTGGTCCATTGGAAAATTGGCCACAGCTCGAACCAAAGCAGTCTTAAGAGATCCAAAGTTGGGATATCCTTTGCGACAAATCTTGTCCTCTAAAACCGTCCACAATTTGTAATCCAATGGGTTCAAATCTGGACTGCCTGAGGGCCATTCTTCAGAGGAAATGAACGCTGGCAAATTGTTTCGAAGCCAGGCCCGGGACGTTTTAGCCTTATGGGCCGGCGCAGAATCCTGCTGGAAAGTCCATGGCTGGTTTTGGAACAGGGAATTGTTAAGAGGCTTCACACAACAGCTTCCAAAAGGGTTTCTTGGTAAACTTTGGCCGATGTTTTAATTCCTAGTTCGCAGAAATGCAGGCCATGATCACGTACCGGTGAACAAAATTTTTCTGTGCAAGTTATCAGCGTTTGCAGTTTTCAATCCTATTTTTTTCAAAGCTGCGGTCAATAAATGTCCGGTACGACGTTTGAAAGCCCCAAGTCCCAAGTCTTATTTAATGATTCGACTCATGGACTTTTGCGTAATATTCATTTCACGGGCCATGATTTTTTGTTTTCGGAGCGGATTTCTGTGATTTCTTGATTTAGCGGCTTTGATGACATGCGGTGTTCGAACAGAGCGTGGGCGGCCCGACCGGTTACGGTCTTTTACATCTCCAGTCTCCTCAAACAGTTTTATGCATTTGTTGAACATGCGGCTAATCCCTAGTGGCCGGAGCGTTTTGAAAATATCGCTTTTTTCATTTCACACTTGAAAAGCGCTATTACATCGATACGGTTCTCATTATCTGACCACTCCAAGATAAAATTTGAAACAATTTTAAAATCCTGTTACAGACTAACGCTATTGAGGTTAGCTTTCAAAACCCATTTGACATTAACGGGGTATGTTCATTTCTAGGATTGAAATGCATATGTTCAATGTTGTAACAGTATTTATGTCCCTACTAAGTATATTACGTTGATATGTAGTAGGCTGGTTCACACCCCCTGCCAAAATGTTCATCTTCGTCGAACTTAGTTTGCCAACTTTTTTTATTTGATTTCGATAAGGAAATATACGCACTGACAAAGCATTCGTTCGTAAACCGTTGAACAACCTTTAAATCCGGTGCATTGCCAGTGGTTATTTAACTTGAACCAATGGCCAGTGCTCTTGTATGGAAGCGTCCGCATGTTCTCAGTATGCTGAGATAACAGATAAGACCCGGAGGTTTTTTATGTTTTTTACCTTAGCATTTATGTTTCTGGTGAAAGAAACATTAAATTTTTGCCATAGTAGAAATTAAGGAGAAAATTTAATTTTTAAAGTACAACCCTATTGTAAGATTTGGGGCTCGACAAGGGATTTTGCAAAAATCCACACCGATTTATAACGCAATTAAGTTATAAAGTTATGTATTTCAAGAGGTATTTTTGCAGAAAAAGTGCAAAACCGTCTTGTAAGATTTGTTTCGTGTTATACAGGGTGATTCATTTAGACTGGACAACTTTCACCAGAGCATTCTTTGGCTCATTTCATGAAAGTACTCGTGTGCCCATCTACGACCATGGCCGAAAATGCAAGGGGTGAAGTGGCAGCGGTTTAAAAAATTTCGGATTGGTTGTCGGAAGGTACTAGGGTAAAATTTCTAAGTATTGAACCTCGTAAGTTTCCAACATTTCATTTCGGAACATACGGAAACTTTTATCGAACCAGTAAGCTATGCATGACACAATTCTTATACTTACTGACCGCGTTCTACTGTCTAACTCCGGCTTTGAACGGTTTTTTTTACAGAGAAAGTGACTAAAATATAAATCTCTTACTTACCGCATTATAAAGGGTGTCTCAAGAAGAGCGCAATTTTTAAATGACTGATGCAGCAATTGAATTGTTTCTCTGGCTGTATGACATGTGGCGCCGTCTTGTTGGAACCACATGCCCTCCACATTCATTTCTTCAATTCTAGGCAAGAAAAAACTGGTTATCATTTCACGATACCAAACACCATTGACTGTTTGCGCTAGACCTGCCTCATTTTCATAAAAAAAGGTCCAATGATTCCTCCAGCCCAAAAACCACACCACACAGTGACACGTTGATGATGCATTTGCTTCTCGTGAATCACTCGAGGATTTTCCGCACCCCAAATGCGACAATTCTGCCTATTGACGAAGCCATCAAGATGAAAATAGGCCTCGTCACTGAAGATGATTTTATCGGCAAAATCAGCATTTTCATGTTGTCTCTCCAATACCCAATTAACGAACTCCCTTCGCTGTCCATGGTCAGCTGGCTTCAGTTCCTGAGTCAATTGAATTTTGTATGCATGAAGATGCAAATCTTTCGTCAAAATTCGCTGCAAAGTGGATTTGGAGACACCAATTTGCTGAGCTCGGTGTCGAATTGAGGTGGATGGAGTTTGAGCGACATCATCACGTACAGCTGCGACATTTTCGGTCGATCGACCTGGTCGATTGCGCGTTGTTGTCTTTACATCACTAACAGACCCAGTTTCGGCAAATTTATCCATTAATCTCTTTACAGTTGACTCTTTTGGAGCATTATTGTGACCCCAAATTGATAGCAATTTGCGAACTGTAGCCGCAAAACTTTCACCATTTTGGTAAAACAATTTCACAATGAGAATGCGTTGTTCATTCGTGTAGCGCTCCATTTTTACTAACCTCGTACCTTCTACTAACAAACAATAACAATAAGGTGGAAAACCTGAAAATGCAAATTCGTCGATGTTATTAACAGAATTTAAATTTAGATTTACTGGTGTAATTGTCTTGGAGTTGAACCACCACACCAGGGTGGACTACACTACATATTGCACTTATTTTATCAAATAGGGTGGTAATTTTCTTATTTGGCAATGAAATAAAAAAATTATAAGCCTTAGAAACAGTTATTTTATATTTTACTCGTAATTTAGTATATTGAACAGTAAGGAATTTTTGAAATTACCTGGCTTTAAATAGTGTATCTGCTAAATGTCGACCTTTGCTATCCACACACTGCTACATACGTTTTCTGAAATTTACATAAACTCTTACAAGCATGTCGACTGGTATTCTGCCAATTTCAGTCTCAATATTGAAAATTAGGTCTGCCAAGGTGTTGGGACGGTTGATATACAGCTTTGATTTCAGGAAACCCCAAAGGAAAAAATCGCATGGCTCTAAGTCTGGTGAGCGTGTCGGCCAGTTCACATCACCCCTTAAAGAGATCAGCCGTCCAAGAAACATTTGCCTGAAACAATTCATTGTAACGCTTGCTGTGTGTGCAGTGGCACCATTCTGTTGGAACCATGTATCCTCTAATTGAATTGCCTCAAGAGCCAGCTGAACAAATCCAGAAAATGCCAAGAGCAAGTGATTGCTTCCGAGCAGAGCGGTGCGGATATTGCAGTACTGCTGTTTTAACTCTCTCGATATTTTGTGGTATTGTAATCCTTTTCTCAGGTCCCCTTCGATCACATGACACATTCTTTGCTGTTCTCAATAAAGTTACCAATTAACAATTGATTGCCGTCCAGGAACACGTGGGGGAACAGCGAATCGTAAACGAAAAGCACGCTACACTGCAATGATTTAAAAAATACACTTCAACACAATATGACCTCTGATGGCAAGCAATGCATGATGGCAACTGAAATGCAGACGAATACAAATCTCCCGTCATACACTATAAGCCACACGCACCCTCCAGTCTCTTTGACCTACAGTGCCATCATAGCTTGTATTGCAAAGAAGAAAAATTACCGCGCTCCACCCTCTATATAGGTGATCCATCTAGAGGTATTATTTTTCAATGGGGTTTTTTTACAAATTCACATGGATTATGTTAAACTTACACAAAGGCGAAATGCTCGAACAAGTCATTCAAAACTTGACCCTCAGAATGGACACTCTGAGCGTAGTTGCGGCCAACATTTGAAGAAAATTATATACAAAAAATAAATGGCAAAAAATGCCCTTTCGAATGAACAATAAAAATTCCACACTTGATTTGAATTTTTGTATTTTTTTTATTTTGAAAAAATACCTCTTATTTGATCACCCTGTGTCTTGCTATATTTTTCGTGGAAAAATTATAATATTGTATCTTGGTTAAAGTTCAAACCTCTTCGCTGAGCTCATTTCCTGCGTCTGTGAAGGCATTTTGGAAAATTTGGATGTTTACCTCTGTATATTAATTACGGTTCTTGGAAGAATAAACATATAACTAGCCTGAATTAGATGTAAAGAAAAATTTTATTTAAAGTAAAATTTTCCTTGAACATGGATTAAACCGGCTCAAGACCTCTTGCTTCTATATTTTCCTTGTTTTAGGCTTCCCTTGGCAACCCTCTGCTTAATTTCGGCAAATTTAAGCACCGGCAGCATAAAGAGGGTTGGTTTGGATGGAAGTGGCACAATACGTGCGTTTATTTATTAAAATGCGCTGGAAACGCGTTTTGTGCGTTTTTTTTCCAAAAAAGAGCGAAAAACCGTGTGTTTGGCATTTAATCCGCCAACATCCATTTCATTTATGGTTGCAGTATAAAACGCCAAACACACGCACACACTGGCATGCACATCCACTCATGTCTCGTTGCACGCACACAAACACAGTCAATACATCATCAAAAGCTCAGCATCGAAAGGCATCATCAACCTTATTATTATCTACGACTATGCATGTGCGTGTGTGTGACTGTATATGTATGTGTCATAAAAAGTTGTGTACTTTAATGTCCTCTGCTCGCACGGCTGTGATATGGCCCGTAACGTTTGTACAGACTAAAAGTAAATGAGGCAAAAGTATCAGTATCAAAAACAACCTCATAATCACCGGCAATGCCAGCGCCATCAACAACAGATTCAGAGTCAGCAACAGAAGCTGAAGCAACGGCAACCGTACAGCTGCATCGGCAACGGCAGAAATTGGAGTAGCCATCAACGACAGTTGAAAGCAGTAGCAACCATTGCTGTGGAATAAAAACCTCAGCAAAGAGCCATAATGGCTGAGAAAACAGACTGAAGCTGCTGTGGGATTAGGCAGCTATAAATTGCTGTAACACCAAACTCTGTCGATGCGATATCCGTCTGCTGCGTGCTGGCAAGTGCGTCTGTTGGCGACTGACGTCCATGAATTCTGTATTGACAGAAACATGGTCGAAAAATGCACTTTCTATCTGTTTTTTTTTGTTTTTGGCGTGGAAGTTATACCAGTTGATGCATCACATTTGCAACTGAAAGTGTCTGGTGTTAAATTAAGTCGTGTTGTTTTTTTTCTTTCTCTCAACTTCGTTCAAACATGGGTCGAGTTTAAACTGACAACAACTTTCGGAAGAAGGTGTATGCATTAATGTGAAATTAAAAGTGCTTGAAATGCACTACGTTCCTAGGTGAGAGTTGGTCGGTGTTATTTAAACTCCATCGTTGTATACAGCAAGTACTCGTACGATATTTGATATTTTGTTAAAAACATAAAATTGGCATTAAAAAGTTTTAAATTTTTGAAGTTTCAGAAATAACCTAGGAGAGTGTGTTTGACTTTGTGATTTGGCCAATATATTGGATATGATTTAATTTTCAAAAACTATTTTTGAATTGAAATTACTTTTAAATTTCAGATGACAACGCCATAATTGTTTCAATATAATTTAATTACACGCAGAGAAATGATATCGTATATATATGGTGACTCCAACAATAATATGTTCTTTGCAATAAAAGCATGTTCGTCGCAACTATAGTATTTTTTTAATTTCATTTTGACAATAGTATGATTGCGGCAATATTAAAATTGTTGAAATGTTACAATAGTATAATAGCCATATTTAGAAATGAAAATACGGTTGCAGTAACCATATATATATATATATATGGTTCGCGCGGCAAAAGTATTACTGCATGTCATACCAACTGATTGTGGCTATGAAATATATGAAAATATAGAATGATCCATCTATAGCTATTTTTCAGAACAAAAAAATATAAAAATTCAAATCAAGTGTGGAATTTTTATTGGTAATTTGAAAGGATATTTTATGGCATTTATTTTTGGAATATAATTTTCTTCAAATGTTGGCAGCTGTATTATAGAAATGAGCATTCGGTAAGAAACGGGAAGATACGCTGTTTTCGGCCGACATTTTGTTCAGTGATGACGTCCATTACTGGCTCAACGGCAAGGTCAATAAACAAAACTGCCGCATTTGGCCTGAAGAGCAACAAGAAGAGGTTCAAGAGGTTCCATTATAACCAGAGAAAAGCACTGTTTGTTGAGGTTTATAAGCTGATGGAATCATCGGTGCATATTATTTCATAAATGATGATGGCCAGAACGTAACCTTGAATGGTGCTCGCTATCGCGCCATGATATCAATCTTTATGCTACCTGAAATTGAAGCCCGTAATCTTGACTACACTTGGTTTAACAGGACGGTGCCATTTGCCATACAGCTGCTCAAACAATGAATCTATTGAGAAGTCATTTCGAAAAGCAGCTAATTGTACGTTTTGGACAGGTGAGTTGGCCGCCTAGATCGAGTTATATCCACCTTTAGACTTTTTTCTTTGGGGTTACGTAAAGTCCAAAGTCTATGCTGACAAACCAGCTACGATTCAGGTTTTGGAAGCCAACATTACGCGTGTCATTAAAGCCATACCTGTCGAAATGCTCGAACGAGTCATCCAAAATTGGACGCTCAGAATGGAAACCCTCAGGCGTAGTTGCGGGCAACATTTAAAGGAAGTTATATTCAAAAAATAGATTCCATAAAATGTCCTTTCAAATTACCAATAAAGATTTCACACTTAATTTGAATTTTTATATTTTATTTTTGTTCTGAAAAAATACCTCTAGATGGATCACCTTATATAACCATATACGAACACCACTACTCGATAAAAGACTAAAAAACAAACCCATGTCTCCCAGTTTTGCATAAAGTTTTTTATGGGCGCCCAAAAATTTGAGGACTCGGTGAATTTTGAACGGTTTGCTACCTATAGACCAGAACAGGGGAGAAAAGATTTTATGATTTTGACCTTGCATATGAAGTTTTTTTTTATTTTCGGCTCACCTTAATACACACACACATACGATACAGTGCATTGTAGTTGTATATTTTAATAACAACAACAACAGCATACGGCTAGCGATGCAATACTATGGGAGATCACAAGGCAGTGCAAGGGATTTTTATTGTGTTCACTTTGTTCGGAGAAATACTCTGTTCCCGGCTGGTTCTCGTTTATGAGGAATCTGCCTGCGATAAAGTATGTAGCAATTGAGAATTTTCGTAGGTTTTTCCAGAAAAGGTTTACAAGTGTTACAAATGTTTATAGAAGGTTGAAAAGAATTAAACATCAACGACGCTCGATTAAACTTTGGCACATTATAAAGTATAGGTTAAAGTGAAGGACGAAACCTTGTGAAACTGGTCAAAATCGGTCTATGTTTTCCGTATAATAGTCATTCTCTATTCAGAAGTCACATATGAAATCGCCAGATAGCTCTTAAGAACCTTTCCACTCTAGGACTTCTACCTTTATACTGTCTAGAGTTAACTCGTGGTGCTCGCATTCATCATGGGCTTATTCATTTAATGGTTGCTCTGCATGAAGCTCATGTAAATCATTGTCTACTTTTTAAAATAATATTGTAGGATTAAAGACATCATTTACACTCACCCATAGACAAAGTCATTGTGGTAAACAGACTCACATGTGTACGCTTAAGTGCATGTGTATTATGTAAAATTGCTGTAAGGACGCTTGCGTGCGTGCGTGTGAGTGTTTGTCTGCAAATGAGGCTCATTATTTATTAAATTATTTTCAAGTCATAAATTTTGTGTGCCAACATTATCCATTTCGCTTATAGCCTTATTCATCGTTCATTTTCTTCGCACTTTTTTGTTGTTGTTTTTTGTTAATATGATTATATTTTTTTTTATATCACATTAAAAAAATGGGTAAATGAAAAAGAAATTTTGATGAGTTTATTAAGCGTACGTTCAACGAAAATGAGTGCAAACAGTTCTGTAATTAAATGTTATATGTGTACATATACTTTTAAAAGCATTTTTTAAAATAATGAATGTTTTTATATGCAATGAAGGCTTACGAAAAGACGTTAAGTTGGCTCACCTACTGGTGTTCTGAAACAAAGACGTCAACTATTCACCTCTCGTCCATGTAGTATAAATTTCCCTTATTTTAAATATTTTATATTATTATTTATAACATATACTTTTTGGTCAACAAAAAATCGCTTGACCATTTGGTAAAAAGAGAAAAAAATAAAATCGAATACTTCAGTGCTGAAATTATTCATTGTATATGTTTGCTCGTGGTTATAAAATCTTTCTCTTTTAGAGCGGATGTTCAAGCCACCGCCGCGCAGTGGTCCACGATCGACCAAAATTCTATAACTTTCGACCTAGTAAACATTTTTGAGTTCTGTATATGTATATATTGCTATATGGGTGACTCTGAGATTATGGGCCAATTTCGACAACATTTTTGGCATTCGATTTTTTTGTAGAATTTAATATTTAATTCAGGTAGTTATCTTAGTTTTAAGAATGACTATTCATTTTTAAAAGGAAAACATCAACATTTTATTTTTTAACGGAATTAAAAATAAAAAAAAAACAATTTAACAAAAAAAACCGGGGAACATTCGTAACGAGTGACAAAACACGACTTACTTAATTTTAATAAGACTGTTGACGAAAAAACTATTAGATGTGCACCCACTTTATGTCATGTTCAATCAATCAATTTGAGTTGCTTGAAATCAAAATTGGTTTGGAAATTTGAATTTTAGAAAATATTAGATTTTACAAGGATATGATATGACATGATGGAAATCAAGAAAATAAACATCCACATAAAAATATAAATTGAATAAAAAATTATAATCGTTAATATCAACAAAATTAATTGAATATTATTTTTAACTATTGACTGGTTTCATTAAATAAATAATAAATATTTTTGTAAAAAATTGAGAAAATCTCAATTGAAGGTAGTGTAAGGGACAACCAGGGTAATGATATTCAAACACTTTGGTATGAAATTTTTTGAAAAACAAAGAAATTTTATAAAAAACAATTTTTTTTTTTATTTATTCGGTCTTTTATCATTATTATGACTTGAGCAGTTTTTTATTCTGGTTCGAGACCTTTATGTTGTTTCTTTTTCAGAATCAACTTAAAAAGAAGAAATTGGTGAAATGTATTTGCTACGGTTGCCAGGCAGACTGTACAGCTGTTTCTAAACCCGCCAAGGTTTTTCTTCAGCAGTCTTTGGCAACGATTACTTCGGCCACAAATCAAATGACTTATACGGGAGACTCATTTTTATTAATGAGAATTACCCTTTGTGTATAGTCTTCGAACTGTGCGTAGAGCAATCTTCAACGCGCAATACAATTTTAAAGACTTTAAAGGTCCTATAAAGATTTATTTTAAAGTAAATAATAAAGTGTAATATATTTTATTTTTCCCGCTTGAAACAACTAAGGACAGCACAGTGGCCCATAATCTCAGAATCAACCATATATATTTCTGGTCTAACCTGGCGCCATCTGAAAAGTTTGGAAAGTTTGACTTTTTGGCATAAACGTACTGAACTGATAATCAAGTGACATAGCGCAAGAAAGAGACATCCTTGGGCATTTCTTCCTCATACATTCCAGCACACATTCGATATTGCATAAACACCTGGACAATTGACAATCGCTCAAACAAATGCTCGTGTCGATTAGTGCAAAGAAATTTTGAAAAATACGCTCGCGGTGCTTCAAAACACGTTTATAAGATCGTCACAGGTGACGAATCATGGATCTATGCGTATGAGCCCGAAACAAACCAGCAATCGAACGTGTGGGTCTTCGAAGACAAGCCAAATCCAACGAAAGTTGTTTGTAGAAGAAGCTCTTCGAAGAAAATGGTCGCCTGTTTCTTCGGCAAAACTGGTCGTGTAGCGACTGTTCCGCTTGAGCAACGTAGGACGGTGAATTCTGAGTGGTATACAACAAATATTTTGCCTGAAGTCTTCGGAGAAATTTAAAAAATGAACATGGGAAGACGAATCATTCTGCACCATGACAATGCGAGCTCTCACATACCGACGTAAATCAGCGCCTTTTTGACCGGCCAAAACGTCGAATTGATGGGTTATCCGCCGTACACCATACAGCCCTGACTTGGCACCCAATGACTCTTTTTTTATTCCTGCACATCAAGAAAAAATGCGTGGTCAACGTTTTTCATTGCCAGAAGATGCTGTTGAAGCGTTCAAAAACCATGTTTTGGAGGTGTATAAATCATGCTGTCATTAAAGCCATGCCGGTTGAAATGCTCGAACGAGTCATCCTTAATTGGACCATCAGAATGAAAACCCTGAGGAGTAGTTGCGGCCAACATTTGAAGGAAATTATTTTAAAAAAATACATGCAACCAAATTTCCTTTCATATTACCAATAAAGATTCCACACTTGATTTGAGTTTTTATATTTTTTCTGTTCTGAAAAAATACCTCTTAATATAAGTAAAAAGGAAAATTGTAGCTAAGGAGTATTATTTTTTTTTAAATCGGTCTATTGGGGAAATTTTAGAAATTAGTCTGAAGTTGACTACTTTTGGTTTTTTTTCTGATTTTTTCTAGCTACAATTGGCCTTTTTACAAATCTCAATATTTACAAGAACAAAAGTTATAGAATTTTGTATAATGAAAATCAATCCTGGGTGCTGTTGCCATCAACGGTGAGCGTTACCGCGCATGCTCAACGATTTTTTGTTCTTACCACATTTGGGTTCGATAAGACGGGGCACACACACGGGGTAACACAGCCAACGGAAGCATCGATTTTTTACGCACTGTTTTCGAAAATCGACAAAATCAGCCAAAATTGTAATGTTAATTTACCGCCTCTGAGCTCTGATTTAAGCCTATTGGGGTATTATATGTTGGGAGCCATTAAGGATAAATGTTACGCAAATCATCCATAGACATTTGAAGCATTGAAACATGAAATCGAAGTTGCCATTAAAGAGATTCGACCTGAATCAAGCGAAAATGTACTGTAAAATTGGATTAAGCGGTTGAGATACTGCCGAACTAGTTGTGGTAGTCATGCGAATGATATTGTGTTCCATTATTAAATGTCAAAGTTCGACCTTTCCAATAAAACCAGAAAGTTGAACAAAATTATCAGTACTTCTTTTTACAGCCGATTTAAATTTAATATTTTTAATTTGTTTTTATGGAATGAATACAAGCCAGATGGAAAAGTGGGCAATACGAAACTCTATCATAAACAAAATTTTTATATTGTTCCGGAATCCATGATGTAGTGTATAAAGCTTCGGCCCAGCCAAACTTAATGTAAGCACATGCAACTTAATACTAAAATTTTTGATTGAGTGATAACTGAAAATTTTTTGATGAAAAACTAACATTGACCCTAAATTATTGATCCTACCTACTATGAATTACATAAAAAAGCCGAAATCCGCCCGGGGGGAAAATTTTCCCTTTCAGGGACTAGATTTACCTCGGAAAAAAGTGCACTTAAAGTACGAGCAATGGATAATGATGAGTAAATCATGGATTTATTTGACTGTTGTGGCTGAGATTAACGTTGACGCCCAAAACCGGCCCAAATGTTCCAAAAAGAAGCCATGGTTTAATATTGCATTAAGGCTAATCGAATAAAAGCAAATTTTGTAAAGAAATCCAATATACTCGTATGAGGTATAAATTGGTAAAAGCAATTTTTTTTAACATGGCCATTGAATATCTCGCTCAAAAGAACCATTGTTTCGCTGGCTGTGTGGAAAAGTGACACTATTCTATTGGAACCACATATCGGCCAGGTCCATATCGGCAATTTGTGGCCACAAGAAATCCGTTATTAGTACGTGATAGAGAACACCATTCACGAGTCGAGGTTGACTGCTTTTCAGCCACATTATCGCGAACAACATCAATGTTTTTAACAGACAGAACTGGACGAGAATGTAAAGGATAGTTAAATTTTTAGGGTCGATGTTGATTTTGAATAAAACACAAATTATTAAGGAAATCATTGTAATTTCTTTTAATTGTGATAATATTGGTACGGTTCAATTACGAATGGAACAAAATATCGGCCAAATGGCCGCTGCGACCACAACGGCACACCTCCATCCGATCGTCCAAATTTTCGATGACGCTGAGGCTTAATTGAAGTTCAATGCCGTAAATGTGCCGAATTAAAAAAAATGATGTTCTATGCTGTTAATGTGCCAAATTATCTCATCCTTTAGCTCTTTAATTGTTGCTGGCTTATCGACGTACACCTTTTCTTTAAATAAAGCCCAAAGAAAACAGTCCGACGGTGTCACATGATCTTGGAGGCTAATTAACAACGAGTTGACGTAAGATAATACGGCCATTGAATTTGTCGCGCAAAAGAGCTATTATTTCGTTCGCTGTGTGACAAGTGCCACTATCCTGTTCGTCCACATCCACTTCCACTTCGGGCTAAAAAAAGTTCGTTATCATCTTACGATAGCGAACACCATTCTTAGTAACTGCCAGACCGGCCTCATTTTGGAAAAAACGGCCCGATGATGCCGCCAGCCCATAAACCGCACCAAACAGTCACTCTTTGTGCGTGCATTGTTTTTCGACAATCATTCCTGGATTATCATTCGTCCAAATGCGGCAACTCTGCTTACTGACGAATTCACTGAGTTGAAAATGTGCCTCATCACTAAAGATGATTTTCTTCGAAAATTGATCATAATAAGCCTGAATAACTTCAACACGTTACTCGTAGTCTGAAATTGAGAAATATCAAATGAAATGCAGGAAAAATTTGACGTTTAGGTGTGTTTCACATTCAACATCGGCCCTTAAAATTTAACCACCCTTTACAAGTGTTTTTACATTCCCTACAGAACCGGTTTGCTGAAATTTGCTCACATTTCTACTAATTGTGGACTCATAGTTCGATTATGCTGACTAAAAAATCACGAAGTGCACACAACGTATTTTGATTTAAATGTCCATATTTGTAAAAGGTCGAATTGAACCAAGCGGCCTGCATTTGTCAAACAGTAAAACAAGGAATTGTCAAATTAAGTTGGGCCAATAACTTGCCTTTAGGGTGTGACTATCAATTAACATCGTGCATTATGGTTGGACAACCCTTTACCAGATAGACTTGTTAAGTGCGTGTAAGCCTCAACACCGTCATGCTAAAACTAAATCTAATTGACTGAAAAGATGAAGCAGATTATAAAGCCGACGAATAGGTTGTACGTTAATAGGAAGAACACTTGGATTATTTTTTTATTATAACCGAGGAGTCGGCGAAATTGCGTTTGGCGGCGAACGAGGACAAGACAAGACATAAGTTCTTATTTTATAACGCTAACAAGGGCAATGGCTTCCTTCGAAGTGTGACGAAGGGTATAGTGATAATAAACAGGCAGTTTTCTGGAGCCACATTCTTTATAATTAAATAATAATGAACAAGTCATGCAGTCCTGCCAACGAAACTTAATCTACTCGAATGACATTTTCTATCACGGCTGTTGTACCCAATGATTTGTGATATCGTTTTAATCCATTAAAATTCTCTAGAAATATCGCAATGTCCTTAATTGTAAGAAATTTGTAATTCGAGACCTATTTAAGTTTTAATTTCCAAATCAAATAATTGAACAAATGACCGTCTAATGCAATCCTTTAGAAGTAAATAAATTATCGTGTTTCGACAACTCGCCTTTGCATTCATTAAAACAGAAAATAAAAAAGCACCGTAGAAATACATACCCTCTTTGTTTGTTGCCTGTGTAAATCAATGAATAAATTATTAATGCCATGTTCAGGCCTAAAGGAAGTGGTGGTGATGAACCTTTAACTTATTTCGTTGATCCCAACAACAACATCACCGGAAAAAAGGCTCCTGTTACGTTTTCCGCTTTGCGATGGATCCTTGTTAAGCCCATAAATCTTTTACTGTGCATTATTAAGTGTAAAATATATTGTTCGAAAACAGGCAATATTTTTCAATTATTCAAAAACAATTGACAGCCAAAGTCTAGAAACTACAGCAAAAAAAATAGAAAAAATAAAGGAAAAGAAATAAGCAGACTACTTCAACGTGCGTTGAATTCCATAAATTTGCCGAAACGAATTTGAAAAAATTAATTTCATATTGAACTTGTATGCTGTTGTCGGAGATTTATGTGAGAATGTATGGACCTGCTCGAATGTTTTTCCATTGAACTTTTGTCGGTTTTGGTAAAACAAAAGAAGTTTTTAATGACCGGAAAGGGAAAATGCACAGCATTAGTGTCGTTAAGAAACCAGCGAAATTGTGTTTGTTCCGAAATCCTTTGAATGATTAGAAAAACAAAAAACATTCAACAACAATTTGGACTATAGAAGTAGGTCAAGGTTAGGGTGCCTTAATAAATGACATCCAGTGTTCGGCAAACATGGGAAACCTCTTAATTAACACAGATATAAAAAATAAAAAGATTTAAATATTTTAAAATCTCTTTTACGCGGCTTCTATGAAGGGTTTCTTTCAGACTTGTGGTTTTAAAGAACAAATAAAACGCATATGTGACGCGCAAAATAGAAAGGGACCTAAGGTTAAAAACCAGTTTTGTTCAGGTGAGCCATTTTAAAGATTAGGTCACTTCTATTTGCGCTTAGAATTGTCGATTTCACTTTCATAAAACGCGCATATCTCTGGGAGGGAACACTTTTGGGGCATGGGATCGGTCTCATTCGATGCTCAGATGTTGTCCACATCAAAAAAAAGTGAAAAGTTGATGAAAAGTTTTGTTCAGTAGAGCCATTTTAAAGATTAGGTCCCTTTCTATTTGCGCTTAGAATCGTCGACTTCACTTTCATAAAACGCGCATATCTCTGGGAGAGAACACTTTTGGGGCATGGGATCGGTCTCATTCGATGATCAGACGTTGTCCACATCAAAAAAAGAAAATAAAAATGAAAATTGATTTTTTTACCCTTAGGTCCCTTTCTCTATGCGTTGTCACATATAATTGACTGTTGTGGCCAAGAATTAAGCTTTATTATAAAGATACGAGTGCTTTTATATATATTCCCGGCCTAATAATGAAAATGCTAATATTTATCATCAAAAATGGTTTTATTGTTTTTCAAAATATTCTCCATGATTTATACACTTTTCCATGCGCTCAAACCAATTGTCGAAGCACTTTTTCCACTCCTCCAAAACATTGTATTTGAACGCTTCAACAGCATCTTCTGGCGACGAAAATCTTTGACCACGCATTTTTTTCTGGATGTTAAAAAGAAGTCATTGTGTGCCAAGTCTGGGCTGTACGGCAAATGACCCATCACTTCGACGTTTTGACCGGTCAAAAAGGCGCTGGTTTGAGCCGATGTGCGAAAGCTCGCATTGTCATGGTGCACAATGATTCGTCTTCTCTTGTTCGTTTTTCGAATTTCTCCGAAGACTTCAGGCAAACAAATTGTGATGTACCACTCAGAATTGACCGTCCTACGTTGCTCTAGCGGAACAGTCGCCACATGACCAGTTTTGCCGAAGAAACAGGCGGCCATTTGCTTCAAAGCGCTTCTTCCACGAACATCTTTCGTTGGATTTTGCTCGTCTTCGAATACCCACACGGTCGATTGCTGTTTTATTTCGGGTTCATAAGCATAGTTCCATGATTCGTCACATGTTACAATCTTATAAACGTCTTTTGAAGCACTGCGGGTACTTCATCGCCATACAAAGATTTAAGTTCATCGATGCACTCTTGTCGTGATAATCTACGTCGAAAGTTGTGAAAAATGATCGCACGAAAATATTCAAGAGTTAATTCCATTTTTTTGCCAAATTGATTTTTTCAAGTCACTGTAAACAACACAAATGATGGTCGCACGTCAAAACGTTCTGAGTACGTTTGTGCTAAACAATTTCCAACTGTCCAATGGAAATGTCAAAAGGCGCCAGACAACACTTAGTGTTGCCTAGCCCAAAAATATATATAGCAACCCTCGTATATTGATCACCATATACATAATTGGTTTGTTTTCCTAATGTTTACCTCAGCTGTCTTTGCCGTATGCTGTTAACACACTTTCCCAAGATTGATGTTGCCTGGCTCTATCACACAGTTGGTCTGAATTACCTTTGAGTCCTAAATCGTTAATGGAATTGGTCTAATACACCACCCCACAAAAAAGACTTCAAGATTAAAAATTGACATTGCAGTACTGTCTAATAACACGAAACCATTTATGCGAACATAATTCATAGCGTGTGCTGTGTGCTTTAAAAATTTATAAATTGTGGCCAGTGTGCATATAACAAATTTAGTTATATCTTCGGGCGCTGAAAAACTCCACATCAATTCCACCTTGCAATTAATCAGATGATGACTTCTTTTCGTTTTCGACAATCCTCAAAAATGAAATCTCTCTATATTGTCAAACTCTAACACCAGCTAATAAAAGATGATAACCGGGGCTGCTTCATAAAAAAAAATTTAAATGATTTAAAACCCCTAGATTGCCATGTACTCGTAGTACTCGCTCCAAATAAAAATAATGATGGCACGAGAGTTGGCGTTGCAAATAATGATGATTTTGATGATTATCATTTGTTGGTCCTTTCGTGTTTGCGGTTATTTGAAAGTTGATTTTATTTTATAAACGCAAATACCGGCGAAAAAGTTTCGCATCAGTTAAATCTCGCGTGCCTTCTTTAAGCTGTGGTGTTCGACTAGCAGCACATTTCATGGCTTCTTTTGCCACAGATGGTGGATGGAGGGTGACGGCGCTAGCGCTGCGGCGGTATTGCCGCAAAAAAGGCTATACAAGTTCTTTCAGTTGTTCTGTTTGTCTGTGTCAGTGTTGGCGGGGAAGGGGAATTTGTTTAACACAGACAAACTTAATGAAAACACCTTGAAGGCTTTTAAGCCCATATTACACACATAGTGGCAGTAGTCATCACAAAAAACAAGCGAAAAATAACCAACCCCTTACCCAGCCAAGAGTGGCAGTCGTCCGGACCGTCAAAGACGGTACATCACAGCCCCTTGTTGGCTGTCTAACAAACAAATAAAAGCAATTTAAATACACTTGTAACGCGATTTTTGGTTAAGACATCATTTGTCGCTGTTGATGGTGTTGGTGGTGGCTGTGCCTTTGTTGTTATTCTTTGGCGGTGCTGATGATTTTACCGCTGCACAGTGGTCCAATGCGTAAAACAGATAACCAGAAATATGGTTTAGTACGACGCTTATATTAGAAGTAACTTAAAGTAGTTGCTATAAGGACCGCATTCGATTCGCAAATGCAATAGGAGATCGCTAACGCAATCTCTTCGCACCATTGTATCGAGTTTTCTTTTAAGGACATACAAATTTTATGTACTCGTATTAATAAAACTCAGAATATTAAAAATATAGAGTACAATATTGTTCCAGGTGTAGTGCAACAGTTACGTTTTAAGAATGAAATTCTATTCTTTGGACGCAATTTTTCACCACTCTTGCACACATTTCGACTGGAACGTTGGCAATGTCGCGTTGGATGTTGTCTCTGAGCTCGTCTAAAGTTGTTGGCTTGTTGGCATCGAAAAATGACTTGATTTGGGCCCATAAAAAGAAATCCATTGGCGTTAAATCGCATGAACTAGGTGGCCATTCGACCGGACCATTTTCCAAGATAATGAGAAATGTTTGTTCCCATTTCTGACTAAATATTGAATTACTCAGTCAAATTTAATTGAATTCTTAAGTTTATTAATTTGTTGGACACTGACTTTAACCCTGCCTTTTCTATGCAGTGTTAAAGCCAGCGTCTAAGTGACGTACGCGTTTTGAATTTTTGCCCTCACTCTTTCGGTCGTTATGAGAGAAACTTCTAGCATTCTTTCAGCTTGTCAGTGGTGGTTGTTTTTTTCGGCAAGTGCGTTAGTTTTCGAGAAATTGGCACATCGTACGTCGAAAGGACGTATCATTATATTTTGTGTAACTTTGCCATTCTTTCATAGCTGGCGTTTTTCAGAATTTTAACTTAAAAAAATGCATTCAAAATCTTTTTGGATGACTCAAATTATTCAGAAAGGGGAAGGTTATTGAAAGATGGATTGGTAGAGGATGATGTACAAAGTGATGTAGAAGATGAGCTTGTTTTTTGTTCTGATCCTGATGAGAATAAAGCACCAATACAAGAACAACCATCTAAAATGGTATATTTGTTATCCTCCTCTTATGAAGTAGGCTTGATGACACAACTGGAAAGCCGGACATGCCATTGTATTATAATCAAAGGAAGGGTGCGGTCGATACGTTCAACCAAATGTGTTCATTGATGTCGTGCTCTAGAAAAACAAATCGATGGTCTATGGCAACATTTTATGGGATGTTAAATATGGCTTTCATCAACTCTTTTATAATTTATTCTCATAATATGATTTCTTCCAATCAGAAGCCGGTCAGTCGAAAGGAATATATGAATTACTTTTTACGTCTATAACGACCCCATGAATGAAAAAAAGGCTGAAATTCCTACTTTATCGAGAACTCTGCGCACCAACATTAAAAATGCTATACCCGATAATGATTGTGAAACAAGGGGAAATAAACCTGAGAAAATACTGTGGGTTCTGTCCCTCAAAATTACATCGCATGTACAAAATGGTTTGCATTCGCTTCGATACTCCTATAGTATGTGGAGACCACAAAAACATAGTTTGCAACTCTTGCATATAACGACCTCAAATTTTTCTTTTTCCGAATTTATTTCAGCGAAGACTATGAATTTTTTGATGAACTTGAAGTGCAAATTTGAAGTAATTTTTTTTCATATTTATTAATCATTTTTGCTAAAAGTCGTTAATATAAGTATTTGATAAATATTAGTCTAAATAAATGATCTCAATTCAAAAAATCAGTTATTATATTTTCTTTGTTGTCGTTTGAGTGGAATGAAGATATTTACGCGTTTCAAACGTATCGTTATCTTTTCAGTATAAAAAAAAACGTTATCTAACTAGGATTAATACACTATTATGGAGTTATTTTGAAAATAAAACACTGGTAAAAAACTAAAAAATTTAGGCAGCTCAAAGTATTATTTTGTAAACAAAATTCAAAATTCCTGATGAATACTCGCGCATATCTTCAACAATTCATACCTGAAATAAAAGAAATAAATATCGTTATACAGGTCAATGTCTTCACTTAACACCGCACTTAAAATTTTGAAGATCGGTTCACAAATAAAGAATTTAGAGGTCCTTTTCTTCATAAAACCAAAATAACGTTTTGTGTGAATATCTCCTAAACTAGAACGTAAATAGGAAATCGGAGGCCAGATTATTTTCAATTTAGTTGTTTTTTCAATTTTGTTGACCTGTGTTAATGGTATCAAAGTAAAATATAATTCATAGTTGCTTGGTTGGTATAAACACCAGTTGTGGGAACTAATAGTGTTTTGAATGCGGTTGGTATAAGTGACTCATTGGCTGTAGTAGGCGTAATATTATTATAGCTACCGCCTAATGATTACTCGGACCGTGTAACCAACAGAGCGATGAACTGTTGGTGATTACAGAATCAGATAGGGATTATGAATATATTGGTTTACTTCACATAGGATATATCTTTATTACGAGGGTTGCTATTTATATTTCCTGTCCTGACAATACTAGTGTTCCCAGATGCAAACTTGAACTTCCATTGGAAGTGACATTTTTAACTTCCATTGGAAGTGACATTTTTTAGCATAACTTCACTCAGAACGTTTTGTCATTTGAGGGCGAATTGTTTTATTTACAGTGTGTTAAAAAATTCATCTGAGTCCAAAAATGGAATTATCCCGTGAATCGGCGAGGTTTATCGAGACAAGAGTGTTTAAATCAACTGGTTTCGACTTTTGTCAATGAAGCACCATCAAAAACCACTGTTAATCGCTGGTACTAAGAGTTCAGTCTCGGACGCCGTTAGCTTCAGGATGAATTTCGTGAAGGACGTCTAACATCGGTCACTTTGCCAGAAACCAAGTATGCTGTGCGTGAACTGATTAAGCAAGAAATGTATATTTGGCCTCGTTGTTCTCGTTGAATCCCACATTATTTGACGAATTCTCAAAAATGGCTCGTTTGGATTGGTGCAAAGAGCTGTTGATAAAGTATCGGGTGTTCAATCTAAAGTTATTTTTTCAAAATAAAAAAATTCGAAAAATCAAATAAAATGTAGAATATTAGTGGGTGGTTCTTTTGAAAAGACATTTTATGTCATCTATTTTTTGAATATAATTTCCTTGAAATGTTGGCCGCAACTACGCTTCAGGGTGTCCATTCTGGGTTCCAATTTTGGATGACTTGTTCGAGCATTTCGACCGGTACGGCTTTAATGACACGCGTAATGTTGGCTTCCAAAACTTGAATCGTAGCTAGTTTGTCAGCATAGAATTTGGACTTTGCGTAACCCCGAAGAAAATAGTCTATAGCTGTGATATTACACGATCTAGTCGGTCAACTTACTGGTCCAAAATGTGAAATTGGCTGCTCTTAATAATGACCTCTTAATAGATCCATTGCTTAAGCAGCTGTATGGCAAGTGGAGCCGTCCTGTTAAATCCAAATGTTGTCCAGATTACGGGCTTTGAATTCAGGAAAGAAAAAGTCCGATATCAAGGCGCGACAGCGAGCTCCATTCAAGGTTACGTTCCGACCATCATCATTTTTGAAAAAATATGGACCAATTATTCCACCAGCACATAAACCGCACCAGACCGTGGTTTTCTCTGAGTATAATGGCAACTCTTAAACCTCTTATGGTTGCTCTTTAGCCAAAATGCGGCAATTATATTTATGGAAGTTGTCGTTGAGCCAGAAATATGCCTCACAACTGAACAAATTGTGGTCGAAAACAGTTTCTCAACGAACGCATATTTTCCATTATACAGATGCACAATTTTGAGACGTTGTTTCGTGTTAGTCTTTCCATGATGAAATGGCAAACAATACTGAAAAGAAAACAAAATAAAGTTGAACACAACTCGAGCGAAATCTGTGAGAAAAGAGTATTGAAAAAAAAACCTCAAGATGGATCACCCTATATAACTAAGGTAGCTCAAAATGATTGCGTTCCTTATTTCTGTATAACCGGCCATGTAGGGTCAGTGCCTTTAGTGGAACGTAGGACAGTCGATTCGGAGTGGTATACAACCATCTGTTTGCCAACAGTGTCCGAAGAAATGAGGAAAGATAATAAGAGAAGATGGATCATTTTGCAGCACGACAATGGGAGCTCTCACACATCAGCTGAAGCAATAAGTAATTTGAATACTAAAGATGTCGAATTGATGGCCCATTAACCGTACAGCCCTAATGTGGCACCCAATGACTTTCTCTTATTCCCTAGCATCGAGAAAAAAAAACTTATTTCATCGCTCAACGTCAACGTATTTCATCGCCCGAAGAAGCTGTTGAAGCGTTCAAAAATCATGTTTTGGAGGTGTCTCAATTGAGTGGATCTTTTCCACTTTTCCGCTTCGAAAATTGGTTTGTGCGCATACAAAGGTGTATTGATCTTAAAAAAGAATTTTTAAAAATACAGTAAAACCATTTCCAATGTGTACATTTTTAATCCGTTGTTTTCGAACAACTAGCTGAGACCCTGCCCAACTATTGACTTTTTTACTTATTTTTTATATTTTGTTAAGAGAAGTCTAAAGACAGACACCAGTCCTTTTGAGCCCTCGATGCTAAAATGAGCAGTTTTTTTGTTAGATTTCATAACTTTTTTGGACCACACACGAAGGTCCTTGAAAACCCTATATAAGTATATGGACAGATAAACCCGTTGAAGTATAGACACGAATATACTAGGTTTTTCCTTATTTGACTGAAATACGCGTTTTCTTTGGTGACATGGAATAGAAAATTACTTTAATTTTTTGAAAAGGCACATTTTTACCAAGTAGTATTCGCTTTGAACCACTGTACCCAATTTTGTTGATGTTACCCCTCTGTTTGGCTATGGATCTTTGTTTCGGCTTTCAAAAAGAAAATATTTATTTTAATTCTCACCCCCGAAAAACTCACCGGATTAAGGGAGTCAGACCAGAGAACATTGTTGCTCAGCTCCCGTCTACTCCTTTCGGTGCGGATATTGTTCTTTTTGTTAGGCGGAACGTCAGGTCTGAAATTATGCCATGATTTATAAAATTACAAATTGCTTTATGATATGCTTTCGCAAAAAGGCTTATTTGTTATTTCAAGTTATAGTGCTGTCGGTGTATTGTAATTGTCATTTTCGGTGTGTTCCTCCTTCCATGTTTAGCCTCCAAAGAACGTGAAGACTCCTTTCAGGAGGATTAGATAAATGGATGGAGGGAAATGTTAATAAGAATTAAAAATACATAATTTGTTTCTTTTCTATTTGAGTTGTATCACAACAGCATCGCCATTTGTTGGTGAATCATGGCCGGCGGCATTTAAGTTTTAGGATTTACGGTTAATTCAAAAGTTTGTACCTTCGAAAGTATTACTATCTGCGTAATATCAAACTTTTTACTTTAGGACAAGAAAAAAAACAATCCGGCTACATTAGATAGAGTGTTGTTAAAATGATATTTTAATTACTCTCGAGGTATTGAGTTTAGATTGTGTGTGTGGCAAGGCCTTCTTCCATTTTCCTGTCTGCCGTATTATGATTTTGTCAGCAGAAAGGCGAACACCTATTTAAGTTTGATATCACTTTATCGTTTAAAAAGGTTAGCAATTTTAGAATGTGATAGTGGAAAAATCGATGATAAAAAAATATACGAGTAAGTAGCTTAAAATATACGAGGACAGAAACTAAAGATGTCTATTCCTAAGAAATTCCAATCCGGATTCTACAAGGGTTGCTATTATATTTCGTGTCTGACAATAAAAAAACAATAATTTATAATTGGAAATGGTTTTATTGTTTTTCAACAGATAAGACCACTCCGATTGAGACACCTCCAAAACATGATTTTTGAACATTCTAACAGCGCTTTCGGGCGATGAAAAACGTTGACCACACGTTTTTTTCTTGATGCCAGGGAATAAGAAGAAGGTATTGGGTGCCAAATCAGGGTTGTACGGTGGATAGTCCATCAATTTGACATCTTGAGTGGTCAAATATCACATCGTTTCAGTTGATGTGTGAGAGCTCGCGTTTTCGTGATGCAAAATGATCCGTCTTCTCTTATTATATTTCCTCATTTCTTCGAAAACTGTTGGCAAACAGATGGTTGTATACCACTCAGAATTGACCGTCCTACGTTCCACTAAAGGCACTGTGGCAATATGGCCGGTTACACCGACAAAAAACGCAATCATTTGCTTCGATATACTTCTTTCACGAACAACTTTTGTTGGATTTGACTCGTCTTGAAAGACCCATACGGTCGATTGCTGTTTTGTTTCGGGTTCATATGGATAGATCCATGATTCGTCACATTGCATGGCATATATATGATTCGTCACATTGCATGGATGTGGACAACATCTGAGCATCGAATGAGACCGATCCCAAAAATGTTCCCTCCCAGAGATATGCGCGTTTTTATGAAAGTGGAGTCGACGATTCTAAGCACAAATACAAAGGGGACCTAATCTTTAAAATGGCTCTTCTGCACAAAACAGGTTTTTAACCTTTTTTTGCGTGTCACATATATGAGATTTTTATTTTCCGCCGTCGCGTTAATCTACCAATTTTATTCTTTACAAATAATTTTCAACTGCATATACTGAAGACATTACATACATTGAAAAGAGTGCACAGTGCTTTTTCATAGGGTCGGTTTGAGTCCAAAAATGACATCAACTCTAATTTTCACAGACTTAAGTACGAGTATGTACACGCAGAAAAAAAGTATGGTTGTGGTGACAATATTCGAAGAGGACAATACTATTGTTGGGTATATGGTTGTCACACAACAATATTATGATCCTCACAACAATAGTATGATTCACACATAACCATACTATGATCCCCACAACCATAGTTTGATTCACACTCAACCATACTATGATCTCCTCAACCATATTATGATCCTCACAACCATAGTATGTTTCACATACAACCATAGTATGATTCTTACAACCATAGTATGATTCTCACACAAATATACTATGGTCCCCAATATTATTTATAAGAATTGTCAACAACTTGTCAACTATAGATTTGAATTATGAAAATTATTTAAAAATACATTAAATTTAAAATAATAGAAGTGATTTATTTAACAGTAGAAAAAATTCAATAGACCGTATTTAGAATAGACTGTAATTATAAAGAAAAAAGCGGATGCTATGCCTTCTTGACAAAATTAAAAACACTTAACATTTTTATTAAAAATATTACAGTTAAACAAAGCCAAAGCTGTTTGTTTGAAAATCTGTTATTTCCATATAAAAAGAAATATTTTTGCATAAGACCCGTAACAATAACATTGTTCCTAAACGCATTTTAAAATGAGGAAAAATTACAATCATACAGTATGATTGTCGTAATTATATTATCGTTAACATAAAACCCAAAGATAATACTTTTGTCACACCAACCATATTTATATTGTTGCTACAACCATATTTTCATTATTAAATTTGGCAATAATACTATTGTTACATCTAAACTATCTTAATATGGCGGCAATAATACTATTATCAAAATTTAATTCAGTTAACAATACTATGGTTGCGACAAACATACTTTTATTGCGGAGAACATATTATTATTGCCGTAACCATATAGTAACCATGTTTTTTCTCTGCGTGTACCCAACATATTATAAACATCCACAAAAGAAAGAACTTATACTTTTTGGTTGGTAGATATATGTCGATTTGCAATCGGTTCGGACTATAACAAATCCGTTGAACTAAGCTACCTTCTGTTGCGAGCACAACATGTTTATAACCTTAATGACAACTTGGTTCAAAGTACCAAAAAGATAATGCATTTAATAGTATCGCTTAAAATTGTTTGTTACTACCAACAACTGGCAATGACAAGTAACCCAAACAGGAAAACCCGAAAAACATATATAAAAGAAAACTTACTATACAATTTTAAATTGTTTTTACCTTTTAGTACGAGTATTATTAACTGGAAAAATTGGCTGTGTCGAATTATTCAATTTTGTTTAGTACGAGTATTTTTTCATATTGGATTCCGGTTCATTATGAAATTTTTTTCAAGGGGATTGCTCCGGCCTCTTTTTCTCTAGCATGTGTTCTTTCCATACCTACATCATATATATCGGCATATGGGTATAAGCTCACGAGATATGGCCTTTCGTAGTTCAAGATTTTATGAGTGGTGCCACACCTATTTTGTCCTATTTCAACACAACACAGTCTATAGAAATATGCATTACTTTGGACATAAATATAATTTTTAAAGGGGGTGGCACTGTCCACTATCGCAGTATGTGCTTTGATCCATACCAACATCATACGACGGTTGCTATTTATATTTCTGGTCTGGAAATAAAAATACAATTAATCTATCATTGGAAATGGTTTCACAGATTTTCAAAATATTCTCCTTTAAGATCAATACACTTTTGCATGCGCTAAAACCAATTGTCGAAGCACTTTTTGACTCCGATTGAGACACCTCTAAAACATGGTTTTTGAACGCTTCAACAGCATCTTCTGGAGAAGGTGCCAAGTCAGGCCTGACGACCCATCAATTCGACGTTTTGGCAGGTCAAAACGGCGCTGGTTTGAGCCGTAATTTGTCACCTGTGACGATCTTAAAAACGTTTTTAAAGCAACGCGATCGTATTTTTTCAAAATTTCTTTACAATGGTCGTTTTTGGACGACCTTCGTCTTTGAGCGAGCGTCGGCCACGATTGAATTCTTTAAACTAGTTTTTCACAGTGCTATTGGATGGTGCTTCATGCCATTTAAAGATTTAAGTTCATCGAGGCCCCGAAAGTTGTGAAAAATGATCGCACGAAAATATACACGAGTTAATTACATTTTTTTTTGCCAAATTGATTTTTTCAAGTCACTGTAAACAACAGAAATGATTGTCGTACGTCACAAGGGTCTGAGTATGTTCAAGCCAAAAAATGTCGAACTTTCCAATGGAAATGTCAGATGGTGCCAGGCAACACTTGGTGTTGACTAGTCCAGAAATATATATTGCAACCCTCGTACAAAAAAAAAATAATGAAATACCTTGATTAAAAAAATGTATTTGAATTTCTTATTGTAGCACAATTTTTGCTCCACCCTGTATTACGAAGTTTTCCTTGTTTGTCTTTAAGGTTCCAATAATTTAAATACACATCATTTGCAAATTTCGCCAACTCGGCACTGGACACAATTCTATGCATACTCGTATTTGCGACGTAGCCGTTTGCAACTTACGAAGTGTACTTTTAATTACTTTCAGCAATTACACAGTGCAACACAAAGTTTTGAGCTGGGCAAGTTTATTACAATGACGAGATAAACTGTAGAAGCTGGATGAAATGAGCTTTTACGAGATGTTGAAAACCACAATATGAGTATCAATCATTTTGGAAAAACTGATTTTTTGTTTTTGAAGTGTGTAAATTTAGAGTTTTCTTTTGTTTTTCAATTTTTGCTCCACAGTTCTTGTGATTATATACAAACGAAAGCGGATATATAACCCTTGTAGTAATGCGCTACTGAAGTGCTTTTTTTACTTCATTGCAAAGAAGAACCATTGCGTCCATTTCCTACAGTTTATCGTCTTTGGATTACAAGACACTAGCTCTTTTTGAATTGAATGAATCGTCTATATTTGTCTATGATCAACAATGAAAACACTTTTTAGGGTCACAGAAAAGTATTTGGAGATATTGAAAAAGAAAAGATATACAGGGTGGCTGATGAATATGTTACATTTGGCTCGTTTGCTTTATTTCGGTATGTTGCTTTTACACATTGAACAGGGATTAAACCGGCTCAAGACCTCTTGCTTCTATATTTGTTACATTTAGAAACTTAAATAACTTTTTTTTAATATATGGAATTCACCTTACTTTTATTCATGTTAAAGGTCATTCAATTTTATTAAATATAGCTTAATTTTTTGGTTTTTTTATATATAGGGTGATCCATCCATAGAGGTATTTTTTCAGTAAAAAAAATTTAAAAATTTAAATCAAGTGTGTAATTTGAAAGGTTATTTTATGGCAATTATTTTTTGAATATAATTTTCTTCAAATGTTGGTCGCAAGTATGCCTCAGGGTTTCCATTCCGATAGTCCAATTTTGGATGACTCGTTCGAGCATTTCGACCGGTATAGCTTTAATGAAACGCGTAATGTTGGCTTTACGTAACCCCAAAGAAAAATGTCTAAAGGTGTGATATCACTCGATCTAGGCGGTTAACTCAAATGTCCAAAACATGAAATTAGCTGCTCTTCGAAATAGCCTCTCAATAGATCCATTGTATGAGCAGCTGTATGGCAAGTGGCACCGTCCTGTTGAAACCAAATGTCGTCAAGATTACGGACTTCAATTGCAGGTACCAAAAAGTCCGATATCAAGGCGCGATAGCGAACGCCATTATCATTTTTGATAAAATATGGACCGATGATTCCACCAGCCCATAAACCGCACCAAACCGTGGTTTGCTCTAGGTATAATGGCACCTCTTGAACCTTCTCTTGTTGCTCTTCAGCCCAAATGCGACAATTTTGTTTATTGACTTTGCCGTTGAGCCAGAAATGGGCCTCATCAATAAACAAAATTTTTGTCGAAAACAGCGGATCGTTCTGTTTCTCAAAACGATCAACATTAACCTTATTGCTGCTTGGAGAGTTGAGACTGGTATAACCGCAATTGTTTCTCGAATGGATTGCTTTAGTTCATTTTCATTTGGTGATTTTGCTTTGTACACGCAGAAAAAAAGTATGGTTGTGGTGACAATATTCGAAAAGGATAATACTATTGTTGGGTATATGGTTGTGGTACAACAATATTATGATCCTCACAACAATAGTATGATTCAAATACAACCATACTATGATCCTCACAACAATAGTATGATTCACACATAACCATACTATGATCCCCACAACCGTAGTATTATTCTCACTCAACCATACTATGATCTCCACAACCATAGTATGATCCTCACAACCAAAGTATATTTCATATACAACCATAGTATGATCCTCACAACCATAGTATGATTCACACGCAACCATGTTATGATCCCTACAACAATAGTATTATCACACACAATTGTCACAAATAGATTTGAATTATGAAAATTATTCAAAAATACATTAAATTCAAAATAATAGGAGTGAGTTATTTCACAGTAGAAAAAGGAAGTTTAAATAAACGTAAGCGTTTTTATTAAAAAATTTCAGTTAAACAAAGCCAAAGCCGCTTGTTTAAAATATTTTAATTTCGAAGGTACTATTATTGCTTTAGATCCGTACTAATAACATTTATTTTTAAAAGCATATTCAAATGAAGAAAAATTACAATTATACAGTATGATTGCCGTAATCATATTATTGTTAACATAAAACGCCAAACACAATACTTTTGTCGCACCAACCATATTAATATTGTTGCTATAACCATATTTTCATTTTTAAATTTGGCAATAATACTATTGTTACATTTCAACAATATTAATATTGCAGCAATTATTCTATTGTCAAAAATAAATTCAGTTAACAATGCTATGGTTGCGACGAACATACTTTTATTGCGGAAAACATATTATTATTGCCGTGACCATGTAGTAACTATGTTTTTTCTCTGCGTGTAGACTTCCTGTTTGCAATAACCCCACAAGAAAGGCCAGGCGACTTGGGGGGCCAACGGAATGTGAAGTTTCTGGATATCAGCTTATTGGGAAATTTTCGTCGCAATTCTGTCATAACAGGCCGGGCTATGTGAGGAGTTGTAACATCTTGCTAAAACCTACACAGAGTTGAAAGAAATTCTCATTCGGCGTGATTCTGGATAGAAAAACTCCTTTAACGTGCTCAGGTAACGGTCTCTAGTAACCGTAACAGTGTGACAGTTTTCTACGAAAAAGTAGGGCCCAACAATACAGCGTGAAGAAACTGCACACCACACTGTGACCCGAAGTGGATGCAATTCCGTCTCATGAAATATCTGTTAGAAGCACTATATGTGACAGCGCATAGAGAAAGGGAACTAAGGGTAAAAAAATAAATTTTCATTTTTTTCTTTTTTTGATGTGGACAACATCTGAGCATCGAATGAGACCGATCCCATGCCCCAAAAGTGTTCCCTCCCAGAGATATGCGCGTTTTATGAAAGTGATGGTACACCAAGGATACACGTATTTAAATCTTTAAAATGGCTCTCCTGAACAAAACTGGTTTTTACCCTTAGGTCCCTTTCTATTTTACGCGTCACATATAAGTATATTCGACAATTTATAAGAAGTTTATTTAAGTTGATGTTAAGATCGCTTCGTCAGACATGACTGGACAGTTCAACATGTTTTCGTCCTCTTTCACTATTTGAAACATCTTCTGGCAAAATTCCAAGCGAATCAGGAAGCTTGCTACGTTCAGTTCGTTGGCCAGTTGAGTTTGATATCGGGCAAAATCCAAATCTTTGTGCATAATTGACTGCAATGACTGTCTGCCTATTTCAGCAGATAAGCTTCTTGTCGAAACTTTTGGATTGATTTGTATGGCAGCAGCGATTGTTTCCTCCGTCCAAACTAAAAGATTTCGATGGTAAGGTCTTCTGTTGACTGTCCTATGCTCGGCAAAATTGTTAACAAGTCTCAATATGGTCCATGTGCTCGGCAGATTGCCGCCAAACATGCGCATATACTCCCTTTGAACCGAAACTACGGACTCCAGTACGTGAAAGCGGCGGACAATCCAATCCAAATTCTTTTTCAGTGTCCCAGTTATCCATTATTTTTAAATCTAAAAACCAATCTGTAAAATAAACAAGTAAAAAATGTTAAGTTTGGCTGTGTCAAACTTTGGATACACTCCACCAGATTCCCAAATAAAACCAAATTTGGTGCGGAAGAAATCTTTATGTGCAAAATTTCATTTCGATAGGTCAAGCTTGTGGTGAGTTTTCGTCATATTATTTCTCAAAGCCCATGAGACCGTTTGTGTGGGAGGTACCAGTAGGACTTTTCCGATCTCAACAGAATTTGGCGCAGAGGTGTGTTCTATATAAAAATCTTTATCTCGATAGGTCAAGTGTGTGGTGAGTTATTGCCATATTATTTTTCAAGGCCCATGAGACCGTTAGTGTGGGAGGTACCACTACGACATTTCCGATCTCAACCGAAATCTTTATGCGTAAAATTTCATTTCGATAGGTCAAGTTTGTGGTGAGTTATAGTCATATTACTTATCAAGGCCCATAAGGCCGTTTGTATGGGAGGTACAGGAAATTGTGGTCCAATCTAAACCATTTTTGCATAGATGATATATAGAGATTGTTATTTGCAAAATTTCAGTGATTTTGCTCAAGAAACTGGACGGATATTTCCAAATAAAACCTAGTTTTTATGAGGTAGTGTCGATTGAGGGTCTCCAACACCAACTTCCCGTAGAGTTATATAGCCCATTTTCAATACCAACCATGCTAGTTTAACTATACATGTTTGTGCCAAATTTCAGCTCCCTAGCTGTTTTCATGCAGGCTCTATCTTGTTTTCAACAGACGGACACACGGACAGCCGAACAGCCGGACAACATGGCTAGATCGTCTTAGAATTTTACGAGGATCAATAATATACAGAATGACAAAACTAATATACCCTCCATTGTATGGTGGAGGGTTTAAAAAAAAACAACCAGACCTATTAAACGGAAAAATAGTTATTAGTTTTTTTTAGTATAGGCTTTCATCAGCCACCCAGTTCTAATGTGAACGCTGCATACTTGGGAGCGGAGTTTACTAAGCGAAGGATATACACATTACTTACAAATTTTCGAACGTTGCTTAATCATCTTGTATGATTTCTGTTGTTTAGTGTTATTAACCCAATTTCAATATTAACACGTTAACCGCAATTTTTAACTCCTGCTGTTACGTGATAATCAAAGAATTTAAACGCAGTTTCATCTTACAGTCGTGGAAACGCCATTATACCCCGCCTTCTTCTTTGAAACTCTTGAGCAGCGAAAAACAAAAGCGCCGATGTAAACCAGCAGATAATTGAAAAAAATATCCTTTTACACACAATAAATACATTTCCTGGCGATAGTAAGTTTTGTTATTGTAGCCAAAAGATTTTCAATTAACTCTTGCTCCAATAATGTTAACGCTTATCACTCTAAGGATTTACTTACTCTATGGACTCCCTCTTCCCAAAAAAACTTTGAAGTGGATGGAGAGGGGAGGGAAAACTCAACCATTTAATGTCAACTTTGTCATAGCAGAAGAAACAACAACTGTACTGTGTGTAGTGAACAACGCAATTCTTTTGAGAAAAACAAATGGATCCGCCAGCGACATGGTAAGCATGCAGCACCCACCCCATCTACCACACAAGCCTTACATACTCGTATGTAACATCCCTCATCGCGGGCTTACGTACGAATCGATGAAAGTGTAAGGAAAAGGATTTTTCATAAATTATTTCATCATAAGTATTTGCTGTTGTTGTTATCGACACTTCCATTATAACACCTCTGTCATTATCATTCATCCAGCATCGGCATTGACGCCCGCCGTACTTCTTGAGCCATGTGTGCATGTACACACATACAGCGATGGCCTCATACTGTAATAAATTTTCCATCTTAATGTCATGTTAAAATTCTCTTATCAGTTATCGGTAAGGACGAAGGACCGACGATAAAAGGCCAGAGAGATTGGAATGTAGCCACGCTTTCACCACCTTTCGCCTGTCGACGAGGAGCGTATGAAAGATTGAGCACATTTTCTGTACGGGCTACTAACAGTGTGATTCCTAATGTTTCCCTTTATTTTCCGCCCTCGTACTATGTGACTTCCCCCTCCCCGCCGCATTCCTTTTCACATTATTGCGGTTTAGTTACTTTGTATTATTTTCTAGTTGCAATTACAAGGGTGGGTTGTTTTCAATGAACACTCCACGACTTTCAGTGTGCATGTGTGTCTTCAGACGTGTGCCGGCGTTTAGACTCATAAGTCTGCGAACGTTTCCTTATTATTTTTCGGGGGAGACGCTCTCCTGCGTTGTGCGTATGGGTGGGCAACTTTATGGCCTGTGTAAAGCATTTTCGATTTACGCACAATTGATCAAAGACAATTTATGAGTGGCACACTTTGCGCTTTATTCGTTTTGTTGTGAGTGAGTGTGTGCGAGTTATTTTTACAGGAAATCAAGAATCTGTAAGTTTTGGAAGATATTTGTAATTTACAAAACACGCTTTAAAACGAATGTTCCTTTATTTTGCCGAGGCCTAATAGTTTTGCGGGTATATGAGGGATAGAGATGGTTTGACACAGCCTTGATCTTATTCTTTTAAGAGATGTTACCCACACAGTGGGGACACGTATGTTCATCAGATGTTAATGTTTTTAGCTTAGAAGCCAAATCTTAAGTTTTTTGGACCAGGAAACGATATTATTAAAATTAAAGAAATTCGGCTCAGATTCAAATATAACGAGTGATCCATTAAAAGGTATTTTTGCAAAATGTTTTTTTTTCACAAAAATAGAGGGAGTTGTGTTAAACATTATATTTTTCAGTATTGTTAATCATGGAAAGACTTACACCGCGAAAACCACGGGTTGGTGGTTGCTACCTGAAATCAAAGCCTGTAATATTAAAGACATTTGGTTTCAACAGTACTATGCAACCTGAAACACACCTGCTCAACCAATGGATCTATTGAGAGGTCATTTCGAACAGTAGCTAATTTCACGTTTTGGATCGGCGAGTTGGCCTCCTGGATCGTGTGATATTACACCTTTAGACTATTTTCTTTGGGACTACGTAAAGTCCAAAGTCTATGCTGACAAACCATCTATGGCATACAATTTCCTTTCGAATGAACAATAAAGATTCCACATTGGATTTGAATTTTTGTATATATTTAGTAGGGACATAAATACTGTTACAACATTGAACACACCCATTTCAATAAAAGAACTTAACATACCCCGTTAATGTTATATGGATTTTGAAAGATAACCTCAAAGCGTTAGTCTATAACTTGATTTTAAAATTGTTTCTACTTTCATCATGAAGTGGTCAGATAATGAGAACTGTATCGCTGTAATAGCGCTTTTCAAGTGTGAAATGAAAAAACGCTCCGGCCACTAGGTATTAGCCGCATGTTCGTCTACCAATGCATAAAACTATTTGAGGAGACGGGAGATGTTAAAGACCGCCACTGGTCGGGCCGCCCACGCTCTGTTCGAACACCGCATGTCACCAAAGCCGTTAAATCAAGAATTCACAGAAATCCGCTCCGAAAACAGAAAATCATGGCCCGTGAGATAAATATCACGCAAAAGTCCATGAGTCGAATCATTAAAAAAGACTTGGGAGTTGGGGCTTTCAAACGACGTACCGGACATTTATTGACTGAAGCTTTAAAAAAAAATAGGATTGAAAAATACAAATGTCTTTTGGTGAAGCACGCTGATAACTTGCACAGAAAAATTTTGTTCACCGATGAACAAATTTTTACCGATCACGAAAAAAAATTACAAGCAAAATAATAGAGTGTATGCGCGGTCATCTAAGATAGCGTCTGAACTGATCTCAAGGGTTGAAAAGGGTCATCACCCAGCTTCAGTCATGGTTTGGCGGGGTGTGTCTTACGATGGGGTCACTGACCTGCATTTCTGCGGACAAGGAGTCAAAACATCGGCAAAAGTTTACCAAGAAACCGTTTTGAAAGCTGTTGTGAAGCCTCTTAACAATTCCCTGTTCCAAAACCAGCCATGGACTTTCCAGCAGGATTCTGCGCCGGCCCATAAGGCTAAAACGTCCCAGGCCTGGCTTCGAAACAATTTGCCAGCGTTCATTTCCTCTGAAGAATGGCCCTCAGGCAGTACAGATTTGAACCCATTGGATTACAAATTGTGGACGGTTTTAGGGACAAGGTTTGTCACAAAAGATACCCCAACATTGGATCTCTTAAGACTTCTTTGGTTCGAGCTGTGGCCAATTTTCCAATGGACGAGGTTCGTGCAGCTATTGACGATTGGCCAGTGCGACTTAAGGCGTGTGTAAAGGCAAAACGCAGACATTTCGAATAAGTAGATTCGTTCTGGATACAATATACATCAATAAATATATTAAAAAATATTTGGTCCAAAAACATTCAGTACTTTTTATTTTACAGCATAAAACGTGTGTAGCAGTATTTATGTCCCTACTAAGTATATAGCGTGATCCATATAGAGGTATTTTTTCAGAACAAAAAATATATAAAAATTTAAATCAAGTGTTGAATCTTTATTGGTAATTTGAAAGGACATTTTATGGCAATTATTTTATGCATATAATTTCCTTCAAATGTTGGTCGCAAGTATGCCTCAGGGTTTCCATTCTGAGGGTCCAATTTTGGATGACTCGTTCGAGCATTTTGACCGGTATGGCTTTAATGAAACGCGTAATGTTGACTTTACGTAACCGCAAAGAAAAATGTTTAAAATTGTGATATCACTCGATCTAGGCGGCTAACTCACCTGTCCAAAACGTGAAATTAGCTGATTTTCGAAATGACCTCTCTATAGATCCATTTTGTTTGATCAGCTTTATGACAAGTGGCACTGTACTGTTAAAACCAAGTGTCTTCAAAATAACGGGCTTCAATTTGAGTTAGCATAAAGATCGATATCACGGCACGATAGCGAGCACCATTCACGGTTACGTTCCGGTCATCATCATTTTTGAAAAAATATGCACCGATGATTCCTCCAGCTTATAAACTGCACCAAACCGTAGTTTTCTCTGGGTATATTGGCACCTCTTGAAGCTCTTTTTCTTGCTCTTCGGCCAAAATGCGGCAATTTTGTTTATTGACTTTGCCGTTGAGCCAGAAATGGGCATCATCACTGAACAAAATTTTGGCCGAAAATAGCGGATCTTCCGGATTCTCACCGAACGCTCATTTCCATAATACAGTTGCTTACATTTGAAGGTAATTATTTTCAAAAAAAAAATGCCATTAAATGTCCTTTCATATTACCAATAAAGATTCCACACTTGATTTGAATTTTTTTATTTTTTTTGTTCTTAAAAAATAATTCTAGATGGATCATCCATTAGCTCTAGATTTATCACCCGTTAGTTCCCACACATATCGAGCGCTTATCGCGAAAAAGACGTAAGCGCTACTCGCTTTTTAATGAAATTCGATAGAAAATTGATAAGCCTAAAATTAATTTTTCAATCCTTCAGATGAATTAGACACAAAACGAAACAAAGCCTTTTCCTGAAAAATATTCTTTCATTATCCTTCTATCATTATCCTTGACACAACGATCTTACTTGTTCCAAATTTCAAACAAATCAATTTTTACTTTTTTTTTGATGTGGACAACATCTATCTGAGCATCTAATGAGACCGAGCCCATGCCACAAAAGATACACGTATTTAAATCTTTAAATGGCTCTCCTGATTTTTATTTTATTTATGGGAGCCTTGTATAAATCTGAACCAATTTTCTTTTTTAATGCAGTACGCACTTGGCCCGAAAAACAAATGTGTTTCAAATTCAATGAAGGTTGAGTGTAATATGATTAGGGTTTTTTCCCGGGAATTCCCGTCTCGGGAATTCTCGGGATTTCTCGCTGTTGAGATTTCCCGCTTTCCCGGGATTTTTTATGCGGGATCCCGGGAAATAAAAAAAAACAAAAATTGGCAACTATACGTTTAAAAACAGCTGTTTTTATTTTGGCATTTATTTGGATTTTCCATATATATATTTTGTGCAGTCATTTTTCTAATAAATTTAACGTTTAATAATATTTTGACAAATAAATTGAAGTTTTAAGGTTATTTATTGAAATCAATATTCCCGTTTTTTTGTTTTTAATAAAAAATAAATGAAATTGTTTTAGATGGAAAACTCAATTGTATGGACGTTCTTTAAAAAGAAATCTACTGAAAATGCGGTGTGCTCTTTATGTGCAAAGATAATCTCATGTAAAGGACGAAGCACCAGCGGATTATTGCGTCATTTAAAATCTTTACACAAGACAGCCTGGGAGAAAAAAGTACGTGAACGTGAGCATCAGGAAGAACTGCCTCTTAAAATAAGAAAAACTCAGCCTACATTATATTCATTTCAAGAAAAAAAAGATTTATGTACTACTGTAGCAAAATTAGCATCTGTAGATGGGTTTTCCATTAGATCGATTACAAGAAGTGAGTACATATGTACGTAAATCCATGGACCGTGATGGGTTGAATCTACCAAAAGCAGAATGGGGAGTGCAACAGTTGATAATAAAAAAATTCCTGGAAGTAAAGGATGAGTATATAAATAATATAAACTTAATATTAGCTGAGAGTGTTCGATTTTCGTTGACTATGGATGAATCGACAAGTCTGAAAAATAGGAGATACCTTAACATATGTTTATTAGGTGATAAACAAACATTTTTCAATTTAGGTATGGTCTATATACCCGGTAGGTGCGGAGCAGTCGAAATAAAAACCTTAATGGAAACTCGTTTAAGAGAATACAATATACAATTTGAAAACCATATAGTCTCCACCATTACAGATGGACCTAATGTGATGAAAAAGTTTGTGAAAGATAACCCAGCTGATGGGATTTTTTGTCTCAATCATGCCATACATTTGGCAGTCGTTGACGTTTTTTATAAAAAAGAAATAATTTGTTCTGACAGTGGATCAGAATTGACAGATAACAATGATGATTTTGAAAATAATTTTCAAGATTGTGTAATAAATGTAGTAGTAAATAGCAACTTCAAAGAGGTATTAGATCAGACACGCCGCATTATAAAAATATTTAAAAAAAGCCCCACAAAAAACACTATACTTCAAAAATACGTAGTTGAAGAGCATAAGAAAGAATTGGCTCTTGAATTAGATATTGTAACTCGTTAGAATTCGATAGTGCCAATGCTGGACAAGTTTCTGCTTTTATAAAATTCAATAAAAAAGAGCCTTATTGATTTGGAAATGGGTGATCTATGGATTGAGGGAAATATAGTGACATTTAACAATATGCTTCAAGTTTTGAAACCCATACAGATCGCTGTTGAAAGGTTGAGCAGCCGTGACTCAAACATATTAACTGCTGATGCCATAGTTAACACTTTATGTCTAGAAATTCAATCGATTCCTTCTGTTCTAGGCGAAAAAATGTTTACTGCACTACATAGTCGTATTGATGAAAGGAGAGACAAAAAATTTTACACTTTGGTTAAATATTTAAAAGAGCCTGATTTCTTCAACAATAATCATGAAGATTGTTTGTTTTCCTATGCTTCTAAGTACTCAGTAATTGCATATGCTGAAAATCTTTTTAATCGTCTTTTTTCCAAACCTAATGATATTGAAGAAATTGAAAGAATTGAAAGTAATGATGATGATGAAGAATGTGGTGCTGTTAAAGAGAAAACATTTGAAGAAGTTTTAAATGCAGCAATTAATAACGTAAATTTGTGTACTGAATCTTACTCTAAAAATACTTCAAAATGTTCTATAAAGAAAGAACTAAAATTTTTGGAAGGAAGTGGTCAAAAGACCCAAAATGTTGAATTTTTGTTTAATGCACTTCTAACTGTTCGTCCTACTTCGGTAGAAAGTGAACGGGTGTTTTCGGTAACAGGGCAATTTGTAAATAAAATTAGAAATAGGCTTTCCGACGAGTCTATAAACGCTTTAAGTGTTTTAAAAAATTATTTCCTAAACCAAAAAAAATAATTTGTTTTTTTAAATATTTTTTTTTTAAGAACTTAATGTTTTTGTTTTCGATCTAATATCTCGAATATATTAGTATTACATATTTTTTTAATATTATTTTATGTTTGTTTTAATTGACTGAATTGTTATGTTAATGTTTTTGTTTATGTTTACTTATACATATGTTTATCTTTTTGGTATCATATACCAAGAGTAATCCTTTTTCGTGATAGAAAAAAACCTTAATGAATTTTAAAAACTAAAAGTTAAAAATCAAAGTTCCTGTTTTTATACTCAATATAAAGTAATATATTTATGTATTTCTAAAATATACCTTAAAAGGAAGTTTTTTAAGCTTTTTAATAAATTTTTTTATTAATGCCAAGCCAATTTAATCCCGGGATCCCGGGAAATTTAAAAAAGTTTCCCGCTTTCCCGGGAAACGAAAAAGTGCGGGAAAAAAAAACTCTAAATATGATGCTTCAGGAGCTAAAACAATAAAATCGGATGAACAAATATGTATGGGAACAATTTGAATATTTAAACATTTTTTCTCCAATTTTAATAATGTTGTTTCTTGGTCCAAAAAACTTACTCGTGCTAAGTTTCATCAAGATTGTATGATGTGGCCGCTTTAGCTAAAAGCATCAAAATCGGATAAACATATGGGTGGAAGCTATGTGTAAATCTGAACCTATTTTTTAAGTTTTATTAATGTCTTTCCTTTGTCAAAAAAACTAACGTCTGATAAATGTCATCGAGATCGGATGTAAGATGTAAATTCTAGAGCTAAAAATATCAAGATCTGAAGCTGAATGATGAGATTTTCTTCAGTTATAATTATGTCCTTTTTAAATCCAAGAAACTAACGTATGCTTAATTTCATCAAAATCGGAAAATGTGGATTCTAGAGCAAACAACTAAAAAATCGTTCGAGAATATATGTGGGATCTCTATCTAAATGTGAACCGATTTTCTTTCATTTCAATAGCTTTCTTCCTTGCCTGAATAAACTTATTCGTGCCAAATTTCTTTACAATTACTTAGTAGGGACATAAATACTGTTACACGCGTTTTATGCTGTAAAATAAAAAGTACTGAATGTTTTTGTACCAAATAGTTTTTAATATATTTATTGATGTATATTGTATCCAAAAATAATCTACTTATTCGAAATGTCCGCCTTTTGCCTCGACACACGCCTTAAGTCGCACTGGCCAATCGCCAATAGCTGCACGAACCTCGTCCATTGGAAAATTGGCCATAGCTCAAACCAAAGCCAATGTTGGGGTATATTTTGTGACAAACTTTGCCCTCTAAAACCGTCCACAATTTGGAATCCAATGGGTTCAAATCTGGACTGCCTGAGGGCCATTCCTCAGAGGAAATGAACGCTGGCAAATTGTTTCGAAGCCAGATGCAGAATGGTTTTGGAACAGGGAATTGTTAAGAGGCTTCACAACAGCTTCCAAAACGGTTTCTTGGTAAACTTAGGCCGATGTTTTGACTCCTTGTTCGCAGAAATGCAGGTCAGTGATCCTATCGTGAGAGACACCCCACCAAAACATGACTGAAGCTGGGTGATGACCCTTTTCCACCATTGGGATCAGTTCAAATGCTTCCTTACACTGTATCATTTTGCTTGCTAAATTTTTCCTGAACGGTAAAAATTTGTTCATCGGTGAACACAATTTTTCTGTGCAAGTTATCAGCATGCTTCACTAAAAGACGTTTGCATTTATCAACCCTATTTTTATTTAAAACTGCAGCCAATAAATGTCCTGTACGTCGTTTGAAAGCCCCAAGTCCCAGGTCTTTTCTAATGATTTGACTCATGGACTTTTGCGTGACATTTATCTCACGGAACATGATTTTCTGTTTTCGGAGCGTATTTCTGTGAATTCTTGATTTAACGGCTTTGATGACATGCGGTGTTCGAACAGAGCGTGTGCGGCCCGACCGGTGGCGGTCTTTTACATCTCCAGTCTCCTCAAACAGTTTTATGCATCGGTAGACGAACATGCGGCTAATCGCTAGTGGCCGGAGCGTTTTGAAAATATCGTTTTTTTCACACTTGAAAAGCGCTATTACAGCGATACGGTTCTCATTATCTGTCCACTCCTTGATGAAAGTTGAAACAATTTTAAAATCCCGTTACAGACTAACGCTATTGAGGTTAGCTTTCAAAAGCCATATGAAATTAACGGGGTATCTTCAGTTCTACTATTGAAATGGGTGTGTTCAATGTTTTAACAATATTTATGTCCCTACTAAGTAGGTGTAAGACGTGGCTTCAAGAGCTTAAACAGAAAAATCGTATTGACATAAATATTGTAGCTATCGGGTGATCAATCTAGAGGTTTTTTTCAAAATAAAAAAATACAAAAATTCAAATCAAGTGTGGAATCTTAATTGTTCATTTGAAAGGACATTCTATGACATTTATTTTTTTGAATATAATTTCCTTCAAATGTTGGACGCAACTACGCCTCATGATTCCCATTCTGAGGATTCAATTTGACTCGTTGGAGCATTTCGACCGCTGCAGCGTTAATGGCACGCGTAATGTTGGCTTTTAAAACCTAAATCGTAGCTGGTTTATCAGCATAGACTTTGGACTTTACCTATCCCCATAGAAAAAAATCTTAAGGTGTGATATCACACGATCTAGGCGGCTAGTTGAGCGGTCCTTAACGTGAAATTAGCTGCTCTTCAAAACGGTCCATTGTTTGAGTTGGAGTATGGCTAATGGCACCGTCCTGTTGAAGATTCATGCTTCAAATTAAGGTACCAAAAAGTCCGATATCATAGCGCGATAGCCAGCATCATTCACGGTTACGTTTCAGCCATTATAATTTTTAAAGAGATATGGACCGCTTATTTCACCAGCCCATAAACCGAACGAAACCGTAGTTTTCTCTGGGTATAACGACACCTTCTCAAACTCTTCTGGTTGCTCTTCAGCACAAATGCGGCAATTTTGTTTACTGACGTTGCCGTTGAGCCGGAAATGAGCCTAATCAATGGATAAAATGTTGGTCGAAAACAGCGGATCTTCCTCGAGCTTTTGAAGTACCCACACACTAAAACGGCGAACATCGTTTCGCTTCAATTCCTGTAATGGCAAACAATACTGAAAATATAAAAATAAAGTATACACAACGCCAGCGTTATCTTTGAAAAAAACTCTTTTAAAAAAAATTATAGATTGATCACCAATTAGAAGCTAAGCCAAAATTAAACCCAAGCCGTGAAGACGATTTTTATGTTTAAAACCTATTTCAGTGCGCAATAGCAAATTCTCGACATTGTTTTAGTTCCTCCGACTTCAGTTTTTGCGTCGCTAATAGATTCGCAAAGATGGTCGACTTTTGGAAGATATCTTGTTAAGCTCATCTGCGCCGAGTATGCCTGATATTTCTTGGCCTTCATTGATACTGCTCGATACGGCATTATGGTTTCTTCAGTTTGCACTAATCTCTATCTGATTAGACGGCTACAACAAAATGCTTTTAAAATTTATTTTTCTTATAATTCCGAACGATTATAAACGTTGATATACAGCGCAAATTCATCAATCGCATTTCGATAACTTTGTGGTTTTCCTTCTTGAATTGCCTGAAGTTATTTTCCAATTTATTGGGCTAACAATGAGTTCAATACTTATGGCCAATTTTCCAACGGACGTATATTTTTGGATAAAATATACATCAATAAATATATTAAAAAATATTTGGTTCAAAAACATTCAGTACTTTTTATTTTACAGCATAAAACGTGTGTAACAGAATTTATGTCCCTACTAAGTATATCTTACCTCTGAGAAATTTGAGTTACCAGCAAGTTTAGGCCTAAATATCAGCATAGTCGATAGAATTTAATACGCGTAGGATACTTATAGCGAGGAAAACGGTGCAAAATATCTTAAGTTAAAATCAGAGTTAAAATCTCTTCAACGCCTCCAGAACAAAGCCTTAAAATCTGTGGCAAAACTTCCAATTCGATATCCGACATATTCTTTGTATACAGATATCTTTTCGCCGATCTTACCAATACAAGAAACATATAAGTTGCAATTATTATTATATGTCTTCAAATGTCTGCATAACATAGGTCACCATACAATCTCGTTTTCCCAAAACCAACATCGATTTGACACTCGCAATAATGATAATTTGAGCGTCGTATTTTGTCGGACTGAAACAACAAAACAACGCATTGAGTATTCTGGTAGCAGGGAATTTAATAATTTAAGTCTATGAAATTAAGTCTATTACAACAATTTCTCTTTTTAAATCAAAATTAAAATATGGATGAGCTCCAGAGATAAATACGTTTATATATGTATATCTGAATGAATATTTAAACATTTCTTTGTAACGTAAATAATATTTTAAATTAAAAAAATTTGTAATCGATAATTTTGTCAACTTGCCTCAAAAAGGCCTTACGGCGCTGAGGCCCTTGTTATTTCTAAGCTTTGAATTATTATAACGTTTTTGAATAAATTTTATAAAAAAAAAGTTGGGCATAGAAGACTTAGGTTCTAATCTACTACCTTGTTTTTGCCTTTGCAAACAGTGGAAATAAGCTAATGCATGCACCTTATCATATCGTCTACTCTAGTGTGCCTACATGATCAAAACTGCAATTTTTATGAACAGGTTACGAACCTTTTGAATTTTTTATCCAGGCATTCACAGAATCAATACTGGCAATTTTTATGAACAAGTTACTAAGCTATTGCATTTTGTATCCAGATATTTACAGAAAAAATACCAATCGTAAACTTCAAATAATTAGACCACAAGGTATAAAAATACCTCTGCTGGACAGCTATAGTTATTTTTATATTTTCTTATTGAACATTCCTAACAACCTGCCTATAAATGAGACCTTTTTTATTGGCTCCAAGTTATGATCATAATTCTTTGTCATCATTAAATGTAGTACATGGAATATTATTGATATTTTATTTCGACATTAAATCGACAAGCGACAACATTTTGATGTTTTAGCACTTCCAAGGAAAACGCACTTTATATTTCTCTTTTGCCATCAAGACTCGAGTCCTGAAGAAGAACAGCATATTGTTGGTTTCTTCTAAACATTTCTTTTTCTTAAATTGTTTATTAATTGAAACATAAAAACGGAAATCATATCTTTGTTGTCGTCTCCTTATTTATGACTTTTATATCTGTCATTACAAGGACTCGCACACGCATGAGGACATACGCTCTCACCTAGAAGAACCTGAGTGAAAAAAACGAATCGAAAAAAACACTCGTGCTTTCATCCACTCACGTCTTGCTGCAAATAAAAACGGCCGAAAGCATACGTTTTCTGGTAACAATTTATGTAAAGTAACAATTTCGAAAGCCAAACAAAGGCCAAAGAGACATTTCCCTTTTTAATGGCGCTATTAAATAAAGTCTCAGGAACAAGAACGCTACGGCCACGACCAACGATATCGATGCTTATCAATGAGACGTAAAAACCAAATTATTACAATGGCAACAACCGCAACACGAACGACAATGTCAGCGGTAGCGTATTTTCTATCCCTTCCTCTCGCACGGCCCTTGAAAAATATATTTAAGAGTCACTGGAATGAACGAAAGACATCCAGGACGAAAACTGTTGAAGATTCTGTAGGACAAAAACACAGAGTGCGTTGGGAAAGAAACTCATAAATGATGACATGTTGTCATGTCTTAATGGGTGGGTTGCTTGGTGGAAAGGGATACATATTGCAGGAAACAAATTGAAAAGGATTTCTTTATTTTATTCGAAGCCCAATTTGAGCAGGATATGTTTTTATTAAAAAATGGTTGGATTTATAAAACTGTACACCTTGTGGAACTACAGAAAGTTTACCTCGTGGAATGGAAACAAAGGGGCCTTCTCTGGTGATTGGTTTGGCCGCGCGACAGGAGTACCTTCATTGGCACGTAAGTTAAAATAAAGAGCTTTTTCAATAATTATGGTTACATTTTTTATTAATTAAAACAAATTCCTCAAGAGAAATTAACGATTTTATTCTTATTACTTACTAAATTCCCCCAATATTGCGATAAGGAACAAACGATTAAAAACAAATTTTATAGAGCATGAATTAGATTGTTATACCTTACTCGTAATACTTTTTCCCTTGTCCCGGGATCGCGGACAGGATTAAAAATCAAATGTAAATTTGCTTGACGTTAAACCAATTTTTATTAGAAAATGTAAAGAATACTGACCACATATCTAGTAAACACACTATTAACTACGATGGTTGCTATATATACTTCTGGCCTAGGCAACACTAAGTGTTGCCATCTGACATTTCCATTGGAAAGTTGAACATGTTTTAGCATAAACGTACTCAGTACGTTTTGACGTACGACCATCATTTGTGTTGTTTACAATGGCTAGAAAAAATCAATATGGTAAAAAAAATGGAATTACCTCGTGAACATTTTCGCGCGATCATTTTTAACAAATTTCAACGTGGATTATCACGACAAGAGAGCATCGATGAACTTAAACCTTTGTATGGCGGTGAGGTACCATCTAATAGCACTGTAAAAAACTGGTTTAATGAATTCAATCGTGGCCGACGTTTGCTCAAAGACAAAGGTCGTCCAAAAACTGCCGTCGTACCAGAGAACATTGATGCCGTGCGTGAACTGATAATGCAAGATCGCCATGTGACATACCGTGAGATAGAGGCATCCTTGAGCAATTCTTCCACCAGCATACATTCGATATTGCAAGAATACCTGGCCGTAACAAAGGTTTGTTCTCGTTGGATCTTGCACAATTTGACAATCGCTCAAAAAACAGGGTCAAGTCGATTGGTGTAAAGCAATTTTGAAAAAATACGATCGGTGTTCTTTGAAGACGTTTATAAGATCGTCACAGGCGACGAATCATGAATCTATGCGTGTAGTTCTTCGACAGGGTGGGTCTTCGAGGACGAGCCAAATCCAACGAAAGTTGTTCGTGGAAGAAGCACTTCGAAGCAAATGGTCGCCTGTTTCCTCGGCAAAACTGGTCATGTGGCGACTGTTCCGCTTAAGCAACGTAATACGGTCAATTCTAAGTGGTACATCACAATTTGTTTTCCTGAAGTCTTCGGAGAAATTCGAAAAACGAACAAGAGAAGACGAATCATTATGCTCCATGACAATGGGAGCTCTCACACATCGGCTCAAACCAGTGCCTTTTTGACCGACCAAAACGTCGAACTGATAGGTCATCCGCCCTGACTTGGCACCCAATGACTTCTTTTTATTCCCGCACATCAAGAAAAAAATGCGTGGTCAACGATTTTCGTCGCCAGAAGATGTTGTTGAAGCGTTCAAAAACCATGTTTTGGTGGTGCCTCAATAGGAGTGGAAAAAGTGCTTCGACAATTGCTTTGAGCGCATGCAAAAGTGACATTTTTCTCATAACAGCCCTCGTAAAATGGGAACTTAAAGTGCAATGTTCAGCACAATAAACCGAAATATTTTACTTTTACATTTGTATAAATAAATTTAATTTTTAAACCCCATGGTAACTTTTTAAACCCCATGGTAACTTTTGGCCCACCCTGTACTTTTTTTTATTCCATCTTCGTCCACTGCTCTTTACATCCTTCATCAGACTATTTTCAATGTGGTCTTTGGCTGACCCTTTCTTCCGTTTCCTTGTAGATTCCAATCTATAGCTTGGCGGCATATTTCTTCTGGTTGTTTTCTATGTGTGTGTCCAATCCATTTTCTATTTTCTCCTTTTTATATGGGTGAGAATTGGTTCAGCATTTGTGATCGTTTATAACATTTGGGGATTGATTTAAATATGTTTATTTTCGTTCTAGTCAATAAAATGGTTGATTTCCAATTATTTCGCAGCTAAAAAGATACTATTTATTTTGCCAATTCTAAACTCGATATATGATTTGATTATTATTTGAATTAATTGTACTTTCAAGGTAGCAGAATTCTACATGTTCGTGGCCAAAGACAACGAGGTTATTGCTGGCTGATCGTATTGTTAACGCTTTCGTCTTTCCAGTGTTGTTTTTCAGACCAACGCTCGCTGAGTGGACCACTAAATCATCAAGCTTCGATTGCATATCTGTGTGTCTGATAGATAACAGGAAAATATCGTTAGCATAATCTAGATCCTCAAGATGGCTGGTTAAGGTCCATTGAATTCCACGGCGGTTATCTGCAAGTGTATCAGATATATCCTTGTCAAATACAAGGAGAAAAAGAAAGGGGGACAACAGACATCCCTGTCTCACACCCGATTTCGGGAGAACTGGTTCTGCATTGAAAACCATCATATTAAGATTTTATTAGGCTTGTCAGTTTGGGTGGGATACCAGTGGTTTTTAGAATATCCCATATTTTACCACGGCATATGCTATCGAACTCAGTTGTGTAGTCCACAAAGGTAAGGTATATATACTTATATATTGCTTTGCCAGTCTTTTACTTTTGCAGCGATAATTCTCAGCGTACGTATTTATGTAATCAAGGCATGACTTATTTGCTAATAAACCAGCATGTTTCTTCCGTAATTTTATATCCGCTGTATCATTATTTCAGTAGAGTAGGATTTTCATAAGTATTTAAGATGGTTTTTGAACGATTTAACAGCATCTTCTGGCGACGAACGCATTTTTTTCTTGATGTGCGGGAATAAAAAGAAGTCATTGGGTGTCAAGTCAGGGCTGTACGGTGTCCGGCGGATGACCCATCAATTCGACGTTTTGGCTGGTCAAAAAGGCGCTGGTTTGAGAGCTCGCATTGTCATGGTGCACAATGATTCGTCTTCTCTTGTTAGTTTTTCGAACTCTCCGAAGACTTCAGACAAACAAATTGTGGTGTACCACTCAGAATTGACCTTCTACGTTGCTCAAACGGAACAGTCGCCACATGACCAGTTTTGCCGAAGAAACAGGCAACCATTTGCTTGAAGAGAAGTGCTTCTTCCACGTACAACTGTAGTTGGATTTGGCTCGTCTTTGAAGACCCACACGATCGATTACTGTTTTGTTTCGGACTCATACGAATAGATCCATGATTCGTGACGAAACGTCTTTTCAAACCCCGCGATCGCATTTTTTCAAAATTCCTTTGCACCAATCGACACGAGCAGGGTTTAAAAGCACCAGTCCGCTAACCATTAGCATCATTTTGCTAAACTAATGCTAACAATCTTTTCCACAAGCCAGAGCTAAAACTAATGTCCGACTAACGTTAGCTCGCGTTAGCGTTAGTCAAAAAAATGACACACCTCTGCTAACCACAATTGACTAATGTGCTGCTAAAAATTTGCTAATTTTGACTAACCATTTTTCGTTAGCAAAAAATTTGAGTTGGTTTCAGTGTTGTCAACGGAACATGACGCAAAGTATCCAATAGTGGTACCGTAGTGGGGATTTCTGATACAAGATTTTTGAAATAAATAGCCTTCAAAAATTAAAAAATTGTTAAACACATTAGTTGAAAAAAAAATATAAATTTATTTTAGTTTGAAAGAACATTCAAAAGGAAATGAGATTAGGTGAATATGGAAAATAAAAATAATTAATTTTTTTATAATAAACGTAATCTTATTGTACAGAATATTTATTCATCAGCACAAAAGTCAAGTTCGGATATGGCTGTATGCAGAAACTCAGGATTAAGCTTTACTAATAAAAGATTTTCCAGAGTATCTTCTCTAAGCCGACTTCTGTTGTCAGCAAGTACAAGTTTCAAGGATGAAAATGCACGTTTAACAGAAACCTAAACCAATTAAATAAATTTTTTGAAAATATTATGATAAAAAACCGGTAATAACAAAAATTGCATTTGTTTACTCATACCTGGGTTGGAGGTGCACCAAAACACACATTGCTTAGAGCGTATAATTCAGGATCGGTAAGTTTTCATGCGATTTTTTAAAAACACAACTTATTGTCTATCAAAGGTAGGCAACACCGTACTCGAGCCGAACACAATTTTCGGTTACACACAAAAACCGAACCAAACACACAAGTCGAAATTAGTCACCAAATTAGCACAATTTAGCAAAGACGTTAGCAAAATCAGCAGTTGCTTCTTCTTCCATTGCTAATAATATATGCATATTTTGGTTAGCGTTAGTTTATTTTGCTAACGCTAACTGAATATTACGACTAATTTAGTTTTAGCATTTGTTCACATATTAGTTTTGACTTTTTTATGCTAAAACTAATTGACAAATTCTGTACTTTTGACTAAAATTGCGTTAGCATTTTAAACCCTGGACACGAGCCTTTTTTTGAGCGATTGTCAAATTTTGCGGGATCAAACGAGAAGACATTTTTTTAATTAATTTCATTTAATCCAAGAAAATTAATTCTTTGATAAGCATTATTTTTATTTTATTAATGAAAATTAAATTTATCCAAAAGTCAATAAATTTAAATTCTTTGATGCTAAGTCTTATTTTTATTTTATTAATGAAAATTAAATTTATCCAAAAGTCATTATATTTAAATTTTTTTAATAAATTAATTTTATTAGATGCATTAATTCTAATAAAAATATATCGGCTTTGTAGAGTTTTTAAAAATTACCGGGAATCCAGCATAAATTCCCGGGAGAGTGGGAAATGTAAAGTACTAAAATTCCCGGGAATTCCCGGGAAAGAGATCTACGGGACCTAGTAAAATCGCCGACAATTACGACATGAGAATCCACCACTGACTAATCCTAATTTCAACCTGGGTTTTTTTTCTGTTATATTGACAAAACCTAATCACAACACCCTGGCGGCCCACGAGTAGTCAAAAAGGTAGTCGCGGTTTCTCGGGTTATGGATGTACTCACTAACATAACCGTACGGCAATTATTGAAACCCCATAGACATCTACAAAGCAGAAATGTCCTTACCGAATATACTGTATGGAAAATATTCGCAAAAATTTTAAAAATTTGATGTCAGAATTATAGCCATGGAATTATTGAAAGCACAAAATTGTGAAAAAATCTTATCTTACCCTGTTTCGCTGGATGTTGAGAAAAGTCAACTAATAATATATTTTTGGAACCATTGGATGGGCTCTTAATTTACCCAGATTTTAAAACTAATGTAATGCAGCGTGGCTGATGAATACTGCTACATTAAGAAACCCAAATAACTATTTTTTTTTGGTGTATGGAATTCATTTACCTTTTATTCATATTAAAGCTCAATCAATTTTAATAAATGTAATTTAATTAGTTTTAAAAATAATGGAATTTAAATGCCACCCCTGCTCGTTGATGCATGTGCGGCTCTTACCAAAAAGTTTTCCTTACAGCTTGGAGAGTTAAGATAGGAATATAGCCGCAGTTCTTCTCGAATGGATTGCTTTAGTTCATTTAAATTTATTGGGTTTCCTTTATAGACTTCCTGTTTGCAATAACCTCACAAGAAAAAGTCAGGTTTAGTAAGATCAGGCGATCTGGGGGCCAACGGAATGTGGAGTTTCTGGATATCAGATTATTGGGAAATTTGAGAGGAGTTCCACCATCTTGCTGAAACCACACAGAGTTGAAAGAGATTATCATTCGGCGTAATTCTGGGTAGATAAACTCTCTCAACATGCTCAAGTAACTGTCTCCAGTTACCGTAATGGTGTGGCAGTTTTCTTCGAAGAAGTAGGGCCCGACAATACAGCGTGGTGAAAGTTAACACTGTGACACACTGTGACACAAAGTGGATGCAATTCCTTCTCATGGAGTACCTGTAGGCACTCCATATTCAACAGTTTTGTTTGTTTATGTTGCCGTTAAATCGAAATGGGCCTCGTCAGATATGAAAAGACATTTCAACATGTTTCCTTGAAGCATTTTTTGGCAAAATTCCAAGCGAATCGGAAATTCTGCTAATTTGTGCATAATTGCTTATACCCATTTGAGCAGATAGCTTTTTGTCGAAACTCTTGGATTGTTCTATATGACAGCAGCTACAGCTGCGATTGTTTCCTCCGATTGGACTGAAGGGTTTTTATGGTAAGGTCTTCTGTTGACTGCCCCATGCTCGGCAAAATTGTTAACAACTCTCACACGACAGCCGGTTCTATGCACCGGATCGGCCCGAAGGAGAAATTCTTTGGCCAAGAGCTGGCACCAAGGCACTATGTGCCGCTACTACAACAACAACAACTCTCATTATGGTCCATCTACTCGGAGGAATGCCGCCAGACGTGCGCCTATACTCTCTTTGAACCGAAACTACGGACTCCAGTTCAGTTTCAGTTATCCATTTTGATAAACCTAAAAATCAATCCGCAAAATATAAAAAAAAAAACAGATTCATTAAATAGAAAAAAAGTTATTAATTTTTTATTTGGTAGAGCCCTTCATCAGCATACCTGTATATCATTTATTTTTGAATATAAATTCCTTCAAATGTTGAGGGTCCAATTTTAGATGACTCGTTCGAGCATTTATTGACACGCGTTATGTTTTCTTCCAAATCCAGAATCGTAGCTGGTTTGTCAGCATAGACTTTCGACTTTTCGTAGCCCCAAAGAAAAAAGTCTAAAGTTGTGATATCCCACGATTTAGGCAGCCAACTCATCGGTACAAAAATAAAAATTAGCTACTATTCGAAATGACCTCTCTATAGATCCATTGTTTGGGGAGCTGTATGCCAAGTGGCACCGTTCTGTAGAAACCAAATGTCGTCAAGATCCGGTAGCAAAAAGTACAATATCATGGAGCGATAGCAAGCACCATTCACGGTAACATTCCGGACCAATGAATCCACCAGCTCATAATCTGGACCAAACTGTGGTTTTCTCTGGGTATACTTAGTAGGGACATACATACTGTTACAACATTGAACACATTCATTTCAATAGTAGAACTGAAAATACCCCGTTAACCTCAATAGCGTAAGTCTGTAACGGGATTTTAAAATTGTTTCAACTTTCATCATGGAGTGGTCAGATAATGATAACCATATCGCTGTAATAGCTCTTTTCAAGTGTGAAATGAAAAAAAGCGATAATTTCAAAACTCTCCGGCAACTAGGGATTAGCCGCATGTTCGTCTGCCGATACATAAAACTGTTTGAGGAGACTGGAGATGTAAAAGACCGCCACCGGTCGGGCCGCCAACGCTCTGTCCGAAAACCGCATGCCTTCAAAGCCGTTAAATCAAAAATTCACAGAAATCCTCTCATAAAACAGAAAACCATTGCCCGTGAGATGAATATCATGCAAAAGTACATGAGTCGAATCATTAAAAAAGACTTGGGACTTGGGGCTTTCAAACGACGTACCGGACATTTATTGACTGCAGTTTTAAAAAAATAGGATTGAAAAATGCAAACGTCTTTTTGTGAAGCACGCGTACGTAACTTGCACAGAAATTTTTTTTCACCGATGAAAAAATTTTTACCGTTCACGACACATTTAGCACGCAAAATGATAGTAAGCATCTTAACTGATCCCAAGGGTTGAAATGGGTCAACACCCAGCTTCAGTCATTGTTTGGTGGGGTGTCTCTTACGGTGGGGTCACTGACCTGCATTTCTGCGAACAAGGAGTCAAAACATCGGCCAAAGTTGACCAAGAAACCGTTTTGGAAGCTGTTGTGAAGCCTCTTAACAATTCCCTGTTCCAAAACCAGCCATGGACTTTCCAGCATAATTCTGCGCCGGCCCATAAGGCTAAAACTTCCCAGGCCTGGCTACGAAACAATTTGCCAGCGTTCATTTCCTCTGAAGAATGACCCTCTGGCAGTCCAGATTTGAATCCATTGTGGACGGTTTTAGAGGACAAGGTTTGTCACAAAAGATACCCCAACATTGGGTCTCTTAAGACTGCTTTGGTTCGAGCTGTGGCAAATTTTCCAATGGACGAGGTTCGTGCAGCTATTGACATTTGGCCAGTGCGACTTAAGGCGTGTGTAAAGGCAAAAGGCGGACATTTAGAATAAGTAGATTCTTTTTGCATACAATATACGTCAATAAATATATTAAAAAATATTTGGTCCAAAAACATTCAGTACTTTTTATTTTACAGCATAAAACGTGTGTAAAAATATTTATTTCCCTACTAAGTGATGACGCCTTTTAAACTCTACTAGCGTCAGTTTAAAAATCTAAGAACAATGCGAGCTGCGCGACTATAACCGCCACCGGTGGCTTTGGACGCTATCTGTCGATGACTTCATATAGCCGCTATTAAAAAGATCTTACATTTTAAATTCTTGTAGCGCATCTTACAGTCTACCATATTCAACTGCACGTTTTTTAACTGGTTTTACACCTAAATTACCAATATCGCGTGTTGCGTTATTATATAACGCAACACACATACTACATACATATGTACATATACCGCAAAATATATCTCGGTTTCAATTGTCACCGTTTAACCCATTCAGCAGGCTAACAACCCTTATTATTCACAGCAAGGACTTCATACATACAACAACAAGCTCAACAAGCTGTACGGTTTAACCTTTCGTTGCGATGTGGATTTGAGTGCGTGAGCGTCAGCTTGTACAGTATGTGTGAATGCGTGTGCCGTGCCACCAAGACTGAAACAATTAAGGACACTTCTCAGTTACAAACAAAAAAAAACTTTTGCTGTAACGCGCATTTCTATGGGGGGTTCCTTCAGATAAACGCAAGCACTTTCACATCCACAGAGCAAATTGGTTCTTCCTTTAAGTTCGTAACTTTGAAGGAGGGAGAATTATGACTTTCTGCATCTCAGCCCACGTGCAGAACATTTTCGCTAGAAAAGATGTGTGAAAAGGCGAAATTGCATAAATTCCGTATTCAATTATACACCAGAGACCTGCAGTGACATTTATTTCACCGCCACGTGAATATAGTCGATGAGCGTTTGTGTATTGGTGTGCGTTTGTGTATTCGGATGAGTGTGGGTGACTGCGGAAAATCTCAATTGTCAATAAAACAAACGAAGGAGCAAAACAAAAAAGCAAAAACAATATGATAACAAACCTACAGAAATTGTAAGAAAACTTTTTAAAAATGACAAACAAAAACGAATGATTGCCCTTTTAGCATTTTCTATGTGCGGGCGTTGTGTTAGAGAGAGAGAGGGCTCCGCACAGTGGTCCAGGATCGATTTCCACCGTCAAAAATTCTATAAATTTTGATCTAGTAAATATTTTTGAGTTCTGTAAAAGGTCAATTGTAACAGATATAAAATCGGGCTATTGGTTTAAAAGTTATGTCGGACCAAAGTCATATTTTTTCAAAATCTATCTTTTTGAAAATAGTTACTACAACCAAAGTAAATTTGGTACAAACAATATTTTGACGCTATTTTAAATGTAAGAAACCATACTTGAAAATAGTGCAAAGGCCCTTAAAATGAATGAGATACAGTTCGACAAAGTCAAAAAAATAAATCTCACTTTTTAAATTTTCTAAACCTGAAAAAGTGAAAATTGGCAACAAGGAAAAATATTTTTTTGCGCATTTTATAAACAATCACTTTTCTCTTTTTTATGTAAATAAAAAAGAAAAAAATCTTTTCTTAAAAATCCAAAAATACGAAAAGTAGTAAACTTCAGGCTAATTTTAAGGTATACGCTATATCCCAATTTAAAATGTTAAAAGCCTTAAATAGTCCCTGACTACTTGGCTACAATTTCCCTTTTTACAGAACAAAAATAAAAATCAAAAAAATTTACTAGATCAAAAGTTATAGAACTTTGACCGATGCAGTTCGATCCTGGAACACTGTGCGCCGTACAGTGGTTAAGAGTTGAGTGGTTAAGAGGATTTAAGAAAGCCTAAGCCGACTGGATTATTAAATATATATTCACTTTAAATCCCGAAAACGGTTTCAGAAACAATTCCATATTGGCGGTTTTCAATTTAAAAAATTTAAATACATTTTTCAAACTGTTGAATTGTTTCATATGCATTTATTAAGTTATTGAGGTAATTCTGAACCCGATAAGAAATCAGATTTCAAAATACTTAAAAATAGTTGATATGATGAACACTAAAGGGTGACCCAACCATAATACACAATGTTAAGTGTGCGACAGACCTTAAGGTAAAGTTTTGTGCCCAACTTAATTTCATATTTCTTTGTTTTAGTGCTTGACAAATTCAATGATGGAGAGGTACGTTATAGAGCAGCACTTTAAAATTGTTGAAGCCTTTTACGAAAATGTCAAATCAAAATAAACTTCGTCCACTTTTTGTCAGTATAATCGACCAAATGTATGCACAATATGGAAAATTGTTTGCAAATTTCAGCATAAGGGGTCTGTCGGAAATGTGAAACCACCTGTGTGTGCTCGCCCAGTTCGTTCTGTGGAAAACATTAATGTCGTTCGGGATATGGTGGCAGAAAAGCCGTCAACCACGACTCTTCGTTGTGTCCAATAGTTGAACATCTCACGAACATCACTGGTGCGAATTTTGAAAAAAGATTTGAATTTACACGCATACAAGGTTCACATACGCGCAAGATCTAAGCCTATTGACAATTTTAAGCTTTGTCAACACGCGGAAACAGACCGAAGTGACTTTACAAACAAAATCACCTACAGCGGCGAAGCACACTTTCACCTAAGTGAATTCCTTAATAAGCTGTCGCATTTGGGCAAATGAGATTCCACGATCAATTGTAGAAAAGCTGATGCATTCAAAATGATTGACTGTAGGTGCGATTTATATACTGGTGGCGTACTTCTTTCAAAATGAGGTCGACCAAGCAGTTACCGTGAATGTTGTTCGCTATCACGAAATGATAACGAACTTCTTATGGCTAGAAATTGAGGATATGGATATAGAAACTGAGGATAGTGGCACTTGCCATACAGCCAACGAAAGAAAGGGTCTTTTGATCGAGAAATTTATTTGCCATATTATCTCACGTCGTTATTTGGCCGCCACGATCATGTGATTTGACACCGATGGTCTTCTTTTTTGAGGATATTTAAAAGCAATAGTGTACGTCATTAAGTCAAGAACAATTCAAGAGCTTTAGACCTAGCTAATTCGGCACAATAACGACATAAAACCTCTATTATGTCTCCTCTATTATGTCTCCGAGTCATTTAAAATATAGACCAATGGATAGAGGTATGCCAACGAAGCCGTGGCGATCAGTTGGCCGATGTTTTGTTTCATACATAATTGTCATAGATCCTTCTATCACTATAAAAAAAATTAAGAAAATTCTTAGAAAAATATAAACCTTATTCTCCGAAGATTTACTTAGCAGGGACATTAATACTGTTAGACACGTTTTATGCTGTAAAATAAAAAGTACTGAATGTTTTTGGACCAAATATGTTTTAATATATTTATTGATGTATATTGTATCCAAAAAGAATCCACTTATTTGAAATGATCGCCTTTTGCCCTTACACACTCCTTAAGTAGCACTGGCCAATCGTTAATAGCTGCACGAACCTCGTCCATTGGAAAATTGGCCACAGCTCGAACCGAAGCAGTCTTAAGAGATCCAATGGTGGGGTATATTTTGTGACAAACTTTGTCCTCTAAAACCGTGCACAATTTGTAATCCAATGGGTTTAAATCTGGACTGTCTTAGGGCCATTCTTCAGAGGAAATGAACGCTGGCAAATTGTTTCGAAGCCAGGCCAGGGACGTTTTAGCCTTATGGGCCGGCGCAGAATCCTGGTTTTGGAACAAGGAATTGTTAAGAGGCTTCACAACAGCTTCCAAAACGGTTTCATGGTAAACTTTGGCCGATGTTTTGACTCCTTGTTCGCAGAAATGCAGGTCAGTGACCCCATCGTAAGAGACACCCCACCAAACCATGACTGAAGCTGGGTGATGATCCTTTTCCACCCTTGGGATCAGTTTAGATGCTTCCTTAGATGACCACGCATACACTCTATCATTTTGCTTGTTAAATTTTTCCTGAACGGTCAAAATTTTTTCATCGTTGAACAAAATTTTTCTGTACAATTTATCAGCGTGCTTCACCAATAGACGTTTGCATTTGTCAATCCATTTTTTTAAAGCTGCAGTCAACAAATGTCCGGAAAGCCCCAAGTCCCAAGTCTTTTTTAATGAGTCGACTCATGGATTTTTGCTTGATATTCATCTCGCGGTCCATGATTTTCTGTTTTCGGAGCGGATTTCTGTGAATTCTTGATTTAGCGACTTTGATGACATGTGGTGTTCGAACAGAGCGTGTGCGGCCGGACCGGTGGCGGTCTTTTACATCTCCAGTCTCCTCAAACAGTTTTATGCATCTGTAGAAGAACATGCGGGTAATCCCTAGTGGCCGGAGCGTTTTGAAAATATCGTTTTTTTCATTTCACACTTGAAAAGCGCTATTACAACGATACGTTCTCATTATCTGACCACTCCATGATGAAAGTTGAAACAGTTTTAAAATCCCATTACAGGCTTACGCTCTTAGCATTCAAAATCTATATGACGTTAATGGGGTATGTTCAGTTCTACTATTGAAATGGGTGTGTTCAATGTTCTAACAGTACGAGTATTTATGTCCCTACTAAGTATTATACTTTCGACCATGGATGTCTTTAATTTCGAATCTATTTAGGATTGAACGCACAAATAGAACGATTTAATTTTGGTTTTAAATAGTCAAATATTTTTAAGATTAAGCTGATTATGTTAGCTTATTTAAGTAGAGATAAAAAGCGTTTTAAACCTAAATATGTCTGCCTTCTTAATGGTTAATGTGGCACAAAATCCACAAATCATTTATACAATTAAGTTAAAAAATAGACACGACACAACTGAAATAAACTGGACAGCTTATTTCATTTTCCTTCACTTTTTCGAAAAAAGGACCAAAAGGACACATTTTACTTAAGACATCTCATCATGACAGTTCGGTGAAACGAAGGAATATTTACTACTTCAAAACTAATTTCATATGGTATAGAGTTGAAAATTAAAAATGTCCTTAGCCCATAACAAATAATTCGAACCTTTGATAGAATTTTTCTAAAAATTTGCTATAAACATCTTAGTCTTTCATTTCTAGAAGAAATTATTCACCCACCCCCGTGATTCTGAACTATTGTTGCATAGTGTTATATGTTAAAACAGCGAACTAAACGGAGTTTCGTTACGACAAAGACTTTAATTGTTGTCATAACCAACTATTGTTACCAAAATAACATGTGCATCACAAGTGGCTAGTTTTCATAACCAGCAGTTGTGGCAAACAATAGATTTAATCAATGAATGTTTGGTATAACCGACTTATTGGCTAAAGGAATCGTAATATTATTGTATCTACCATGTTATGGTAAGTCGAACCATGTAAACGTCAATACCATAGAATGTTAGGAATTGCAACAGAAGGTACGTATGTTTATCAAACCCAACGCTTGAAGTTCGGACCGATTTTGAACTGACTTTTTCTCTGTATGGGTACAAATGGAATCATCTGTGATTTAGGATATTTTAAGGACATGGCGAAATGCCACAAGTAATTAGACAATTTTTGCATCAAAGTCAAAAAGTTGTCCATAAAGAAATTCTTGCATACAAAAATGATATTCTGCATTATTACGTAATTTTAAATTTTGTATTCGGCCTTTATATTAAATTTTACTAAATAATTATTATATCGAGAATGTACATTTCTTAACAACAAGAAACTGAGGTACTCGCTACGGAGTTATATTGTTTAATTTAGTTATTCCTGATGATGTTCTTCAAAGAGGAACGAAATATCGAATAAAGAGAAAAATATAACAAAAAATAATAACCTTGGCCTCGAGCTCGATATAATTATTATTTAGTAAAATTCTGCATTATCTGTAAATATTGAATAATGACACCGACCCCCACTATTTTTTACCTCTCGAGAGCTATAAAGCCGACCCACATAAACGCTTAAATATGCCTTTAATAAAATGATGAGAAGTAGAAATAAAAATTATGCTAAATTTTCACTCTTCCACCCCACTGTTGAGAATACAATATCAATTGTTCATACATCTTTTCATACCAACTGACCATTTGTCAGTGGATTTGGCCGGAATCGTTAATTTAAAACTTAATGAGTTGCATCGTGTTAAGTGATATGGTTTGCCCCACAAAAATCGTAGACGAGCGAACTGTTTGCACTCATGTGAGACGATGCTTCAAAATATATTTCAAAAAAACTTTCTTCGCAACAAAGACCACAAAAGCCTCCATCCACTTCAGTGCCAGTCATGACTTGATATATAATTTCTTTGAACTTTTCAGCAAACGTTTGTTAAACAGTGTTTATGAGAGTGGAAAAGTTCGGTTTCGATGGGAATGGAAAGCGAAGCAAATACCTAAGTTCCCTGAAATATTGAAATTTATTTTAAAGGGATGTCCTTGAAAGTTCAAGTCCTTGGAGTTGCAACCAACTGGGGCACTCTGAGTGTATGTCTGAACTTAATTGTCTTAAAAAGTGAATGATATTTATATGAAATGTTTATTCACGGAATAACACAGCCTATTATTTTATGAACAGGTAAACAAGTTAGCAGACTTTTAGATAATTTAAAATTGAAAGCAAATTATTGCGCACTCACAGGAGGCTAATATTACAGTAGGACACTTGTACATTTTATACAAATCTAACGGGTATGAGTTTAACTTTTCTGATTTTTATACCCTCCACCCAAGGGTGGATGATATACTAAATTAGTCATTTTGTTTGCAACACCGCGAAATATTGGTCGGAGACCCTAAAAAGAATATTGAACGTCGAAATTCTAAGCTTGTGATTGTAAATGGGCGCAATCTGCCCACACGCAGAGAAAAAACATGGTTACTACATGGTCACGGCAATAATAATATGTTCTCCGCAAAAAAAGTATGTTCGGCACATCCATAGCATTGTTAACTGAATTTAGTTTTGACAATAGTAACAATAGTATTATTGCCAAATTTAAAAATGAAAGTATGGTTATAACAACAATGTAAATATTGTTGGTGCGACAAAAGTATTGTGTTTTGCGTTTTATGTTAACAATAATATGATTACGGCAATCATACTATTGTAATTTTTCTTCATTTAAATATGCTTTTAAGAACAAATGTTATTGGTATGGATTTAATGATATAATAGTACTTTTTATCAAAATTAAAAACAAGCTGCTTTGGCTTTGTTTAACTGAAATATTTTTAGTAAAAACGCACTCTTATTATTTTAAATTTAATGTATTTTTTAATAATTTTCATAATTCAAATCTATTGTCGAAAACTTAAACAAATTCTTATAAATTATATTGGGGATCAAAATACAATTGTGTGTGATCATACTATGGTTGTAGGGATCATAACATGGTTGGGTGTGAATCATATTATGATTGTGAGGATCATACTATGGTTGTATGTGAAACATACTATGGTTGTGAGGATCATACTATGGTTGTGGAGATCATAATATGGTTGAGTGTGAATCATACTATGGTTGCGAGGATCATAGTATGGTTATGTGTGAATCATATTATTGTTGTGAGGATAATAGTATGGTTGTATTTGAATCATACTATTATTGTGAGGATCATAATATTGTTGTACCACAACCATATACCCAACAATAGTATTATCCTCTTCGAATATTGTCACCACAACCATACTTTTTCTGTGTGCAGGTGGAAAAAGTTTCCCTTTAAGGTACCTGGGTTAACAGTACACTTATTTGATATGTTTAACAAATCATTATTTTTTGAGAACATACAATACTTAAAATGGGTACTATTAGTTGCGATGCACTAAATACCTCAAAAAAGGCATAGTTGCTGGATCTTTTGGCTCAAGCGGCTCAATAAAAGACTCTCGTGATCAAAACGGGCGATTAATGTTCAATATGGGTATGGAGGGAGGGCAATTTTGCTAGCAATCCATAAGATATGGAAGGGATGAATGAGCCTAAAACGGAAAAATTTTTACCGCTTAAGTAGCGTAGGGATGGAATGTCGTCGTAGTTCCCAGAAGAAGGCATATGTGTATATCTTTATTGGTTCAGGATTTAGAAAAAGGTTTGCGTTTGCGCATTTTTTTATAGAAATAGAAATAGAAAACTTCAAATCGGTAATTTTAGTTAACCTCATATATACACGGAGAAAAAACTATGTTAAAAATATGTTTGCATGTAATCATATATATGTTTGGGGACGGGCACAATCATATATATGTTTGTGTGTTAACATATTATGTTTGCCCACAATCATAATATGTTAGGGGCACAATTCTAACATATCAAAAAAAGATATGATTGTGTCCTAACATATTTTTGTCAAAAAAATATGTTAGAACATATTTTTTTTAGAGTTTCAGAGAGTATATATATATATATATATATATATATATATATATATATATATATATATATATATATATATATATATATATATATATATATATATATATATATATATATATATATATATATATATATATATATATATATATATATATATATATATATATATATATATATATATATATATATATATATATATATATATATATATATATATATATATATTGTTTGAGGGCATACTATATATTACATGTTTTTTTTTGTTGAATTGCATTTGTATATTTTGGTTTACTTCGGAGATCGCCATTTATGTAAGTATCAAACAACACCTGGCAACTCTGCACGTAATGCAAACGTATACCTCTCAATGTTGTCAACTTTTCTAGATCCGAAATCGTTAAATATACCGAAATGGTTTCTAATTGATTTTCTAATTTTTTCCCGTGATTAATAGTTAAATCAGGTTTTAACGCATAGTACCAAGTGCCAAACAAATAACGATTGTTTTAAATGACATCGTGTTAAATAATGAAATTTACTAATAAAAATACAGCTGAAGCATTTGCAGTTTTATTTTTAAATGTTTCTTATGCAATTGTTTCTTTAATGACATTCACTTAGAATTCGACGATAATTCAGTAACCAGAATACTCTACAATAATTGCACTAACTGCAATTAAGAAAAGCGTAAGTGTACTTTTCCATTATTACACAAATTTTTTTTTTGGCGTTTTAAAGCTCTGAAACTGTCTCGAACAAATACTACATTGACGTCACTGACTAGTTATGTTGTTGTCAGTGTGTAATGAGATCTAAAAAAGAGGAATGCATATGTTGGCACAATCAATTGTACACTATTGGTACATTTTTGCCCGAATTTTAATTATATTCCTTCAAGAAATATTTCCCTAATAGGACGATTCTAGAAATCGTATTAGTAATAATGATCATTTTTGTTAGTATAAACACATAATCGGACCTGCGTAAAAATGGCATTTTATCAATAACTACAACATTGATTAGGAGGGTGTATGCATACATCTTATAAGATCTTATAAGATGTATGTATGTTAAGCCAAGTGAACAGTATCTAAACCGTTATGTTGTGTTCGAAAAACTATAATGTATTTTCTGACCATTTCGAGCATCTTGCTATTAAAAAGTTGTACCATTGTTTGATTTGCTTTAAAAATAAATAACCAATATTCAATCCGGGGAACAAAGTAACTTTCGGGGCATAAGGTCAATTTTGTTTTCTAGGAGTTAATTTAATTTCAAAAAATTCCTCCCAGATCCATACCTTCCGAGTTGTAGTCCCAAATAGGTAAAATGTATAATCTGATATAACTCGTTTTATACTTATCAGATCGGGTCAATGTAAGTATCGTTCGAAAGCTAATTAGAATGCCATAAATTGACCCATTGTGGGCCGGTAGCATTTGTTTTTTGGAAGAAAAAAGTAAAAAAAAAACTAAAATATGTTCAATATCAGTGTAATTATTTGCGGCGCGATTATAGTAAGCAAGATAAGTACCTTTCTTACGAGCCCCTTACTTTACAATTTACCATGTATCATTACAATGCCAGTGTTTAAAAAAGTAAAATTAACCTGAAACAGAGTAGCAAAAAAATCTATTTGCCAAAACTCTGACATTTAAACGGTTAAATGGTAAAGTAAGGGGCTCGTATCAAAGCTATTTATCTGATAAGTATACGGTCTGTAACTCGAAAAGTATAGACATTGTGGGAAAACTTGTTTTGTTAATAGTTAAGTACTACGTAAGCAATATATGATCGATTCAATAAACTATTGATTTATTGAACATTTACTGCAAATCAGAATTTATGCATATGTGCTACAACTACATAGAGTTTTATTAACATTTAGCACAACTCAGCATTTTCGTACATGTGTACACCTGCATAGAGTTATTAAACGTGAATGTTGAATTAAGTACTCTTTACTCTTTATTTCCATCTCTGATTATGAATCTCCGTTTCTGCATCTCTGATTTTTTCTCATGCAGAATTAAGAACGTGCGATCATTGATTCATTTTTCTCATTAGTTGTCCAAAAGTTCGCGATTTAACACGTAAAGAGGAAACAACGGAGTAAAGTTTTGGTAAGTATATAAATATAATAAATAATTAAAAGTGAAGTGAAAGTGTAATGTTTCTATGGAGCTTTAACAAAACCACATATTTGTAAAACGAAGACGTAATTATTATCTAAATTGGGTATTAAGAACTATTTGAATTTGTTCACAAAAGTTATTCCCCACTGACAATTATGTGTTTTTCTTATTTTAGTTTTGTTAAAACTCTACAGATTTCATTTCTTATAAAACAATATTTCTTGTATGTATGTATTTTTGAAAATATATTATACATAGGCCAACAAATTAATACATTTAACTTTACCAAATATGGCGAAAACGTTGACATGATTTTAATTTTTTCATTTTCAGTCAATAACAGAATTAAGAGAGGATGCGGAGGGCACGGATTTACTTATCAAATTTGTAAAAGATACCGATACTATATCATATGCGGAATTTATCATAACGGGTTACATTTTTAAATGCAAATATATTTACATTTATCATCAAATAAAAATTACCTTTAATTTAATTTAAAAATTTAAAACTTAATAAAAACAATTACAACAAAAATGTGTTCTTAATATTTCTCTTACATGTTTATACATACTTCCATGCAATCATAAATACAAATACATACAATCATAGACAGGTATACAACCAAATATATTACTGTATGCAAACATACATATGATTGTATGCAAATATGTATATGATTGTGTGCACACATATATATATGATTCAAATATATATATGTTTGCGTTCAAACATATACATGTTTGCGTTCAAACATAATGTTTGCATTCAAACATATACATGTTTGTATTCAAACATATACATGTTTGTATTCAAACATATACATGTTTGTATTCAAACATATACATGTTTGCATACAAATATATATATGTTTGCACACAATCATATATATGTTTGCACACAATCATATATATGTTTGCACACAATCATGTATATGTTTGCATAGAATCATAGATATGTCTGCACACAATCATATATATGTTTGCACACAATCATATATATGTTTGTACACAATCATATATATATTTGAACACAATCATATATATGTTTGCACACAATCATATATATGTTTGCACACAATCATATATATGTTTGCACACAATCATATATATGTTTGCATACAATCATATACATGTTTACACACAATCATATATATGTTTGGGAAAATTGCTGCTAGCGCAAACATAATATGTTTGGGAGCTGCTCCAAACATATATATGTTGCCTGCAAAATATGTTTGGGACAATATGTTACAGAGGCCGTTTTTTTCCTCCGTGTACTTAGTAGGGACATAAATAATGTTACAACATTGAACACACCCATTTTAATAGTAGAACTAAACATACCCCGTTAATGTGGTTTTGAAAGCTAACCTCAATAGCGTTAGTCTGTAACGGGATTTTAAAATTGTTTCAACTTTCATCATGACGCGGTCAGATGATGAGAACCGTATCGTTGTAATAGCGCTTTTCAAGTGTGAAATGAAAAAAGCGATATTTTCAAAACGCTTCGGCCACTAGGGATTAGCCGCATGTTCGTCTACCGCTGCATAAAACTGTTTGAGGACACTGGAGATGTAAAAAACCGCCACCGGTCTGGCCGCCCACGCTCTGTTCGAACACCGCATCAAAGTCGTTAAATCAAGAATTCACAGAAATCCGCTCCGAAAACAGAAAATCGTGGTCTGTGACGTGAATATCACGCAAAAGTCCATGAGTCGAATCATTAAAAAAGACTTGGGACTTGGATCTTTCAAACGACGTACCGGACATTTATTAACTGCAGCTCTAAAAAAATGGGATTGAAAAATGCAAACGTCTTTTGGTGAAGCACGCTGAACTTGCACAGAAAAATTTTGTTCACCGATGAAAAAATTTTTACCGTTCAGGAAAAATTTAACAAGCAAAATGATAAGAGTGTATGCGCGGTCATCTGAACAGATCCCAATGGTGGAAAAGGGTCACCACCCACCTTCAGTCATAGTTTGGTGGGGTGTCTCTTACGATGGGATCACCTACCTGATTTTCTGCGAACAAGGAGTCAAAACATCGCCCAAAGTTTACCAAGAAACCGTTTTGGAAGCTGTTGTGAAGCCTCTAAACAATTCCCTGTTCCAAAACCAGCCATGGACTTTTCAGCAGGATTCTGCGCCGGCCCATAAGGCTAAAACGTCCCAGGCCTGTCTTCGAAACAATTTGCCAGCGTTCATTTCCTCTGAAGAATGGCCCCAGACAGTCTAGATTTGAACCGATTGGATTACAAATTGTGGGTGGTTTTAGAGGACAAGGTTTGTCACAAAAAATACCCCAACATTGGATCTCTTTAGACTGCTTTGGTTTGAGCTGTGGCAAATTTTCCCATGGACGAGGTTCGTGCAGCTATTGACGATTGGCCAGTGCGACTTAAGGCGTGTGTAAAGGCAAAAGGCGGACATTTCGAATAAGTAGATTTCGTTTGGTATACGTCAATAAATATAATAAAAATATTTGGTACAAAAACATTCAGTACTTTTTATTTTACAGCATAAAACGTGTGTAATATTATTTATGTCCCTACTAAGTATTGCATATATAAGTGACAGAAACGAAAGTAGCATTCAGTATAGAAGGCGCTAAGTCAATTCGTATCGAATCGTGTATACCCTCTACCATGGATTCTGTTCAAAGCAAGAATCACAATAGTTAGGCGTCTTTGTATGCGAGCTAAACTAATCATCGGCCAATATGGTCCAGATCCTTAACAACTAATTGCCATTCTATAGACCTTCTTTGTAATAAATCGTGTCCAGATCGGACACTAAATGTGGCTTAAAGAGCGTCAGGACCTAAACTCGGAAAGGACCTTTGTAGGAGAACTGTATAAAGTCATGGACCGATATGATCTTTATTATAAATGGTAACTTTCCATGCAGTGCAGTGAAACTGCTTCGAGTCAAACTCCGTCAAGATCACAATATGAACGATTTTTCTAGAGCGCCGATACCTGAACACGGGATGGAACTTTGTATGGGGGCTATATCAAAACATTTACCGGTTGGCTTATATTCAATCCTTAATAGACCTTGTCCAAAGATAGTTTCATACCTAGTTTCTGCAGTCTAGGTCAATCCAATGGTACCGAATTTTATACAAAATACCCCCAAAAAGTGTGATCTTTACAGATGTTGTTTGAGTCCTTGTATATACTTATAGAACTTTTATTCTCTGAACGGATTTGGAGCATTATTAAGCCCAAAAACGTTGCAACAAAAAAACATTTCTCAGCAAAGTTTAGATTTTCTAGGTTCATTATTATGACCGCCATCAAACTTTCAACAGACACACTGAAGGACGGACGGTCGGACATCGCTATGCTGATCATCATATTTTGATGACATTAACAGGTTTTTCCCGATTTCGGAACATACACTTGTGCCATGTTTCTTAAGCCAAGCAGAACGCAATTAAATTTAAAGAAAAACGCTTCTGATTTAGCTATGCAGAAGGAAGCCCGCCTTCATTGTAGTGTCAACAACATCGTTGTTCTATAAATAGAAACTGTCAAATCATCAACATACGTATGCCCGCGAACGAAAGTAAAATGTTCTCGTACTGAAAAAACGTCAGTCGGACAGTGTTGTTAATATGGTAGGAATTGTTTCGGTGAGTCGAATGTGTCTTACTCTTCGATAATAATACTTCGCATATGCAAAATCAATGTAATGCTTCGTATATGTGACAGCGCATAGAGAAAGGGACCTAATGGTAAAAAACAATTTTCACCTTTTTTTTTGATGTGGACAACATCTGAGCATCGAATGAGACCGATCCCATGTCCCAAAAGTGTTCCCTCCCAGAGATATGCGCGTTTTATGAAAGTGATGGTACACCAAAGATTCACGTATTTAAATCTTTAAAATGGCTCTCCTGAACAAAACTGGTTTTTACGCTTAGGTTTCTTTCTATTTTAAGGGCCGATGTTGATTTGTCGCGCAAAAGAGCCATTGTTTCGTTAGCTGTGTGGCAAGTGGCACCTGTTGAAACCACATATCGTCCACATCCATATCTTCCAATTCGGGGCATAAAAAGTTCATTATCATCTCACGATAGCGAACACCATTCACTATAACTGCCTGACCGGCCTCATTTTGAACAAAATACGGTCCGATGATGCCGCCAGCTTATAAACCGCACCAAACAGTCACTCTTTGTGGGTGTCTTGTTTTTTCGACAATCACTCTTGCATTATCATTCGCTCAAATGCGACAATTGTGCTTATTGACGAATCCTCTGAGAGGAAAATGTGCCTCATCACTGGAGTTGATTTTCTTTGAAAATTGATTTTGATTTTCATAATAAGCCTGAATAACTTTAACGCGTTGTGTCGCTTCTGTATGTTTCCATGGTTCAAATTGAGTTAGTCTGAAATTGAGAAATATCAAATCAAATGCAGAAAAAACTTGAAGTTTAGGTGCGGCTTACATTCAATATCGGCCCTTAAAATCTAACCACCCTTTAGTAGAGACCATGTCGGCAGCACACATATAAGGTACCGAAGAGCAGTTCCACACCAACGGCGAAACGTGCGTCTTACAGATGGTGACATGTTTGTTTTAACTTCGCTGACTTATTTGTCCTTCCCTCTACGAGTATAACAAACAACAACAAAAACACACCTGAACTTTTTAGCTTGTACAGTAATTCACTCTTTCAAAAAAGAAAGAATTTTCATGTGTTCTTATACCCTCCACAAAAGAATGGAGGATATACTTAAATTTTTATTCCATTTGCAACACCTAATGTTGAAGTCATTATAGCATTCATACGAAATAACCAAGAATCCTTAAATTTTGCATAGTGATAGCTTATAGTCATACTCTGATTGGTATTGTACTCGAGAAATCCGAAATCGGGTCATAGTCTGCTGTCTATGCTTCAGTAGAAATTCAGTTTTTGATGTGGATTTCGGGCTGTCAGCATTATCGGTCTGCAATTCTTCGAAAAAGTCGATGCGTTGTTCAAAACAAACTACTTCAAAGCAACAGCATCAGTAGTTGTCATGCAAGGACACACAATTTATTTGTTGTGAGAAGATCTACTCATGCATAGATATAACTACCGGGAAAGAAGAATTACAGATACGCATAAAATCAAGGTATTGTGTGGTAGGTTTCTAGGAAGAATTTTCTTTTTTCTTCTTCCAAAACACAATCACAGCAGGACGAAAAATTAAATGTACTGAAAAATTCCACGTAATGCAATTGAAGTTTACGGCATATTTCAAATGAATTTTTTAAGTATTAAATTTGAAAAGAATTAAAGAGTTTCTACCTTTAAGAAATTTTCTGCCAAGGGATATGTTGTTGGTCTGAACATCTTTCTATCCCCCTCCTTTCCATACATTATGTTTATTTGAAAAAAGAAAATAAATTTTAAAAGCAAACAAAAAAGGACAAACACCCAAGTTTATTCATTGCAAACCAACGATAAGTGGAAATTGAGTTAATGCAAAGTTTCGTTGTTGAAAACTCAACTTCCCGTACGCACTTTGTGTTCGTCTTAAAACCAAATAAACTTAGTTTTTTTTATTCGATTTCTGTTTGTTTGGCAACAACAAATCCAAAACTTGTCATAACAAGCGGAGATTGGTCGGGGAGAACGAGCGGCAAATATGAAAACCACCAGCAATCGTTTTCGTTTGGCTGTTTTTTTTGTTTTTTGACAAAGTTGACCTAACCTAAGGGAATAGATTTTTGGTAAACAAACCGAAAAAGGGGAACCTCTGTTAAGGAAAACAAAATAACCAAAGAGCTAAAAATCAATGTGTTATAGTGAAGCTACTGGCGTCACAATACAAACTGTCGGCAGCAACATATAGAAAAAAGCTTTAGCCGACACCAAAATAAAAGAGGTTTTAGATAAATTTTTAGATAATTGTTGATGAAAAAGCTTGTGCTACAGGACATGCGCTTTAGCTTGACCCGGCAAAATGTGCACATGTTACAGCTGAAAAAGCTTTGCGGAAAAAGAGCGAGAGAGCTTAAATGAACGAGAGAGGTAAAGAATATTTTCGGTATATCTGACGCTCTTTCATTTGTTTAAAGCATACCTTCCGGATGAATCTCTTAAGCTTCATAGTATAACATACTTCTGGGCTGACAGTAGATAAGGCAGCATAATTTTCGGAGTAGAGAGCAATCGAAGTAAAGCTCTCTTTTAGGAGCTCGTGTCATTTTATACTCTTAAGTCAAAGGGAGTTGCTGATGTTGAACACCAGACGTTATGTTTTTGTTTTTTTCGTGTGGTGGGGTATGTTTTGGCTGTGTTTGGATTTCGAGCTCAGCATCATTGTTGAATTTCGAAATCATTCCTAACGTAGTGTTGTTGTTGTTGTTTTTCTTTCTTTCGTTCATTACAATCGCTTACGAACATAGTCCGTCGTTGATGGCTGGTGGATGTTGCAAAGGCAACTAGTTTCATTTAAACTGTTGCCCTACAAGCACACGAAAAAAGCCAGTCCGTGGCGACATTACGTGCGTCAAAATCAAAAAAACAAGCAGAATTAAGGCATGCTAAAAAAGCAGCCTTCTAATAACGGAATATCAGTGAATACAAACGCAGTGTATCGAAGCTGATGTCGTACGAAAAATATTGAACGAAAAATTATTGAAATTAAATCAAAAAAAAAAGAAAAAATTCTTGGTTTTCTGGCAAATTTCATTAAATTGAGTGTAAAGTTTCGGAAACTTGTGCCACTTTCTGTAAGTGTGTTCGGCTGTGTGTGTGTGTTTTTATTTTTTCCTTCTTTCTTCGCCCTGTAATATTGTTTGTAACAATTTATTGTAGGCAACATACTTTTAGGCGTTGTAACCTTATTTCTTGTTTTTAGGAGCATAACCACAGAAAAATATACGTTTGCAACAAAACAAGAAAAGAAGTATGGCCTAAAAGCGGGTTAACAAAATACTTGTGCAGTAACCACATTTTTCCGTTGGAGGAGATGTGTGGGAACTTTTCTCACATTGTCGTTGGAGTTGTTACCTAAAAGAAACGCCTAAAAGCAAGCTCCTAAAACATGTGCAACATGAATTAAAATAATTTGGCCAAAATTTAAACAAAGTGTGGGTCATAACTTAAAGTTCATACAACAGAAAAAAACCTAAAATATGTGCTTATTCAAATAAACTAAGTTGGCCAAAATGTAAACCAAGTGTAAAAGTTAAGGGCCACAATTTAATAATCATAAAACAGAATGGTGTTATGTCTAATTTTGTGCTCTAAAAAATTTAGGAAATTAAATAAAATCGTAAAAACTCAACAGTAGAAAGGATGCGCTCATAAAAAACACCCACACTATAGCAACGATAAGAATTTACTACGAGAAATTTGTGTTACAAGGCCTCCAGACGCCTCAAAATATGCAGTGATAAGCTAAAAACAAAATGCTAAAATGAGGTCGTGAAAAGAAAAATTTAATAAAATTTAACTAAAAAAGTGCCAGTGTGGGCTTTAACGTAGTTCAGTAATATCCTTATAAGTAGTTTATATATGGTGAGGCCATTTGAAAAGAAATTCAAAATATCAGAGGAATATTCGTGCAAAAAATAACAAATCAGTGAGTTTTTAAATAAGAAAACACCACGTTTAGTAAATAGAACGAGTAATTTGTTTTTGTGGGAGATTAACACGTTTCAGTAATACGAGTATTCTTATAAGTATTTTATATATTCAAAGGACATTTGAAAAGGAATTGAAAATATCAAAGAATATTCGTGCAAAAAACAACAATTCAGTGAGTTTTTGAATAAACAAACACCGCTTTTTATAAATAGAAAGACTAACTTGTTTTTTTTTTTAAATAATCAATGGGTTACTGAATTTATAAATTATACCTGGCGGGAGCTTCAATGATTATCTTTTGGTTTAGTAAAAAAATGTTTAATAAAGTTAAGGCTTGCAGATTTAAAGGTGGTATCAAAAACAGTGCAAAAAATATAGCGAAAAGATGAAGAAATCCAGAGTTTTTAAATAATTAAAAAAAATTATTGAGAATACACAAAATAGTTAAAAATTATAACCCTAATAGCACAAACCCAAGGTTGGCAGTGGCAAAAAAATCTAGTATTAATAAAAAATTAATTATTAGTGTTTTTTTGTCTACCCTATTGCAAAAATTCAAGGTTGGCAGTGGCAAAAAAATCTAGTATTAATAAAAAATCATTTTTAGTGTTTTGTTTGAAATAGAACTATTAGAGGAGGATCCTCAAAGAAAATTTATAAAACAACATCATTTTTTAAAAAATCAGTTAAATAAAAAAAACACCAACTTGAAAGTGTAAGACTTGTTGTATTAGAGGTAAAATTAATTTTTAGTAATTAAAAAAAAAATAATAAAACAGTAGAATTTTCAAAAAAAAAAAAAAATCATTAAAAAAAAGTGATATCGAAAATAGATTATTTATCCAGAATTTGTGTTATGCTTTTTAATTGACTTCATTAATTAAAATTTAAAAAGATAAATGAAATCTTCTGAAAACGATGAGCGAACTTGAGTTATTTACTTGCTTTTCATACAAATATTTGAAAAAAATTAAATATATTTAAGTGTGCTTTGTAAAGACAGATTTTATATAAGATTTATTAAAAAAATTCAAAGTAGTAAAAACGCTTCATTTATTTGGAAAATAAAAGGCAACTGAACAGAAAAAGTTTATTTTTGGATTTTTTCATATTGCCGAGAAGTTGACAATAACATTTGAACAAAACTAAATTAATGTCGCAAAGAAATGAAAAATTTGGTGTTTTTTTATAACAAACTTGTAAATAATCATAAACTGAATATATGCAACAACTGGGTATTTTTAGAAAAAAAAAATCAGTTTAAAACTTCGTGAATTTCGGCCAGACCGTCACTTTACCAAGGTTGTCGTTATAGTACGACATTGACAGAATTTGAATATTTGTCATAGGTCCAGTTGATATAACTACAGTGCTGGGACCAAATGAACCATTATCCTTAAGATTTGTGTTTGGGAACCTATATTATATTGTTAAAGAGTCCGAAAGGTGGCTGCAGATTAGGGCCTTAAATTAAGACAAATCTTAAAAGGTTGTGCATATTGAGATAAGTGAGATAGTGTCAATGCTCGATAGCACCTTGTATTTAGAACTCTAGGGACGTTAAACCTATGTACCAAGACCTCAAAAAAATCGAAATGTGGAATAAATCTTATTTTCGGACTAGTGACAAAACGTGCTGTTGTGTTTTAATACCCAAATGTGTATACTGCCCTCCTAAGAAAAAAATCACATCTTCATTTAAGTAGTTTTGATATATTAAGCTTTTTTGACTACGAAACACGCTGGAAGTGTTTGATGTGACCATTTTGCTTAAAGTTTTTTAGTCATTTACAGTTGGAATTTGATATTTTATGTCTAAAACGAAACTTAAAAACTTATTCATGGTTCCTAATCTGCATATATCTCAGCTTTGGAATTTTGGTGCTTGTGACTTTAATTCTAAAAACGTCAGTATAGTTAAGGGACGCCAATTTTTGGGGCCTTATGGTACGGTTCGACTGCAAGATTAGCAAACATTTTATATAAAGGCACATATTTAGGTTTGTTTTTAGACAACCATATCCCTCGGAACACCACGGCACTGCTTTTGGGACCTGTGGCCCATTAAGGCCTCTTATTCAGCCAAATCCTTAATTTCAAATCCTTGACAAAATTCCATTGTTTCAGATTTCACATATGCCCATATCCTTAAGGATCCATTTTGGCACCTTTACCTGTGAGTCAACGACTTTAAATTAGTCGAGTATTACAATTAATATGATATTAGTCCATGACGAAATTTTATTATTTTTTAATACCCACTATTTTTTAATATTATTGTCCAACTAAAATGAAGAACGTTAATTGTAAAATAAACAAATGGATTTCAGAGAATTATCTTAATATATCTTATTAAGATTAAAGATTTTATGACAAATATGTGTGAATTAAAATATCGGCCAAATGCTCCTCACGTCTTCGTTGCCACACCTCCATCCGATGGTTTATATATTTAATGACTTTGAGTTATAATGGAGGTTCAATATTGTTAATGCTCCAAATTATCTCATTCTTTAGCTCTACAATTGTTCTTGGCTTATTGACGTACACTATTTCTTTAAATTAGCCCCAAAGAAAGAAGTCCAACGGTGTCAAATCACATGATCGTGGCGGCCGACTAACATCGCCAGGGCCATTGAATTTCTCTTGCAAAATAGCCATTTTTTTGTTGGCTGTTTGGCAAGTAGCTCCATTCTGGTGGAACCACTTATCGTCCAGGTTCATGTCCTCAATTTATGGTCACAAGAAGTCCGTTATCATCTCGTGATAGCGAACACCATTCATAGTAACGTCTAGGCCGATCTCATTTTTGAAGAAGTCTTTTTTACGATGACGCCTCCAACACATAAACCGCACCAAACAGTCACTCTTTGCGGATGCATCGGCTTTTTAACGATCACTCGTGGATTCTAGTTTGCCCACATGCGAAATTTCTGCTTGTTAACGAATCCACTGTGGACCCATTTGGCACATTACGATAACTCCTATTTTCGTAAAAGGCTTTAACTATATTAACGCGCTGCTGAATTGCATACCTCTCCATGGTTGATTTCTCAAACACGGAAACAAAAAAAATGGCAAATTAAATTGGTGAAGAAAATTGACGTTAAGGTGTGACTCGCAATTAACATAGTGTATTATAGTTTGACCACCCTTTATGAAAAGTGTCTGCAATTTCTCGCTGTGGAATGAACTAGGTCTGCTTGTAGAAGTAAAAAACGAAAAAGTCTACAACTCACCTATATTGAAAAATGCACATGCTTTAGAGTTTGTATGCACTTTCTATGGCTGTTGCTAGTTGTTTTAACGCTCGTTTTTCGCTTACAAAGATGTTAATGTTCTTTCTAATTTGTATGGAAAAATTGTCTTATATCATGGCCGATTCTCTTTATTGTACAAAAAAAAATCTTTTTATTTAAGTTAAACTACAGTGTATGTTTTAAGGACGAAAGAAATTTATGTTTTAAAAGATAGGAAAACAAATTTCATTTTATTTAAAAACAATTGTTTTTTTGTTATTTATTCGGTCTTTTATCATTATTATGACTTGAGCAGTTTTTTATTCTGGTTCGAGACCTTTATGTTGTTTCTTTTTCAGAATCAACTTAAAAAGAAACAACATAAACAACATCGAAAAGATCAATTATCATTTAAAAATGATTTCAAGCAAATCACGAAGTTTTCTAAAAGTTGGGCTAACCGATGTCTGATTTTGAAAGTAAATTTGTATAATTTGAAAAACTGAGAGTATGATTATTCCCTTGACAGTTAACCCTTTGCTCAATCTATCTAAGGCACAAACAACTGTCATTATTGACAATATTTTAAAAGAATCCTTTTGGAAGAATTACTTATTTTTGAATTTTTATTTTTTTTTAATCATTTGAAATTTTCGAATCAAACAAAAAATTTTTTAATAATTTTTTTGTTCTATTAATTTGAAAATTTAGAATCAAGCAAGTAATAATTAATAGAAACGATTAGTTTTTTGTACACAAAGAAATGTCTAGAGTTTTTTTTTGCAACGCTATGAAGTTAAGGCCATAACGCAGGCCCTCATAAGAGCGAGCATAAATTAAGCAATCCTATTACAATCTAATATAAACTTATTCAACCACCATAATTGAAATCTTAAAATCGAGATATTAAAACTATATTAAACATTAAATCACTTATCCCCAAAAAAATGATGTAGAAAAAGTAAAAAGCGGGCGCCTTAAAGATTACTATAAACATTCAGATATTAAATTAACCTTTGCAAAGCAGCTAGAAGTATAGTACACATTTAAATAAAAAATTGTGCAATACGAGTTCTGCTATATACATTTCTGGCCTAATAATGAAAATGCGAATATTTATCATCAAAAATGGTTTTATTGTTTTTCAAAGTATTCTCCAGCATGATTTATACAATTTTGCATGCGCTCAAACCAATTGTCGAAGCACTTTCTCCACTCCGATTAAAAAACCTCCAAAACATGGTTTTTGAACGCTTCAACAGCATCTTCTGGCGACGAAAATCATTGTCCACGCATTTGATTCTTGATGTGCGGGAACAAAAAAAAGTCATTGGGCTCCAAGTCAAGGCTGTACGGCGGATGACCCATCAATTCGACGATTTGGCCGATGTGTGAGAGCTCGCTTTGTCATGGTGCACAATGATACGTCTTCTCTTGTTGAATTTTCAAGTTTCTCCGAAGACTTCAGGCAAACAAATTGTGGTGTACCACTCAGAATTGACCGTCCTACGTTGCCCTAGCGAAACAGTCGCCACATGACCAGTTTTGCTGAAGAAACGGCGACCATTTGCTTCGTAGTGCTTCTTCCACGAACAACTTTCCTTGGATTTGGCTCGTCTTCGAGGACCCGCACGGTTGATTGCTGTTTTGTTTCGGGCTCATACGCAAAGATCCATGGTTCGTCACCTGTGATGATCTTATAGGCGTCTTTTGAAGCACCACGATCGTATTTTTTCAAAATTGCTTTGCTCCAATCGACACGAGCCTTTTTTTAAGCGATTGTCAAATTGTGCGGGATCCAACAAACCTTTTTTACGGCGAGGTGTACATGCAATATCGAATGTATGCTGATGGAAAAAATGCCCAAGGATGCCTCTATTTCACGGTATGTCTTGACGATCTTGCATTATCAGTTCACGTACGGCATCAATGTTCTCTGGCACAACGGCCGTTTTTGAACGAACTTCACGACCTTCGTCTTTGAGCGACTGTCGGCCACGACTGAATTCATTAAACCCGTTTTTTCCAGTGCTTAGGATGGTGCTTCATCACCATACAAAGATTTAAGTTCATCGATGCACTTTTTGTCGTGATAATCCACGTCGAAGGTTGTGAAAAATGATCGCACGAAAATGTTCACGAGTTAATTTCACTTTTTTGCCAAATTAATTTTTTTAAGTCACTGTAAACAACACAAATGATGGTCGTACGTCAAAACGTTCTGAGTACGTTTATGCTAAAAAATGTCAAACATTCCAATGGAAATGTCAGATGGCGCCAGGCAACACTTAGTGTTGCCTTGGCTAGAAATATATATAGCAACGCTCGTCCTTCTAGGCGCCATTACTAAGGCGCATTACAAAAAACTTAATTTTCGTTTAATCGAAAATTTTTAAGAAATTTTTGTCGAGAAATTTGTCGAGTTTCATAGTTTTTGTTTATAGCAATAGATGCAATGAAAGCTCGTTTCATTTTAGTTCTAATACAATGCGACAAATAGATGTCCAACTAATGGCACGGATTTGACACTATTCGAAGGAAATGTGAATCTATAAGAAGATTACTATAAACATTCAAATATTTTATTTAGCATAAGAAGTATTATTTTAGTTTTAATAAATACGAAAGAAAACTAAAACATCGTTTAATCTAATAATTTTAAAGAATTTCATTTGAATTATGTTGAAAATTTTAATATAAACTTTTAACGTTATTTTTGGTGATTGTTTTAGGTTTTGTTATAGAAATTTTGCGAGATGCTATGAAATCTCGTTTCATTATACTTAAAAATCTAATCCAATGCGACAAATAGATGTCCCATGTGCATGGATTTGACACATCCCGGAGGAAATGTAAATCTAAGCGAACCATACTATTTTGTTTAACTGTATTGTTTAAATTTTAGTTAATACGAAAAAAAGGAAATTTCGTTAAATCCAATAATTTTAAAGAATGTAGTTTGAATTGTGTTGAAAAATTTAATATAAGTATTAATTTTTAACGTAATTTTTGGTGATTTTTTACGCTTTGTTTATAGAAATTTTGCGAGATACTATGAAAGCTAGTTCTAATCCAATGCGACTAACAGATGTCCGACTAATGGCATGGCTCTGAGACTTTCCGGAGGAAATGTGAATTTATGCGAAGAGTAGAGGTGGTGGTGGTGCACTTTACATTGTGCGAGTATTTGGGTGAGGAATTCACAGAAACAGCCGCAGCGTATGTTTCGAGTGTGTTGGTTTGTCCCGCAACTGCGATTGTTGGGGAATGTGACAAACGTGAACGTGCTTTTTATGGCATTACGTGTTGTTTGAAAGTCTTTTATGCTACTACACATACATACATATTTAGAACTCAACCAACCACCACAGATGCAGGGTAGGATACGCAGGAAATTCTTTGCTTCAACTCTAGGAACACAACATTAACTCATGTTTTATACTTTAATACAAATACATTAAAACACGAAAACACTCGAATCCAATTTCGAAAAAAAAACACAAAGTGAATCTAGAAATCTTGAATAGTAGCAAACGTTTTCTTTGATATTTATTTCAGCCGATAGCAGATAGTAGCAAGTGCGTGTACAAGTGTTGAAAGCCGAAGAAAAGCCATACAATACAACTCCCAACAAATCGAAAAAGACAACAAAACAGAGAAGAAAAGAAAAGAAAACCGAAACCATCAAACGGCAAATAACAGAAAAATTTTATAGCCAATCAAATGTTGTGAAACAACAGCATCAAAAATTCAACCAAACAAACAAAAATACAAAACAACAGCAAATTCTCCCCCTTTTGCAGACGAAAAACGAAATTGAATTGCAGAAACGTAAAAGAAAATTAAATAATATCTGGAAAGTGTATTAAAAGCATTTGTTTGCAACGTGACTTTTTCTAAAAACTACTTTTCACAACATACGAGTATACCCCAAACGAAATCTCCCACAAAAAAAAACTAAAGAAAAATACGTAAGAAAAGGAAAGAAAAAAAGTGAAACGTAGAAAACAAATGGCAAAACGTATTCATAAAAATTGAAAACTTGTAGATTTCAAAGTGAAAGTATTACACAAAACATACACACAACACAAAGTGTACAAGAAATACCACAACAGTTTAAAACAAGAAATTACAAAAAAATTCCTTCCAGAGGATAAAACAGAAAAAATAAACAAAAAAATTATGAAAACATAAAAAATTATAAGCATAAAAAAGGCAAAGTTGAAACCGAATTCAAAACGAAGCGAAAAGAAAATAGTTAAAAGCAAAACGTGAAATTCCTAATCATTTAATTATCAATTCAAGTTTAAGAAAGAATAAAATACTAAAGTGCTTTTCCAAAAAAAAAACATACAACCAAAGTGAATAAAAATGAAAAAATAAATAATTCTTTTGCTCACTCCCAAGAAATAACCTGGTTATCAAGGTCATACTAAATAATTACTCTTATAAAAATATTAATATCAACTACAAACTACGCAGATATCACTGCTAGCTGGAAGAACTTCTTTTGGATTTATACATAAACAGAATTTCATCTCGTCCACAAGGTAAGTCCTTTGATTAATTATCCTTTGCAAAAACATCTTAGGGGGGGCTTTTTGCCTTAATGGTCAAACGGGGAAACGGTTTGGAATTACTATTTGCTACAACTGTGTAATTTCACGTTATAATTAATTATATTAAAGTCACTTAAGTCACACGAACGGCGTACAAGGATTTTCCATTAAAAAGTTAATGGAGTAAGAAATGGGCAGGCTTTGAAATGATTGAAACTGAAACGTAAATGTTAATATTGCATGAAGAAAATAAATACAGACAGGATAAAGGACATTCAGAACAAACAAATCTTACAATTCAAAATATTTTCTTTATTATTTCATTTTTATAATTACGTCAATGGATTTAAATTCCTACAATAAAAATGTTTTATAAGTGAAAACAAATTCATATAAATTATAGTTAAAAACTAATTAAACAAGGTATTCAGCAAATGTTTAAACTTAATATTTGGAAGACTAAACTCTAAATGTTCACAAAGTTTATGAAAAAGCTTCATGGATTTATTTAAGTGTTCGTTAACAGCCTTTTTAAAAAGAGTTTGGTTGCGTAAAATTCAAAGAACTTAAAGCAAACTATAAAAGATTTTTGATCTTTTTTAATGCAATTTATATGAACCGCAGCAGGCGGAATCCGAATCAAAGATGCGTGTTCTTATTAAAAACGGCTAAAAAAAACAATATATATCTTTTAAGTGTGCGGATCCGAAAAATCAGAACTATTTCATCTAATGAAGTACAGAAGAGAATATGCCTTCGGAATAATATAATCCAAACGGCAATGAAAGTAAACTTGTTATCAAATTAAATGTCTAAGTCAAGGTATTTAGGAACAATATCCAGATTTCAATTTAAAATTGTTTATTGATTAAAAATTAGTTACGACAAAAAGACGGTGAAAAGTCATTTGAAAGCATATAGATCTGTTGAGTGGCAAACCCAAATAATTGAACATCACTTAAAGACCTTACAACCTTTATGATTTTTCAATCACGATAGTATGCGAAATGACGAGAATATTTAAAACAAAAAAATCATTCACAAAAAGATAAAAAGTAATGGACCCAATAAACCGCCTTATGGATTACCAGAGGTAGGACCTTATAGATCTGAGTAAACACCATCAACCGCGTCTTTAAATTGACAAGTACATTAAATCATTTTCTAAAGACATAAAAAAAATTGACACTTTTTCTAAACATTGCGATTTTGCTATTAAGTCTAACGTATCGCGATTTATCTCAAAACACACTATTACTACAAATATTGGTTGAATTGGTAGATATTGACATCATATAACGCATTAACTTTAACATTATCCTTGGGAAATTAAGGAGAAAACCCTTCTGAATATTGCCAAAAAATTTCCAAAAAAAAGCAAAGTGGTCTTAATCCAAGTTTGTTTTTAAAAATAGAAAAAAATATTTTTTCGGAATATTTTTGATTCATTTGAAAGCGTAAATATTTTCATTATTAATGTAAAACATTTTCATTGCGATTTCTTTACCTTGGTTTTTTATTCAATCTTACGAATCTCAATCTCACGATTCTTTAATTTAACGGCATTAAATCGCAGCTTCGATATTGACATCCCCCAGACGACGTAAAATACGAGCTATTACGGATCTTTGTGTCCAAAAGATCAGTAATCGATCGATTATCATGAAATTTGCCAGCTGTAAGTTTTTTTGATCAAGGACGGACGCGATTGAAAAAAATCGGATCAGATTTAGACAAAGCTTCCACATATATGTTCATCCGATTTTTATGTTTTAGCTCTATAAGCCACTTATTAAATCCAATCTAGACGAAATTTGGCACGAGCTAGTTTTTTGCGCCAAGGAAGAAAGGAATCGCTACAGATAACACAGTACAACAGCCAATCCGGGGGGGTGAGAAATTCCAAGTCAGGGTGATGGTACTAGGTCAGTATATTAAAACCCTCAAAGGGTTTTGCGTTCGTATGTGCCAGTTTTTTTTTTATGACCTTTTACATTTTTTCCTAACCCTTAAATGCATCTGGTTGCCATTTGGCAACAAGCTCTTCAGAGCGCTGTAATTATTGTTTTGACTGGAGATAACGGTTTATTTCATCGTGTTGTCATTTAGCTACGTACAGTTTATAATATTTCTGCATTATACTCGTAGTTGTTGCCCAATACAAGTCGTTTTTGGTTCTGCTCGATAGAAAGCATTCACTTTTTGTAAAACGCGTAAGGTGTGTACATTGAATTGTGTTTTTTATACATAAAGACAAAGATTCGTGTGCATTTATTTTTTTTCAACGATGAAATCGATATTAAAGGCTTTGATCCCAATTGGCTACATCATGCAAATGACCAAGCAAATTTGGTCAACGTTAGTTACTGTTTCATTTGTTATTTTAGTTCCATCTTACTTAGGAGGAAGTAACGTCTTCTCAATTTGAATAAGCCGTTCAAATCAGTCGAAGAGTTGGCGCAATATTTGATGGAATATAATAGTGAAGAAAGTGAAGATGATGCTGACAGTTTGGAAGACGTAGATTTTGTACCGAATGTGTTGCACGATTTGGATGAAACTGACCCTGAGCCGCTTGATGACTTGCCTTCGTGTTCTCATGGAGTCTTCCGAACTCCAAGTCAAGTGAAAAAAAAATATTATTTGGAAGAAAAAGTCTTTGCAATTAAATGATGATCAGCTACATTTTCATGGAAATTCAGAAATTGAAGGTGAATTACTCAATTTGGAAACACCGTATCAATTCTTCAGCTATTTTTTTTCTGAAGACCTGGTAATAAACATTGTTGAGCAAACTAATTTATACAGCATTCAGAAGAATCCAGACAAACCAGTGGCATATTGTGCTTCTGATATAAAACAATATCTCGCAATTCTTTTCTATATGTCACTTGTACATGAGCCTAGTGTAAGATCCTATTGGAGTGATGACCTGGGATTTTCCCAAATCAAAGATATAATGTCAGTCAACAAGTTTGAAAAAATGCGGCAAAACATGCATTTTAACGACAACAACACATTTGTTGCAAGAGATCAACCAGGACATGACACATTACACAAATTGAGACCGGTTATAAATCATTTGCTACTTAAGTTCAAAAGCATTCCCTTGGAAAAAGAACTACCTATAGATGAGCAAATGTGCTCAACAAAAGTGCGGCATTATATGAAGCAATACAGAATAATTTGGCTAGACCAAATGCTGAACCTGATCTTGGAGCAACATCGAACATAGTTTTGCGTTTGTCCCGAATAATTCCTAGGAAACAGAACTATCGTCTGTATCATGACAATTTTTACACCGCATTTCCACTTATTTCCACTTGGCAAAGGATGGCATTTTATCGTTGGGAACAGTTTGGAGGAATAGACTTCCGAATTGTAAACTGCCCACAGAAGCAACAATGAAAAAAGAAGAGCGCGGTAAAAGTCACGAATATATGACGACAATAGATGGAGTTGACATAACGTCAGTTGTCTGGAAAGACAATAAATATGTCATATGGGCGGGGTGGATCTGCTTGATAGCCTTATGGGACGATACAAAATTTCAACGAAAAGCAGGAAGTGGTATATGCGTATATTTTACCACCTGATTGATTTGACAATGGTTAATGCTTGGTTGACATACAAAAGAGTGCTAAAACAGAAAAACAAATGGACTCTGAGATTTTAAATCAAGTGAATTTCCGAATAGAGGTTGCTAAATGCTTGAGCAAAATTAACACCGCGTCAAAACGTGGGAGATCTAGTGCCATTGAACCTGCCATCCAAGCAAAAAAGAAAAGAGGACCAACACAGCATGTTCCACCTCAAGATATTCGCAACGATCAAATTGGCCACTGGCCTGAACATGTGGATGCTAAAATTCGATGCAAATATCCTGGATGCCAGGGATTCAGTCGCATAAAAAGCCAAAAATGCGGTGTAGGTTTATGTTTGAACAAAACAAACAACTGTTTCAAAAACTTTCATTTAAATTGAAGTGTATATGCGTAAAATGTTATTATAAATCTTTTTTAATCATTTATTTGAATTGAATTACATTGAATTTTATTTGTCTCAAAATGTTTAAAATTATAAAAAAAAACTAAATAAATAAATTGAATTTTCTATGCCGCAATTATTTTTAAAAATGTTCTTTGAAAACATAATGTAGCCATTTGGTAACAAACCCTTATCCATCGAAATAAAGGACATTTTGAGTTATAAAATTTTTTTAAAATTATTTTCAGACTCTGTGACCTATAATCTTTCTTTATAATTAAAAATTATTCTAAATTAGAATGTCATGCATTTAAGGGCTAATCTTGATGCTTTTTCGCTTAGATGTAAAATGTTGGCAAAAACGTCGTTTGACATAACTCGAGAACGACTAGTTCGATTTTGCTGAAATAAATTGAGAAAAATTAATAATTACATTTTCTTTAATCCATTAATATACTGCTTCTCTACCAAATCAACATTTTTGCAATTAGAAATAAATTTATGAAAAAAATTTGGCCAAAAAAAAAATTTTTTTTTAAAACATACAAATACCAAACGGAAAAACGTGTAGAGTCTTATAACTTTCACGTAAAGTCACTATAAACAAAATGAGACATAGATCATAGAAATCGATTAACGCGTTCTGCTTTTATTCAAAATTAAGTAACTTCACTTCCATCCATCATCCTGACTTGGAATTTCTCACCCCCCAGACAATAACCCCACAAATGTTCCACAGTGTAATATGTGCAAAAACACCTCCACAAATCTCTAAAAAACTTGAAAAAAACATTTAATAATTCGCAAAAGAACAAAGCATTGTAACTAACGCATGATCTATTTCGAGGTTCCCTACATTTTTAAAGAAAAAAACTCAGAAAATTCTAATTGAATAGGGAATGTTTATTATCAACATGTATTATAATATTCTTTGGCATTTATTTTTTGGAGATTCTGTCTATCATATATTGGCCGCGGGTACGTCTCAGATGGTCCATCCGTTGAGTCCAATTTCCGATGACTTGTTCGAGCATTTCGACTGGTAACTGGCAAAGACACGCGTGATGTTTTGCTTCAAGGCCCGAATCGAGGCGGGTTTGTCCGCATAAACTTTAGAATTTATATATCCACACAGGAAAAAGTCTGACGTCTGAAAACGTGAAATTATCTGCTCACCGAAGTGTTCTCTCAATTAATCTATTGATTGATGCGCTGTGTGGGAAATAGCGCCGTGTTGTTGAAACCAAATGTGGCCGAGATCACGAGCTTCAATTTCAGGCATCAACCATGTCACGATAACGGTCGCCATTGACGGTTACGTTCTCACCGGCATCATTTTTGAAGAAATATGGACCGATGATTCCTCCCACCCACAAACCACTCCAAACCGTTGTTTGACCCTTTTATTCTGGATGAAGTGGCACCTCTTGAACCTCTTCTGGTTACTCTTTGTACCAAATGCAGCAATTTTGCTTATTTACATACCCATTGAGCCAGAAATGGGCCTCATCGCTGAACATAATTTAGCTCGAAAACGTCGAATCTTCTTGGAAGTTTTCAAGAGCCCATAGAGCGCAGCGATATCGCTTGGGAACGTCGGGCGGCTTCAGTTCTTGCCCTAGCTGTATTGATGTTAAATGAGCCAAGTCGTTCCATTCGTCAGTCCGAGTTGCTGCGAACAGCGCCGAATCGACTCTTCACGGTCTTGGTGTACACTCTCAGCTGCGGCCGCTTCATTTTCTTCACTGCGTGCTAGACGTGGTCTATTCGGTCGAATATTATCCAGTAATGAATGCTCGGTCTCAAAATGGGTGATGGTGTTTCGAATAGTACGCTCAGTAGGCTCATTATGTTGACTATAAGTTGAACAGAGTGCACGAAACACATTCCTCACAGAACATGAATTTACGCAATAAAGTTGAACTATATAACAATTTTCTTTGGACCCAATTTTGCACCACTCTTGCACAAATTTCACTGCGGGAACTTCTGCAATTTCGCGTTGGATGTTGTCTCTGAGCTCGTTTAAAATTGTTGGTTTATTGGCATAGACCAATGACTTGATGTGGCCCCATTAAAAGAAACCGAATGGCGTTAAATCGCATGAGCGAGGTGACCATTCGACCGGACCATTTCTCGAGATAACACGTTCACCGAATTCATCTCGAATTAATCTTATTCATCTTCTATGTTTGATGGTGGCATAGAACGAATTCTGGGTGTAGACATTGAAGCTACCAGCCAGAGTTTGCGGAACTCAAACTGGAAGTAGTGCTACGAGGTCGGTGCTGCAGGGGATCAGTTGCAGGGGTGCTGCAGGGAGCCCCCTAGAACTGTTGTTCTAGCCTGATCTGCTGGGAACGGCCATTCGAGGAGTTTAGCGGTGGCTGTGGTTTTTACCTAAATCGAAGGTAATTTGTATGCTTGGCGTGGAGTTGCATAACAACCGGGTGCTACGACCCACAGAGTTGCAGAGGTGTTAGATAGACCTCAACCCCTCACCAAGAGAAAGGTGAAGCCCGCACAGCTGATCCTTCAATTGGCTCCTCCAGTTTACTAGAGTGGCGTTGGTAGTCGGAATATAGCTTACCCCAGTGCTACGGAGCACCGTGGTTCAGGCCATAATGGCGATAACGACGTAAAATCGACAAAATGTTTGAGGGTGCGATGATATAAAGACAGGAAATTGTTGTGTGCTTATTGGAAACCCCTTTAGTTGTACTAGCCTTTTTTTTTTAAAAATTCTGTGCTTTTCAAAGCTTTGTTTTTTGGTTATCAAAAATCACTACAAGTATTGGAAAAAACGACCACGTTGGCATAGCTGGTTAATTCGCATAGCAACCGTCATCTACGGTAGCTCACAAAGGGTACTTGCTTATTTTGTTTCGTTGTTTCATTAGACAGTAACAGGCACTATAGGACGGATATAACTAGATCGTTTTAGATTTTTATATCAATAAAAAATATATCTTCAAAACTCGAGTCGTTGCCAACAGAAGGGCAAATTTGGTGCACTTTATTCTATGGTTAAAAATAAAAAATCTGCAACCAACTATTAAAAGTAAGAAAAGGGCTCGTTTAGCCAGTAAGAAAAGGTGGACACTTTCAAAATTAGGCTCATCAAATTAGAAGAAGAAAATAATGCAAAATTACTTTATTAAAATTTTTTTTTTTTGGCTGAACTATAATTTTTTGTATTTTTATATTTTTTGAGTTTTTCAACTTTATTCAGCACTCAGGAATTAAATGAACCAAGTGTTCATTGATGTTATCACTATGGCTGATTTTCCAGTACTTAGTTTGTACAAATCGATTTGTTTGCTAGAACTCATATAGCAACGATAGCTGCTTGGCCAACAGTTACCGTTTTTCGTTTTTTCGCTTGGATAAAGGCTTAAGAAGCTACACATTAGTCACCACATGCGTAGTTTGATGAATTTCTTAATTATTTTCTTTTGATGGTTAAAGGACAACTCTTAAATACATATATTTAATCTGGCGGATTTGTTTTCTAGAAAATTAAGTTTTTATAATAAATTGCCTAATCCTAGAATTATGCGTTTATGCAATGTATCAGAAAATAACTGCATTAGCACATTAAAGCGATTATGAAATTTATCGCCTATGAATATTATATCAATTTTTTACAATATTTTTTAATTCACCCTTCTTTTACAACTTGTTTCCATTTGGTTGCTTGTTTATTCATTCTTACCCGTTTGTGTCTCTCCCCACCAACCGCCACCCGAAACGTGACTAACGTTTAATTATTCTGTTGCTCTATATGCAAATACTCTCCGGTATATTCACTTGAACAGTAATTAATAATGTTTTCAGTTTCAACTTAATTTAAAAATGATTTATTATTTTTTAATTAGTTTAAGTCATTAGATGACTTTATGGTAAATATTTTACGTTATTTCTATGTTTAGACGTATTTTTTTTATTTTGTGCTTTCCAGCGAATCAAATTAATTAACAATAATTTAACACGATTTTAATGAAGATTGATTTTAGACCTAATGTCGACGGCGGTCGCTGAATAGCAGGAATAAATTGAAGGGTGGTTGTGATAATTGTTAAATTTGATGATGATTTGCATATGTTTGAATATTGATTGGTGGAAAGCTTACGCAAAAAAAATACTCGTAAGTATAATAATGGTTAACAACGATTTATGCAAGGATGCTTTCGACGGTTGATAAATATCATTAACAAACAGTATTTTTTGCTTATGGAGGCATATCTTATAGGGCCTTATTATGGATGTAATAGGGCCAGGTTAAAATATTGAAAGTTTGCCCATTCTAAAAACTCAAATTTTATAGTTCTTGGTTTTTTTTTACTTTATTTTAATTCTCTAGTAATATAGGGTGATCCATCTAGAGCTATTTTTTCAGAACAAAAAAAATATAAAAATTCAAATTAAGTGTGGAATCTTTATTGAGAATTTGAAAGGACATTTGTATGGCATTCATTTTTTTAATTTAATTTCCTTCAAATGTTGGCAACTGTATTATGTTGGCAACTGTATTATGGAAATGAGCGTTCGGTGATAAACGGGGAGGTCCGCTGTTTTCGACGAAAATTTTGTTTAGTGGTGAGGCCCATTTCTGGCATTTCTGTCAATAAAAAAAATTGACTTATTTGGGCTGAATCCTGTAGATGGATACCCTATATATCTGTCTATACGTCATGGTTTACTGGTCTTCTCTTATTGACATTCCCAAATGGTATAACAGCCAGAGCCATTCGACATAAATCAAATACATAATTATAGAAAATATGACTTATTTGGTCTGATTCATTAGAAGCATCAGGGAAATATACCAAGCTATAGCCGCCGATGAGTGAGGTCGTCGTTCACGATTTTTAAACCCTCCACCAAATGGTAAATGAAATACCCCGAAATAGTGATCTAGGACCCTAAAACTATATATATTCTTGATTGCCGTTAAATTCAGCCATGTTCGTCCATGAGTCTGGTGAAAAAACGATAGCGGTCAAACAAATCAATTTTTGCATGATGAAGGCTTTTAGTCATATTAAATTGTAAATGGCAGAAATCAGCCCAGACGGGAACAATTTTTCCTCTTTTTTGAGTATTCGCTGACCAAATAACAATTTTTTTGGATGAACCATTTTTGTTTAGCCCTTTAGGACGGTGTAGAGTATATTAAGTTCGGCCTGGCCGAAATTAACGACGTTTTTACTTGTTTTCTTTTGTTCGAAATAAGGGCGCTGGTATGACTTAGGGATGCAAAGAACATGAATCGGTGGCATTTCATAACGTCCACGGACATTTTAACACTACAAAATGTGTCAAAATATCCACAGACATTAAGCGTATTCTATTGGTACTAGCTTATTTTACGAGTAAGTGGTCGCAAAGCCGGTAACTTCGAAGAGCAATTTTTGAAATATCTTTGTATTTGATTTGAAAATTTGTACTTGTAATTTGTAGAAAAAATTCTTCTACAAATACTAAGAGCGAGTAAAAACAGAGCTCACTTAAATTAGCTAAATATTATTCTTAAATGATTTTCATCCCAAAAATATTCAATTATCTTAAACAAATGGGTTTTAATGCAAATTGTCTATAGGTTTATTTAAACAGTATCATTTTTTATTCCTATACAATAGTGAAGGTTATCGCGTTAGCGACCTCCGGAGCGAGTTGCAAATATAACAGGGCCACTATGTCCCTTAAAAATTGCACAAAGTTCATGGACATTAAGATCTCCTAGCCAACATTTTCTTCAACACAAAACTAGTGCTTTTAGTAAAAAAAAAAATAAATATGAGATAAATAAAATTCATAGCAAGAAAAAAATGCTAACGTCGTGCGGAGTTGACTATAAACATGACCTAAACCACTTTGCTTTTCAGAAGTCGTGGAGCCTACGAAAATTAAATTGATCAAGGACGAACATAATACAGTAGACGCTCACAAATTAACACTACTTTGTTTTTCGAGTGGTTCTTATTTCCGAAAAGTTCTTATTTCTGGACGTTTTTTTATTTCTACAAAAATAAGGCGATTACACTATTTGTATCCAATTTTGAGTGTTTTACTAAGAAAAACGAAAAATTAAATAACATTTCAGTCAAATTATATCACATAAATGTTTCAAACTTAAAATAAAGGAAAATGTTATTATCCGACTGCTGGAATGCGGAGGCAGTGTAAATTATAACATGTAATCTGTAGTAGTTGTTTGTTTTTTAGCTTTTATTGATTCTAATTTCCGAATTGTCAATTCATTAAAATGCTGGTTCTAATTTCTGAGAGTTCTAATTTGTGAGCGTTTACTGTAAGTGATTTCTATAGCGAGAAGAAATAAGACTTTAGATTTCAAATAATGTAATAGATTTCAAATAATGTAATAGATCCTACCACTATGCATTACGGATTGTTATACATATTTCTGGCCTAGGCAAGACCTAGTGTTGTCTGGCGCCATCTGACATTTCCATTGGAAAGTTTGACATTTTTTAGCATAAACGTACGGTCCTTCTTTTTGCTATTTTCGAACCGCCGATACATTCTTCTAAGAAAGGGTGACCCATTCTTCTCTTGAAGACATAAGAACTTTGAACTTTTATTATTTTATTTTTATGTTTCTAGTATTATTGTATTATAAATAAAATATATGTTATATCTGTTGATTTTAATGGAGCTCTACAGTAATGCCATTTTTTAGTTGATATAAAATTAATATTTAAATCCAAAAAGATTGCAAATAAATAATAGATAAAAAAATGTTTCGAATACGTCTGAAAACAGAGGAACATGACAACTTAAAATAGGGCAACTACGGTCACTTTAAACTAACCTAATCGAGAATAGAAAGTAAGGACCCTAGTAATTCAAAAAAATAGCATATTATTTAAAGCAATAGGAAAATTGTTATTTGTAACTGTTTAATAATGCATCGATGATGGAAGTTTTTTAAGAATAGGACAGGTTGAACTTAATGTCTTTTTTAATGTACTCGTATTTCGTTTGGAGTTAATTTTGTAATTAGCTAGGGCTGCAACATTCTCTTATTTTACTTTTAATAAAGTTAACGTTTAATACTTCCGTCACTATCACTTAACTTTAAATATTAATAAAACGTGAAAAATGGCCGGTACAAAATGATTTTTTAAGAATAAAATTGATTCTGTTAAATACATTTATGGCTTTTGCACTTCAAATATGAAATCAGATTTCAATTGCAATTATAAAAGCGCATGCTTTTTTCTCTCTGTGAAATATGGCAATTGTTTTAAAATGGGATTCTTTATTGAAAACATTTTCAATTATAACTTTATTTTCAATTAACATAAATGTATAGCGAAAATTGAAAAAATGCGAAATTTTCAATCAACTACTCGTATGTGACTAAACTTCAATTTAACTTTCATCGGTCGTATTAAGTAAATGGGATATTTTAGAATTAAAAATTTGTGCATGTGTTCAATATGGAAAGAAAACTAAACCAGAAGAATATTAGCACAATAAATTGATTTAATTTTTTAGAGGTGAAAAACTTTAAGTTTAATAAAAAAGGGATTTATTTATTATAGACAGAACACTGACTTGATTACACACTGCAGTCTTTATTAAAAAAATTGTTTAAAAGTTACAGAAAACAGTTCGGATCAAACAGTATGATGACAAGATACATGTCCGTAGGGAAGGTATACTACTTTGTTTGTTAATAAATTTTGATTAAATGAAAGAGAAGGATCTTATATTGATAAATGTTTTACTTCATGTCGGCAATTATGTATAGAATACAAAATCAGATAAATGTCCGCCTCTATTAGCCTTACAAAAGCGAGCCCTTTTGAGCACATTTTTTATTACATTCTCACACATTTCACTCGGTATTTCATTAATTTCATTACGAATATTTTGTTTGAGTTGCTCAGGCGTTTCTGGTTTGTTTGCATAAACCTTGCTTTTCCGATATCCCCACAAAAAGAAGTCCGGAGCAGTTAAATCAGGCGCCCGTGGAGGCCAATCAACATCACCACTTCTTGAAATAACTTGTTGTGGAAAGAGGTCTCGCAGTAATTCCATTGTAAACCTGGCTGTATGCAATGTGGCACCGTCTTGTTGATACCACATGTTAATCAAGCCGAAAGCATGCAGTTCTGGCGTTAAAAAGTTTTCAATCATATCACGATATCTCTCCCCATTGACAGTTACCGTGACGCCGTTTTCATTTTTATAGAAGTAAGGTCCACTGATTCCTCCTGACCGAATTGCACACCAGACTGACACTTTTAATGGACGCAAAGGTGACGGCTGAATAATTTGAAGTTTTCTACAATTCTATTTATTCACATATCGTTATGATTTATCATGAAAATCGGCGTTATTATGGGCAAGCTGTAACATCCTATTGGCGTATGTAAAGCGGCGTAAATGGTCTTGAGGAAGAAGCTCTTGTGTCAACTGAATCTTAAATGGTAGCAAATGCAAATCCTTGTGCAAAATTGTAGCCAAAGTTGTTCTTTGAAGACCAAACAAGCTTATAAGCACGGCGTCGAATTGAGGTTGGTGGATTGTTTTGAAAACTTTCTCGAGCAGTAGAAATGTTTTCAGCCGATCTTGCGTTACGTTGTGGTCCATGCTTGGGCCTTTCAGCTAGAGACCCTCTTTCTTCGAAATCATTCACTAAAGATAAATAGAGCGTTTTGTTGGTGCGTTGTTTATTTAACGATTAAAACACGTTGGTTTATCGAATATTGTTCCATAATAAATTTGCCAGGTCTCTACTGCACGACTGCCAAATATGAACTGTCAAGACTTGTGTTTACCAAAATGGCTGCAAAACAAAGTAATTTACCTTCCCGGCGGACATATTTAACCCAATTCCGGACTTCTTTCTCCTAGATGAGGCATTTTTGCTTGTTTCATAGCCGCCGAAATGAAAATATGATGTCTACAGAAAAATCGTGGTCCACTTCGTAGTCCTCTAAAGCACAGACGGAAAAGCGATAAGGACTCAAATTTTAAAAATATATTTTGCAAACCTTTAAATTCTCGTTCTCAAGCGTTTTTTCTGTTCCTGCTCTTCACCAATTGAAAATGCTCTTTATCCAAGTGTTTCTGATTAACTATAAATTTGGTGATATCGACTAACAGAAACGATGGCCCTAAATGTAATGGTGTTTGTCGCCAGCATGTTTTTGTTTATTTTTTTTAGGCATTTAAAGCACATTTCACAATCCCACAATCGTCTTATGGCGCGATCAAGTGCAAAACGGAATTTTTTAATATAATTCGATTTTATGCCAGCAAATAAAAAAAAAACAACACATTGTAAAGGTCACACAAAATATTTTGCGAAAAAATTCCTTCAAATCTGTTGTGTCTAGACCCATACAAAAATGGCTTATAAATATTTTATTTATTTTTCAAAACGAACAAAGGAAATTTAATTGACCAAAAGGATTACTTCTTCAACGAAAAGGTAGCACTTCAATATGCTTAAATAACGGGCAGTGGATTTGATTTTTGAGCTTCCAATAAGAGCTGCTGACGAAGGATATTATTTTTAACAAATATTGAAATTTCTCTGCGGTTTAATATCCAAATATTGTGGTGGCACTTGAAGGATTGGGATACTCAAAAAGAAATAAAAATCCTTCATGTCGTGGTAAGGGAAGACGCAGTGTAGTTGAGAATTTTTACAAGATTTAGAACAACAACAATAACACGAATTATTTGTTATCCTGCGATAACAGAGTATTTTGGCAATTTTAGTTTTATGCTTTCAATATTTCTTTAAAATATTATCACTTGAGTATTAGTAGTTTAAAAATAAAGCAGGATATCGAAAATAAACTAATCCTATTCGTTCTTTCTCATTTTTTTTTTAATTTTGTATAATGTTTGGTTATTTCTAAGACGAAAAATTGTTTGTTTTGTTTTGTTATGCTCATTTGTTGTTATTTCGAGTATTTTTGAAAAAATAACTCCATAATCTAATTAGATCAGGTTTGTTGTTGTGTGTCATATATGGTAGCAAAAGTAAGTCAGCGAAGTTAAAGCGAACACATCACCTTCTGGTAGACGCCCGTTTCGACGTTGGTGTGGGACGGCTCTTCGGTTCCATATATGTGTGCAGTCTACAAGGTGAAACATTGCTTGATTTTGCATATGAGTCGTTCAGTGGATAAAGGGAATGAGTCCATTTTTGGCGTTTTTGAGATTTAGCGTGGATACACTTCCTTTCATGACTAACAATGTATGGTAAAAATTTTGTTTTCAAATTTCAACGGAAACCCCCTTTTAAAGACAAAACATTTTTTTGTACGAAACACAAAATTTTTATTTTCAGTGGAAAAAGGGAATAAGTCCACGCTTGCATTTATATTGCATTAATCACTTGTTAACTTTGCTTTTAATCACTCTTATTTTTTTCTATTTCTTGCCTCTCTTCGAGCTTTCGCTACCTGCCAATTTTTTGTGTTCTTTAAATTGTTGTTGTACTTAGTTTATTGCTGCATGAGAGCAGCAATCGGAGGCGTAACTGTAATCCAACTTTATGCTTTATTACATATGAATTCGACCATTGATCGCTGTTATGATTTCGTTGTGGTTAGAAGAGTTTCTAATTTAGTAAGTGCAGTGAGTGAGTAACCTTCGTCGTAAGTTACAACCTTCCTGCTAAAAAAAATTTGAAAAAGATTTCGTAAAAATATTTTAATTATTTGACCTGCGCATATTAAGTAAGTAAAGTTGAAGAGTATTTTTTTAAATATTATAAATATTAAAGTTTACTATTTATAGCTAAATAGTGCCAAGAATGGACGACAACAACAACAATGAGGTCAATGTCGAAAGTGGTGATTCCGATTTTTCATCAGTTGGCTTTCAACGTGTCTCAAAAAGGCGAGTGAGAAGAATTATATCCTCGGATTCATCGTCGAATAATGATGATGAACTGACAACGATCTCAGTTGGGCAAAAGCGACGACGAAATAGTATTGAATGGCGAAAAAATGTAAGAAAGTTTCGTCGAATCAAAGGTTTGAAATACACAAATAGCTCAGGCTCTATTGTATCAGCAAAAACATTTGCGGATGTAGTTTGTCGATGCAAACGTAACTGTAATTCCAAAATTACAGTTGACCAAAGAAAAGCGGCGTTTACATCCTTTTTTAACTTAAACTCCCATACACAACAAAATATTTTTATTAGAGGTTGCGTTGCGTCGAAAATAGTTGAAAGACGGCGTCCAAGAAATGATAATCCAAAGCCGAGAAATCATACTTTTTCGTATTCTATTCGAATACCAGACCAAGGCGACATTACTGTCTGCAAAAAGTATTTTTTGGACACATACCACATAAGCAACAAACGACTTTTTAATTGCAGTCAAAAAAATCAGGTTTCGGAATTAATAGACCAGCGGGGAAAACACATTCGAACTAATAAAATTGATGACACACCCATCATTAATCATATAAACTCATTTCCGGCTTATACTAGCCATTACAGCAGATCGCATAATCCGCAGCGCAAGTATTTAAATTCCAACTTAAATATAAGAAAAATGTACGACCTTTATGTTGAGAAGTGTAAGTCGGACAGTCTTGAACCTGTAAAAGAAAAATTTTACTACCATATTTTTTCTACGAAATTCAACTTGCATTTCAAACACCCATCCAAAGATACTTGTCAAATGTGCGATTTACTAGAAATGAGAATTAAGTCATCGGCTGACAATATTATCACAATACAAGAAAAGGAGTGCCACTTATTAAAAGCTCAAACAGCCCGAAGCCAAATGACAGCGGATAAGCTAACTGCTTCCGAAAGCACTTATGTGTTTTGTTTCGATTTGCAAAAAGCCTTAGCTTTTCCCAAGTTAACCACATCAAGTGCTTATTACAAACGTAATTTGTACGTATATAACTTAGGATTCCATGAGTTTCAAAACAGTGCTAGAGACATGTTTGTTTGGCCAGAAACTGAGGGATCAAGAGGCTCACAAGAAATCGCATCTTGTTTGGTCAAATACATAAAAATGTTTGCTGATACACACGATCGGATTGTTTTGTGGTCTGACTCATGTATTGGACAAAATAGAAATATCAAAACTGTCTTAAGTTTACTGAAATTAGTTCAAAGTACTGATATAAAAGCTAAGTCGATTGAAATGAAATTTTTAGTAAGCGGACATACCTACTTACCAAATGACGCCGATTTCGCCGTTATTGAGTCAAACGCAAAAAAAATTCAGCACATTTATTCGCCAAGTGATTGGATAAATATAATCGCAACATGCAAAAGAAAGGAACAGTTTCGAGTGGTTAAAATGACCCATTTTGATTTTTTCTCTACAAAATCTTTGGAAAATAACGTTTGCAATCGCAAAACCAATACCGCGGGAAAACCGGTAAACTGGCTCCAAATGAGGTGGATCAAACTAGAGAGATCGAAACCATGGGTAATACAATATAAAAATAATTTCGATGAAAATTTTGGATTTGAAAATATAAACATAAGAAAGAAAGGTAATGTAATTTTATTGAATAGCGTGAGTCAAAGTCTATTGTATCCTGAAACTAGAGCTATAACAAAAGAAAAGAAAATGGATATGATTGATTTATTAAAATATATCCCTCACGTGTACCATACTTTCTATAAAAACTTAAAAACAGTATCAAGTCCGAAAGATTATTCTGAAGAAGACATAATATTTTGTTAAATTTGTTATACTTACGATTTATTTAAAAAGAAGAAATTTTTTTAGTTATTTTTTGTTTTAAAAAGAAGAAATGTTTTATGTTATTTTTTCTTTTAAAAAGATGAAATTTTTTGTTATTTTTTTAAGTTCATTAAAAATAAAACTGTGCGAATGCACTAACTAAAAAACAAATTATCTGCAGCCTTTTTTTTTGCAAAATTATAAAAAATGTACTCTTTCCAAGATATACTAATTCAATTAAAACACTACGCGAGGTAAGCCAATATTTAGATGGATATGTTTTCTTTTTATTTCCGAACGAATGTCCGAAAGTCAAAACATCATTAAGTCGCGTTTTTACGCTATCGATTTCAATAACAAAAAATTTGGTGGACTTATTCCCTTTTTCCACTGAAACTCTTAACAATAAAAACGTATTTGTATCATATTAACAGGTTCTGTGAACACATACACTTACATACTAACATTATATATTCACAAATTGTAAAAGAAGCCCTAATAATTAATTTTGCAATTTAAGTTTTGAGTTTTGTTGTAACAACTAGTTCTAAAGTCAACGTCAACTGTTCTGTCGTTTTTCTCCATTTCAAATTTTTGGACTCATTCCTTTTATCCACTGAACGACTCATATGTAAAGTATTAAATCGAAGAATAAGGACCCAGGCGACTAACTGAAAAAATTCCTTCCGTATTGACAGACTGTCAGTACGAGTTTAGAGAGTTAATTGCATAATTGGTTTTTTTATATTGGAAACCAAAAAAGGACACACACAAGGAAAAGATCTGTTTAAAAACGGTCAATACATGGTTCGGCTTACGATAAGATAATAGCTACAATAATATTCAATTATTACAGCCAATAAGTCGGCTATACAACCATATTCAGTAAAACTAATGATTACCACAAATGGCGGTTATGACAAACAACTAGTAATGAAATACATGTGACTTTGGTAACAATAATTAGTGGTGACAACAAATAAATTCTTTGTAGGAACTTATGCAAAAGTTTGCACTTTTTTATGGGGTGAATAATTTTTTTTAAAAATGAAGTACTTTGTAGGTACGAAATATTTTAATGGACCACGAAATTTTTAATTTGCAACGCTATAGCATATAAAATAAGTTAAAAAGTAGTACATTCTCGTTCGTTTTACCAAATTTTCGTGATGAGATATTTTAAGTGACATCCTAGGGAGTTTATTTTCGAAGAACATTTTAACATCTCATATCTTTTTTGTCAAAATAGGGAATTAAATTAATTTTTTTGCTCGTTTTTTTAAATAACCGATATGAAAGTATATATTTTTTTATCAAATGTCGCCAAGACCTCAAGAATTAATTTAAGGTATTTTGTGTCACATGACCCTTAAGTAGCCTGATATATTAAAGTTTAAAATTCCACTTTACTTTAATTAAAAAATTCATCATATGTGACGCACAAAATAAAAAGGGACCTAAGGGTAAAAAACAGGAGAGCCATTTTAAAGATTTAAATACGTGTATTTTTGGTGTGGGAGGGAATACTTTGTTGCTCAGATATTGTCTACATCAAAAAAAAATGTCAAAATTGATGTTTTTACCCTTAGTTCCCTTTCTCTATGTGCTGTCACATATTCAGCTATACCTTAATATTATATGACACTCTTAAACCAAAATTGATTAATTTTGACCGACTTTCCCAATATGATGCATAAAATCGTTCCACTTGAGCAAACTTTATTAGATTCGAAAGTACGAGTAAAACCAATTTTTATAAAAACCTGCTCATAATTCTAAAACTAAACAAATATTGTCGAATAGTTAAATATAAAAATTAAAAAAAAAAACTATTATTTTGGAAAGATAAACGAATACATATAATTAAACTATCAGTTAGTTCAGTTAACAAATGGTCGTGGTAATGACGATCGAGTTTAAATATTTGTAATAGCTAACAATTTAAAACAACAACTAATACGTGCACAAATTCAGTTCCAGTATTCATCTTAATTAGTTAGGGCTACCGATACTTTGTATCTTCAACCGATATCATCATATCATATATAATATTCACAAAGCAATGAATTTTATTGATTTCTTTAAGCCACGTTAAAGTCCCCCAGAAAGTGTTCCACAGTGTAAATTTTCATTCTCGTCTGTACGTATCTGTAGACCAAACAGCTTACGTCTGAACTCCACAACTGCTGCATAGTGGCACAGAAGATGTTCAGTTGCCACGTCCCCTCTTCTGTATTGATGCAAATCACACGAAAGTCGTTGTATTGCAGATGAAGTGAGGAGGTACTTTTCAAAACATGATTATTCCACTTTTGAAAAAAAAAAAATTTTATTTTTTTTTTGTTTGGTAGCATTGAATTGAATACTCTGCGAAAATAAAATGTTTCAAAATGTCAATAATTACACCAGGAAAATAATTGAAAAATGCATGATTTCATCAAAAGTAGATTATTCCACTTCAGAATGACATTATTCATTTCAAATATACATTTTTGGAACAAAATATGATTAATCCAGAAGAAAAAAAAAAATTAATTTCTTTAGATTAAAATGAACCTAATGTTGTTTTATTTCAACTTAATATATCTGATACCTAATTAGTTTCAGCAAAACAAGATTAATCCACAGTGGTTTGAATCAAAACATGATTATTCCAACCAGCCGCATCAAAACAAGATTATTCCATTTTAAATCATGCATTTATTCCAAATATAGAAGTGCCAACTTTTTAAATCCTACACAAAACAATGACTAATCTTTACGCCTTTAATAATGCACCAAAATTTCGGGTTAAATATATAGGGGCATACCCAAGAAACTATTTTCTCAATTTGTGCAAAAACACAAAAAGTGGAATAATCATGTTTTGAAAAGTACCTCCTCAAGTATCCTGGCGTGTAAGCTTAAAGGCTAGTGGTCGGCTATGCTCTTAATGAGGTTTCTTAGATGGATCCTTGGTAGATCGGTGTTTGCAGTTCATCTCTACAAGACCAGTTCTTTCGGGTCTTTTTTAAAGTGGGTTCCTCATCCCATCTAACTCTTTAATGAGAAAGGGTTTTCGTCATACAGCGTTTTTTATTAAGAACATAACAATTTTATATATTAAAACAAAACACAGAATATTTATGATATACAGTTCAAATTGATTCCAGATGTAGTGCAAATATTACATTTTAACAATGAAATTCGATTTCGCTCATATGACCACCAAGAGCCCGTGTACATCTATCTTTTTGTTGGACCAAATTTGCCACCACTCTTGCACATATTTCGACCAGAACGTTTGCACTTTCGCATTGGATGTTGTCTCTGAGCTTGTTTATAATGTTGGCTTGTTGGCATGAACCAGTGACTTGAAATGGCCCCATAAAAAGAATCCAATCGCGTTAAATCGCTTGAACGAGAAGGATGCCATTCGACTGGACCATTTTCGAGATAACACGTTTACCGAATTAACCTTTTAGTAAATCGATTGTAGCGCGTGCTGTGTGGCTAGTGGCACTGTCCTGCTGAAACCGCATATCGGCGATGTCAAGCTCATCCAATTGTGACCAAAAACGCTGTTACCGTCAACGGATGGTCATGTTACCGTCAATATTTCAATCGACAAAAAATGACCCCAATCACTCCTCCGGCAGGAGAACAACTCTATACAGTAATTTTTTGCTGATGCAGTTGTGTATCTTGAAGCTCATGTAGGTTTGTTGCTGTCCAATAACGCACATTATGTTTATTGACAAAACCACTCAGCCAGAAATGAGCTTCGTCGCTGAAAATGATTTTTAGATGAAATTCTGGATTCTCGTGAAACTATGCAAGAGCCCAATCAGAGAAGTTTCGGCTTTTCAAATGATCAAGTGCCTTTAGTTCTTGAATTGCTTAAGGCTGCGATATTTTCATCTCCTCGAGCATTACGTCGTCTCGTGGGGGGCGCAACATCCAAAAGTGAAAATTTGGATCCAAATTTATTCACTATAGCAAGCACAGTCTGTCGAATGGGACGATTATTCGACTGGTACGGCTTTAATTACACGCTGAATGTTGACTACCAAAACATGAATCGTAGCTGGTTTGTCAGCATAGACTTTGGATTTTACGTAACCCAAAAGAAAATTGTCTACAGATGTGATGTCACTCGATCTAGGCGGCCAACTCACCTGTTCAAAACGTGAAATTAGCTGCTTTTCGAAATAATCTTTCAATAGATCTATTGTTTGAGCAGCTGTGTGGCAAGTGGCACCGTCCTGTTGAAACCAAGTGTCGTCAAGATTGCGGGCTTCAATTTCAGGTAGCATAAAGATCGATATCATGGCGCTATAGCGAGCACCATTCACGGTTACGTTCCGGCCATCATCATTTAAAATAATATATGCACCGATGATGCCACCAGCTTATAAACCGCACCAAACCGTGGGTTTCTCTGGGTATAATGGCACCTCTTGAACCTCTTCTTGTTGGTCGGCAATTTTGTTTATTGACTTTGCCGTTGTATCAGAAATAGGCCTCATAACAGAGCAAAATTTTGGTCGAAAGCAGCGGATCTTCCCGTTTCTCACTGAACGCTCATTTCCATAATACAGTTGCCAACATTTGAAGGTAATTATTTTCAAAAAATAAATGCCATAAAATGTCCTTTTAAATTTTAATGAAGATTGCACTTGATTTAATTTTTTATATATTTTTTTGTTCTGAAAAAATACCTCTAGATGGATCACCCTGTATATTTATTAGAGCGGGTCTATTTGTAGGAAGGCAAAAAAAATAGTTCGAGTGACAAGGAAAATCGTATTCTAGGGATCAAAATAAGAAACTCTGCTCGAAGACCATATCTCCAAAACGAATTCTGATGTCCCGACTTTTGCCCCGTACTTCAAAGCAAAAAAGACGTCAAACAATAATTTGTTTTATTTGCCTTTCCCTTTATAAGTTCAATTTATTTTTTCATTTACATATTTTCTGCCATTCCGCTGATTTTTTCATGTAAATATGAGAAGACGATTTTCCTTGTCACTAGAGCTATTTTTAAATCGACCCGCCCTAATATGTTCTATCTTTAAAAATAAAGCTCTTGCCGGCTTTTTGGCTGCCCTAGTTATAATACACCCTTGCTACTATGAATTTAATAAGTATAACTCCAAAATAAAAAAATAAAATCCAATGGCACTTCGCTGATTTTTTCATGTAAATACGAGAAGACGATTTTCCGTGTCAGTAGGGCGATTTTTAAACCGACTCGCACTAATATGTTCTATCTTTAAAAATAAAGCTCTTGCCGGCTTTTTGGTTGCCCCGGTTACAATACGCCTTTGCCACTATGAATATAATAAGCATTATAACCAACATATAATATATTTACCCTCTTATAAGTATTATATTCTTGTTATATACTTGTCCCTAGTTCCTAACTTCACTCAACATTCTTGTTTAGTCTTATTTAATTTTAAAATTGCTCAACGTCTAGTCAACCTAAAAATATATCCAATTTCCAATAGAAAAGCCAATTAACCCTTTACAATTTAAATGTAAATAGAATCTCGTGCAAAAGCAACATTTCTGAAATATCTTTGTATTTCCATATCTAATTGATGCTTTTCCAATTGCCATTATTCCCCTGACAACCATGACATGCTGCTCCATGTATTCTGCTCCTGTCACTCAAATCAAATTAAAATTGTTATGCTTTGCCTCGTCGTAGCGGAATCTGTCAATTAACATGCTGCTCCAGCAGAAATTATTTTCCAAAACTCTATTTAAATCTTCTTAATATCCTTTGCTGCCGACTGCTAATTATGTAGTTGCCATCGACGGTATAATAAATATCCTTGGCAGTAACCACCACCGTAGCATCATGACACTTTCAAAATGTTAAAAAAATTGCTCCTTGTTTCAGTGTATTTGCTGCTACTAAATGGAGTAGATGTTGCTCATAACTTGACAGTGCATTCGGGATGCCTCCTTCGTTCAAACCAAGTTTGATTGTTGTAGAAGATTCCACTACATATAATTAGCACTTTAACCATTACATAACACCAACATCAGCTTGAGCATCATCAGTAGAGCCCAACCGAAACCACCGTCAGCAACACCACCTTCATCCTCATCTTACCCCAAGCAAAAGGGAAACAACATCAACACCCTGTATATGTATGTGTATATGTTTACCTACACACGCACATAAATTAACCGAACTTTTAGAGCGCTGCTGTATTGGTGTTACTTTCTTGCCTATTCCAAGGCAAAGTGTTGGGTGGATGGGTTGCACCGCCGGTGCGAGTATCTAGACCATAAACTGGCGTAGATTAACAACGACCAACAGTCATCCTTTACTTTACTTAATGAAAAATTATATGTACTCGTACACCCGAGGTACTTAAATAGCACCAACACAGCACGGAGAGGAAAACAACAAAAAATAAAAAACAAACAAAATCAACACACCACCAAGTCACTGGGTGGAAGTGAAGAAACCATGGAAAGCATTCAGGCGCTTATGGAACCCCCCTAACGTTGGAGTAGAACCATTCGCCATGCATGACGCATCGTGATTATTAAGCATTTAACAGGGCAAGAAAGAAAATAAAACCGCACATAGATCATGATTTTAACGATGACCACTTAAAATGATGGTTACTTTCAAAAACTAAGATTGCTTTCGTGTTTCTTAAAAAAAATCCACCAAATAAAAAAATAAGTCGATTGAAGCGACTTTTATATAAGTACTCGTATACCCTTCACATGAGGCTAAATTTAAAGCTACTCCAGGGCAAACATACCTCAGGGATATTACAAAATGGGCTGTTGCTTGGTTTTTAATTTTCCCTCGAATAATTGATCTATAAGTACAAATGAGGAATACGAGTACTCGTACAAACCGCTCACGTCCCTAACATAGACTGAGAATCAACGAAGGATTTTTTTTAATTTGTATAGCAGTCAGAGGTATGTGATAGGAAAAGACAACTTAATCCATTTTTCTCCGACAGATTTGAAAGGTGCTAAAATCTCCGTAGGAAGATGAAGGAGTTTTAATAATCGAAATTTTATTTAGCATCGAAAACAACAACCAAATCCAGAATGTTGTTAACTGTTTGAAGTAGGTGATTTTTAATAAAGTAAACAGAATTAGTTACCATGGATCGTCTTCCATACGGAAGATGGAAACATTTTGCGTTGTTTATGGTAGCCAATTTAATTCGGACCAATTAAACAATCGATTTATATCATGCTGCAGTAAATTTGTGTCATTAGAGAAGAGCTTTATCAGCATCAGCAAAAATTAAAAACTTAGAAAACAGAAAACACGAAGAAATATCATTAATAAATAATTTAAACAAAATAGGACATAATATGTGACCCGGCCTATGAAAAGGTGGCTTATGACTCAAAAAAGAAATTGCGAGAAACAGCTGTTAAAGATAAACAATGCATTTCTTTAGTTTCTTAGTAGTTTTTCATTTGCATTATGAACAGTCATGCCCAACGGCAACCAAAAAAGGCAAAAGAGCAAGGATAGCGATGAAGAAAACCACTTTATACTGTTTTCTTTTTTTGGTAAAATCGTTTTTGCAGCGTTCAATCCTGTTTTTAAATTTTTTAATTTTATTTATTATCTTGATTCTGGATTTTTAATAAAATTCTGTTTTTCTTTCATTTGTGCTCTTCTTTCTCTACGTTTTTAGTACACTTCTAAGGAAGTTAGGACTTTCTAGTTTTCACCACGTGAAAGAGCGTCTCTAAAACTATCGAAACAAAAAAAAAGTGGAAAAGCCACCGCCGGGTCACATATACTAATCCTAATATGTGACAGCGCATAGAGAAAGGGACCTAAGGCTAAAAAAATCAATAATCACTTTCTTTTGGATGTGAACAACATCTGAGCATCGAATGAGACCGATCCCATGCCCCAAAAGTGTTTCCTACCCGAGATATGCGCGTTTTATGAAAGTGATGGTACACCAAAGATACACGGATTTAAATATTTAATACATATACTAATCCTTATATGTGACAGCGCATAGATAAAGGGACCTAAGGGTAAAAAAAAATCAATTATCACTTTTTTTGACGTGAACAACATCTGAGCATTGAATGCGACCGATCCCATGCCCCAAAAGTGTTCCCTCCCAGAGATATGCGCGTTTTATGAAAGTGATGGTACACCAAAGATACACGTATTTAAATATTTAAAATGGCTCTCCTGAACAAAACTGGTTTTTACCATTAGGTCCCCTTCTATTTTGCGCGTCACATATACTATACTAACCAAGATTCCTAAATTTTAAATTCAAACGAGAAGATTTAGTTCGTCTTTTCGAATTTTAAAACACGTCGTTATACAATAGATTGTGGTCCATAGCAACATACTCGGTAATCCTACGAGACGCCCGGCATGGAAGCATTAATATACCTAAATGCCACGCCCCTTTAGCAAATAATAAACGTATGCAGCCTATACCGAATTACGTTTAAAGAATTGCATACGCTCTCTCTTTTCAGTTATCAGCCCAGCTCATATTTTATGATATAGTCACGCTAAGTAGCTTTTTTACATAGTTATTTTAAGAGATGTACCGAATTGGTAGAGATTCGTTACAGTAGGTTATAAGCTGCTTATATCATACATATATAATTTCTCAGTATTCCATTTGAGAATGAACGCGGTACTTCTCTCGAATCAGCGAACTAATTTTTGTACTAACTGAACTAAACCTACACAGTATACCGTTAACTCGGAATGGCTAATGCTTTCTAAATAGAAGCTTTTACATGGCTAGGATATTAATATGTTACTTGTAAAGTCGCCGGCTTTAAGAAGGTGAGAGGGCAGACGCTAAAAAATGTTAAAAGTTCGTAGCCAGATTTGGTCCAGGGCTAATTTGTGAACTTAACCCACTGCTGCCCATGGAGCAACAGTATGCGCAGTGTACAGCATCGGGAACTTAAATAATAAGAAACCTTTGTTTAAGTACAATATCAAAAGATGGACAGATAATGTCGGGGAAGGGTGTTGTATAATGAAAAACCTATGCAAAACCTGATTTGATTTGTATCTTCTAGAATAGCAGGAACTCAAATAAGAAGCAACCTCCAGATGTAGTGCAAATGTTACATTTTAGGAATGAAATTTGATTTATGCCATATGACCACCCGCCAGCCAGTGTACAGAGATCTATTCTTTGGACCCAATTTTCCACCACAATTTTCCACACATTTCGACCGGAACGTTGGCTTATTCGCGTTAGAAGTTATCTCTGACCTCGCCTAAAGTTGTTAGCTTGTTGCCGTAGACCAATGATGTGGCTCCATAAAAAGAAATCCAATGGCTTTAAATCGCATGAACGAGGTGGCCATTCGACCGGCCCATTTCTCGAGATAACACGTTGACCAAATTAGCCTTTCAGTAAATCGATTGTAACGCGTGTTGTGTTGCTGATGGCACCGTCTTGTTTAAAGCAATTATCGGCGATGTCAAGCTAATCTAATTCTAACCAAAAATAATTTTCTAACATGGCATGATAGCGCTCTCCATTGATGGTTACCTGACGATTGTTTTCATCGTCGAAAAAATACGGCCCAATCACACATCTGGCATGCAATTGTGTCTTTTAAAAGACCATGTTGGTGTCTTGATGTCAAATAACGCATATTTTGTTTACCACTCAGCCAGAATTATTACGGCCGAAATTTGGAGTAAACTCTCTTAAAGTTGCGACCACCGACTCAGAATTTCGGTAGTAATTTTTAATGCTTTCAAAAAGTTGCTCATAATTGAACTTTACCATGATGAAAATGTTGACTTCGACTAACGTTTTGTTTCTGAAATTTCATTAAAAATGTTTGAGATTATGGTTCAATTGCACAACGGTTATCTTTTGGTTGCTCGTAACCTTATCAACGAAAAACGTGTAAGCTCGGATTATGTTTCTGGATTAGTGAGCGGCAAAACCGAAATTATAGAGGAAAACTTGTTTAGTGAATACGTTGGATGCCAACTTATATGCGACTTCTAGAGCTAAAGAAACTGAAATCAGGAAAGACATTTTTATTACATCAAAACATAGGCCGATGTGAATTTTTGAATTTTTAAACGGCTCGAGCTTGGTTCAATTTGTAAGCGGCGTATATTTATCTTGAAAAGTAGTTCTTAGTTGATCGGTATAATAACACAGTGTTGATTTGGTAGAGAAACAGTATATTAATGGATTAAAGAAAATGTAATTATTAATTTTTCTCAATTTATTTCAGCAAAATCGAACTAGTCGTTCTCGAGTTATGTCAAACTTTTGCCAACATTTTACAACTAAGCGAAAAAACATCAAGATAAGGAAAAAATGTAAAAGGTCATAAAAACTGGCACATACGAACGCAAAACCCTTTGAGGGTTTTAATAAACTGACCTAGTACCATCACCCTGACTTGGAATTTCTCACCCCCAGACAATAACCCCAAAAATGTTCCACAGTGTAATCGTTAGGTATCTTCATTTGTTTCTAATGCTACAGAGATCAGCACTAAATTATGACACCCTGTAAGGTATAAATAACTACCAAAATTATAATATTAATCCACTATTGGTAAGTTGTATTTTAAAGTTCTACCAGCACATTAGACGTAGAAAATACAGAAAATAAAACTTTTTTTAGCCATGGTCCATGCCAAACTAATACAACCTCGACCAACAGCATATAAAACTTGAACTGTAATATCAGTTCAAATATCAGTTTAAAAAAAAAAACGTTCAAAAAATACGCTGTTGGACTAAAATGTTGACAAATCGTATGAAATTAGGCCTTCCCATGATTTTTCTTAGCCGACTGATGGTCAGTCGGCTATTTAGAAAACAAGAACTGACAAACCAAAATTCCATGAGCCTTTGGGGAACTTCTATAAACTAGAACATTACTACAGCCCCTGTTAATGTTACCACCAATTCCAAGTCCTTCTCCAGTGGTTCTTTTTGTCAGAGTCTACTCACTGGTTTCTTTCAAAAGTTTTTGTGCATACCAAAAGTACAAACGAACAATTACATGATTTGGATTTAGCAAAAACATTATAAGGTCGTTTTGTGATGCGTAGCCTTTTTTAGCCGTACCATAGAACAGTTCTTTGCTGTTGAGTAGGTTTAATGGAGCTAAGGGAAAAACTGTCAGAAACATCCACCGTCCAAAACACTTACGTAACAAGTCGTCACAGTTTTTTTTTGAGTCATAGTGATTTCGTTTTAAAGCTACACCCCCATCCATTCCCCAAACAAAGACTGTTTTTATTTGGGTTTTGCTGGAAGAGAATGAATGGTATCTATACCATCACCACACTTTGGTCCATGTAAGTATGAAACGATCTCGATGGAACTTTGTACATTGTCTGATTTCCGATAGATGACGCTATTGTAATTTGGCGAAATCGGTCTAACTCATTTTAATTTCAGCCGATTTCAATAAAGTAAGGTTATGTTAGTTTACTAACAGAATAGAAAAAAGTCAACGGATCTGCCTTTATTTTGATATACTTTCCGATTTGGTGTCTAATCGTCTAAAGAGTTTTAAGTTTCATTACACTTCAATTTTTTTGAATTTTTTTTTGTGAGGACTTAAATTTGAGTTGCACTTAATTAGCAAATATATCGCAAAACTATGTTCCTTGATTTATTAACTTATTATTGTGTTTTTAGTCAGAACACAATGGTTGTTAAAATCAAAGAATATTAGCGCAGTACATTTTTAAAGTTTCCGTTGGTCTGAAATTTTTTTTAGAAAATTTGTCCAAATTAAGATTGATATGTCTGATATTTTTATTAAGATTGATATGTCTCAAACTTGCTCTTATTATTCAATTATTATTAGTCAATTATCTGTAATTAAATATCGTCTCGTTTGAAGGTTATTCACTTTATGGTCAGATTAATAAAACGTCTCTCCTTGAAACTTGTTCACAAATGCCTTCCATCTAAAACAACCACACCCTTTCGTGGCATGCCAACCTTCCAACCGTGATAGTTGTTATGTTTTTATGTTAATGTTTTACTTTATGTTCTCCGTTTCATCTTAATGGCTGTACTTGTAACCTGAGAAGCCCGATGTTGTCGTCGTACTCTTTGTCGACACTCGTACTTCTTCAGTGATTACCTACTTTTCGCCATAAGTCTGCAGATAAATACAATAACACGGCAGAGATCTAGACTAAAGCGGAGACGGAAACAGTGTTTGCCTTTGCAGATGTATGCCTGTGTGTATGTAGTTTCGAGCCGAGTGTGTCAATATAGACGGTTTTCAAGTTTTTGTTGTTCTTCTTCTTCTTCGGATTGTTGTTGATGTTTCTTATATTGACTGTCTTTGTGTATAATGTTTTTGATTTGTTTTCTGTGGAAATTATAGCTGCTGTTGCCACTGCTGCCGCTGTTGGGTTGTGTACGTTCATGTTTAAATTGGGTATTGAGGTCTGTCGATGTACTGTGACACAGTGTCTGAAAACTGAACGGGGAAATGTGGTATGTTTCAGCAACATTAAGCTCCATTTAATCGATTGAAATAAATGGCATGACAGAGCTCGAAGTACAAAAAAGATAAGATATTCCAGACTACGTCGTGTGAGTAAGAGACTTCACAACAAAGGGTATTAAGTGACTTTTGCGATGCTATGCTCTTCTTAAACTTAGCAGGTGACATATTTTCTTTGCCTAAGATGTCAGTTAATGTTTAATGACAAAAAATGCAACAAGTGGAAAACAATAAATAAAAAGTATTGAATTTTTGGCAGATATTAAAGTTAAGAAACTTTTTCCTTTAAACATTAAACGGTTTGATCAGTGAAAAGATTTACTTTTAACACTCTATATTCGTCATTTGTAATCATCATCCAGCATCATCCATAGATTTGACATTTTCCTCGAAGGTTTAACTTCATATACTTAGACTCGATGGTGTTGTCTCGACATTGTTCTAGAACACTATGTTTCGCACTCGTCTTCTACTCGTTCTTCACTTACTTTTTCGATTCATTTTCTGGGAGGATATTTTAATCCCTAAGTTAAATTCTTTGTCGTCTGCGGGTATTTCCGCGATTCTCTGCAGCTTAATATTGTACTATTTGAACTAGAGTATTAAATCACCTAGTAAATGGCGACACACAGAGAACAGATTCGTTGACACAACCGAATTTTTTGCCAATCTAATAATTGTGGTTGCATGCACCTCAAGTATGTCATCAGTACAACCGAATGTAAGATGGTGCTCTGTAACGTTCGGCAATAGTAACTGAAGTATCGGTAGTAAATACGAAGAATCCGAACATGCAGAAAAGAATCTTTGGATCTAAAAGTCCATAGGCCGCACTTGTTAGACGAAAAACTTTTAAAATTTCAGTAGAGGCGAAAAAATGTTTTCTTATATACATGAAGTACTCTTAAGCAACAATAAGTTGCGTCTGCAATACGATGATCATATTTATTTTTTTGTGGTTTGTCGAACCAAATATACATTACAATTTTCAACATTTGGTGATTGCAACCGAAAATCTTCATTTGCAATGGAATTTTAGTAGGTTCAAACGTTTCCAAACAAAGTTTTTAGCTTTGTGTGTAAAATATATTGCTTTCAATTTAAACTTATTTTGGTACTCGAGCGACAGACCCAATGTCAATTACGCAGGTCGACTCAAAACCACTATCAAATTCGCATAAGAGATGTCCATCTGTAACGCTCATCAATTGTTGCTCTCAAAATCTAACCAATCTTGACGACACTTTGCTCATGTACGTGCATTGTAAAAATTTTTCTTTATCGATCTTCGCTATTTCGGCAGCTCAACCGCCACAAGAACGACAAGATAAGAAATATATATTGCCAGCATCGGTCAGTCATCCTATTCGGTTGGGAAACATGTAACGTGGCTACAAAACAATTAGGGTCCCTTCAAGTCTTCATTACCCGCTGTTTAAGGAAAATCCAGCTTATATTCTGCCAAACACATTCTCCAACGTTGGCCTATGGTCCATAACAGAACACGAAACAATCCACTAAGGTGTCGTCAATAGAAGTGGATCGGGCACAATTTGAGAATGTCCCATGACGATATCCCATGACGATAACCAGCCGAAAACCCCTAAATTGGAATTTCCAAGGCAGCCGTAGACGAGAAGCCAAAGCATTGCAAGCAGGTCATGCAAAAAGAGAAATTTAATATTTATCAATAGATTTATAGGGTGTCTTAGTAAGTATGAAGTTTTTATTTTATGAAAATATTTTTCGGCTTAAGGTCATTTATTTAAACTCGTTGTTCTTGTTGCGTTACAAAGACGTGGTGGATTGATGTTTCAAAGAATGCACTGAAACGACATACCAATTATTGTTCAAATATCGTTTACAGGGGCATAAATAATGAATTTTCAATTTGTGATTTGTATGGGAGGTACCACGCGCCTTTTTTCTAATCCCGCCCACATTTCCAGCAGAAATTAGAATATGTACACCAAACCATCATACCTAATGTTATACAAATATCGTTAACAGGAGCAGAAAAAATGGATTTTTAATTTGTGATTTGTATGGGACTAAAAAATAAACCATCTACGGACCAAACTCAAAGTTTACCTTCAAAAGTTGGCAGCTGTATTATGGAAATGAGCGTTCGGTGAGAAACGGAAAGATCCGCTGTTTTCGACCAAAATTTTGTTCAGTGATGAGGCCCATTTCTGGCTCAACGGAAAAGTCAATAAACAAAATTGCCGCATTTAGTCTGGAAAATATCCGCTACCTCGCTATCTATGATTAAACGTCTTGATATGCCTTGAGAAATGGGTCGTTTTTTCTAACAGCATCTAGAGACGTCAGTAGGTTGCAAAATAATTTCGTTATAAAACCATTAAACAATGCATTACCATGTATGATTTTAAACATCCTCAGAAGATCATACCATTATTTAGACACTAAGCCCGATGTTTGACGTTTTATTTGCATTAACTCAATTTCCACACTCTCGGCTGTCTCTACTTCTTGCTTCTTTCTTTAGAATAGGCTGATATTTTTTTTTGCATTTTGATGTCTCTTCCTACAAAAATGGTTACACTGCTCACTAACATCATAGGTAACAACTAATATTCCATCACCTGGCATAATCTCGATAATCAGTATCTACTTCTGATGAGGAGTACCAACTTTGAGTACTGGGTTTTAGAAACATGGAACAAATCAAGACCACAGATGGGAACCTAATTAAAAACACTTCGGAATTTGTCATAGTATAAATAAGATGGCTAATGTCTAAGTGTACTGTTCCACCTTTCGCCTTTAATATTACGAAACTATTTTTCATGTACATCCGATCATCTTTAAAAAATTAAAATCACCAAATGTTATATTTGGGACCCTTTTTAGATCTTGGTCAAATAAAATTAATTCCCGTGAAGGAAAAGGGTGACTTAAACAACGAAAGCCTGAACGTGGGAAAGTTCACCCTGTCATATGTTCGTGTTTGAGAGCATTGTAAATTCTGAGTATTAAACGGACACCTCCTATAACATTTTAAAGAAACGCAGGTTAGATTCGATACATATTCTGTTGATCAGGAATATTGTATTGTTGAGAAAAAAGGTGGGCCACTCCACGCCTATTTGAAAAAGTCGCCATTTTGGCCCAAATAATCGTCTTTTGGGCCCTGGAGGCCACATCACCATAAGTTTAATTCAATAAATAGATTGTTTCGCTGGCTCAATAGCGTTCCCCACTGACTGTAACATTATGGCCGGATTAATTTTTAAAGAAATATGAACCAATGATTCCCACTGTCAATAGAGCACACCAAACACTGTCATTTTGGGGATGTCGCAGCGTCTCAACAATGGCTTGTAGATTTTCATTACTCCAAATGCGGCAATTTTGATTATTAATATTCCCATTCAACCTAAAGTGAGCTTCATCGCTGCACAACATTTCCTTGTACAAATCAGGATCGAAGGACATCCGTTTTGGGCCCATTCACCACGATTTGCAAACGTTGTACCGGATTAAGTCTATTTATTATGAAATGGAAAACCAAACTTAGCCAGCTGCCAAAAAGACCAACTCCGAAAAGAATGTGGCTAGATTGAAAACCACATAGAGGGTCAACTAATTAATAAGGATCGTCATATAATAGTGTCAGCATTACTAAGTCAAGGTAACAGTATATATACAAGGGACTAAGAGCTATAACATCCCTCTACATTTTATAATTTTGACACATCATCTTGTAAATTTCCCCAGCTAGCCAATTATTAGGTGAGCCTTATAACCTACTGTTGAACTTTTTCATAATGAAGGATATACGAGTTCCTTGACACCTTTTCAACAGACAAAGTGTCCCCTTATTCTAATATCTGTTTCATTTTCATTTCGAATCACTGTTTTGCGATACATTTATGCGTGTACCAGAGCCTCATGATATCCTTGTGCTTGCGCCACAGTCTCATGATATCCTTGTGTGTATATGTATGGGTGTTCATATTGGTACATGAATTCATTTATTTACTTTATATTTGTATTGTTTTTCCGACTGCTGTTGTATTTGTTATGTTTGTTTTATGTTGGACCGTTTCTTTACTTTTCGATTTGTTTGGTTTTCGGTTTTCAAGCAATTGGCTCATTGACTACGAGTCGGCCATTGACGCCGCCGCGCTACCAATTGTTTTTTATATCTCCCCCAGCGTATGTAAGTAAACAAACCTGCACACGCACTCTCATACTAACTCGGATACATTTTTATGTTTTCAAATTAAATGAATTGTATTTTTTATTATTTTTAGCATCGCTCTGTTTGTTTTTGCCGATTTTTTTCATCTTCTGGCTTGTGAATGCCCAGTCGTGGATTTGTGCGTGCCGACGGGTGCCGGTAGTCATTCTTACAATTCGATTCCTTTCGGACGGGTGCAGTTCATAAATATTCAAGGATCTTTTGTGCTGTGAATTTGTCGGCATATACTCGTAAAGAAATCCTCAGACACTAGGGTGTATCGAAGAAATATATAAATATGTTTCTCAAACAATCCACAACTTGTGCTTGGATTGTTTGAGTACTGGTAGTTTTTTTTTAATCATATTTTATTTTGACAGAGATAGGTCTTTTCTGCTCGAAACCTAACCTAAATTGAAATGAATCGTTTTGCACTTGAACAAATTTAAACAGTAATTAGCCCAAACTGTAAGTTAATTGAAAATACGTTTTGGCCGAAATATTGCATCCACCGTGTCCGATGTACGCAAGTTTGTACAAAATTTCGTGACTAACGAAAATTGGGCTGCGTTGCCGAGATGGTGCGATTTACCAACGATTTCAACAATTGATCATTACATGCTGTAGGCTTAAACGATTGCACAACGTTAATGCCTTAAGACAACTTGAAATGAACCACGATTTCTGTGGTAAATGAACCAACCTGGCCAAGCACATTTTCATCTCGACGGTAATGTACAAGCAAAACCGACTCTTCTATGTAGGAACCAAAAAACCAGCACCTGGCTGAAAAGCCAATGTTTCCTTTCGAAGGGAAACATTGGTTTTTCTGGCTACAACAAAGTTTTTTGTGGCCAGATATTGTTGACAAGGACTTTGAAGGATTTTGGTCTCAGAAGGATGTCATGTGGCCATGTCACACGGTTAAAGCTGCAATTAATATATTGCGTAAAAAGTTTGGTAGTCGTATTATCGAAGATTGGGTTCTAACAAGCCAAGCGATGGTGGTACCATCACTGCAAATTCTTCTTAATGACATTCCCTTCAAATTTATCCCCAAACTGACACTGTTAAAGGCACTGCGGTTTTTGATCAACTGCCCGATCTTCAATACCTGTATTATAAAGCAAAAGAAAACAAGTGGACAAATCACGGTCGACCGTGCCGAAGCTTATACAGGGCGATTCATTCACGACTGGAAAAATTTAACCAGCGTATTCCTTGGCTCATTTCATGAAAATATGTGCATCTACGACCATGCCCGAAAATGCAAGGAGTTTTTTTTAAAATGTAGCCCTGCCTCTTACCTTTCAAAATTACCTTAACGAAGCCAAGTGGTCCTTTTTTGTCTAAATTTACAAAAACAAATAAATGTGAGCTGTTACTTCTCTTCCACAAAAAAATCCATTTCAGTCAAATAATCATAACTTTGTTTAGGTAATTTTAAAAATGAAAGAAATTTGGCTATTTGAAATATCAACTGATTCAGAACATAGCAATTTTAACATATGCATAGTCCTTTTTCTTTCTTGGTTCAAAACTTAGCAATTTTAACCTAGTACCCTCGGACCACCAATCCGAAAATTTTCAAACCGCTGCCATTTCGCCCCTTTGTATTTTCGTGCATGTTCGTAGATGGAAAGATTTTCATGAAATGAGCCAATAAATATGTTGATGAAATTTGTCCAGAAGTGAATGAATCACCCTGTATGCCCTCTATCATGGAGTACAGTCCAAAAAAATATATTGTCAAGGGGGCCCGTCATCGGTCTCTCTTTACTATTAGGATGTGTTCATTCCATATCAACATCATATGTGACCCGGCCTATGAAAAGGTGGCTTATGGCTCATCTTTAACTTTGGCTTATGACTCATCTTTGACTTTGACTTATCATCATATTTAAAAGCTGTTTCTCCCAATTTCTTTTTTGAGTCATAAGCCACCTTTTCATAGGCCGGGTCACATATAATGGTATTAGTTTACGAGATATAGTTTCAAAGTTGGGCGTAGCCACGTCCTTTTTCCAATTTATACACAATATTGTCTAAAATAATACTTTAATCATTGATTTCATTCTGTTCAAATTGTTCAGCTATCGATCCATTACTTTGGTCATAAAAAATATCTTAAAAAGGGGTCAAGGCACCGGCCACATTTTTCAAGGACGTTTCGATCTTACCAACATCAAGAAATATTGTGCTTTTAAGTTGAAGGCTGTTGATTTTTCTAGAGGTTGAACCAGACCTTGTGCTAGGCTAATTTGTACCTTCTGACCGATCTTGTCCATTTCAACAACATTTCAATCCACCAATACATGGTTCTGCAAAATTTGGACACCTAGCTTTAATAGTGCGACCTGTAGTTTGCTTTTTACAGACAGACGGACATGGCTGTATCATTTTAACATTTTTTCCCTATGAGGGTATAAGAATCGATACGGCCTAACAATCGCTTCAATTCACAAATACCGACAAAGCCGTAAAAGTGTGTATTTTATGGCCAATCGTCATGTCTGAATTATTCTGTGATTGCCGTTGTTGCTACTTCCAAGGCTCCTGAATAATATTTATACATCCAGCATGTACTTAATATACAGCAGAAATTAAGAGGATTTTTCTTAATCTTAAATTTCGTGAGAAACACCTCATCTCTGTTTCCGGTTCGCCAACATCAGTTGTGTTATTTTTGTTGGTTTATTTCTGGTAAACATGTCTTTAAGACATCTTTGTCCAAAAATAAAATGTATTTACAGAAAAGCGGCTCCAAGTTAATGTTAATACGAAGGTTTAGTGTTTAATTTTGACTAAATAAAGTCCTAAGAAATATAAATGTTTTCTTTGGGTTTCAAGGCCAGTTGTAAAGCTCCTTTGGATTAGTTAATTGTATGCTTACGTTCATGAACATTAATGACTGTAGGTCACATAGAGGGGACTGAGTATTTCATTTCGCCAAAGCCTCAGGTTGTGACTTAAAAAAGTTATTAAATATTCCAATGCCTACACGCAGAAAAAAATATGGTTAGGATAACAAAATTCCAAGAGCATCATACTATTATAGGGAATATGGTTGTGGCAAAACAATATTGTGACCATCACAGCAATAGTATAGTTCACATACAACCATACTATGAACCCTTATAACAATATTATGGTCCTCAGAACAATAGAATTATTCACACACAACCATAATATGATCCCTACAATCATATTATTATTCTCACTCAACCATACTATGATCCCCACAACCATATTATTATCCTCACAATCATAGAATGTTTCATATACAACCATAGTATGATCCTCGCAACCTTAGTTTGACTTACACTTAACCATACTATGATCCCGAAAATTTTTGTAAAGATTTAGTTAACTTGTTATTTAACAATAGAGATTTGTATTAAGTAAATTATTTAAAAATGCATTAAACTCTTATTATTTATTTCACAGTAGGAAAAAAATATTTATTTAAACTGTTCAGTAATACTAATTCAAAGTAGTTTGTTTTTTAAAAAAAAATAATTTTCATATAAAAAGTACTGTTATTGCGTAAGATTCGTAACAATAACATTGTTAAATTAAGAAAAATCACAAATTTGTTGGTATGATTACCGTAACCATATTATTGTTAACATAAAACTCAAAAAAAAAACAATAGTTTTCTCGCACCAACCATATTTATATTGTCGCTACAACCATATTTTCATTTTAAAATTTGGCAACAATACTATTGTCATATTTCAACAATATTAATAATGCCGCAATCATACTATTGCCAAAATGAAATTAAAAAAAAATACTATGGTTGTGACGATCATACTTTTATTGCTGAGACCATATAGTAACCATATCTTTTCTCTGCGTGTACTTATTTGCCTCAACATAGCATTATGGAATAAATGATGGAATTGGCGCTGAAATACTGTTTTCACTAGCTCGATCGACTGGTGCACGTTGATAACAAGATATTTACTTGGTATAGAGATTAATCTCTTACTCGCGTAGACGCTGCTATAAACGAGGTAGAAGAAGCAGGCGATGGTAAATGAAAGATTTTACTTCCCGGCTTTTAGCCTGGGTGTCAAATGTCAATTTAGTTTTGGCATCTTTGAACTAACGCAGAATACAAATCGACAAGCCATGAATCGATTTACTCTGCAAGAACGCGCAATAATTGTAGCTATATTTTTGCGCACTAATTCGTCGGTTGTGTTTGCACAGCATGAATTTCTTCGCAGATTTCGGATACCAACCGGCCAAACGCCGCAGGCCACTCGCCTTGAAGAGATTGTGACTACATGATATCTTTGAAGTGCTGGCCGAAATAATTATAAATCGGAGCGGAATATTAAACCCTTACCAAAGAATGAGACTGACTTGTGCTTTATGCTGCTAATATTAACGCCAAATAGTTCCATGTACGATGTATTTAATCGTTAGGACGAAGACGGAAATGTGATAAAAGTACTTTGAACATAGGGTGAGCTATTTAACACTTTAAATTTGAATCGGCTGTAAAAAGAAGTATTGATATTTTTTTTTTTAAATTTTCTGTTTTGCTGAAAAGGTTGAACTTTGCTAAAAAAGCATGTTTTCAGATGAAGCTTATTTTCTTCTCGGCAGCTATGTCATAAAGCAAAATTGCCGCAAATGTGGTTCAGAGAGCCCACACGTGACTATTGAGAGACCAATGCATCCACTACGAGTCACTTTTTGGTGTAGATTTTGGACTGGCGGCATTATTCGGCCAGTTTTCCTCGTAAATAAGCAAGAATCCTCTGAAGGTGTCAACTATGAGCGTAACCGCGTTATGCTCTACGAATTTTTGGATACAAAACGATATTTCGAGTCACCAAAACGGGGACAAATATCACACAGCCAACCCAATCATCGATAATTTACGCTCTTTTTTGAAAATCGAATAATTATCCGAAATTTTGATGTCAATTTGCCGCCTCGGAGCTGTGATTTAAGCCCTTTGGAAAAAATCGAAAATGTTCTATAAAATTGGGTTGATCGGATGTCGTACTGCCGAATCAAATTAAAAATGTTAAATCGCCCACCCTGTATGAGCGAACCAACATCGTAGTTGTTTAATTCTGTTGACGGATCTGACAAAATATTCCATATTTCATCGATAATGAGATTCATTCGTGCACAATGATGATTTAAGTCGTTCTAGTTATTGTATCTGGGAATGCAGAATGTCGAGCTAAAGCTTTCAATGAATTGGTAAACGAAGGATAAACCGACTAATTGTGAATAAATTTGAAGGAATTAATATTTATAAGTAATACTCGTATAATCAAGACATTATCGATAAAGAAATAGAATGTTCTGATTTCAGCCGACTTTCCATTCCAATGAATGCTGGTAAATAAATGCGTGACATTAGATTTAAGGACCGATAACGCTGGCCGGGCTCAGCTAGTAAACTAAAAAATATTTATCAGTACGGATTGCTATATGTGACAGCGCATTGAAAAAATCAATTTGGCAAAAAAATGGAATTAACTCGTGAACATTTTCGTGCAATCGTTTTTCACAACTTTCGGCACGGCAAACGTGAATCGATGAACTTAAATCTTTGTATGCAGATGAAGCACCATCCTATAGCATTGTGAAAATCTGGTTTAATGAACTCAAACGTGGCAGACGCTCGCTCAAAGACGATGGTCGTCCAAAAACGGCCGTTGTGCCAGAGAACATTGATGCCGTGCGTGAGCTGATAGTGCAAGATCGTCATGTGACAAACCGTGAGATAGAGGCATCCTTGGGTATTTCTTCCACCAGCATACGTTCGATACACCTTGCCCTAAAATAGGTTTGTTCTCGTAGGATCCCGCACAAGTTGACTACGCTTAAAAAAAGGCTCGTGTCGATTGATACAAATAAATTTTGAAAAAATACGATCGCTGTGATTAAAAAGACCTTTATAAGATTGTCACAGGTGAAGAATCATGGATCTATGCGTATGAGCCCGAAACAAAACAGCAATTGACCGTGTGGGTCATCGAAAATGAGCCAAATCCAACAAAAGTTGTTCGTGGAAGAAGCACTTCGAAGCAAATGGTCGCCTGTTTCTTCGGCAAATCTGGTCATGTGATGACTATTCCGCTTGAGCAGGTACACCACAATTTGTTTGCCTGAAGTCTTCGGAGAAATTCGAAAAACGAACAAGAGAAGACGAATTATTGTGCACCATGACAAGGCGAGCTCTCACCCATCAGTTCAAACCAGCGCCTTTTTGACTGGCCAAAACGTCGAAATGATATGTCATCCGCCGTACAGCCCTGACTTCTTTTTATTCCCGAACATGAAGAAAAAAAGCGCGGTCAACGATTTTCGTCGCCAGAAGATGATGTTTAAGCGTTCAAAAACCATGTTTTGGTGTTGTCGCAATCGGAGTGGAAAAAGTGCTTCGACAAATGGTTTGAGGGCATGCAAAAGTGTATAAATCATGCTGGAGAATACTTTGAAAACAATAAAACCATTTTTGATGATAAATATTCGCATTTTGATTATTAGGCTAGAAATATATTTGGCAGCACTATAGTATCCCTGTAGGAAATGTCGATAGTGACACTGTACTGATCTATTACTGACTTTGTCGCCAGTACTACTTACCAATTATACCCCAGACAATGTTCTCTGCTATAGACATTTAACATGTGCTTGTCATTAAGAATCCACTAGTACCCCCGGAACTATTGATTTGCTGGTTCTTAAGGAATCACTTGGAGACATTGGAACTAGTGATTCACTACAACATTTTAGTAATTGTTGCCAACACTTTTGGAAAACAAAATTAGACTACTTTCATGGGAAACTTTTTACAATGAATGAAATTCAAGTATCTTTTAAAAAAACTTCAATTTAAAAACAAATTAAGTAAAAAAACATCTGCGCAGTGGTCAAAAACAACTGTACACATCAAAGGCAAAAGACGCTTCGGTGATAATGTCAACAAAAAGTCAAACAAAATAGTGGACAATTGTGTTGACTTGAAGACACTTGACCCCAGGCTTCCTACAGGGATATTTTCGATTATAATTCTCTTCATTCTCAAAGTTGGACTTGGAAGAAAGTTTGAAATTTATAAAAAAAATCGGTGGCAGAGATAAATGGTAGATGTCGATATCACTATTTGCAGCTTTTAAGTTAGTTGAAAACTCTCAGACAACTTTATCTGCCTGTATAAAACATATTAAGAAGACAAAATGTTTTCCTCTTCTAAAAGGTAAAAAAAAACTTGTATGTGAACCACAAAAGGCCACAGTATTAACTCTTATACACGTGTAACAAAAGAACAAACAAATTTCATTTATATTTTCCCATTAAGTGTATCTCTCGTCCAGAGAACTATTCCCTCAATTACAAATATTGGTTTACTAATTCCATTATTTTTCGTTTGCCGTATTTCTGGCGAAATACATTTTAATTAAACAATCAATCACGAACTCGCACAAGATACACTCTTACAAAAAAAAAGTTATAAAGTTGATGATGTGGTTCAAAGTCAAAGTATGGAAACTTTTTGTCGACTGCATGTTCGAACCAGAAATACAACGCATGGTTGAACGCCACTAATAAAGTGTAATTATATTACATACGAAGCAATGGCCACAACAATGAGGAAAAGATTGATGTGACATTAACCAGAAAAAAAACTGAACGAAAAAGAATTGTTATTCACTAGTTGACAAGGATCTCAATTCATTGACGGTTGTATCTTATATATTTTACATTAAATATCAACGTAGCCATTCATACGTAACTGGTGTGACTGAATTACTTATATTGATTATGTATATGCATCAAAATTAATTAAGTTATCATGATCTCATTAAAAATAGACATCCAAGTAAAGTGGTTTGTAGTAAGAGTGTCGGAATTTTGTGAATGATTTAAGAGAGAAAGGCATAGCGGAGTTTAGAAACAATTATACACTGAAGAAAATCGTGTCTCAAAAATGTATCTGCTGCTACTTTGACACTTCTCCGTAAGACTAATTACTTCTCACTTTCTTACAGGTCAAGCAGGATTCTTTTATATTTTCCTGCTATTACTTGGCTATTCTCACTAAAATCCTTACAAGTTTTTTTATTGACAAATTTGCAACATGTTTCTTTTTTTTTTTAAACCAAAACACGGACTGAATGTTTTACCAGTACAAAGAAATTGCCTTCAATCCAGGGATGCAAACTGAACCGAACTTGGATTGATGTCATCTTTCTTTATTTATAAACCAAACTGCAGTAAAAAAAATTGTCGAACCGAACCAAAAACCGAAAAATGTTAGGTACGCAACAAGAAAAAAACGATATATCGTAAGCAGAGTACGTAACTTTTTTTTACCTTTTAGGTACAAGACTTCGCTTTAAATTCAGTTTTTGCTTTTATTAAAAAAACATAAAAAAATATTTTTTCCTATAATTTTGAACCGAATCACGGCTTAAGAGTATCTTAAAGCCGTTTTAAAATTGGAACCATTGGGACAGACCTGGTCTGAACCGAATCATCTGTTATTATGAAATGTTTTGCATGCCTTTTTCCAATCTCCAACTCCCGGCAATGTTTTATAACATTTCGCACTGCCCATTTCCAACTCCCGGTATTGTTTTGTAACAGTTTGCACTGCCATAGGCAAGTGAGTCAAATACCCGTGTTTTACTTCAGTAAAGATTTTGCTGGCTTTATGCTAACGTTATTTCGATAATCAGATTCGCTAAAAAAGAATTTATTTTGAAGTGTTTAAAGAAGAATAGGAGTGTTTGGGATAGTGGATTCGATGGTCGCACAATTAGTAGTTGATTACACCTGATTCAGGTGTGGGATAGGTTATAGCGGATTCAGCAGAACGCTCGTTTAAACCGGGATCGGAAATAGCTGATTTCGTTGTCTGCTTGAATAAAACAGGATCGGTAGTGGATAGCAGCTGAAGCAGTTGTGGGATCGGATATACGATATCATCCATAGTACGGAAGTAGCTATAACTGTTTTCGATTTCAGCTCGCATTTGTTGCCAGGTTCTTCGATTGGCCTACGGTGAATTTTATCTTCTGGCGGTGTTCGGCGACATATCTTTACTTCATCGTCTTTGGGAAAAACAACCAACCGAAGCCGCCGGGGCAAACGATCTACTGATTTCGTTTAGATCCAACCCACCGAAGTTGTCGTGGTAAACGATCGATAAATGTTGTTATGATAAAGACAGGGGGAGTGGTAAATATTAGCTGTGTTCGTTTGAGGTAACTACTCGTAGCATGCATTTGACTTAACAAACAGTGGTACATGACACACTCTGTTGTACAAAAATATTTGGTTATATGTATTTGGACAAAATTAATAATCTAATTTTGTTATTGAATAAATTCTTTATTAACAAATCAAGTACAAAAACTTAAAGTCGGTCGTGGTCGATTCCGAAAAACAATCTGATATTCAGAGGACTTGGCACCTTTGCCTGGAGCTTGAGCTAGGTGGGACTCAATATGTTCGAGTTTTTTATTTGTCGCTCATTACGTACCATAAACTTTACAATCGAAAGGGACCGTTTCATGGCGGTCATTCGAAAACATGCACCGATATGGTCCAATACTCGTAACGCTTTATTCGACATTTGGTTGGAATCGGATGTAAACTTTCGCTTCTAACGCTGCGAATTCTAAAATTTGTATGGGAGCTATTCGCAAAAGTGGTCCAGTTTAACTTATTATGGTAAATTTGGAAGTGGTTGGATATAGTTTGTGTCTTGTAGAGCTGCAGGACCTAAAATCGGGAGCTAACATTTGTGGGCGCTATTCGAAAACATGAACCGATATAGTCCAACCTCACCAGATTTATGTTTTGGTTATTGGCAACGCTTTGTACAAAATTTGGTAGAAAATATATGATCGGATGTAATATTTGAGCATGACCGGGCTTAATTTTAAAGCTTCTAGAGCTGCGGAATCTTAGCTCGTGTGCGACCTTTGTGTGGGAGCTATTCGAAAACCAATATGATCATATTTTAATAGAGATGGGTGTTGGCCACTCGTAATGTGTAAATCTGTGTGAAATTTTGCCGAAATCAGTTACAAAATGTGACTTTTGTAGCTGTAGGAAAAAAACCTTCTATAAGGATGTGAACCAATTCAATTGGGTTCGTCCTTGGCCCATATTTGAAGAATGTAGCAAGTTTCATCGAAATCGGTATGTAATAACGACCTGTACTTTTATAACAATGATGCATGGACACGGACGGACGGACATAGTTCAATGGATTCAGATTGTGATTCTAAATTGATAAAGAATGAAGATGGACACTATGTTAAGTAATAGTGTCCATCCTTATTCTTTAAGGTGTTGAAACATCAGCGCTAAGTTATAATACCCTATGTGGTGTAGGGTATACAATTGATGGGAATCTTTATTTGGACCTTAATCATTTTTTCAGTTATGGGAAAAAGATAGCATCCATCAAGTAGCTGCTGTCAGTATGGACGAACACCTGTGCCCGTTTCATTTTACATGACTCTCTGCAGATTTTCGGTGATAGCTGTTCGCTATTTTATCCAATATTCACATTAATGTTTGCGATTGTCTGTGGCGACTTCGAGTAGTCCCAAAGATAGAATTCTGGAATGGTTATATTGGGTGATCTTGCTGGCCAGCCTAATCGCCAAAACGGGAAATAACGCAACCAGGAAACGCATCCTTCGCAATATCCATTCTTGCACGAGCTGTGTGTGCACCGTCTTGTTGAAATCAAATGATCAGCAAACCCTGCTTATCCGACTCCGGCAGTAAGAAATCTTTTATTATGGACCTGTTGCGTTCGGCAGTAACAGCGGCCGTATTGCCGATAACGTCCTCAAAAAAATACGGCCCAATTATTCCATCCGCGTAAATGTGCTAAATGTCGTTGAGAGGATGTAATGGCACATCGAGAATTGTTGGTGACTCTGAAACGAAGATTTTCATTATTGACGCAACCGCGTATATGTAAATGTGTCATGCTGTTTTTCAACACAAAATCATCCTCTACGTTGTTGAGATTGCGAATGGCGTGACAGTAATTCACAAGCGACTTACGGTTAGACGTTAACTGATGCACTTTGTACGGAAACTCATGTTGGTCTTACACTTTAATTCGCCGAAGAGTCCATCTGGTGATGCACAATTTCGTGGTACCTCATCCGGTGCATGTTTCTTCGTTCTTAGTGACTACGGTATTCCCGACATGTACTGTGGCGACGACACCCTGCAAGGTTTCGTGGAATTCCAGTCTGTTTATGTTGATTATTTTAAATGTTGGAATGTTTCCCTAGTTGGCGCAAAACAATTAGAAAATCGATGTCGAAACTCACGCTGCGCCAACACCACCAACCGAATATTGTGAAAAAAACGACATATTTCGTCCATGCTCTTGCTAAGTACTAAGCTGACAAGGCATAGCTTGTCTGTTGTTTTCTGCAGCTATCCTGTTCACAAATGTCAGGTAAAATTGATGTATTTCGCCGTTTATAACATTTTACGGTAGGTTAATTAATTTGGCGCTACCTAGTATAATAAAAATTAATTAAACAACAAGTGGTCTTATCGGCGATTTTGTATCGAGTTCATGTGCATGAGATGGAATAAGTAAATATTTCAATCAGCTGAAACTGAAAGATGAAAGAATAAATTTTTACAATAAAAAAGTGTAGATTTACATATTAATTGTCTTATTTTTGTTTTGAGTATAGGCATATTAAAAGACGATTTCCTTCTTCATCCTCGAAGTTCGTATCTGGCCTTGACACCTCGTAGAGCCGATTCCTCTTCCCTTCCATATGAACAAATTAAAATGAAATGCCTATCAACATTGCGTCGTTTATCTCCCATACAAAACATTCTATCCCGAAGCCACAGAACGTATATTAAAAATAATTAAGAAATGGTGGATTTAATGAAGTTGCAACAGCGCATACATAAATTGCCTCGGAGACTTTTTGGTTACGGTTTAAAAAAAATATATATCTAACCTTTTTTTCTGTAAATGGCGGTAGTAGAATATTTATTTGGCTTGATAGAGCAATTACCAATAAATGAATTAAAAGTTAGAAGGCTGCGACTCCAATATTCTACAGAACTTGTATACTGTAATAGTTCTGAGAAATTATCGCGTTCATTTTACCAGTGGGTAAACTGAAAATTATACTGCTGCCAGTTTTTTAAGATAACACAGGCTTACATAAACTTGAAAATAAAAATCTTTTCGAGGAAACACCTCCAGCGGAAATTAACAAATATTTCAATTTCTCTACACATGCCCCTTGTACGAGTATTAAATTCCCAATAACAACAAAATAATTTCCCACCCACAACAGCTACAGACAGACTCGTACCGAAACTCAATTCGCATTTCGAACACGTGCCAGAAAAAAAGTGATTGATTTTATCGCCAAAAAATCGAAGAAGAAAAAAATCAACAGCAGCAGCAAAAATTGATTTATTACACCAGATTAGGCAAAACTCATTAGGATTTTAATCATTCCCCAACTGCACTTGAAAATCTGTCTGCGACCGATAAAATCCTGAATTCGCACAACGTTTGATACAAATTTAAAGGGGGTAATTGAATGGAAAAAATGTTATTTCTTCAAACAACAATAATCACAGTAGAAGAGAAAATGCTAAGAGTGTTTAACACCAGACTAGCACTTAATAGACCTTTCAGTTCACTCAGCAAATGCTATACAATTTTCAAATCTTTTTCTAAACATTTTGTTCGTTTTTTCCGTTGGTTTCTTACTTAGCCCCGGCACACGCAGTTTGCATATTAATTTTGCTGTATGAAGAGAAAATTGGGGCAACAAATTCATGTGCATGAAAAAAATATTCAAATACCGAAATGTGTTCATAAATAATGCATACAAAAGCATATTTTTTTTGCTGCTTTCAGAGTTCACAAAAAAAGAAAGGATAACCGACAATTCGTTGCTTTCTCCTCTTTTTTTGGGAAGGGTAGCAATTTTTTTAGGCTTCTTCTTGTTCTCTTCATTTGTATTACAAATGGCTAAGAAACATCAAACCAATGCAAGATTCGTTTTGCATACAATACGAAGGAACATGGTTGGGAACACTCGAGAAAATGCTTGCGAAGTTTTATTCAGCGGGATAATATGCCAGGCCTTGTTTTAAGATTAAATACACATTCGTTAATGCCTTACGAAAGTAAGCATTCAAAAGAGCTCCCTTGTATACTCGCATTTAACATGATCACACACAGCTGCTCAGATGACTTCTCTAAGGTCTGCTAGATGGACTTGTAAATAGTTAAAACTCTTTCCATAGTGTATTTTTGAGACTTGGATCTTTTTTAGTTTTAATAAGAAAGATCCAAATAACAATCTAATCCCTCTTATTGTGGAAGGTTTACTACCACGTCTGGGGAGTAAAATCCCATCAGGAGATGTTTGTCACTACGAAAAATGGAACTCATTTCAGATTTTCATGAAGACTTTCTTTTTAAAACTAACACATACGTGTATTCATTAATGGTGACCTTGTTAAATGCTTAATTTTTGAAGGCATAAGTGGTGTTTTTGGTAAAGCCGCGAAAACTAAATCAAGAGAGCAAAATTGCAATAGTTAAGTCATTTGATAAGAAAAAACTCTAATTTTGTTAGTGTGAAAAGGAAAAGTCAATAAGTTACAAAATCTTATAAAAAAATAAGAAAAGTAGTAAAAGTAAATTTTTGCAGCCATAGGAGAACTTAACTTTGATCACTTTCATTTATTAGCCTCTACCCAGGCTAAGTACTTAAATTGAGTACTACTAAAACGGCTAACTAAAATCTTTTTTCTAAAATGCTTTTTAAAGAATCCAATACAGCACTACCTAACAAAAATTTGGCATTTATTCTTAACGAATGTCTTACCTATTGCAGTTGAATTATCCAGTCTTAGTTATCGAGGGTTAACTCGAAACAAAACGAATGCATTTTGAAATTAAGCATTTCGGATGCGCTTTTTGCATATGAAAAATAATCGCAAATACATTATAATGTAGGTTTAAAATGGATTTGTATAAATCGAGAGGCATTTTTTTCAAAATAAAAAAAACACAAATTTAAATCAAGTGTGGAATCATTATGTTCACGGAAGTACATCTTATGCCATTAATTTATTAAATAACGTTCCCTTCAAATGTTGGCCGCAACTACGCCTCAGGATGTCCATTCTAAGGGTCCAATTTTGGATGACTCGTTCGAGCATTTCGACCGGTATGGCGTTAATGACACGCGTAAACCTGAATCCTAGCATAGACTTTGGATTTTTCATAGTCCCAAAGAAAAAAGTCTAAAGGTGTGATAGCACACGATCTAGGCGGCTAACTCATCCAAAACGTGAGATTAGCTTCGAAATGACCATTCGTCCAGATTACGGGTTGCAATTTCAGGTAGCAAAAAGTTTGAAATCATAGCGCTAAAGCAAGCACAATTCACGGTAATGTACCGACCATCATCATTTTTTAAAACAATATGGACCTACCTGACCATGGATTCTACCTGACCATTCACCTCACCAAACCTTGGTTTCGATGGAATTTTAAAGCAAATGACATATTTGAATTTTCGGCATTCGATTTTTCGCAGAATTTGATATTTAATTCAGTTAGATGTCTTATTTTAAGAGTGGCTAGTCATTTTTAAAAGGTACACATCAAAATTTTCATTTTTAACGGAATCATGCAACAATTTAAAAATAAAAGAAAACAAAATAATGACCAACTTAAGTTTGAACGCTCGTAACGAGTGACAAAACACGACTTACTTAATATTAATAAGACTGTTGACGAAAAAACTATTAGCTGTACATACACTTCATGTAATGTTCAATTATATTTGATTTGCTTGAAATTCAAGATTGGTTTGGAAATTTGAATTTTAGCGATTATTGGATTGAATAACAAATTATAATCATTAATAGCAGCTAAATTAATTGAATATTATTTTTTCTATGGACTGGTTTTATTAAATAAATATAAATATTGTTTAGCTCGTTTGTTTTATTTCGGTCTGTTGCTTTTACACATTGAACAGGGACTAAACCGGCTCAAGACCTCTTGCTTCTATATTTAAATAGAAGACATTTTTGTAAAAAATTGAGAAAATTTCAATTGAAAGTAGTGTTAGGGACAACCAGAGTATTGATATTATTTGAACACTTTGGTAGGAAATTTTTTGAAGAACAAATAATTTTTTAAAAAACAATTTTAAAGACATTAAAGGTCCTATAAACATTATTAAAGGTGTTGAAAACATCAGTGCTAAGTTATAAAACCCTATGTGGTGTAGGGTATTAAAACGATTTTAAGCGATAACAATGTGACAGCGCATAGAGAAAGGGACCTAAGGGTAAAAAGTCAATTTTCGTTTTTTTTTTGATGTGGACAACATCTGAGAATTGAATGAGACATGGAATCGGTCTCAAAGTGTTCCCTCCCAAAGATATGCGCGTTTTATGAAAGTGGAGTCGACGATTCTAAACGCAAATAGAAAGGGACCTAATCTTTAAAATGGCTCTCCTGAACAAAACTTTTCATCAACTTTTCACCTTTTTTTTTGATGTGGACAACATCTGAGCATCGAATGAGACCGATCCCATGCCCCAAAAGTGTTCCCTCCCAAAGATATGCGCGTTTTATGAAAGTGAAGTCGGCGATTCTAAACGCAAATAGAAAGGGACCCAATCTTAAAAATGGCTCTCCTGAACAAAACTTTTCATCAACTTTTCACTTTTTTTTGATGTGGACAACATCTGAGCGGTTTATGAAAGTGAAATCGACGATTCTAAGCGCAAATAGAAAGGGACCTAATCTTTAAAATGGCTCTCCTGAACGAAACTGGTTTTTAACCTTAGGTCCCTTTGTATTTTGCGCGTCACATATATTTTATAATATATTTTATTTTTCCCGCTTAAAACAACCAAGGACAGGAAAGTGGCTCATACTAACTCTGAACCGATTTTGTTAAATTTTTTAAAAGACATAACGTGTGCCTAATTTTATGATGATCGGAGACAACAACTGCGACCTGTAGTTGGATTATAAGCTTTAGAGAGACAGACGAAGAGACAGACAGCAGATGATTATGCGTTGATCGGTATGCTTAAATATTTTGGTAGTTACAAATATTTGGCATGAAACTTACTTTTAACACCCTGTTCCACAGAGTGGCGTGGAGTAAAAACAGTTATCAGAATGAATTATTGTGGGTATTGTGTTGGTTAGTGGGTGCGACACACATAGAACAGATTCGTTGCCACAACCAATTGGTTTTTCGCCAAACGAAAAATTGAGGATGCATATACCTCTAGTATGCCTTCAGTACAAACGAATGTAAATTGTTGCTCTTTTACTTCTGTAATTGTAACTGAAGTATCGGTAGAAAATAAAAAGAATCCAAACCTCCAGTAAGAGTTTTAGGAACTAAAATTTCACATTCCACACATGTTTAACGAACAAATTTTAAATTTTCCTTAGATGCAAAAAACTGTTATATACTTATGACCTCTTAAAGGCCATGACAAAAAAAATATGAAAAGATTGTAAAAGAATTTTACTGAAAAATTTGGTTTAACGATTAGGTAAAAGCAGTAACAAAAAGATTATTTTTGCTTTTCGTTATGATAAATGTTTAGATATCAACACCAATATTCGGTTTCAACAACAATATGTCGGCAAAGCTATTGATTGTCACAACCACCAGTTATGGCTACCGTTTTATTGGTATGACCGATCAATACGTCGGTCATATTCATCATCTTGTGGTACGTCGAACCGAACATTTATAAACATTTAGTGATTGCAGCCGAAATTCTTTTTTTTTGCAACAGAATTTTAGTAGTATCAACCGATTTCTAACTTTTTTGTCTCTGTGTGCAGGGAAACTTAGGTTCGTATCTGGGAAGGAAAATCCTAAATATTTTATCGGAGTAAGCTGCGAGTAGACATGTTCGGTTTCCAATGGGCACTTTTACTGCAACAAAGATTTGAGTGCGTTCATAGCAAAGAAGGGGCATTGTTTGCAAAAAGGATTTTCTCAAGTTGTTTTTTTTTCTGTTTTTGCTTCGTAAAGGAAGTTTTAACATGCGTCTTTAGTTCATTCTACGTTTACCACGTAAATGACGGCGACATAACAAGTAAGAGATTTATCTCTAAGCCATATAAAAACTTCTCCACAAAATGCATTAGCCGTACAAAGCGAGCGTTAAACAATAGTGAGTATAAGAATCCACAGCTTACAGATTTCAGAGAAGTTACCCCTTGTTCCATAGTAAGATGTCAAGGGAATTGTGTAAGTAAATAAGCATCTAGCTGACAAGTAGCTGCAAGTTTGGGCTAAGAAGAAAACAGGCGACAAAATTATTAAGGCGGTCAGTTGCAACGTCGAACAAAATATTTATTTACCCTGGGTTCTACTTATAAAAAAGGCACCAAAAATTAAGGATTGCGATGGAAGGTAAGTTTTTCTTTAGTCCACAAAGACTGCTTAAAAAGACAATGATGTCTGTACTTCTGGCACTGAAACTGGATTTAATTTGAAAACACTTGCTTTGATTCTAAGAGTGTTCGAACGAAGGACGAAGTACAAAATAAGTCGTGGAGCTGCTATAAAGAAAACTTATTAAGCTTTGGCTTTAAAATTAACTACCTTCAGTGAACCGCAATTATTAAAGATTATTGAAGATTCGGACAGGTCGAATTTTTTGTGTCCACTTTTATTGGACTAGTGTGTCCTGTGGTAAAACAGTCACTACAAGGGGATTTATTTATGGAAGATTTTGCTTAAAGCATGGGTTTTACTGTTGACCATTGTGACATCACCCAACAATTTTTTGTGAGTCTACTGCGTGCTATACGAAAAATATGAAAAAACACGCGTTGTTATGCATGAAAAACTCAATATGAGCTACAAGAAAAAATACAAATGTCCATTTTCCACTTCAGTTTCATTTTACCAAGAAACAAATGCGAAAAAGTAGACCTGACTTTAAATCCATAAGAAAAATCCTTCATCCGTTTTTCTCCATAAAGTTTACCTACGGCAATACTGGGCAAAAATATGATATGTTCTACTTTCTTTTAAAAATGTTCTATGTGCAGGCGTTTTTTGTTTTTGGTTTTTTTTTTTGGAAGGAGAACAACGACTGCCGCCAACGGCTACCAAATGAGCTTTTTGTTCGAATTATGCCGCGGGCCATTATGTGACTATGAACAGCAAAATGTGGTCAGCAGCAGCTAGTGCACGCTGGAGCAGTTTCAAACAGTGATAACGGCGGTGTAGCAAGAAAAGAGACGATGGTATTGTATAGAGTAGCTAACCTTGGCGAAAAAGCAGCCTGTGGAACAAAAATACAAATACATGGCCAGCTAACATAAATGCAAAAGCCATTTAATGCTAGGCACAAAATAGCAAATGCCCGCTAAAAAGGATCAAAAAGAATATATTAGTTAAAAAAATGTAGTCATTATTGTCCTAATTATAAAGTCCGAATGTGGCTGGAATCCGGTGCATATCACAAAAAAAACACACACACACAAAAGGGAGCAGGAGTTCGTTTTTGGTGTGTGTGTGTGGGTTTGGATATTTTATTTGAAAATGTTAAAGCTCACGGATTGGACTGTTGAAGGGCAGATTAGAAACTGGCCCACGTAATTAGGCTTAAATTTTAATGGATTAAATTATCTAGTGGGTTTTATAAATGATGATTTTAAATGAAAAGAAAGTTTTCAATTAGTCAAAGACGTACAACGGTATGTTTAAGTTATTGCATATTTTGAGGGAATAAAGGATAATTTATTTAATGGAAGCCATAGATTTTCTTCAAATTTATAGTGTAGTCTTTGGTTAATATTATGAGAAATAGTTGAAAGTACTTATATATCATTAGTGAATTTACCGGCTGGACCATCTCATATCTCAATAATAGGTTACTTTGACAGTGGCAGCTTTTTGCTGTTTGCAATCTTGAAACAAAGGCAGTTTTATAACACAACGGAAGAAGTTAACGAGGAACCCATTAGGGAAACTACTGTACTAGGTGTACGCAAGTTTCTGCATAAAGATCCTGAGACTGGCGTGACAGTAAGCAGCACTCATGGTTCCCGTCCTTTCAAGGTGCGTGCCAAAAACAATGTAGCTTTCGTAGCCGAGAGTGAAGATTTAGCCCTGGATCATCGACTGGTCCTTGACAGAAATAACTAACCATTTCACGCAGTACGAGGGCTGCTATATATATTTCTGGCCTTAAATCAAAAATGGTTTTATTGTTTTTCAAAGTATTCTCCATAATGATTTATACACTTTTGCACCTCCAAAACATGGTTTTTGAACGCTTCAACAGCATCTTCTGGCAACGAAAATCATTGACCACGCATTTTTTTCTTGATGTCCGGGAATAAAAAGAGATCATTGGGTGCCAAGTCCTGACTGTATGGCAGATGACCCATAAATTCGACGTTTTGGATGGTCAAAAAGGGGCTTGTTTGAGCCGTCCTACATTGCTCAAACGAAACAGTCGCCACATGACCAGTTTTGCCGAAGAAACAGGCGACCATTTGATTTGAAGAGCTTCTTTCTAGACCAACTTTCGTTGGATTTGGCTCGTCTTCGAAGACCCACGCAACCGATTGCTTATTTGTTTTGGGTTCATAGGCATAGATCCATGATTCGCCACCTGAGACTATCTTATAAACGTCTTTTGAATCACCGCGATCGTAGTTTTTCAAAATTTCTTTGTACCAATCGACACAAGCCTTTTTTGACCGATTGTCAAATTGTGCGGGACCCAACGAGAATAAACCTTTTTTACGGCGAGGTGTTCATGCAATATCGAATGTTTGCTGGTAGAAGAAATGACTTGGGATGCCTCTATCTTACGGTATGTCACATGATGATCTGGATTATCAGCAGGTACAACGGCCGTTTTTGCACGACCTTCGTCTTTGAGCAAGCGTCGGTTACGATTGAATTCATTAAACCAGTTTTTCACAGTGCTATAGGATGGTGCTTCATTGCCATACAAAGATTTAAGTTCATCGATGCACTCTTGTCGTAATAATCCACGTCGAAAATTTTGAAAAATGATCGCACGAAAATGTTCACGAGCCGATTCCATTTTTTTTTTACCAAATTGACTCTTTTCAAGTCACTGTAAAAAATACAAATAATGGTCGTACGTCAAAACGATCTGAGTACGGTTATGCTAAAAAATGTCAAACTCTCCAATGGAAATAACAGATGGCGGTAGGCAACACTTAGTGTTGCCGACCATCCGTTTGATATCGCTTCTTAGTTTGGAACTTAGAAATTACAACGATTCATCTTTTCTCATAAAGCTCATTTTCATATCGGCGGCTATGTTAAGAAGCCACACTGCAGCGTCTGGCTCGTGATAGCCGGAGTCAAATGTCCCCTTAGAGAGTTACCATTTGGTACAGCGCACACTGGGGATTTCGCGAAAAAAGTCAAATTGTCAACATACTCTTCATGCAATATGTAGTGGTATTTTGAAACTAAAGTCTAAATGGTACAATTAAATAAAAAAAATTACATCGATCTGACTGCTAGTTTATTTTTTAGCCGTTTCAAACTCAGTACTTGTATGTTTTACCGAACTGACTTAATATAAACCTAACGGTTTTCCATATAAACGGCGGCTATGTTAAGAAGCCAGACTGCAGCGTCTGGCTCGTGATAGCCGTGGTCAAATGTCCCCTTAGAGAGTTACAATTTGGTGCAGCGCACACTGGGGATTTCGCTGAAAAAAGTAAAATTTTCAACATATTCTTAATGCAATATGCAGTGGTACTTTTATGTGTTACCGAACTGACTTAATATAAACCTAAGATTTTCAGGACGAATATTATTTTACCAATTGATCGGACGTTTTTCTTTTTTTTTATTTAAAGTACCAAAATATATGCTAAAATTGAAAAAATAAACTCTGCGGAGGCTTGTGTTCATTATTTTTTGTTCATTTTTAGGAACATAAACAACAAAATCGCTTTTTTCTTCAAATATTTGGATCTGCTATTTTAGTTTTACTTGCCGACAGTTGGAAATCACTACAAATTCAATCACTACAAATTGTTGTCTCATATCTGTTTTTAAATTTTTAATCAATTTCAAGTTCCACCAGGTGCCACCTCTCAAATTGTTGCTAATACAGAAGCCCATTTTTACAACTTTCTTATGAATTTTACGATAGAAAAAGTTGAGTTAATTTAAAGGTGTAAGTAGCCTTTTTTTTAAATTTTTCCTGTTAAATAATTATATTTAATAAAGTTATATTATTTAATTTATATTATTTAAAATAATATAAACCCTTTTCCCTTTTTAATATTACATTTTCCTACATTCCCTGTAAAGCAAAAGTTATATATTTTTATATTATATATTTTTAAAAAATAATTAAAAAAAATCATTTAAAATTTTTTTATAAGTTATACTGCATTTTCATTAGGCCATTTATTCTCATTTTCGCTCGAAACTTTTCAAAACGTCTCAACCAATTTTCACACAATTTGTGGTCGTTTTCATTCTCGTTTTGGTTTTCGTTTGGCAGTTCATTATTGTTTACAAACAAAGAACAACGTGGTGACTATTAAAATACTGAAATACAGTATTTTAATAAACAAATGGATAAATTAAATTAAATTTAATTAAATTAAGTTTTTTTTTCTTTTAGCACGCTCATTTTTCACTTTTACTTATAAAAAAATCTATTTCACCAAATATGTTTGAAGATTTATTAAAAATGTCTGCCTTTAGATGACAAACCAACGATAAAAAACGATTATTTTGGAGATGGCACACTTTATTTTAGGTGGCATCGCCTGTGCGACACGTTTTTGTTCCGTTTTCGTGCAAAAACAAGTCAAGGTGAGACGTTTTCATCACTTGAATATGTATGGGAAAACGTTTAATTTTGACTTGTTTTGGCCAAACTTTTGAAAACACTTCAAAGTGCCTAGTGAAAAAAGAGCATTAGAGCGTTTAACTTTTGTGTTTCACTACACATTTTTTTAAAACAATTAGTTTTTTCCTTACCACTATACAAAAATCCGAGTGTGCGGCGCTTAGAGCGTTGGAATCATTGGCCGATTTTTCTTGGAACAATATTTAATAAACCAATTTTTTGTGGCCGTTGAGGGAGGACATTGACTGGGAAAATGTTTGAATTTAAGCAGAATAGCGCGCTATACTACACTGTCCGCGTTGCAATCAATCTTTTGCGAGCCAAAGTTTGGCATTTTTTTAAATGAAACTTGGGTCTGGACCACCTTTTTTAATGACTTAAAAGTTGTTTTAAACGAATATATATTTTGGTTTCAGTTGGTTTCATCCGGTCACCCTATACGAGTATAATGTTTTTTCGAATTCTCCTACTATGTGGTGTCTCTTTGGTCACATTCGGTTTGAGAAGCAATTCATATAATTTTGCTAGATCAGATTTATTTTTGTTCATACTCTTCACCGAAGAGTGGATGGTATACTAAATTTGTCAGATTGTTTGCAACACTATGAGGAGTTAAAAGAGTACAAGAGTACATGAGTAATTTCTTACTATTGAAAGCACAATTGTGGTTAAAGTAATCAACATAAGATCCTGAAATGTTTCATAACGATGGTATCTTTAGTCGCTTTGCGGGACTAAATGATGCCACCAGTCTAAAATACACACCAAACAATGAATCGTTGTGGATGCATTGGCTTCTCAATAGTCACAGGAGGGGTCTCTGAACACCATATGCGGCATTTTTGCTTATTGACATAGTCATCGAGATGAAAATGGACTTCATCTGAAAACACGATTTTTCGGCAAAATTCTTCACCTGGTGCCAAACAAGCTGCATGCCATTGGCAAAACGAAAACGGAGGAAGCAAAGGAAAAATAATTTTGATTTTGCAAAAATGAAGTGAACATTTTTTTTTAATTTTTTTCTAGAAAGATTGAGTAAATAGGTATCTAAAACACTCTGAACTAATTTTTGTAGAATCAATAGGTAATAATTTACATAGCTGCGAAAAAACAGCTGTTAGGCCAAAATGTCAAAATTCGATCCCCTTCTAACTCTGAACAAGGTGCAAGTTTCATCCCGCTCGGAAGACATCGATTCTTAAAGTAGAGTCAATTGACATGAAATGCCCCCTTTGTGTATGCCAAATCAGTGCATTTTTTTTAAACAAATCCAAATATTTTCTTTTTGAAGGATGTGACCCAAAACCCTTCCCCTGGGAATAAGAAGCTTATCTCTAAATACTGCAAATGCTAAATTAGAAGGCAATCAATGGTTGTGAGTATAAAAGCTTCGGCCCGGACGGTCCTACGAACTGGCCACTTGTTTTAGAGCAGTGCAGGCAATAACAAAGACGGACTCAGCCGATTTTTCTTTATTTTTTAGTATACTAAGTCTTATCGTTGTTAAATACTTGACATAGAATAGGATCTCAATGGTTTGCCATAGAATGTATGGTGTTCACTTAAATATGTATTTTCAAACTAAATATTCATTATCTGACTGTAGTACTCTACTTATGAAACCGCGTTTCATCACTCAATTCTCTTATGAATCATCAATGCAAGACTTTTCAAATTTTCGTATAATTCCCTACTCAGAAAACCCCCAAATAAAATTATTTAACGATCGAAAAAGAAAAACGTATTTGAGTTCTTTCAGCAAATGGCCATAAACTTTGCCTCTCAAAACTGTTGGTGATGACGTGGCAGCAAAACATATGATCCTGACGGGATGGCGAACCATTCATTGACAACCATGCCGAGATAGACATAAAAGAAAAAAGTTTTTGTTAACCTAAGCAGGAAACGAAAACGTCCACAAGTTATCTAGGAAACTTCTTCCTCGTTGGTAGCTCGTTCGTGGTTCTTTTTTCTTCTTCGCAAAAAAACTTTTAAGCTAAATTTTTAAAGTTCAGGGAAAACGAAAGAATGAAGTATAGAATGGAAACATAAACGCATAATATGTATATACTTATACATACTTACATATATATATAATATTTTTAATGTCTTCACTAAAATATATCGCATATAAAGACATTTACACTGAACTCCATTGAATATCTTTCAGAGTGCATACGAGTATGAGAGAAAAATCGATTAGATTTTTTTTTTTGTTTTGCCATAGAGGGGGCAAAGTTTATTAACCTGTCGTTTAGGGCAATCTTATTTTTTTGTAGAATAGAAAAAAAATTCCAGCACGAAATTTTGCCTTAGGTTGAAATTTTCGTTTAAGATTGGAAAATTTATGGCTGTAGTACTTTGCAATATGAGAAAGTCTGTATGAATGATGAAAAATGGCAGTTGCGTTAAATCACTTTGTCTTGTTTAAACTAAAAATATACGCACATATATCATTTTGCGTTTCGTTTTTTCGTTCCTTGGGAGCGGAATGTTTAAAGTTTTTCTATCAACTCGCAACGGCTGAGATTTGACATAAAAGTTGAGATGAAAAATATCTATGTTGGTGTGTTTCAAAAGATTTGATGGTTTCAGTCTGTGGCTAAGATGTTGCTGGAAACAAATATGTTACCAAATGAACGTTTTTTTTTTATAAAAAAAGATAAATTTTTGTGGTTATATTCTAGCAAAAGGTTATTTTTTATGGTCATCCGTTATGACTGTCTGGGAAGGGCGATATTTTATCTTTTAAAAAGAAAGTTGTTGTGTGGAAGGCTTATACTGTTCACATATGATGAACAGTGACAGTAAGTAAGTGACAGGTGCTGCCAAGTTAACAGCTTGGTACTTAAAATATAGGGTGCGCCATTTAAAAATTTTAAATTTGAATCAGCTGTAAGAAAAAAGTGCTAATAATTTTTTTAAAATTCAGGTTTCATTGGAAAGGTTGAATTTTGCCATTTACACACCATCCAAATGCGTTTTCGATCGCCAAATAAGCTGAAGTATATTTAACAGGAGATCAAGAATTTTACCGTAAAATCGTGTTTTTAGATGAATCTCATATTCATTTCGGTGGCTATGTCAATAGACAAAATTTCCGTATATTTGGTTTTAAAGTAACCTCAGGTGAGTACTGGGAAGCCAATGCATCCACATCGACTAGTTGTTTGCCGTGGATTTTGAGCTAGTGGCATCATTGGGCCATTTTTCAACGAAAAATAGCAAGGATCCGCTGTTACCGACAACGTTGAGCTTTACCACGCCATTTTTGTTTCCATTAATTCAAGAGAATGCCATGGACCACATTTGGTTTCATCAAAGCGGGGCCATATGTCACACAGCCACAGCAACCATCGATATGTTACTCACCATTTTTGAAAATTAAATAATCAGCCAAATTTCCTATGTCAATTGGGGGCCTCGGAGCTTTGATTTAAGCCCTTGAGTCATTGAGGATTAATATTACGCAAATCATCCAAAGAAAATTGAAAAGTTGAAACATGAAATCGTAGTTGCCAATGACGAGATTCGACCCAAAACAATTAAAATGTACTAAAAAATTAGGTTACTCGGATGAGGACTGCATAACCATGAATGATACTGTGTTCCATTTTTAAATGACAAAGTTCAACCTTTCACAAAACCAACCAGGAATTTGAACAAAGTATTTTTTAAAGCCGATTCAATTTTAAAATGTTAAATTGCGCACCTTGACTCATGCGGGGTTTTCAAAAAGCATGTCAAAATATTTAACTACAATACAACATGTAAAATAGGACCGACTTGATGATATCCAATACCACCGTCCCCCATGACGATACGGATTTCTTGCTTGCTTCGTCAGCCACTTCAGAGCAGTAAGAAATGACAATTGCGTCTTCCTCCTCGTTTATGCCAGGACATTGTGTTTAAGCCCTATGTTAGGAAAAACCTCTATAGAATGCAGAGGCTAAAGAAGTGGTCTTTGGAAGGTGTTAATTTGTTAAAAAGTTTTAGAAATTAGTACAATTATAAAACTTTTATTATGTTTTACAAAAATGTCGTAATGTTCGGCCTACGCTATTAAAGTTAAAAAATTTATCGTGTTTTGGGACATTTTTGACCATGCGCTCCATCTCAACCACGACTTCAAAATAACTCCATTTTTGCATTCGTAGCCAAATTTACTTTAAATTCAGTGCCCATATTAACCAGTAATCGCCCGTTTTGACCATAAGGGGACGTTTTTTATGGCCACATGAGTCATCACTTCGAGCAATTATTCTTCTTGTGAGGTACTCGCATTTAGTGTATCTCAACTAACAGTTCCCATTTTTCCCATTGTTCGTCCACAAAAAATTATGATTTATGCCGCATTTACTAAAAAGTGATTTTTTGTCGAGTTACCTTAAGTCCCATCAAGGAACATTTTTTTCCTCCTGGTCCGATTTCGTCCATTTACAACTCGATATAGCTTGTAACCACAAGCCGTCAGCACGCAATATTTCAGTACCCTAGGTTGATTTGTTTGACCGCTATGGTGCTTTCAAGAGACACTCAGATGGACGAATATGGCACATCGTCTTAGAAACGATCAATAATACAGGGTGTGTGATGAATATTGCTACATAAAGAAACACAATTTTGCGTCGCAATTCTGTCATAACAATCTGGGCTAAGTGAGGAGTTGCACCATTTTGCTGAATCCACACAGAGTTGAAAGAAATTCTAACTCAGCGTAATTCTGGATAGAAAAACTCTCTCAACATGCTCAAGTAACGGCCTCCAGTTAGAAGGGCCCGACAATGCAGCGTGATGAAACTAAACACAACACTGTGACACGAAGTGGATGCAATTCCGTCTCATGGAGTATCTGTGGATTGGAAGTACCTCATATTCGACAATTTTGTTTGTTTATGTTGCCGTTTAAATTGAAATGGGCCTCGTCAGACATGAAAAACCAGTTCAACGTGTTTCTGTCCTCTTCCACCATTTGAAGCATCTTCAGGCAAACTTCCAATCGAATTGGGAAGTCTGCTGTGTTCAGTTTGTTGGCCATTTGAATTTTATATAGGAATAAGTCCAAATCTTTGAGCATAATTAAAATTGCAATGACTTTGTGCTTCTATCCATTTGAGCAAATAAGCTTCTTGTCGAAACTGTTGGTTTGTTTTGTATGGCAGCAGCGATTGTTTCCTTCGTCTGAACTGAAGTGTTTCGATGGTAAGATCTTCTGCTGACTGTTTCATTATGTCTCATTATGGGCCATCTGCTCGAAGGATTGCCAGAAAAACATGCGCCTATACCCTCTTTGAACAGAAACTACGGACTCCAGTGCGTTATCCATTTATGTTAAATATAAAAATGAATCTGCAAAATAAAAAAAAAAATTAACCAGATTCATTTAATAGAAAAAAAATTATTATATTATGATTTGGGAGCGGTTCTCATCAGCCACTCTGTATATTTACTCTATTGACTCTCCGATCAATATTTTGTGATGTTGCAAACTGAATGCCAAACGAAGTATATTATCAATCCCTCCTTGGATGGCAAACAAAGAGTCCAAAAAACTTTAAGTTTACGCTATTTCACCTTTCGGTAAAAGTTTCTTCAACATCATCAGACCCCATGAAAAGAATGTGCCATGGGCAGGTAGATTTGCATTTAACGAGAACTGCTAGCAGCAGTGTTTTCACCGAACAAAGTAAACACAATTAAAATCTAAGTTTTTCTTTCGGTTAGCAACACCTCGAAATACTTGTCTGAGACCATATTAAGTATAACTGATAATCGATACTCATAAAATCCTAAGACGGTCTAGCCATGTACATCTGTCCGTCTGTTGATAGAACGATTCAGTCCAAATGGAAAGAGTCAAAGGCTTCAAATTTACCATACATATTTTCTATAGTCGGCGATAATTGTGTATTGAAAATGAACCAAATTAAAAAAAAAATGCCTTTTTCAAATTTAGATTTTTTTGACAATTTTGCAATGTAAATTGTTAAATTAACTTTGAAATCGATTTTTTTAAAAGCGGTATTTAACGCGATAACTTCACATTATAAAAAATACAAAAAAAAAGATTTTGTCGAGTGGAAACTACAGACCATCTACGTTATAACCCGTTTATATTGGTTTATGGGAAAATACGAGAGTTGCTATATATATTTCTGGCCTAGGCAACACTAAGTGTTGCCTGGCGCCATCTGACATTTCCAATGGAAAGTTTGACATTTTTAGCATAAATGTACTCAGAACATTTTGACGTGCGAGCATCATTTGTGTTGTTTACAGTGACTTGAAAAAATCAATTTGGCAAAACAAATGGAATTAACACGTGAACATTTTCGTGTAATTTTTCAGAACTTTCGTGGTGGACTTTTATGACAAGAGTGCATCGATGAAAGATGGCGATGAAGCACTATCCTATAGCACTGTGAAAAACTGGTTTAATGAATTCAATCGTGGCCAACGCTCGCTCAAAGACGAAGGTCGTGAAGGTCGTCAGAAAACGGCCATTGTGTCGGAGAACATTGATGCCGTGCTTGAACTGATAATGAAAGATATCGTGAGATAGAGGCATCCTTGGGCATTTCGTCCACCAGCATACATTCGATATTGCATGAACACCTGGCCGTAAAAAAGGTTTGTTCTCGTTGGATCCCGTACAATTTGACAATCGCTCAAAAAAAGGCTTGTGTCGATTGGTGCAAAGAAATTTTGAGAAAATACGATCGCGGCGCTTCATATGACGTTTATAATATCGTCATATGACGTTTATAATATCGTGACGAATCATGGATCTATACGTATGAGTCCGAAACAAAACAGCAATCGACCGTGTAAAACCATTTATGATGATATATATTCACATTTTTATTATTAGGCCAGATATATATATATATATATATATATATATATATATATATATATATATATATATATATATATATATATATATATATATATATATATATATATATATATATATATATATATATATATATATATATATATATATATATATATATATATATATATATATATATATATATATATATATATATATATATATATATATATATATATATATATATATATATATATATAGCAGCCCTCGTAGTTAATTAGGAATAACCTTTAACTAGGTGGAGTATTACTAACTGATAGGATTTCTTTTAGAAATTTCAATTTTCAAATCAATCGGACTATGATGCATAAAGACAATTAGTTCTTGTATAGAAAACATTTCAAAAATGTAATTTAAGGTTATAGAGTTATCGCCCTAGCGACGAACACGCCTAAAGTTTCTTAACCTTCCCATATAGGGTAGTGATCATGGGGCCCTGGGGTACACGTACTAGAGGCCCCTTACGTAATGGGACTTTTGGGTATCCAGAAGCGGTAAAACTTCTCACAAACCCAAACATGTATCTGGAAAACATGTGCTCTCCAACATGGACGAATGGGTACGAAGAAACCGCGGAATTTTCTGAAGAATTTGACTGTGATAAAAATTCTACCAGTTGGATGAATTGGTAGCCTTAAGCAATTGGCGTGGTCTATGGGCCCTGGTGCCCAAAAACCATCTCCTTACGTTCGGGGACATATGAGTATCCAGAAACAGTGAAATTTTCTAACAAATCTTAATATGTACCATTATATAAGATTTGTGGCAATGTGGAACTCGGGTCGGTCTTTATAGGCAATCTTAATATTTCACTCATTTTTAGGATTTTTCTTGATTTGGTCTGGATCCAGCCAGTGACCCTAAGATGTAACCGCCATCTATAAATATTGAATATATGTTCTGAAAAGAAGTATGATGTGCTCACGACTACAAATATGTCATAACTTTGGTGATTAAGCATAATTTGGGGATAGGAGCGATTATATTTACCTTCCTGCTAATTTAAAGCCGAACTATGCCCACAGACTTATACCGAGCGTGGCTGTGTTAATTTCCATGCTAAATATATATGAAACAAAATTCATCGTTATATCTCTAACGATCCAATCAAAGTTTTGATTTATAGCAAACAATGTGAATACTTATATATTCTCCAACCTATCTAGGAGCGTATAGAAAAATTCTAAATGAAGCACACTTTAATTCTTCCCTTATGCTGTAAAACTTTAAATTTAAAACCTACAACATGGTTGACCTTCCTCTCCGTAACACCACTTATTCCGTAAAGCTTGTATATTTAATGTCGCCCAGTTACACTTAGGTCTTTTTAGAATTATGCTGTACATTTGCTAAATTAAAAATAAGGAAAGAAAGAAAAGCTTTCGAATGCTGGCCCCTGATAGAAGTCTGTGACAGGGAAATGCTGCTGTTGCCAGAGATTATGTTCTTTGTTTGTAGTCAATAATAGTATTCGCTCGAAATCAATTTGAATATCTTTCTTGTTTACGAAATAAATCATTATCATCTTTCATAAATATTTATGAATGGTCGGTCGTCTTTGTTACAAACGACCGGGAAGTAGAGAAATGTTGGAAAAGGCACGGAGAATGACTCAAATGGAAATGGACAAGAAGAAAGAACAAATCTCAATTCTGTTCCAGTTCCCATCAAATCTGAACAACATCGTATGACAAAACATCATTTTCGTCATCAGCACTTTTATAATGTCCATGTTGTATGTGGGGACCAACCTCCATGCCAACAGCAGCACAGCAGTCGCCACTCGTCATCAGCATGATGACGTTGCCCAGTTGCTGCCGCTGGCGCTGTTGATTTTTCCACAGCACCAACAACAGCAACAATGGAACAGCGGGCAAAGAGAACTATCAACAAAAATCAAATGAATTTTAACAAATCCCTTAGATTCCAATAACGTGTTTTTTATGCTGCTGCTTTACAACTCTCCAGTGTCGGTCTATCTGTCCGTTTGTTCGTCTGTCTATCCCTCAGTTGTTTTTCCCACCAATAACCATTGGTTTGTGTTGTACAACCGACTACAACAAGGAAGGCATTAGGGGAAGCAAGAGCGTTGGAAGACCGGGAGGCTAGGGAGGCGACCAAAGTATGGCAGGAGTGGATCATAACCATAGCCATAACTATGGCTACTGTGGAGCATTGCTGCTGCTCTTATTCCGAACAATGTCAAACGATAACATTTAATTTTGCCATCGGTGTTGGCTTTGTTTTAGACTATTCCCTGCGTTCTTGAAATAGTCCTGCCCTTCGCCTTTGTTGTTAACTGAAAAATTAGTTAAAACATTGTTGGTGCCACTAAAGCTTGTATCCCTTTTTAAACTTTGCTCATTGTCCTTCACTGTAACAGCAGGAGCCGCTTGCGAATCATCAAAAGGGGTCCTCTTGTGTGGCGTCGTCTACTCGTGTTCATGTCTGTTCATGAAGCTCTAGGTATTTTTTTCTCCGTTCCTTCTAGTTTTGCATCCATGTCTGTCAGTTTACATTCCGGCTACTCTGACTATGCATCGAACCGTAGCTCATACGTCTTAATAGGTATCTGGGTTACATTGAGTGCTTCTGACATTTTGCTGTGTTCCTGTCGAGGCTGCTCACTCGAAAATCAATTTTATACTTCAATACTTTTCACAGGGGGAATTAGTTATCATAAATAGTTTTTGAATTCAAAGACCGGGTGATAAATTAATAAAGATAAAATTGGCCAAACATTGACATGTTGTCTGGGGGGTAAGCCGTTATTATTTATTGCGTTTTGAAGAGCGTGTAACTAAAATTTACTTATAAATTACCTATAAATTGTACTTACAAACTTTACTTGTATAGGGTTTTGCATCTAGAGGTATTCTTTCAGAACAACAAAAAAATATAAAAATTCAAATCAAGTGTGCAATCTTTATAGGTAAATTGAGAAGACATTTTATGGCATTTATTTTTTAAATATAATTTCCTTCAAATGTTGGCCGCAACTACGCCTCAGGGTTTTCATTCTGAGGGTCCAATTTTGGATGATTTTGGATTTGGTATGGCTTTAATGACACGCGCAATGTTGGCTTCCAAAACCTGAATCGTAGCTGGTTTGTCAGCACAGACTTTGGACTTTACGTAACCCCAAAGAAAAATGTCGCTAGGTGTGAAATCACTCGATCTAGGCGGCCAACTCACCTGTACAAAACGTGAAATTAGCTGCTCTCCGAAATTGCCTCTCAATAGATCTATTGTATGAGCAGCTGTATGGCAAGTGGCACCGTCCTGTTCAAACCAAATTTCGTCAAGATACCAGGCTTCAATTGCAGGCACCAAAAAGTCCCATATCATGGCGCGATAGCGAACGCCATTCTCGGTTACATTCCGGCCATTATCATTTTTGAAAAAATATGCACCGATGATTCCACCAGCTTATAAACCGCACCAAACCTTGGTTTTCTCTGGGTATAATGGCACCTTTTGAACCTCTACTTGTTGCTCTTCAGTCCAAATGCGGAAAATTGGCTTATTGACTTTGCCGTTGTGCCAGAAATCGGCCTCATTGCTGAACAATGTTTTGGTCGAAAACAGCGTATCTTCGCGTTTCTCATCAAACGCTCATTTCCATAATACAGTAATAATTTTCAAAAAATAAATGCCATAAAATTGGTAATTTAAAAGTACTAATAAAGATTCGACACTTGATTTGAATTTTTATATATATATTTTTTGTTCTGAAAAAATACCTCTAGATGGTAGAAGTATATTTCGGGATGTCGTAAGAAGAAAATCCGGAGAGCAAAACGAGGGTTGCTATTAATATTTCGGGTCCTGATACTTGGCACATTTTACTCATAAATTTTATTTATAAATTTACTTATACATTACTGTTGAAGACTGTATTACTAAAACATTATTTTTCTTTTTTTTAGGTAAATATCCCGATATTAACTCAAAGACTCAAAGAAGCAACGATTTTTTTGCAACAGGTAAACATATTAGCATCTGCAATTCTATATTTAATAGATGAAAATGTTGTGTTAAAATATCGAAAAAAAACAAATGATAAATATTTTTAATTCATTTTGGTTTCAAAACAATCACAAACTCGAAGAAAATCAAGGGTGTGCTTTTCAATCTGGGCACATGTTTTCGAAGTTGGTGCTTTTGACAGCTGTTACTCGATTTATGCTCAGTTTAGTTTGCCATTTCATAGTGAATAGACTTACTCCGGAACAACGTTGGCAAATCGAGGTGAATGGGCCTAAAACGAGATGGCCACCGATCATGGTTTTTACATGAACATTTTGTTTAGCAATGAAGCTCACATTTTAGTAAATTAATAACCAAAATTTTCACATTTGGAGCAATGAAAATCCACAAGTCATTGCAGAGACGCCGTTAAATCTTCAAAAAGGCACTGTTTTGCGTTACAGAGACATGATTAATGAATTTTTCGTGCCTGAATTGGAGGATGCTGATGTGGACAACCTTTGGATTCAACAAGACGGTGCTTCATGCCATACAGCCTAGGAAACAATCAATTTATTGAAGGAAACTTCTTTTGTGAGCGCATTATCGCGCGTTGTGGGCCTGTGGCGTGGCCACCAAGATCGTGCGATTTAATCATTCTTAAAGCATAATGTCAAACCCTTATATTTTTTATAAAACTAAACTCTTAGTCATAGCATTAAATTATATGCCATTTTTTTCTTCCTCAAACCACACGTCTGAAAATACACCCTTTATATCGCACACCCACTATTACCTCTGAATTCCATTTCGAATAAATTTTATTCTATAAAATACGAATGCTTGTGGAAGCTTGTGAAAGCTTGTATTTGACATAGCTGGCATCAACCAGTAATGTCAACGTTATATTATTAACATTTCAATCGAGAAATCTGCGTATGATTCTAATGGATCCAAAGTAGTAATAAGATTTTTTAAAGCGCCATAGTTGTTGAATTATGGACAAAACGTTGGCGTTGATTAGTACCCAATGCTTATTTTCCCAAACTAAATAAGACAAAAAATTTTGATGGTAAGAACAAATATACGACGATATCAACATTTTTCGATTTCATCGATATTTTTATTTCATCATTTGAGCTCATTTTTTTAAAGGTATGGCATCCTACTCGCAGCCGAAAATACAATGATTTTTTTAACCATGGGTCTGGTTAAATTTTTATCGTAAATGGTTGAAAACGAAGACAAAATAGCGTTTTATAAGGTCAAATGTTCATACAAAATAGTTAAGTGAACATTATATAAGTTTGTTTTTTTTTTAAGAGAGAGTCAGAAAATTATGCGACATAAAGAAAAATTTAAAGATCATTCGGCTCTGTTGTATCGAAGTTTTTGTTCTGCTTTGTGGTATACGAAGTTCAGAATAAAGTTACAGGAATTTGTAACTGTCTTATCCCTATACTATTTTTCCTTTCTTCCTTTGCTCTGAACGTTTGTAATTGTGAGAAAGATTAGAAGAAATCGCTCTTTTAAAAAAACCACCACCAAATGCAAATGCTAGCTGTACAATCTTCATTGCTTTTCGCACAGTTTGGAGACAATACGCAAAGGGTAATTCTCATTAATCATAATATGACTCCCGTATACATCATTTGATTTGAAAAGGTAATCGTTACCAAAGACTACTGAAGAAAAATCTTGGCGGGTTAAGAAACAGCTGTACAGTCTGCCTGGCCAATACATTTCAGCAATTTTTTAGTTGATTCTGAAAAAGAAACAAAAAAAGGTCTTGAATCAGAAAACAAACTGTTCAAGTCATAATACTGAAAAAAGATCGAATAAATGTAAACAAAACTAAACACAATTAGTGGGTTAATTTAATATTAAAAAATGTAACAGTAACTATATTTCTGGTTGAAACAGGTAACCAATAATTAGTTAACTTAGCAATAAAAATGATTTCTATAACAATCTTCATAGTTAATAATATTAGCAATTTCATTGTTAAATTGAACAGGTATTGTTTCAATAAATTAACTACGAAATTTTAATAATATCAATTTTCATGGTTAAAAACAATGCATTGCTAAAACATCAATAACAAATATAATAAATAACAAAAACAACAAATAACAATTTTAATGGTTAAAAAACTTAACAATAATTGAAAAAAATGTTAAAGCTACAATGACTATTCTAAAATTAACAATTTTCATGGTTAAAAATTTCAACCATAGAATAGTAAAAATAACTTTTATTATTTTTAAATACCAGTCAACAACAAATTGTTCAAATTACCCTTATATAAAGTAGACCCCATATCATGTTTATTTATGTTTAATTTAACCTTATATAAGGTTATTTTTCTTCTCAGTGTATGAACTTCGTTCGCATAAGGAACGTTTACAAGAAATGTATACCAACCAGCATGGTCTAATTGAAATTACATATTTTCTCGGTTCATGTCATCTTATTATGGCCATTGAGGTCTTCGCGGCACAGACCTCAACAGACCTTTAAATATATTTACCAAACGGCTGATTGTTGACTCAGATGGGCGCAACACGCGAAATGCACATCTTGGCAAACGACAGGTTTCAGTACAGGCTTAAATCTTTTCACAGTATAGAGTAACTTGATATCACAATAAGGCTAAAATTACCAAAGCCTGTTGTACATATCGCCAGAAAAAACCAAAATCAGAAATCACAACTAAAACCTGCATTACAATTGCATCACCCCGTAAGAAGTTGGTGCAAGAGTAAAAGCTGATATCATCAGCGGCTGAGTTTAAGCCAGTACGAATGGATGCGTATGGCAATGAACACCATTATCCATGACACCGACATGTAGTCTATGTGCAAAACATGATATGGAGAAGAATCTCAAGCTTTCGTAGAAATTTCAATAAATGTTATGAAATCTCCCAAAGGAATGCAAGTATTTGTATGTAAGGGACAAGAAAGGGCCTGAAATTGCCTGAGAGAACAACGCTTCTCTTTTGATGAAATGAACATTTTTAGACTTTTGTATACACAGAATCGTCAGACAGGGAAAATCTTTCCTTTTTTTATGGTTAGACATTTTCTGGTTGTTTTAAGCAGTAACAGTTTAATGCCCTACACCAAACTGTCGTACAGTGTATTACGGCTGAGTGCTGATGTTTGCAACACCTTAAGGAAATTGAGATAGACAATATGTTAAGCATACTAATCGATACGCAGTATGAATTTCGATAAAACATTGCACATTCTTCAAGTTTGGGCCAAGGACTAATGCCATTTCAATTGGTAGACATCCATCGTTATTTAATATTGTGCATAAGGTTTTTATCATTTCAGAACCTACAGCTCTACAAGTCACATAAAACATCTGATTTCGAACGGATTTCTAGCCACCAGCACCCATCTTTATTAAAATTTACCGAATCGGTCTATGTTTTTGAATAGCTCTCCCACAAAGGTATCTCACGATTTGACATGGTGCAGTTGTAGAAGCCACATTATTAAACCCGATCGGTTAATCTGTGGCTGATACCATGAGAAGCCACACATTTAAACCCGATCGGTTGTGGCTTCTTCAGCGATCAGTTTTAACATGTGCTAAGAATGAACCAATTAGGTTCACGCAAATGCCCTTCCTTATTATTAAACTCGTCGTTTTGAATTTCTTTATTAAATCGAGTGGAAAATTTATTGTATTTAGAGATATCTTGTGCCCAATAGTTAGCCTATTCATAAAATCGGGTGTTCGTTCAACCGTATATATATTTGTATGTAATTTTCAGATATTTATTTACTATACTGATATTTGGAAAACCAAATATTATTATCATAAATATATTTTTCTTAAAGATTTATACATTGTAGTTCTTTAAAGCCATACATTTTTCTACATTTCAATGACAATTTGCTGAAGTAAGGAAAAAGTTCATAATCATACCCCGCCGTCCATCCATAGTGGTCACACTGGAAATTTTCACAAAACCAAGACTAAAAAAAACACAAATTGTAGCAAAAAGAGTTCAGAATGAAGGAAATTAAAAAATGTTATTTTGCCTCATCCCAAAAAAAAACAGAAAAAACGACCAACAACTTTAAATGCTCTGGCATTTGTGGTTTATTTGGCCATATATATTTTTTGGACATTTTTAGCATTTCAACGCAACTGTACGACAAGTAATTGAAAATTGTACATTTGTAAAAACTCTGACACAAACAACCCGACCAAGCCCCCCTACCCACTTTCCACCATTTCGAATGGGCTTCGTAGACGCTGCCTCGAAAGTAGAAGAATTTAATTAAATTCAACATTTTGTTGCCGTTGACATTTCTCTGTTTCTGTTTTCGCAAATACACTTAATTCCACCACTTAACACTTTTTATTTTGAGATTTGTTTTCATTACATAAACCATTTCATTCCTTCAGTGTTATTTTTTTGTTGTCCTCGATTTTCTGCTACATGGGACGTTTTTTTCAATTTCTCGAACGTAAACAAATTCTTAATACTTTTGCCTAGATTTGGGTTAAATTAGAAAGCATAGACAATTGTAAAGAGAGCGGAAAACCCGTAAAAAACCCCTAGAAGTGTTGGCTGTTTGTCTGTTGAACTCGCTTGAAATTTAATGAAAAGAATTGTTCAATGTCTGAAAAATCACACTTACCCAGACTGCGAAGCAATGAATGCAGGAAAAGTGGATGAAGAGAAAAAAATGCGTGGCATACTTTTGGATGCGGTGAAGTATGAAATGCAAAGAAGGGTACTTTGGTGCTGGTCACCTTTTAAGGGCTTAGGTTGATAAAGGCGGCCGAGAGGAGCCCAATACGAATGAAGGGAAAACAGCGTTCTAGTATACTTAAGCTTATTACTAGTGGATGTGAAGGCACGCAAATAGATTGATTAGAGCCAGCTAAAGAACTGTGTAAAAATACGAATTAATTTGCATACTTTTAGGCTGACAAAGGCTGGAAAATAAAACACAGTAAAGACTTCATACACCGTTGGCTAAACCTTAAGTGATTTTTGACGAAGTTTTATCAGGAGTTTAGTGCATAATGAACAAATAATTAAGGATGCGTATTAGGCCGTAACGTACACCATCGAATATGTAGAATTATTGCAAGGTAGTTTCAAAATTTATTTTTTTGCCGACGTACTTATTTACGTTACTTAAATCTTAAATCATGGACCACATTTTTGCTAAACGTGCGAACCGCCAAAAACGCAGCCAGCTGAATCACGTCGAAATATGTTAATTATTCTTTATTTAATTTTTCCTTAATTTTGTTAATTATTGTTGTATAAGATGAGATATGATGGGTACGTATAAAAAGGGGTTCTTGAGGTCAATGACTTTAAAAACAGAAAAATTGGTTTCTTCCACTAAAAAACAACGATGTATCACACTTTAACTTCTGACTGTTAACACAGAAGATACAAAGAACAACATGCAAAGACAACCCCTACATTCAGTAAAATAGGCAAAAACATTTTTAAAAATTGTTCTGCTGGGATTATCGACATACTTCCTGAGCAAGAGTTTAATGATTTTGTACGAGCTTTAATTTTATAATATTAGGGTGGTAAATTACGGTAGTAGCAATTAAGATATGATGGGTAAGTACCAGAAAATGCTATATAAGGTCAGTGATTTTAAAAAACAGAAAAATTGGTCTCTTCGAGGCAAAAATAGCGATGTATCACACTTTAAGATCCGGCTGAGAATGCAGAAGATATAAAGAAAAATGTAAAAGCGCGACCCCTACCTCTCAATAATATTTTTTCACTTTTTTATACTCCTACCTGTAAGGTGCTACGCTCTAATGCCCATGGCACGATATATACATTTATTTTATGATGCAAAACATACTTATACTTGCATATTTTCTTTTTCCTTATCCAATAATATCGAAATTTAGAACGGATCTTTTTAAAATACATATGAACATTTTCAGCGAAGCGCAACCTTAAACAAAAACTTTTGTTTGGTCCGATTTATTATACTTAGTAGGGGCATAAATACTGTTACAACACACCCATTTCAATAGTAGAACTGAACATATCCCGTTAATGTGATATGGGTTTTGAAAGCTAACCTCAATAGCGTTAGCCTGTGCCAGGATTTTAAAATTGTTTCAACTTTCATCATGGAGTATTCAGATAATGAGAACCGTATTGCTGTAATAGCGCTTTTCTAGTGTGGAATGAAAAAAGCGATATTTTCAAAACGCTCCGGCCACTAGGGATTAGCCGCATGTTCGTCTACCGATGCATAAAGCTGTTTGAGGAGATTGGAGTTGTAAAAGACCGCCACCGGTCGGGCCACCCACGCTCTGTTCGAACAACGCATGTCATCAAAGCCGTTAAATCAAGAATTCACAGAAATCCGCTCCGAAAACAGAAAATCATGGTCCGTGAGATGAATATCACGCAAAAGTCCATGAGTCGAATAATTAAAAAAGACTTGGGACTTGGGGCTTTCAAACGACGTACCGGACATTTATTGACTGCAGCTTTAAAATAAAATAGGATTGAAAAATGCAAACGTCTTTTGGTGAAGCACGCTGATAACTTGCACAGACAAATTTTGTTCAGCGATGGAAAAATCAGGAAAAGTTTAACAAGCGAAATGATAGAGTGTATGCGCGGTCATCTAAGGAAGCATCTGAACTGATCCCAAAGGTGTAAAAGGGTCATCACCCAGCTTTAGTCATGGTTTGGTGGGGTGTCTCTTACGATGGGGTCACTGAACTGCATTTCTGCGAACAAGCAGTCAAAACATAGGCCAAAGTTTACTAAGAAACCGGTTTGGAAACTGTTGTGAAGCCTCTTAACAATTCCCTGTTCCAAAACCAGCCATGGACTTTCCAGCAGGATTCTGCGCAGGCCCATATGGCTAAAACGAAACAATTTTCCAGCGTTAATTTCCTCTTAAGAATGGCCCTCAGGCAGTCCAGATTTGAATCCATTTGATTACAAATTGTGGACGGTTTTAGAGGAAAAGTTTTGTCACAAAAGATACCCCAACGTTGGATCTCTTAAGACTGCTTTCGTTCGAGCTGTGGCCAATTTTTCAATGGGCGAGGTTCGTGCTGCTATTGACGATTGGACAGTGCGACTTAAGTGTGTAAAGCAAAAGACGGACATTTCGAATAAGTAGGTTCTTTTTGGATACAATATACATCAATAAATATATTTAAAAATATTTGGTCCAGAAACATTCAGTACTTTTTATTTAACAGCATAAAACGTGTGTAACAGTATTTATGTCGCTACTAAGTAAATGATTTAAAAATTAATGTCGTTTTATGTTGCTGTATCAAATATCAGGTAGTGCCAATGGGGTTTTTCCGCGCAATGCGCCTTCTTAAGTTGTCTAGTTATCATAACTTTAGACAGAGTTAATATACTTTTTGGAAAAATTTACTTAAAAAAAAAGGTCTTGAACAGTTTTAATTCTTGTCTGAGACCTTTGTTGTTTCTTTATCAGAATGAACTTTAAAATTGGTGATATGTATTGACTAGCCTGGCAGACTGTACAGCTGGTTTTTCTTCAGCAGTCTTCGGCAACGATTACTTTGGCTAAAAATCAAATGACGTATACGGGAGTCTCAATTGAATTACTGAGAATTATCCATTGCGTATAATAAAAACAAAACAACAAAACATAATTAAAAATATATATTTTTAATGCTGGCTCCATTACTTCGTATTGCAGAGAAAAAAATAGGATCTAGCATAATTTGAGAAGTATAGAAGAAAATGTTTGAGATCATGTAATGTTAATTTATAAGCATCATGTTTATTCGTATATCCTTTATCATAGAATAGGGGTTCTCTATTAAACGGATCAAAGAAAATTGTTTTCCCCAGATACATTTTCATGATCTTAAAGCTTATGTTAGTTCATGAGGCATTGGAAAAGAGCAAGGGAGCCGATCCACCCTTTGCGCTCAACGCTCTGCAATAGGTTTCAATGATATATGTAAAAAGCATATGTCATTACTCTGGACAGAGTAAAGATATTTTGACGGGCAAAGATGTCGTTGAAACTTTAAAAGATCCCAAAAGATAAAAAATATTCTTTTAATTTTTGTTTTAAATTGCTCTCTTCGTTTTTAAGTTTTTTTTTATATAAAAACTTCTATGATAGTATGTGCTTAATCTTTATATATCTGGATAGAATGCTTCGACGAATTCAGCAATAAAAAACATTTCACAAAATAAAGAATTAATATTACGGAACACACTATCACTTGACTTTAATAGATGTTCCACATTTTGGATATAAAAACATGTGGACAAATTATATTCGTGGATTCCAGTCCAATATAAAATTTTTGTCAAGATCCTCTTTTCAATAAAAGGTTTTTTTTCATATACTGCCGTTTTTCGGTATTAGTTTACGAGACATAGCCTTTCAACGTTATGATCGGTCTAGCAGTGGATGTAAATACAATTTGTTAAAGGGGTGTGGCACCGCCCTCTTTCTCTACAGACTATATTTCGATCCATGCTAACATCATATGTTCCAAATGTCATCGTCTTGTATCTAATAGATGGTGTGTTTTTAGGTTCTGGGTTGTACACGTTGACCTAGTCCTTGTGGGAGGAAATGTTAAACTGGCAATCATCGAACTAGCCCATTTCCAGTACTGGTCGTTTTAGTTCATCAATACTTGTTTTTGCAGAATTTTAGCCACTTAGATTTAGTAGTGTGACTTGTTGTTTGCTTTCCACACGCTGACAAATAGACATTTTTTTTTATAAGTCTATGGAAGTAAAAATATACTTTATGTTGGCCTCATTACGACCAGTAGTTTGAGGTATTGCAAACGGTATGATAAAAGACGCCGATTATTTTTTAAACCGCAACGCCACACAATCGAGATACATTTTCTTTTAACAATTTCCAAATGTCCTCTTTTTTTACGAGAATACGTCCTTAAATTTGAACGATATATGTGACAGCGCATAAAGAAAGGGACCTAAGGGTAAAAAAATCAATTTCCCTTTCTTTTTTTTACGATGTGGACAACATCTGAGCATCGAGTAAGACCGATCCCATGCCCCAAAAGTGTTCCCTTCCAGAGATATGCGAGTTTTATGAAAGTGAAGTCGGTGATTCTAAGCGCAAATAGAATGGGACCTAATCTTTAAAATGGCTCTCCTGAACAAAACTTTTCATCAACTTTTCCCTTTTTTTGATGTGGACAACATCTGAGCATCGAATGAGACCGATCCCATGCCCTAAACGATTCTAAGCGCAAATAGAAAGAGACCTAATCTTTAAAGTGGCTCTCCTGAACAAAACTGGTTTTTAACCTTAGGCCCCTTTCTTTTTTGCGCGTCACATAATCCTTATGCAGGAACTTTGCTGTAGAAGTAAACCAAAAATAGAAAATGACAGTTTTTTTGAGCCCGACCAAATTTTCAAAATGAATACATGCTTAGATTCGTTACGATATTTGCTTTGATTTAAGTGTCCATACTACTATAGTGCCGGTTTTATGGTCTTTTGGTTATTACATCCAAAACTTATTTTAAAATAAATTAAAAATAAATTAATATTCTGATTCGAAGCAAAATTTACTTGAATTGATGGCCCGTTTTGGCCATACAGGACGTCTTTATGGGCCACAAAAGCCAAAACGTCCAGAAACTATGGCCTCTTTGAGTTGTTAAGTGCTTCTCAACTAACAGCACCCATTTTAATCAATGTTCGTCTACAAAAATTTACGATTTGCTAATCAAATACTTTTCCCAAATTTTTGCTTTTTAGCCCACGGTGGTACTGGGCACAACAATCATGTACATAAATCCAATATCTAAAATTTTTTAACGGCGGCTTCCAACTAGTAAATGCCAGCGATTTTAGGAAAAATAGGTTTATCACTAAGCAATGTAAAAACTTTTTTTTTATAAAATGAGCAGTTCGAAACTTTCGTCCCAGTCAGTGAGTATAAGAAATGTAACGTGCCCATTTTACTAATTTAATAATAATATAATTACCTAAATATGGATTTATTTTAAAGATATGGCTGATATTGACAATAGAAGTTTTGAGTCATAGGGGCCAAAGTTAGTTTGTTTAAGTTTTTACACGAATATCTTTCGATACATACTCTCCGACTTAGACCTACTGGTGAATGCCGCCCGAAAGTATTAACAAGATTTTTTAAATGCTTTAATATTAAACAAGGATACTCGCAAAGTAACTGGCATAATTTTACATAAAAATAGACTATACCTACCTGTTTTTCATTAAATTGAAAATTCTTGATAGCAATTGAGCGGATTCACGTTTGGTCATTCATTGACTTCGGCTTAACTTAACGTTATTTTTAATGCATACAATCACAAAAAGATTATTGCGACTTTGCATATATATAATAAGTAAATATATTATTACACCATAAATATGTAGTCTATTTAAGGGCTCATTAACACAAATATCCGTGTATCGCTTTATTAATTTCAATTACAATAATTTTGTTTTTCATATTAATTTGCGTTCTTAATTCCTCACTGATAGTTACATATTTACCATTATAATCATACATATATTTTTTGCATGAAATACACATCGTAAATATACATCAGCCGTGAAAACCATTTTTCAAATCATTTGCCACAATTATCGGGGAAAAAAATATTAATTAATTTCATAGCATTTACAAATAACAGCAGCAACAGCAGCAGCTTCTCATCTTAACTGTTCACATTCCGGATTATCATTTCAATAATACTATTTATGTTATATTTCACACGGACACAGACAGAAATACATATATGGATATTGGGGTGTACCGTTTATGATTTATATATTTAATATTGTCGACATGCTATGGAATGATGCGCTTAGTTTGTTGTGAGGCATATTTATTCACCCTACTTTACTGTAGGATGTAGGATGGGGTGTGTACTAAATTTGTAATTCTGTTTGCAACATCTCGAGATATTGATTGTAGACCATATAAAATACAGGGTGGTGCAAAACTACCGCTTTGGTTTGCGGTATTTATTGATTATTATTTTTTCTTATATTATATATTATTTTTTCTTATATAAAGTAACTGGCCTAACATAAAAAGAACCGTTTTTTTGGAATTTTTCAAGTTTTTTAATTCCATCCGAAAAATAAGATTTTTCAAGACCTTCAAAATATGGACTATATGGTGGATGCGGAGCAATTTCAAATCGTAATTCGGCCAGTTTTTGTTGAGTTAAAAATGCAGTGTGTGAAGGAGCATTATCTTTATTTATTTATTTAAGTCTATGGAAGTACAAATTCCTTACAGACTATTTCTTACACCTTAACGTAAATTAAATCTAAGTTATTAATAAAATTACATAACGAATCAAACAGATCAATGTTCTGATTGGAGATACTATTAAACTCTTTCATTGCTCTAGTAATAGGTTCATTAAGAGAATAATTCGTCCTATGAACAGGTAAACAAAACAAGTTAAAGCGACGCAAAGTTCTGGTAGGAAAGCAAAAATCGACTAGTGCCAACAAACACGATGAATCTATCGAGCCCGAAACCAATTTATGAAGAAAAACTTGAGAAAATAAGGTTCTTCTATTGTCCAGCGTTTTCAAATGAATTAACCTACATTTGTCTACATATAAAGGCTGAGGTTGAGCAAAATTAGTTGAGCGAAGAGCAAACGATATCTCTCTTCTCTTTTGAATTTTTTCAAGTCTACAAATGTGAATTGAATAAAAGGGATTCCAGATTAAGGACGCATATTCTAATTTAGCTCTAACTAAAGACGTATAAACTACCTTTACTGTGTATGGATCCACAAAATCTCTACAATTCCTTTTAATAAAAGCTAACAGTGAGTATGCTTTAGGTACAATAGAATTTATGTGATTTACGAATGTAAACTTCGAATCAAATATTACCCCTAAATCAACAATTTTTTTTCTAAATGCGGTCGTTTTATCTTGATTTCTTCACTCAACCGATCCAATAATGCACAATAATATTCACTATTTGTAGTTTTTCCTTTCTCAAGATAATCAATGAATATTATACCCCTTGCATCCCAAAATACTGTGGCCATTAATTTTCCTGCTGACTTAACAGTTTAAACCTTCTTGGGACCACTTTTACCAGCTTCTATCCATTATTTTGACTGTACTTTGCATTCTAGGATGTAGTGATGGATCCATGTTTCATCAACAGTTATGAATCGCAAGAACTCTTTTGGATTACGCTGATAAATCGCTAAAAGCTCTTCGGAATTGGTCCAACGGACGATTTTTTGGGGCAAAGTCAACAAACGCGGCACCCATCTTGCGGATAGCTTTTTCATGTGGAGTTCATCATGTAAAATACTCCAAACTTGTTTTTCGTGTATTTTAACAATATCGGTAAGTTCTCTGAGCTTTTTTCGTCTATCGTTTTTACTTATTATTGACTACATTGCTGGAACTTTTCACGAAAACACTCGAAGTTACTAGGAGTGATCCTTGACTCAAAACTATAGTGAAAAAGTAACAGAGAAAATTGGGTCCAGGCAGCTACAGAGGTCTTCTGCACCTGTTGTAAATTATTCGAGATCAGTCTTAAAGATTGCAAAATGGCTTTACACATTTTATTTAAGTCCAATTCTTACCTACGGAGTTTCTAGAACTCCCTAGGCAAGTTGTCGGTGACAAAGAAGACAACCACCGCAAAGATCCTGATTAAGACTCAATGATCAGCATGCAATGCTGTATGTTAAGAAATCCAAACTAATTCCTCAATGACCTTTAAGACCGTGCTGTGCATGGTCTTGATTGAATTACATATCTGGTGATCCATCTAGAGGTATTTTTTGCAAAATAAAAAATACAAAGATCACATCAAGTGTGGAATCGTTATTGTTCATTCGAAAGGACATTTTATGTCATGTATTTTTTAAAGATAATTTTCATTTTAATGTTAGCAACTACGCCTCAGGGTATCCATTCTGAGGGTGCAATTTGGGATGATTCGTTCGAGCATTTCGGCCGGTAGGGCGTTAGTGACAAACGTAATGTTGGCTTTAAAACCCTGAATCGCAGCTAGTTTGTCAGCATAGACTTTAGACTTTAGGTAGCCCCAAAGTAAAAAGTCTAAAGGTGTGATGTCACACGATCTAGTCGGCCAACTCACTCTTTGAAATGTCCTCTCAATAGATCAATTGCTAAAGCTGCATGGCACCGTACTGATGAACAAATGTCGTCAAGGTTACAGGCTTTCGTTTCAGGTAGCCAAAAGTCCGATATCATGTCGTTTTACGAGCACCACACACGGCTACGTTCCGGCCATCATCATTTTTGAAAAAAATTGGACTGATAATTCCACAAACACATAATGGCACCTCTTATACCTCTTCTGGTTGCTTTTCAGCCAAAATGCGGTAATTTGGTTTGTTGACGTTGCCGTTGCGCAAGAAATAGGCCCCATCACTAAACAAAATTTTGGCCGAAAAACGTTTCTCCCCAAACGCTGGTTTTTATACGTACAGCTGCATAATTTGGAGACGTAGTTGCGGTGTAAGTCCTTCTATAAGGAAATATCAAACGCAATCCAATTGTGAATAAACCCCATTGAAAAAAATACCTCTAGGTTGAGCACCCGTTGTAAGGGCAAATTCGATGCAAAGCTCCGGTCTCAATTAGAGCGCGGAGATGGATATATACTTATATAGTCTCAAGTCCATGATGATATGATGTTTACAGACTATCAGACCTCCCACGCCCCGACAGACTTTTCAAAGTAATATTTCCCTCAGAAGTTGAATCGAAAGGAGAAGGTCTCCTCTTCGTCTTCAATGTGAAAGTTAGAGGGATGCCGGACGAAATCGCATTAGCAGAAGCAGACACAAGTCCTTTCGTCCTGACACAATACGCGGTGTTATAGGTCTGTTAAGAGGGCTGTTCTCTGCACTACCTATAAGGAGCCAACTGCAGTTGGAATGCTTAGGGATGCGAAACCTTAAGGAAGATATCTCCTGAATACAACCAGAAACATTCCAGTCTCTCATCAACCACAATAGAAAGAGCATATCAAGACTGATGTGCGTATTTATGTCGATTTAAGGCTAAGGGTCGTAGATGACCAAACATAAAATATTGATTTGAGTGACCTTATTAACTTCCTTAATATGAGTAAACGTAAAAACATGCGGTTCGAGTTTCATAGAACGGTATGCTATAGCGGCCATGCAAACCAACTAGCCAGACTACATTGAATGTTATTAAAGTCCTCAAAAACACCAGTCTGAAAAAATTAATTAACTTGGGAATTGCTAACGCATCGCCGATCTGATAATTACATTAAAGCGGTGCGGAAAATGTAACTGAAAATTTCCAGAAATAAAACCTACAAGAATAGTCAATTTAAAGAAACACCGCTTGGTGTCGTCATGCTTATATGAGTGCAAGGTAACTCACACAAAATATTCATAGAATGGATTATTAAAATCATTCTAATCGATAAACAATATATTCAAGAACTAGGATTGAATTTGGAACAAAACAAAATCTGCATATCCTTTCCTCGGTATGCGCGTATGTACCTTCAAGCACAACGGAGAATAAAACAAAAGTCGTTTAAATTAACAGTAGTAAAAACTGATGTAAATTTCAAATTAATAACGTAGCCACAGGCAATAGATTTGCGAAACAAGTTATACGGTCAAAAGGCTACATATTGACAGAATTGTATATCAGGCAGCTTAAAAAATTTTAAAGCGGCGTCTTTTCGAAATACAACGAATGTAGAGAAATTTATGCTTCAATTGTATTTCACAACATATAGAGGCCTCTCCAAGTGACCCCACGAAATATATCATTCCACGCATCATGAATCCAAAACAATTTCAAATGTCTCTTCAAAAGATTAATCTAAAATTTATGACTATTTATACAGCCTGCCACATTGTCGGCCGCCATTTCAATCTGCCCCAAGCTTCTACACCATCCTTCCAATAAGCGATTGCCCACATATACCTCTAGGCATTGTCCTTGTCTATGTTAAAGCTTTTGTTTGTTCAGTTCTTATATCGTGGACCGTACTCGACGATTGTTTGTTGTGTCGAGTGTTTATAACTACGAGTAGCTGTTGACCAGAAAACAATTCAATGGAATTGAAATATACACATGGCAATTTGTTCCCTTATTCCTGATGGGGAAAAATTCATATTTGCAAGATTTATATATTTTACATTGTTTCAATGGGCTTTAATTTAATTGTCAAGCTGTAGTTGTATGTGAACTGGGAGGAAATAATGGTCTCTTAAACTAGTTCTGAAAAGTGACACTATAGACATACTTTTAAGCTCTGGAAAAATCAATATATTTTTGGCATTTTTCTCTTTTCCGATTGCTATGAAATTCTCATGTCCTTTTACCTGTTTCGCGATCATGGTAGATATATATGTTTATGTATGGTCGAAAGTTGACGAAGAAACACCCCATTTTGAAAGTGTTCATATTGGAACGATGATTATAATACGAGGCTGCTATGTATATTTCTGGGCCAATAATGAAAATGCGAATATTTATCATCAAAAATGGTTTTATGGTTTTTCAAAGTATTCTTCAACATGGTTTATACACTTTTGCATGCGCTCAAAAACCAATTGTCGGAGCACTTTTTTCACTCCAATTGAGACACCTCCAAAACATGGTTTTTGAACGCTTCAACAGCATCTTCTGGCGACGAAGATCGTTGACCACGCATTTTTTTCTTGACGTGCTGGAATAAACAGTAGCCATTGGGTGCCAAGGCAGGGCTGTACGGCGGACGACCCATCAATTCGTCGTTTTAGCCGGTCAAAAAGGCGCTAGTTTATGCCGATGTGTGAGGCTCAATAATTCGTCATCTCTTGTTCATTTTTCGAATTTCTCCAAAGGCTTTAGGCAAACAAATTGTAGCGTACCACTCAAAATTGACCGTCCTACCTTGCCCAAGGAGAACAGTCGCCACAAGACTAATTTTGCTTAAGAAACAGCGACCATTTGCTTCGAAGTGCTTCTTCCACAAACAACTTTAGTTGGATTCGGCTCGTCTTTGAAGACACACACGGTCGATTGCTGTTTTGTTTCGGGCTCATACGCATAGATCCATGATTCATCACCTGTGACGATCTTATAAACGTCTTTTGGAGCACCGCGATCATATTTTTTCAAAATTTCTTTGCACCAACGACACGAGCCTTTTTTTGAGCGATTATCAAATTGTGCGGGATCCAACAAGAACTACCCCTTTTTACGGCCAGGTGTTCATGCAATATCGAATGAATGCTGGTGGAAGAAATGCCCAAGGATGCGTCTATCTCACCGTCAGTTCACGCACGCCATCAATGTTCTCTGGCACAACGGCCGTTTTTGGACTACCTTCGTCTTTGAGCGTCGGAAACGATTGAATTCATTAAACCAGTTTTTCACAGTACTATAGGATGGTGCTTTATCGCCATACAATGATTAAAGTTCATCGATGCACTCTTGTCGTGATAATCCACGTCGAAAGTTGTAAAAAATGATAGCACGAAAATGTTCACGAGTTAATTTCGTCTTTTTTTCTGCCAAATTGATTTTTTCAAGTCACTGTAAACAAGACAAATGATGGTCGTACGTCAAAATGTTCTGAGTACGTTAATGCTAAAAAATGGCAAACTTTCCAGTGGAAATGTCCGATGACGCCAGGTAACACTTAGTGTTGCCTAGGCCAGAAATATATATAGCAACCCTCGTACACACATACAGATATAAAACTATTCAATTTTATAGTGTCTCGAATTATTGTTAAGCGATGTTGCAAACGGAATGATCAATTCAGTTAATACTTCATTTTATGGTGGAGTGTATTCGTAGTTAGTTTTAAAATGACAAATTATTAATGGCATAATTAGTAGGGATCGGGATTATATCCACTTAAAAAAGCGATCTAAGCATTAACAAATTTCAAAATATGCTGTAAAAAATGAAATTAGGCCCAAAATATAAAAAAAATATGCACTAAAAATGAAAAATATGGACAAAAATTATTTTTTAAGATCAATTTATAATTAAAAACATAACAAGAACTATAGAGTTTTCAATCTAGAGATATTTTTTGGAAGTGTTTTTTCACAGATTACGCGTGAGTAGCGTTAAAAGTGTTTTTTCTGTTCAGTATTGTTTTCCATTTCATCACGGAGAGACTTACATCACGGGGACAAAACCACGGCTTACGAGCAATTCGTCAAAGCGGTCGAAATGCTCGAAGAAGTCTTCCAAAATTGGTCCCTCAGAATGGACAACCTGAGGCGTAGTTGCGGCCAACATTTGAAGGAAATTATTTTCAAGAAATAAATGGCTTTAAATTTGATTTAAATTTTTGTATTAGTTTCTGTTTTGAAAAAGAACGTTTAGATTGATCGCCCTGAAGTAGATGTATATGTAATAATGATAACTATTAAATTTAGATTACTTTAGGTTGATTGATTTATTTATAATCAAATTAGAGATCCAAAAAACAAAAACTTAGAAAAATAAGTTTCTTATTAAGATGCAAAAGTTAGCTGTAATTTATTTTATTTAAAAAATTTTACACATTGTGAACAAAAGTAGCGACCTGACGAAAAATTTTGAATTTTGAAAAAACACAATGTAAGTCTGTGTACATATTTTCTAGTTTTTACACCCAAACTTATAACGAGAACATCAGCAATTTGCACAATCTTCTGGAATCCAAAATTGTTGTAAAGCATTATTGCCTGTTACGCCTTAAATTTGATTTCAACATAATCAATTAATTTCTTTACCTCGGCTAATGCTTAAAACCCATCTTGTTCTTTAGATGGCGATCTTATAATTCCAAAACTTGAATTTGTGACACAAGTTGAGATAGATTTTATTCGAAACTGTTTAAATTTTTGTAGGGAATATATGCACAAAATGCATTTCGGTTCCATATGTAAAAATATGCGCTAACACATCACAGCCATCTTTTTGCAAAATGGTTGATTCACAAACCCATTAACTTAAAATTACTTTCAGACAGGCAACGAAAAATATGCACTTGTTTAGAATTCCGATCCCTAACTATTGGTAAGTCATTGCTTTTTGCTTGAAAAAAAATGCAGAGTGTAAATATGTACTTTTGTGGTTAAGCAAATGTTATTAAGTTGTGCTTTCAAAGTTTTGTTAGAATAAAAACTGAAAGAAGACATACAATATTTCAAAAATATGTTGGATTGAGTTTTTTAAAGTCAGGATGACGTAGTAAAGACAAATGCTTATTGAAGTATTGAGGGGCTAACAACGTCTTTTGTTATAGTTGTGAAATTTGTTATAAAAAGGATTAGATTTTTCGGTTGGATTGAATGTCAAAAGGCACGAAACGTGATTTTTTTTAAAGAGATTCTCTGTTTAATATTCCACACGTAACAATCGGACACATCCAACAAGCTTACCATAGGCGGCAATGACTTATAGACATTGATTGATCACAAAGAGAATATTGCGAACATTTTTCAATTTCTACATTTTTATTAATTAAATATTGAAAGCGGAAGAAATAACAAATTGTTACTCATGATTTATGTGACACGCATATCACGCTCACACGCACTCTTACAGACGCACAGATAAATACGCAAGCACACAATCATAGCGTACACAAACAATGAAGACTGACATACGAAACGGCGAATAAATGAATGAAAGAATTAAGTTTTCATACACACACACGCGCACATACACTCTCACAAATAAAACATAATTTTCGAAAAAGGCTTAAGATACAACAAACGACGACAGAAGCAGGACGACGACAAGTACCACACACGTACAATGCGTGGCTATGACCATGTATGGCTGTATACGTACACCAGTGTATGTGAAAGGATATATGAACAAATTGTAGGATACATGCATGTGTACACACACACACTCATACATGCCTATCTTTATAAATACTTTCATGGAATCTTAAACATTCAATTGTTGACACAACTTAATCCCATCGAATAAACAACAACACCAGCGACATACACTCAGAGTGCCAAACGCCAGAATAAAATGGGAAAAAAATATAAAATAATAAATGAAGCAAAAAAAAAAGAAAAACTAAAGCCATTGTCGAAAATGAAACTTACTGATTCACACAGACATGGGGAGCTTATAAAGTACAAACGGATATGAGCGGATATGTAACAATATTCTACGTGGAGGCATTGCTTCGGAGGTCTTTCACATATCCAAACAGCCAACCAGTCAGTCAGCCTGCCTGCTTGCTTTAGCCCGCGTTCGACTGTAAAACTCATTATCGACAAAAACCCTCCATACCGTCCCGCCTCATATATCGGCATACAGCGAAGTATGTGTTATTCTCCTCCCATTCGATTTGTATTGCGAGCAAGACAACAGAAATATGCTTTTGATCCATAACATGAAAGGGATGTAAGGATGTCATGGCAAATAGTGTCAAAAAGGAAGAAAACTATAACACCCGGGAATGGGCGGGATAGAAAACATGAACCGTGGTGGCAAAAGACAGTTAAAAATAAACTGACAGTTAATGTCAATGCGAATGTTTAAATATAAACACACACACACATATGTACGGGCATACAACATTTCAATTTCATGCATTGAATTGAAATACGAGCAGCCGCACAGTGGGGTGAAAAATGGCGACATACTTTGTCTTTGGGGTGGAATAATCTTTTTGGCTTGATGTTGGAATTATTTTCTAGACGATGTGAAAAATAATCATAAATTGATGGCCAAGAGCAAGAAGATGGATCAAGTTTATGCGGTTTCTCAGAAAAATGACGGGTAGGTGTTAGGCTGGGTTGGAAGTAGTTGTACCCCTGTCAGGGTTAGATTACACGAAAAAAAACAGTATGGTTGGGATAACAATATTCGACGAGCGTCATACTATAGGTTTTTAGTTTTGATACAATCGTGTATGATTCTCACAATAATAGTATGATTCACACACAACCATACTATGATCCCCACAACCATATTAGGATTCTCACAACAATAGTATGATTCACACACAACCATTCTATGATCCCCACAACCATATTACGATTCTTACAACAATAGTATGGCTCACACACAACTATACTATAATCACACTCAACCATACTATGATCCCCACAACCATATTATGATCCTCACAGCCATATTATATTTCATATACAAGCATAGTAGGTTACTCACAACCATTATATGATTGACCCTCAGCCATGTCATGATCCCAACCATAGTATGATCCCACTAAAATTTACTGCGATCACCAAAATTTTATATTAGGATTGGGTTATGTTGTTAAAAATGCAGATCTTTATTTATATAAGAACTTAAAAATATATTAAATTTAAAATTAAAGGAGTGATATATATAGCAGAAAAAGTTCAATCTAATAACTAAGCGTTTAAAGGCACGGGCACATTAAAGCTTTTTTCTTAATGCCACGTATTTCTTTATTTCCGGTTGTCGAAAAACCATTAATAATCACATACAAAAAGTTCATGCTATTGCAGTGTAGGCGTTAACATGCCCACATGTTTGAGACTACCGGAAGTTGAAGAATACGCAGCATAAGAAAAAAATTCAGTGTACCCGTGCCATAATTTAGGGAAAACATTGCAACTATTCCAAATCCTAAGCAGTTTGTTTAACAAATTTTAATAAACATATAAAAAGTTTTATTACTGCATAATATTCATAACAATATCCTTGTTCTAAAAATCATATTCAAACTAAGAAAAATTACAATCATACAGTATGATGGCCGTAATCATATTGTTATTTAAATAAAACCCAAAAAATAATACTTTTGTATCACCAACCATATATATATTGTTGCTACATATTTATTTATATTGTTGCTACATATTTTTCTATTTAAAATTGACAGTAATACTATTGTTACATTTTAACAATAAAAATATTTTGCAATCATACTATTGTCAAAATGAAATTCAAAAACAATACTATGGTTGCGGCGAACATACTTTAACTGCAGGGAACTTATTATATCGGGTGTTCAATATGGAGATTTTTTTTTTTTAAAATAACGAAACTTCAAAGATTCGAAACAAGTGGGGAATCTTCATTCGTATTATGGAAATGAGCGTTCGGTGAGTAACGGGAAGATCCGCTGTTTGCAACCAAAATTTTGTCCAGTGAAGAGGCCCGTTTCTGGTACAATGGCAACGTCAATAAAGAAAAATTGACGTATTTGGACTAAAGAGCAACCAGAAGAGGTTAAAGAAGTGTCATTGTGCCCAGAGAAAACCACGGTTTGGTTCGGTTTATGGGCTGATGGAATCGTCGGTCCATATTTTTTCAAAAATGATGATGGCCGGATCGTTATCGTGAATGGTGCTCGCTATCGCGCTATTATATCGGACTTTTTTCGACATAAAACTGAAGCTTGTAATCTTGACGACAATTGGTTCCAACAAGACGGCGCTACGACACAACCAATTTATTGAAAGACACTTTTGTTGAGCGCATTATGTCGTGTCGTGGCCTCCAAGGGGGGTTATGTAAAGTCGATTGTCTACTCAGATAAGCCCGACAAGATTGACGCCTTCGATGAGAGTATTCGGCAAATGCAGCAAAATATTGTCGAAAATTGGGCCTCTCGACTGTAGTTTATTCGATAACATCGCGGCGGCCACTTGCCCAAAATCAATTATAAAACATAATGGCAAACTCTTATCTCTATAATAAAGCTAAATTTTTGCCATAACATAAAATTATATGTATTTGATTTGTTCTGGAAAACCACATGTCTAAAAAACACCCTTTAGTTGACGTAACCATAGTAAATTCTCAAAAGGACATACTCATGATAGGTGCCACTAGTTTTTGTTTTTCGAGACTTTTCAATAAGTTTGAAAATTGTTTAAATTTTTTTCGTCATTTTTGGAATTTGGTGGTAAGTCTTTATGAGGCTCATTTTTGTGAAACAATAAGTTGTGTTATTAATTTAGAGGGGAAACTGTTGTTTTTTAAAATATTTGTAATCTCTTTGGTGTTCTTTGTTTGAAATTCGTCGTCGCTTAGAGTCAAGACTCTGAAAATAAAACTTTTTGCTGTGTTGATAACACAGTACAACAGCCAATCGGGTGGGGGGGGGGGAGAAATTCCAAGTCAGGGTGATGGTACTAGGTCAGTTTATTAAAACCCTCAAAGGGTTTTGCGTTCGTATGTGCCAGTTTTTTTTTATTGACCTTTTACATTTTTTCCTTATCTTGATGTTTTTTCGCTTAGTTGTAAAATGTTGGCAAAAACGTAGTTTGACATAACTCGAGAACGACTAGTTCGATTTTGCTGAAATAAATTGAGAAAAATTAATAATTTCATTTTCTTTAATCCATTAATATACTGTTTCTCTACCAAATCAACATTTTTGCAATTAAAAATAAATTTATGAAGAAAATTTTGCCAAATTTTTTTTTTTTTAAACATATAAATCCCAAACGGAAAGTCACATAACCTATAAACAAAATGCGACATAGATCATAGAAATCGATTAACGCGTTCTGCTTTTACTTACAATTAAGTAACTTCACTTCATTTCAGCAAAATCGAACTAGTCGTTCTCGAGTTATGTCAAACTACGTTTTTGCCAACTTTTTACAACTAAGCAAAAAAACATCAAGATAAGGAAAAAATATAAAAGGTCATAAAAAAAAAACTGGCACATACGAACGCAAAACCCTTTGAGGGTTTTAATATACTGACCTAGTACCATCACCCTGACTTGGAATTTCTCACCCCCCAGACAATAACCCCAAAAATGTTCCACAGTGTAATTTGTGTTTTTGGTTGGGTTGAGTGGTAAATCATAATTCTACCTGTTGAAATTTCTTTTTTGTACCAATGAAATTTTATTTATCCATTTTTATGATGAATTTTTGTATCTAGATATGTAATTGCGTTATCTAATCTCATGCCGTAAACTTGGCTGTATATATTTCCTCCATAAATACTGTAATTATTCTCAACTAGGCAGAAGTTAAGAATTTTTAGAAATTATTCAGATTTTTTTATTTTTTTAATGACCAATTTGTTGTTTATTTCTTGAGTTGTATTTTTTATATATATATGGGCTGTGATGGTCAAGTTATATGGTTTGATGTAAATGAAACTAAATTATTTCATCTTTTTCTCAACGTTTCGTTGGTTTGTTTCCAACTTCATCAGGAGAATTTTTATTAAAATATGCTGTAGACGAAAATAAATTAAGTTGCATTACATTATTTTTTCTTTTTGCTATACTATTAGTAAATAGTTTACCCAACTTACGATTTAGTTTACATCACGAACAATTACTTATATTATTAAAAAAAACTGGACTTCACGACACAAGTAATCAATAATAAAATAAATAATTATACAATGTAAAAATCACAGAAGGAGAAAACTTAAATACTAATATCACAGAACTGTATGCTTCAAAATAACGCAACGGAATACTGCAGCTTAGTGTTGTCTTTATCTTCTTTGGTGTTTAAAGATTTGTTTATTCTCCGTTGGATTCTTAGGCTCTCCAGTGTATATCTTTTGTTTTCGTTTCTCTCTCAGTCGAGTATTTTGACGTTTTTAAAGTTTACTTTATGTCCGCTCTCTTTTGCATGTTGTGCAAGTGCAGTTGTCTCCTTGTCTTTTCGAATGTCTGTTTCGTGTTCTGAGATTCTAATGCCTAATGTTCTCTTTGTTGTTCCAACGTACACTCTTTGGCAGTCTTCGTTGTCATTGCCACTGCAAGTGATCTCATATACAACGTTGTCTGTGTTGAGTTTGTGAGTTGTTGTTGTTTTTGTTGTGAATATGTTGCGAAGTGTTTGGTTGGATATGTACGCTATTGTTGTGTTCTCATCATGTAGTGTATTTTGTAGCTTCTTACCATCAGTCAGATTTGGTATGAAGGGTACACTGTAAAAAGTTTTTGGTTTTTCCTTCGAATTTCTTTCCTTGCTCGGATTTAATGTGTTTGCTATTAGGTTGTTTATAATGGAATTTGGGTAGTTGTTTAGCTTTAGCGTCTGCATTATTTTGTATATGTTGTCCTTTTTAAATTTGTCGTCGCTTAGTAGTAAAACTTTTTTTATAAAGTTTATTGCACAATTTATCTTCATTGTCTTTGGTTGTGTAGAGTTGTAATTGATCATTCTTCCTGATGCCGTCTCCTTTGTGTACCAATTTTTAGAAATTGTTGCCTTAATATTTGTGTGTGTTCTTGAACGTAAGTCCATTGTTTCATAATTATTCTTATGGCAGTGTTACCCGGGATACTGGTAAATAAGGAAATGACGTCAAAATAATGTTACATGTGCCTGAAAATGTCCGTTTAAGTATGTTTCCTATATATTTTGAAAGCTAATAGCAAGGTACATTTATTGATGGTACTATTGGTCTTAGTGGAGTGCCAGGTTTGTGTTTTTTCCCGCTCTTGATAAAATTAGGCCGAAGTAAATTTTTAGAACAAAAGTCGAATTGGGATTTTTGTAACGAGTATCTTTTCAAATTAAGGTATAGTTCTAACAAATATATTAACCGATACAAAGTCTTTGGCTGCAGTCATTCAAACTTAATACAATTTTACATAGTTTTGGAGCTATGCAAGGGGCCTTAACATGCTTTTAGTTTGCTTTTGTGCACTTTCAGTAGGGCAGGCCATGTTATAGTCGGCGACATCCATATTGAAATTTTTCCTGGTTCAAAGATTGTTATAAATGTAGATGAAAATGTTCGTTTTTATACACTTCCTACTATAATAAATTTGACATTCCGTTTGCAATACCAAGAAATATTGATCGGAGACTCTATGAAGTATAAATTCACTATTGATCGCCGTAAAATCCTAAGGCGATCTAGAATTATCCGTCCGTGTGTCAGTTCATCTGAACGTCCGTTAAACAACCTAGGATTCTCAAGAGATGATTTAAGAGTACTTAGGTACTTAGGCAATATGCCCCTATGAAAACAAAAACCGCTATGGTCCAACTTTGCAAGGGCTAGTTATGGATCTCCTACTATGCAATATTAACTAAGCAAATTCAGATTTAAATTTGCATGTTGTCTACATGGACTTACAACTTGGGAGGACTTTATGATCTAGCATTATCAGAGTAAGTTGTTAGTCACACAAGCACCTTAGAGTTGTCACTATTAAACAGGTCGAACTTCAAATCGTATGGGACCGATATGGTAAAATTTTATCTTGATTAGTTATAGGATTCTTGATATGCAATTTGCATAATTTTTGCAAAATCAGTTGTACTTTTTTAGCGGCAGGGCTTCAAATCCGGAAGGACCTTTGTATTGTCGCTATATGTGACGCGCAAAATAGAAAGGGACCTAAGGTTAAAACCCAGTTTTGTTCAGGAGAGCCATTTTAAAGAATAGGTCCCTTTCTATTTGCGCTTAGAATCGTCGACTTCACTTTCATAAAACGAGCATATCTCAGGGAGGGAACACTTTTGGGGCATGGGATCGGTCTCATTCGATGCTCAGATGTTGTCCACATCAAAAAAAGAAAAAAATGAAAATTGATTTTTTTACCCTTAGGCCCCTTTCTCAATGCGCTGTCACATATGTAAATATGGACCGATGTGGTCCAGACTGCCAAGATCTACTTAAGTGTCCATGCGAATTTGAACATAGTCGGAAATATTTCGTAGCTTCTGGAGCGGCATTACTCAATATCGGGTAGTGGCTAAGCGGAAACATATACCAATAAGGCCCAACTTCAGCAATATTTGATATTGATCCGTCATTGCATCTTGGAATGTGAAGGAGATTATATATTTCTAGACTAAACCTAAACAAAGTTCGAAATCGATTCCTATCTGTAAACTGTATTTTGTTTGCAGCGGTAGGTGGTGGTCGTCAAATATAATCAGATACCGATTCTGAATTAATTGGTATATAAGTAACAAACATGGGTTATATCTTCTTTCTTTAAAAGAGTTTCGAACTTCAGTATTTCATCAGACAACCATATAACAAATCAATAAATCATATGTGGAAGTTATGAAAAAAAAGAAATTTATGATTTAATGGGTTGTTCTATATCTTTTTTAAATTAAATCTTTTATTCTTAATACTGGCTGGATCATTTACAAACTATTCCAAATTAAGAGATACAAAGGGACTTTGTGTTTCACTTCTCTCCACTGTATGTTTAAACTATATTCCATACATACGAGTATTCATATGAATGTATGAATAAATGTACATAGATCTTCAGCCCCTCCAAAGATAAATCCTGAGGGCGTGTGCGCATACATACATATCCATGATGTGTTTAAGCCCTCACCGACATAGACCATGAAATACAGGATATTGCGTATAACGCTTTGTTTTTTTTTATACGTATGAGTGTGTGTCCTGAAATATTGAAAGGATTATTTGTCGCTGTCAGTTGATGGCAATATTTTACAAAAAAAGGCCTTTTTCCACTATCTCTGCACTCTCTTTGCATCGTTTCTCTTCAGCCATACGCTCATGCACACTCATTTACATCGACATCCATTTCAAATGTAAATCAGCCAAGAGTATGGCCAACAAATTATTCCGGTTGATTTTTTGGCCATCCATTTAACCATAACATCAGGTAACACCCGTGATGCTTTTATATCGATTTCATCAATTATAAAATGTGTACAGGGCAGATTGTTTTCGATCAAAAAAAAAACTGAGAAGAACTGAGATAAATACAGAGTAATGAAGGAAATGTATCGTTTCATGTTGTTTGCAATTTTCCTTAATTCCACGACTTAAATGAAAATCGGATGGTTAATGCATTTAAGAAGGACGGTCAATTAATTGCGAGACTTGGTGAAAGGTTAAAAGGGTGATTTAAATCCATTTCTTGGAATTCGAAAATATTATTTGCTTCAATATTTTTTGATAAAATCTCATAAAGATTAATTTACAAATTGAATAGAAATTTGAAATTTTAAGAGATCAAACATCTCAACAGTTGTACAAAGTGTAATTTTTGTGAATCTCTCGGCTTTGAGGCGAATTTTTTCCTAGGTGACGGTGTTTGATTCTATCTTACGAATGGCTTGCTCATTATTTGCCTAAAGGCCCTGCGTCTTTAATGAATTGCTCAATTTCAGCGCAAAAGTTCGATTGTCACGTGGAATTCGTAGGCATGGCGTACCATCCTGCTGATACCAATGATCGTCCAAAACCATGTCAATCATCGGTTCCAAAACGACTCTGTAGCGTTTACTATAAACCGATATGACGGCTCCAGCACTATTAAGAAAGTAATGCACGTTTGGTATCACCGCTCCAAGTCCGAACCAATTCGTCATTGGTGACTTTTCGGCCATTAGGTATTGGGTTTGCTATATCTAAATGCGGTAGTTTTCTGTTGAAACTTACGAACTAAATGTAATGCGTTTGCTTTAAAAATTAAGATTTTTCGTAATAAATCGTTATACATTGGAGCTTTGAGGTCTAAAATGAGGAGCTATCAAGAAGATGATCACGTGACTTTAGTTGCTGAATAAATTTAATCTTGTTAGGGAATAATGCATTGTATGTGTGAACAATTCTCATATTAAGTTCTTCATAAACTTCCCTCCAGGCTATTTTGACCAAAACTTTATTTTAAAAAAAATGTTTTTGATGTCACTCCTAATCATATGATTCGAAAAAATTCAATTTGTGGACCTCCGAATTTGATTTACCTTCACATTGTCTATGCCCTCTACCATTGGATGCAGTGTTTGACATACCTTTTGTAATATCTCAAAGTACTTATCTAAGACCTGTATATACTTATGTATATATATTTTTAATCGTCCTAATTCTATAGCGATCTAGCCGCGTCCGTTTGTCTGTCTGTATATTTGTTTGTTGGAAAGTTGATTCTGTCTAGTATTCTAAAAAAGAAATATATATTATGTCTTATATTCGTACATCGGTTGGTATTTAAAACTAACCAAATCCTACAAAAGGGGAACATGTTTGAAGATAAGCACGTTTCAACTCAAAAAACGAATATAAGAGTAAGCTTTCCTTCAAATAACGAACCTTAGAGTAAGCTTTCCTTTGAAGTTGAATGTCATAAAATAGGTCATGGAGCTCAAATCGTTCCCTAATGCTCAGAAACACTAAGATTTTCCTACAAATGCAATGATTTGTGATAATTTGGCACTCCAGACGACTTAGTGGCCCAGAAATCGGACACCTTAATTACGGATATATTGGTATAAAAAACGAGCAAATGTGATCACGAATCCTTGAACCAATGGTCTTACATAGATCTTGAAAAATAGGTCCCTTAGGAGATGGAAGTACGTGTAATCTGAAATAGTGGAATTTCATCACTAGCCTAAATATATACTAACTTTTACGATTTGTCTTTATTTAGGACCCCCAAAAACCGTACAGAGAATAACATCGTGTCCTTTCGGACCACATTGCCTTGATTTGAAATTCCCTAAGATGGAAACTCAGATACTATTATAACTGAGATAACAAACTGTACTTATTGAATAAATTTAAATCAATTGGTTTTTATAACGGCCGATTGTGGCCATTTATTTATAAAGGGTGGTCCGACCGTATTGCATGATGTGAGCCACACCTGTACGTTAAGTTTTCTGCCCAACTTAACTTCACATTTCTTCAATGGCCTTTATGCATTTCGTGATTTTTTGGCCAATATAATCGACCAAATGTGTCTACAGTCAATTCGTTAATGAGCCATATTGCCGCATTTGGGCGGCAATATGACTGCTTGGTGAGGTTTTGGTCTGGCGGCCCTCTATTACAAACAACAACAAACCTGATCTCATTAGCCTGTGGAGTAATTCCTCTTTCAAAAGAAAGTCGCTTAAGTTTATTTATTTTGAATTAAGTTATATACAAATTTAAATGAATTATATTTGGACTAAACACATCTTTAACTTTTCCGTTTCCCTGAACAAAAAATTCAAGTTGTACTGACCCATTTTAACCACATCACAAAATGTATTGTACCTCATCCTTTCCAAATTTAAGACAACATTTCTGTAATATTATCTTTGTAGATTTAATATAAAATATTGTGAATTTAAAGACACTAAGTTGTGTCTGATGAATTTTCCACTCTTAAATGAGTCAAATATTATACATTTCAGTCAATGTTAATGTTATGTGTTGTTGTTTAGTTGTTGGTACCATTCTACACGTCTTTTCTCCTCGCAGGTTTTAATACTTACTAACGGTTCAAAAATACTATTCCGTTTTACTAAAAAATTCTATAGTGGGTGTTAAATTAAGGAAAATAAAGTACAAAAGCTGTGAAAGAAAGAAAAAAAAGTTAATGTCCGGAATGTAGAGGTACAACTTATAAGCTGTCCGATACACTGATCGTCCAGACTACTGGCTAGTTCGGACTAGAGCGGTTATGCTGAACATAAATAGTACACAGTCAGTAGTGCGAAGGTCTAAAAAAGTTCCATAAGCGTTCATAACAATTTCTAAAATGTTGTAGTAAAACACTAGTTTCAATGTCTACAACAATTCTATGGTTCCAAGGACTATCTTCTTGAACTACAGCGTGGTCAGTACATGTGGTCAGTAGTACTAATGACAAAGTCGATAGTAAATCCGTAAAGTTTTACTGTCGACACTTCCTTCGGGGTGCCCTTTAGTCTCAGTTAGAGAATTAAAGCGTGCTTTGCGCAATATTTTGCAAGTAGCTTCTTTAATAGAGATCTGAGTTCAGACAAGTAGCCTTGTATAAGTACAGTTCTCCTAGTTTGAATTATTAATAGAACCAAAATTTCCCACAGAAATTCTCCACTCCAACCAACAACAATCAACGTCATTTTCCTTTTCTGCATATCCAGATGTAGCTCAACGACATGACATGTTAAGAGTTATCAAATAAGTCGTACAAGGACCATGTGATAAAATGTCTCCGTATATTCCTATAAGTATTGTTATGTATCAGTATCAACCCAGTTTTCGAGGCTATGACTTCGCTACAAACGTTGCGGCAACAGGGCCTTACAGTGTTTTCTACGGTATTGCCTACTTTAAGGTGATTTGTGAAAACACATTTCAAAGCATAGCCAACACCATCACTTGCAAATGTAATTTTCCTTCAACTTAAGCGCTCAACAACTTTTAATAATAATACGCTACATATCGCGCGCGCGCCTTTGTCGTCATCAGTCCCGATGACAAACATTTCTGTGCTGTGTAGACATTTAATAACTGTATTGTTGTTGACACGTTACATTTGATTGACTCTTCACAGTACACGGCACAGCACACATTCTCAAAGAATGTGCAGAGACAACAGCAGTACAGACAGCTTCAGATACAGAGCAAGCGGCAAATTTAACCACCGCCACCAACTCTCATCGCAATGACAAATGATGGCAACAAGGATGGCGAGGACGATGATCATCATCAGTCTGGGTGGTCGACGTCATCATCATCATAATTATCATTGTGCTGCACTGTCCTAGCCATAAATTGTAAACTGTTATCATCATCAGTACAGTACGATACAACCAACTGACAGACAGACACACCGACAGGTGCACTGAACTTATTTATCATATTCAGCATTATTATCAACGAATAATTTGCATGACGTGTACACCAACAGCAGCATTAGCAGCGAAGGCTATACAAGAAGAGTTCATACCAAACAACCCACCCTCTGACGCTCAGAGCCATACGTCAGAAAAGCCACCCGTCATCTAAACGTCACAACAATGGTGATTGCAATGGCAACGCCAAAATTGGAACATTTGAAAAGCAAGCAAAGCAATGCAAATGTGGCAAACACTCACGAATACTCACACACACTTGCTGGGCCTAGAGTGCCTCGCACGAAACGTGTCTGCTAAAACAACAACACAATTTGGAAATCAAACTGCAGTCAGGCGTACCAACACTCGCGCAAACACATAAACACAGACACACTTGAGGTTCTCCTTACAACCACCCATACGTACATTGTTCACATATACTTGTTGCTAAAATGCAAATCGACATAAGTGTAAGTTTTATCACTTTTGTCTGAAATGCAGTTAGCATAAGATACGACTTCTGAAAAGTATATCGGTAAGGGCAATCGGAGTCGAAGATCCCCAGGGCTCAATAAAGGGTACAAAATCCACGAGGTTGTATGTTTCGAACAGCTGTTAAACACAAACTAAATGACGAAACTCTCAAAATTTGACAGTAGTCTACTAACAGATGGTATTTAATAGGAGCAGTGTTGCATTTTATATAACTACGAGGGAAGTTCAAAAAGTTAAGGAATTATTGATATGGCCTCGTATCACGATATGCTTTATTTATCGTCAAATCGGAAAGGTAACTTGTATGGGGCTAAAAAAATAAATAGTCTAGCTTGGTTAAAAAGCACTACGCGTTTTGCTTAATTTAAGTAAAATTTGTTTGTGACATCTACAATGACAGCACTTCAACACGAGTTGGTTGAACAATTATTTATGTGGAACCGTATGACATGGTCCGATTTTACCAGTGCTAGTTAAAGAACTACTACTCTTACAATGTCAGAAAATTAAAAAATAAAATTTTCGTTTGCAGTTGTAAGACCTTAAATCGTAAAGGACCCATGTATGGGGGCTATAAAAAATATTAACCTTCTATTTAAGTTTGAGCTGGCTGAATGTGTGGCTTTTTGAGCTTCAAAATCTGCATTGGATATGGAATTAATTTGTTGGAGTTATTGTACTAATTAGGTCCAATGTCACTCGATTTAGATATTAGTTGCTCGTAGGACATTATGCCAAATTTGGTCAGAACTGTAAGTAATATGTGGCTTCGAGAGCTTCAGGTTTTGAAAAGGGAAGAACCTTTGTAACGATTGATCCAACTAAAACGCACGATGATAATTGTAGATAAAACAAAAACTTGTATGATCTGAGTTGTTTCGTGGTCCTAGAACCTTCACAAGGGGAAAACATTTTGGTGATGGCGAGATTGTTTTAGGTCTATCCCAAATGGGACCTCACCGTCACCTCTATACGATGGTAAAACATGGTTGAAGTTACAGGGTGGAGCGCAGATTTTTTCTTTTTTGGACTGGGTTTGGCGGCAGTGTTGGTCGAAGGGAGTGGAGAGTACGAGTGGCTTATAGTAGCTGATGGCAGATTTGTATTCGTCGGTATTTCAGTTGCCGTCATGCATTGGACACGTAAGGAGAGGTTATTTTTTGTTAAAGCGTATTTTTCAAATGCGCACTCGATCATTGCAGTGCAGCGTGATTTTTGTTTACGATTCGCTGTTCCCCCACGCGGACGAGATCAATTGCAAATTGGGTAACACATTGAGAACAGCAGAGAATGTGTCATGTGTACGAAGGGGACCTGAGAGACGGATTACAACAGCACAAAACAACAAGAGAGTTAGAGCAGCAGTACTGCAATCTCCGAAACGCTCTGCTCGAAAGCAATCACTTACTCTTGGCATTTTCAGACTTTTTTCAGCCGGCTCTTGAGGCAATACAATTAGAGGATACATGGTTCCAACAGGGTGGTGCCACTGCACACACAGCAAGGGCTACCATGAATTGTTTGAGGCAAATGCTTCCTGGACGGCTTATCTCTTTGAGGGGTGATGTGAACTGGCCGACACGCTCACCAGCCGTGGCCCCATGCAATTTTTTCCTTTGGTGTGACCTGAAGTCGAAGGTGTATATCAACCGTCCCAACACCTTAAAATACCTAATTTTTGAGGCTGAAATTGGCAGAGTACCAGTCGACATGCTTGTTAGAGCTCTTGAAAACGTCAGAAAACGTATGCAGCAGTGTGTGGATAGAGAAGGTCAAAATTTGTCAGATACACTTTTTAAAATGGTGTTAGTTAAAAATTCCTTTACGTTTAAATATAACTGAAATATAAAATAAATTTTTCTAAGGTTCGTAATTTTTTTACTCGTAGTTCATTCTTAAATAAGCTAATTTTCGCGCTCCACCCTGCATTAGAACAAAAATCTTGTTAATGATACTGCTTACCTTGAGGGATACTGTAAAGGCCCGATGTATATCAAATTTAGCAGAGTTAATGAACCAGAAAATACCCATACAAGGTACATAATGATTGTTTGACCATGTTTTACTAATTGTTCTTCATTGCTTAGAGATCCTAGTGCTCTAGAAAACTTGTACGAGATACGATGTTGAAAGACATACAATGGAAAAAGAATAAACACAAATTGGACCATTTCAGACCATCGGTAATGGTAAAACTCCTTACGAAACTCTCACCACATTTTAAATTTGGGCTGTCTCAAATCTCGTACAGACAATACGAATATTCTACGTACCTCAGCTTTCAACATTTATGTCAGTTATCTCTATTTGTATGCCTTCTAATATATATATATGTCATAATGTTGTATATGGTTATAAGCGTACAAAATTGCAGGTAGGCCTGTTTGTTAGTGAACAGTGCCGAATACTGAAGATTTTCATATATATTTTTAAATAAAGCTGATGAAATTCCATATTAATTTACTTATAATTGTGTTTTTGAAAAGTAAGCCTACGGGGCCTTCTAATGGTAAAGTATTTTAAAGCTGAGGCGTAATTCCATCATCACTGAGAGACTTATTCATCAATTCATTTATGAATGAACACAGGTTTATAGTGGGAAAAAGAAATACAAAAAGAAAGAAATACAAAATAAGAAATACAAAAGAAAAAGATAGACAATTGTTGAAAGGTGCCATCGTGGGTTTACGATGCTACATATAAACATGATTTCACTAAAGTGAAATTCACTTTAAGGAGGAGTTCTATTTTTATTAATGTTGGCGATGGAGGACACACGAAAATTTAAAAGGAGAGAGATCTATAAATCATTGTCTAAAATTATGTTTGAGAATTTAGTTCTACCAAACAGTCTACGGAACTCCACACCAACAAAGGTAATTATGTATGAAGTTTTTTTAAAACAAGGACGATCGAACTTGGCATCTAGTGTATTGGAGACCCCGAATTGATTTTGGAGGCACCCACTGAACAAAAGTATCATTCCGCCCACTTTTAACATTCGTGAAACAACTTCGAACTATTCATGCAATATGGTTAAAAAATTTTATTTGTGATAGTAGAATTAGCCATATCATATCAGTTTGAAATATTTTATTTCAGCTTTATAGAGGTGTGGAAAGGGATAAGATATATGTACATGAGACTCCGATTTTGATTCATAAGTCACTCCCCTGCTGGTTCCTTACATGTAAAAGACTTTTGAAGTCCTAGAATTAAACTAGTTTAGACACATCTCCATATGCTCTCCTATTTATTAATTTATAATGAAAATTGGAACATTATATTAATTCAATTTATAAAATAAGTGGAAATAAGCTACATCAACAGGGTTAGGCGATTGATTAAATTGTGTATTGATTTAAATTACAAATGAGTAGATATAATCAAAATTTCAGAATCCACTTAAGCACGATGTGACCACTTTTTTTCTTGACTATGGTCTTCCGACTTTCATTCTCATACTTTAGTTACTCCCCTCATTGTTCCTTCCCTGCAAAAGACTCTTGTATTCGAACTCTTTAAATTAAACTAGTTTGAACACATCACCTTACTCAGCATATCATATACATGTTTATAAAATTATAATGGCAAAATAAATTTTTTATTGATTCTAACTACAAAATAAGTGGCAATAATCAACATTTCAGAATCCACTTCAGAACGTTGTGGTCAAGTTTTGTCTTGACTTTGGTCTTCCAACGGTTAAAAATGGGTTGCATGCTGCACGAATAAGATCTTTTGGCACATTCCTATCCGCGAATAGCTACACTCGTATCTGTATACCTTCCACCGAAGGCTATTTTTTTCGTTCCTTTTCCAACACCACGAAATATTGATCGGAGACCCTATATAGTATATATGTGACGTGCAAAATAGAAAGGGACCTAAGGGTAAAAACCAGTTTTGTTCAGGAGAGCCATTTTAAAGATTTAAGTACGTGTATCTTTGGTCTAAAATCACTTTCATAAAACGCGCATATCTCTGGGAGAGAACATTTTTAAGGCATGGGATTGGTCTCATTCGATGCTCAGATGTTGTTCACATCAAACAAAAAAACGTGAAAATTTATGTTTTTACCCTTAGGTCCCTTTCTCTATGCGCTGTCACATATTCATATGTTTGATCGTCGTAAACTTCTATGGCGATGTCCGTTACGGTGGGTCGATTAAGCAATCGCTACTGTGCCATCGATTTTTCGATATCATTGTGAAATTTTTAAGACGTTTTTTAGAAGGTAATAAAAAAATATTTTTTATTTTTAAATATTGCTTTTCCAAGAGACATACAATGCATACTAATATATACATTGCCACATACAATACAATATAACATATGAGCTCGTGAAATTGAAATATGACTGACAGAATCGTAAGGGATCGAATCAGTCAAAAAATTTAAATTCATGACAAAAGCTATCGACCACTTTTTGTCCTTACAAATCGGCACAACCCCTCCGTCAGTGTGTCTGTTGAAAACGCTATAGCGGTCGAATGAATCGACGTAGGGTTGTATATGGGGGAAATCGGTCAAGGTGGATTTCGCTCCCTGGGAAAAAGTATACTCTTTTTAATATTTTCTTACAGTAGTAGTTTGCAGTAGTTTGTTAGTACGCACTGTATACCTCAAATAAAGAGCATATTTGCTGGACTTGTCTTTTGAATCATGTGGCCCAAAAAACATCCCCCATGATCAAAACGGTCGATTAATGATTAATAGGGGTTTGTAGATAATTAAATTAAAGCATCTTTTATTAATAGCCTAAAAATAAATTAATTTTCATGTTTTGGGTGAGATTGGGGATGGACGCACGAGTCGAAAGGGCCCAAAAAAACGTACTATTTATTTGTTTTTTAGCAGCGTTGGTATTGTGGGTATAGGAACCTCGGCCAAACTGAACTTAACGACGTTTTTACTTGTTCAGTTTTCACCTTCTCTCCAAAATGGCTTAGATAATCCATCATATTCGCCAGCCATTCTGTGGACTAAATGTGGTGGCTTATTAAACCATTTTTGATTTATTATTGCTTGGTGAATGTCTACAGTGTACGACCGAAATGTTTGCGTGTCCGCGGCTTTAAAACAGCTTCCCAAGCATTTTCCGATAATAATGCGATTTATTTCAGACATCAGACTCATGAAAAACAATTGGACAGCATACATTGGTGGTCACAGATGCCGATTCTATTACATGTAATGAAAAATTGCTTCGGGCTGCAGTTCAAAGCGGTAAATTTTTTGTCAGTGCTTTGAGTTAAATGAACACGATAATTTTAAGAGCTCAATAGATTTTTATTTTCATCATAGAATACAATGTTTTGAAATTCGCCACATGCATGTAAACGTAATAACTCCTTTGCTCTTCGAACCTAGCTTTTTGTTTTCTTTGTTGTTAGATCGTGTGCTCCTTGGAACTTGTAAGACTTTACTTTGAGTTCTTTATGAAATATGCCTCGTAAGCTTCGCTGGGATAGTTTCAGTTATTTGGTGATTTGATTACCACAACGACATGGATTTCGATGAAGTCGAGTCTTAGCATTCCAAACCAATTCATGTAATGTTGCGGTTTTTTTGTCCAGTGGAAATACTGCCTGCATCATTTTAACGATTTATGCTAAAATCCAGAAATATTTTATTCGCTTTAAAAGTGCTCAGCTCACGAACAATAGATTGTTGTGATTTACCGATCAAATACAGGTTTGTCCAACTCAAACGCACGATATGTGTAGATGTGTAAGCTATTATGAAATATGAATTGTGAATTGTTGTAAATAAAAATTATTTTTTCCCGACTTTTTGTGAATTTTTGTTGACTGGAATAATTTTAATATGTTTTATTATTATGTAGAAATTATGTATGAAACAAAAAATTAGGCAAATACTCATTACGGCTTTGGTGGCATACCTCTATTCGATGTTCCATTTTTCAAAGACTCTGAGACATAATTGAGGTTCAACGTCGTCCTTCTGCGAATTATTTCAGTCTTTAGCTGCTGAATTATTCTTGGCCTAATGACGTACACTCTTACTTTTGAATATCCCCTAAGAAAGAAATCCAACGGTGTCAAATCACATGATCGTCGTGGCAAATTTAGTTCGCCACGACATGAGATAACACGACCATTGAATTTGTCGCGCAAAAGATCCATTGTTTCGTTGCCTTTGTGACAAGTGGCACTATCCTGTTAAAGCCATCGTCTAGGTCCATATCCTAAATTTCTGGCCACAAAAATTCTGTTATCATCTGGTGATAGTAAACACCATCCACGGTTACTGCTTGGCCGACCTAATTTTTGAAGAAATACTTAGTAGGGACATAAATACTGTTACAACATTGAACACATCCATTTCAATAGTAGAACTGAACATACCTCGTTAATGTCATATGGGTTTTGAAAGCTAACCTCAATAGCGTTAGTCTGTAACGGGATTTTAAAATTGTTTCAACTTTTATCATGGAGTGGTCTGATAATGAGAGCCGTATCGCTGTAATAGCGCTTTTCAAGTGTGAAATGAAAAAAAAACGATATTTTCAAAACACTCCGGCCACTGGGGGATTAGCCGCATGTTCGTCTACCGTACATAAAACTGTTTGAGGAGACTAGAGATGAAAAAGACCACAACCTGTCGGGCCGTCCACGCTCTGTTCGAACACCGCATGCCACCAAAGCTGTTAAAGCAAGAATTCACAGAAATCCGCTCCGAAGACAGAAAATCATGGCCCGTGAGATGAATATCATGCAAAAGACCATGAGTCGAATCATTAAAAAGACTTAGGACTTTGAAACGACGTAACGGGCATTTATTGACTTCAGCTTTAAAAAAAAAATAGGATTGAAAAATGCAAACGTCTTTTGGTGAAGCACGCTGATAACATGCACAGAAAAATTTTGTTCACGGATTAAAAAAATGTTTACCGTTCAGGAAAAATTTAACAAGCGAAATGATAGAGTGTATACGCGGTCATCTAAGGAAGCATCTGAACTGATCCCAATGGTGGAAAAGGGTTATCACCCAACTTCAGTCATGGTTTGGTGGGGTGTTTCTTACGATAGGGTCACTCACCTGCATTTCTGCAAACAAGGAGTCAAAACATCGGCCAAAGTTTACCAAGAAACCGTTTTGGAAGCAGTTGTGAAGCCTCTTAAAAATTACCTGTTTCAAAACCAGCCATGGACTTTCCAGCAGAATTCTGCGCAGGCCCATAAAGCTAAAATGTCCAAGAAACAATTTGCCAGCGTTCATTTCCTCTGAAGAATGAAAGAAGGCAGTCCAGATTTGAGCCCATTGCATTACAAATTGTGGACGGTTTTAGAGGAAAAGGTTTGTCACAAAAGATACCCCAACATTGGATCTCTTAAGACTGCTTTGGTTCGAGCTGTGACCAATTTTCCAATGGACGAGGTTAATGCAGCTATTGACGATTGGCCAGTGCGACTTAAGACGTGTGTGGCAAAAGGCGGACATTTCGAATAATTATATTCTTTTTGGAACATCAATAAATATAAAAATATTTGGTCCAAAAACATTCAGTACTTTTTATTTTACGGCATGAAACGTGTGTAACAGTATATATGTCCCTACTAAATATGGCCGTTAACGGAACGATGGCAGAACGAACTGGGCGAGCATGCACAGGTCCTACATACCCAGTTTACTGAAATTTTCTCATTCTCCCGCTTGTGGACACATTTGGTGGAATATGCTAACCAAAATAATCACGAAATACATTTTGATTTAAAAGCCTATTTCCGTTAAAGGCTTCAACAATCTTAACGCGCTGCTCAATGGTGGAGCTTTCCATGGTTGAATTTGTCAAACACTGAAACAAACAAATGTTAAATTAAGTTGGGTAAAAACTTGGTGTGACTCACAATTAACACAGTGCATTAATGGTTGGGCCACCCTTTCTAACGCAGTCACACTATTACGTTTAAATTCCATTTATAATAACTTTTGTTGGTTCCTACTTCTCTTAAAACACTTCTCGAAGATAACATTAGGTTTAGCCTAAAAAAATTTAATTTATGTCACCTATCGTCTTTCAGTTTCTTTTCAAATCACATCAAATCTATGACTATAAATTTCTTAATTTAAACGAAGTGATGTCTACGCCGAACAAAGTCTTTCGACCCAATAACCAATCATTCTAAAAACATTGTTAAGGCTTTTAAAGAGCAACTTTTTGGGCAAAGGATCTTTTTTGTTAACCTATATTGGCCCAAAGAGTATAATTCATATTCAATTTAAATATAATCTATAGGTCAAAAACGTATGTACAGTCATAAATGGGTCAAGTGGGTACTACGTATGGCTGGTCGAGAGGCTTTTGTTTTATGCGAATATTCCATGTAAATTGCAGCATACTTATCGGCTTTCGCAAGTCATTTCGTCTGTGTGTGTGTGAGTTTGTGTGCGTGATAGTTATGTTTGTGGGGCTCTTGTTCGTTGTTCGAACAACAGGTACATACCTACAGATAAAACGTAAAGCTTTTGCTCTAAAATTACACAAAAACATTTGTATACACGAGTAGACGATAATTCTACATATATCTATAGGTACTTATACATACTGCATATTTACACTCTCTTATGTGGTCATTAATTCATAAAGTGCTCTAGGGCGCCAGCGGTAGGAGGTGCAAGTGTGGGTACTGTAAGACGTTCCAAGGCGCAGGCAAGCGTCCATTGCTCTTCCGAGTGGTGTGCTGAAGCATCGTTGGTGGTTCTGGTTCGAAAGCACAGTGAAATCGAAGTAAATCTCTGTGTAATCCGATTACTTGTCGCTTTTTAGTGGGTCTCTCTCTTGTTTGTTATGTCGATTGTTTGGCTGTGTATTAACACATTTATACGCATGTATGTGTGTGTGTGTGTGTATGAATTGTCATAGACAGCCGGTGGGCTGGTGGATATGTGCCTGTGTGAACTTCGCTGAGGGTCTGTGCGAGAGCTTGCAATCTTTGTGTCTACTTTGCGGTTTATTTCAGTTAGGCAGTTTTCTTCGTGTTCGATTTTGTGTACGAGGTGGGATTGTTAAGGTGTGGTTCTAAGCTCCATCGCTGTCGGTTAGTACTTTTTAGAATGTAGGGATGTAGTATATATTGGCTATGACCATTTGACATTTTAAAGCTTTAATTTTCCCCTTGTAAAAGCGACTTTACGAGAAAAAAATAATGTCATTGACAAGTAAAATCTTCTCTTTAGAAGTTCGTAGTCAGCATTCAAAAAAAAGTGCAGATCATTACATGCAGCATTAACATATCATAAAGAACTCATTAGTTTAAAGATGTTCCCCGTTCAATCGCCGGCGGATTTCCCGTTTTTATTCCAATTTTTGCGGGAAAGCAAAATGTGACTATATCAAAATCAATAATAATCTTTAGGTGAGTTGGCCTCAGGTCATTTATTTATAAAAATAAAAGTAATAAATTCTAAAAAATACTATTCACTTAGTAGGGACATAAATACTGTTACTCACGATTTATGTTGTAAAATAAAAAGTACTGAATGCTTTTGGACCAAATATGTTTTAATATATTTATTGATGTATATTTTATCCAAAAAGAATATACTTATTTAAATGTCCGCCTTTTGCCTTTACACACGCCTTAAGTAGCACTGGTCAATCGTCAATAGCTGCACGAACCTCGTCCATTGGAAAATTGGCCACAGCTCGAACCAAAGCAGTCTTAAGAGATCCAATGTAGGGGTATCTTTTGTCACAAACCTTGTCCTCTAAAACCGTCCACAGTTTGCAATCCAATGGGTTCAAATCTGGACTGCCTGAGGGCCATTCTTTAGAGGAAATGGACGCTGGGCCTGGGACGAAGACAAACCTGGGACGTTTTAGCCTAATGGGCCGGCGCAGAATCCTGCTGGAAAGTCCATGGCTGGTTTTGGAACAGGGAATTGTTAAGAGGCTTCACAACAGCTTTCAAAACGGTTTCTTGGTAAACTTTGGCCGCTGTTTTGACTCCTTGTTCGCAGAAATGCAGGTCAGAGACCCCATCATAAGAGACACCCCACCAAACCATGACTTAAGCTGGGTGATGACCCTGTTCCACCCTTGGGATCAGTTTAAATGCTTCCTTAGATGACCGCGCATACACTCTATCATTTTGCTTTTTAAATATTTTGAACGGTAAAAATTTTTTCTTCGGTGAACAAAATTTTTTTGTGCAAGTTATCAGCGTGCTTCACCAAAAGACGTTTGCATTTTTCAATCCTATTTTTTTTAAAGCTGCTGTCAATAAAAGTCCAGTTCGTCGTTTGAAAGCCCCAAGTCCCAAGTCTTTTTGAATGATTCGACTCATGGAATTTTGCGTGATTTCCATCTCACGGGTCATGATTTTCTTTTTCGGGCGGATTTCTGTGAATTCTTTTTAACGGCTTTAATGGCATGCGGTGTTCGAACAGAGCTTGGGCGGCCCGATCGTTGGCGATCTTTTACATCTCCAGTCCCTATTAAGTATATAAGAAAAAGCTAGCATAAGATAGACTTAAAACTGTTAAACAAAATTCTTTTGGAAAATAAACTACATGTTGCATATTGCATATAACGCCAGTGGATTGTTAAAGGGCCATGGCTAAAAAACCCTTCGATTTAAATGTCGCGTAACTCTCAATGCTAATTTTGAAAGACTCTGCTTTGGGATGAAGTGAATACTAAACTTGGTTTTTTATCTGTAACACCTCAAAATATCGCTCCAAGACCCTATGAATCCTCATAGAAATTAAAATTGTCAAAACGAAAACAAAAATTTTTATTTAATTAAAAAAAAAACCCACCGACCGACCGACCCACCCTACTGATCCAAATCTTAACCGAGTTTGTTCAATTTCCATAGCATTCTCCTTGGCCCAAAAACTTATTCGTGATAAATTTCATCTAGATTGGATGTAAGATGTGACTTTTAATGCTAAAAACAGAAAAATCGGATAAATATGTGGCTGCTATATCTTAATATAAACCGATTTTCTTTAATTGGTTTAAAAAGAAAACAAACGTGTGCCAAATGTCATCAAATGGCACTTAAGCTAAATCTTTACCTATTTTCTTTAATTTCGATAATGTTCTTTACTTACTTAAGTCCCACAACATCCTATTAAGAAACAAGGGAAAACACCTCCCATATCTGTGAAGTTTTTACATGGCTTAGAGATAAATCTCTTTCTCATAAGTCGCCGATATTTACTCGTAAATCAACGATGAAACATCTTCATGATAAGTTTTATCAAGGTGAAAGATGTGTCTTCTAAAAATAAAATCATAAAGTTCTGATAAACATGTATGCAGAAGCTATATCTTAATCTGAACCGATTTTTTTTTTAATTTTAGCAACATTCTTTCTTGGCCCAAAAAACTAACGGTTGCTAAATTTCATCATGATTGGATGTATGATGGCGCTTCTGATGCTTAAACAGAAAAATCGTATGAACATACATATATGTTTGGGAGATATATCTGAATCTTGACCGATTTTCATTTATTTCAATAGCGTTGTTCCTTGGCCCAAGCAACATACTCGTGCTAAGTTCTATCAAGATTGGATGTAAGATTTTGCTGCTAGAGCTAAAAAATAAAAATCGGATAAACATTTATATGGTACCTATGTCTTAAAAACAACCGATGCATTTCAATATTAATAACGGCCGTCCTGGTAAAAATTGGACTTCTGCCAAATTTCATAAAAAAAATGAACAAAAATGTCGACGTTATGTTTGATTACTAGGGTTGAATAGGCGGTTCGCCCAGTTATTCTCCAGGATGCGTTTCGATCCATGTCAGCACCATATGCTCCAAATATCTCTAATAGTTTATGAGATATTGTGTTTTTTGTTTTGTTCAAGTTTTAGTCCATTCACTCAGCCAAGCTACATTTTTCTTATTTTTACGACGAAATGGACCTAGAAGAAAAACGTATCCCTTTGAGGGATTAAAGGTATCTCGGAAAAGAACACTCTTTTAAGTTTTTGCTCAATGGTTAGCAATTTGTGCAACAGTAAAAGAGACTTTTCGGCAGCACTCATATGTTTTATCAAGGAGTCGTTCCGCACCGAAGACAAATCGCGCATTTACCAGACTTTTTTTTTACTTCTCCTATCCCATATGACAAGCAACAACAAATCTGTTGGCTTGTGAAGTAGTTCACTCTTTCAAAATCATAACCAGTTTTTTTTCTTGTTTTGTTATATTATTTTTTTAATTAATTTTTCATTTCGTGAAAATTAGTAAACGCGTTTTTCTCCAAAACATGGATGCACACATTTTTTCCCGTTTGTTAGAGCAAGCAGTTTGAGGCCATCATGATGGCACTCACGAAGAGATTATACGCAAGTACTTAAACTCCAACCAGAAAGGTGAACATTTCAAATGGCGCATTTCTTTAAACTTCCCTCGTATACAAGACGTACACATGCAGGAAAATTGTTGATATGCCTACATGTGTGAATGTATTAAAGCCAATACACACATCTATACGTAGACAAAAAAAACAATAACATTGCGTTATTTTCTGTTTTTCATCATTTATTTTTGCATAACTTTAGGCTAAAGAAATTTTCATATTTCTTTCTTTGTTGTTTTTCTGCTTTAGACTTTGCCTGCCACGCTCGGCACGTAAAATCATGGTGGAGAGAAAAAAAAGTAATTTTCCCAACATGAGATTTATATAAATATTTCTTTTGCTTTCAGCCTGAGCTTATGCACACCCACACACACACACACGTAAACACACATATTGAAATTTCTTAATAAGTTTTTCCCATATTTTCCTTAGTAGAAGCGAACTAAAGCGCGCGCGTGTTTGTGTTCTTATGTGTGTGTTTGTGTTTCTACAGGGTGACCAAAGATATTCTAGCCTATCGAAAGATGTTTAAACTTTAGCTACAGGACTTTTAAGGGATGTAGAAGCCATGACATTTTTTGCGGAAAAACTTGGCTGCTTTTAGTGCACAACTCAGCTAACTAGTTAAACACTAGGGCATTGGTCTCAAATAGAAGATAATAAAACAACAAGTGACAGGAAATTATTAAGTAAACACATTGAACATATTTTGTTATTAATATTTCGTATATGATATTTTAATATATGTGAGAGCGCATAGAGAAAGGGACCTAAGGGTAAAAAAATTAATTTTCATTTTTTTCTTTTTTGATGTGGACAACATCTGAGCATCGAATGAGACCGATCCCATGCCCCAAAAGTGTTCCCTCACAGAGATATGTGCGTTTTATGAAACTGAAGTCGACGATTCTAAGCGCAAATAGAAAGGGACCTAATCTTTAAAATGGCTCTCTTGAACAAAACTTTTCATCAATTTTTCACTTTTTTTTATGTGGACAACATCTGAGCATTGAATGAGACCGATCCCATGCCCTAAAAGTGTTCCCTTCCAGAGAGATGCGCGTTTTATGAAAGTGAAGTCGACGATTCTAAGCGCATATAGAAAGGGACCTAATCTTTAAAATGGCTCTCCTGAACAAAACTGGTTTTTAATCTTAGGTGCCTTTCTATTTTGCGCGTCACATTTATAAAAAATGCCAATTAATATTTTTCAAGGTATTATTTTAAATCTTAAAGTAATTACATTCAAAAGCATCTTATTACTTTAACTGTGTCAGATGTTACGGCACATTTCGACTCATAGGATAATCAGTGAAGAAAATAACAACATAGGGGTTCGTCATCATCCTTAATGGTGCTATTTTATCCAAACATCTTCGTGGTGTGCACAAAACTACAATTTTTTGTGTGGTTAAAGGACAGGTGAAATAATCGGCTCATAACCGTTTTTTGTTCTCAAACAATAAAGCCTGTAAAATTGGTGACATTAAATGTCATCGATTGAACTATTTTGCAGCATACAAATTTTGGATTTATCAAGATAGTGATATGGCACATGCAGAGAAAAGATGCGGTTACTATGTTGCAACAATAATATGTTCCTTGCAATATAAGCATGTTAGTTGCAACCATAGTGTTGTTTTTTGAGTTTCATTCTAATAATAGTACAATTGCGACAATATCGATATTGTTGAAATGTAACAAACGTATTATTACAAAATTTAGAAATGAAAACATGATTGTAGAAACCATATACTTATAATATGAAACCACAGAAAAGTGGCCGTAAGGGTTGTGACTATAAACTAAGCATAACAGTAAGTATTTTTGGTATACCATTAAAAACATACACACCCTCTATGCAGTGCATGGTAGCTGTCCTTTAAAAAAAATCAACAACAATCAGAAGGCAGTGCGAGGAATTTTTATGGAATACTCTACTGCTGACTGGTTCTCGTGTATTCAAAATTTGCCTGAACTTAAGTATAAAGTCATTGATCAGGGTTTAATTCGTTGTTTGGGGTCTGAGAATGGGGATGTAGCGTTCAGTCATCCCTACTTGCACCTACAAGCTTTTTCGGCTGCCATATGAATCAATTTTTGATTGTAATTTTAAATAACTTACTTAATTAGAATCTCTATTGTAAAAAAAACTACAAAACCCAATCCTAGGAAACAATTTTGGGTATCAGCGTATGGTATGATCCCCTACTTTGGTTGTTGAAATAATAACATGGTTGAGTGTGAATAAAACTATGGTTGTGGGTATAATACTATGGTGGTATGTGAACCATACCATGGTTGCGAGGATCATAATATGATTTTGGGGGTCATAGTTTGGTTAAGTGTGATTCATGCTTGTGGGGATCATAGTATGGTTGTGTGTGAATAATATTGTTGTGTCACAACCATTTACACAACAATAGTATGATGCTCTTCGAATATAGTCTGCCCAACCTTATTTTTTTCTGCGTGTATTCGTTTACTTTATATAAGTAAATAATTTATTTTTGTGGGTAACTATTTTCACAGTTTGTACCTGTTAACTGATTCATGTGATATCAGTATTTATAATTTCGTCTTTTTTATTATCCGAAATCTAAAGTCGCTGTCGTTAAGCAGGCAACGATTCAAGGCCTAAAAACCATCAAAACTAACGTTATTTGTTAAAAATGATAGATATGACGATGAAAAGCTAGAAAGAGTGATCAATAATAAGCCCCTTTTAATAAGTAACCTACAATGTAGTTTCGAACTACATTTGAATGTATATGTGACAGCGCATAGAGAGAGGGAACTAAGGGTAAAAAAAATCAATTTTCATTTTTTTCTTTATTAGATGTAGACAACATCTGAGCATCGAATGAGGACGATCCCATGCCCAAAAAGTGTTCACTCCCAGAGATATGAGCGTTTTATGAAAGTGATGGCACACCAAAGATACACGTATTTAAATCTTAAAAATGGCTCTCCTGAACAAAACTGGTTTTTGCCCTTAGGTCCCTTTCTATTTTGCGCGTCACATATATGAGGGCAGATCAATAGTTCCGCGACTTTTCGAATAAAACACGTTTTTTGGCATAAACAAAAGAAATATTGTTCAACATATTCTCCTTTTAGCTCAATCCACTTAGTCGAACGTTTCTCTAATTTTTGTATCCCTTCCAAAAAATACGATTTTTCGAGGTCCATAAAATAGGCATTTTTGTTTGATCAATAATTTCATCGTCGAAGCTGCATTTTTTCCATCGAGCCATTTCTTTACGTTTAGAAAAAAAATAGTCACCTGTGGCTAAATCCGGAAAATATATTGGATGAGATACCAATTCGTAACACAATTCATGTAATTTTGCCATTGAGACTAAACACATGTGCACCCATGCATTAACTTGATGAAATGGTAATCGCGGCACGCATCATTGAGACAGCCAACTCCTCGATCGACCACCCATATCGTCAACCTCAGTTGGCCGTCCACAACGTACAGCGTCATTTGTACTTGTACTTCGTATAACTACGAGGGAAGTTGAAAAAGACACGGAATTATTGATCTACCCTCGTATTTTTAACGAGAAGACAAATTTATTTATTAGCAATATTATTTTTTCAACGGGCGGAGCAAATGCCAGCTTTTTCACCTGGATATGTTTTGTTCCATGCCATCACCATGTGAAGCAAATGCCATCAAAGGGCACACGCAGAAAACAAGTATGGTTGTGGTGACAATATTCGAAGAGCATAATACTATTGTAGGGTATATGGTTGTGGTACAACAATATTATGATACTCACAACAATAGTATTATTCAAAAACAACCATACTATGATCCTCACAACAATAGTATGATTCACACATAACCATACTATGATCCTCACAACCATAGTATGATTCACACGCAACCATGTTATGATCCCTACAACCATAGTATGGTCACACACAATTATACTATGATCCCCAATATAATTTATTACAATTTGTTTAAGTTGTTGACAATAGATTTGATCCCCAATGTTATTTATTAGAATTGGTTTAAGTTGTCAACAATAGATTTGAATTATGAATATTATTCAAAAATACATTAAATTCAAAATAATAGGAGTGATTTATTTCACAGTAGAAAAAATAAGTTTAAATAAACGTGAACGTTTTTATTAAAAATATTTCAGTCAAACAAATCCAAAGCAGCTTGTTTTAAAAATTTTAATTTCGACAAAAAAAGTACTAATATAGCATTAGATCCGTACCTATAACATTTGTTATTAACTGCATATTTAAATGAAGAAAAATTACAATCACACAGTATGATTGCCGTAAACATATTATTGTTAATATAAAAAGCAAAACACAATACTTTTGTCGCACCAACCATATTTATATTGTTGTTGTTGCCACAGGGCTCTGTCCTTTCTCCCTCTTTATTTCTTATTTTCATTGACGATCTATTGGGTCAGACCGTGAATCCAATCTACTCTTTCGCAGATGATAGTAACCTCTGTCATTCGTATTCGACCGTAGACCGAGCCTTCAGGATATTGAAGACAAAAGGCGAATTATGGATGAGACACTTGGCCGGGATCTACTGGCCATTTCCGAATGGGGTCGAGTGAATTGAGTAGATTTTAATGCACGTAAGACACAGTGCTGCTTGTTGTCTCACAAGCGATTCGCTGACCCAACAATATCGTCAATTTCTCTCGATGGTACGGATATTGAACAATCAGAAGCTCTCGATGTTCTGGGCATGAAAATACAATGTGACGCTCGTTGGGCGAGACATGTATTCGAAGTGTCGAAAGAAGCACTCAAGTGCATAGGCTTTTTAAAGCGGTGCAAGAAATATTTCACTCCTTCTGATCTTTTCAATATCTATACAACTTACACAAGGCCAAAGATGGAATACAACTCCCATATATGGGCAGGTGCTCCAAAATCATCCTTGGAGCTACTTGACCGTGTTCAAAGGAGAGCGATGGTGCTGATAGGTGACAGTAGGGTATCCAACTCTATTGTTTCCCTTGGGCATCGTCGGAATGTAGGTTGCGTGACGCTGTTCTATCGTTACTTTCATGGTGTGTGTTCATTAGACATCCGTCGCCTTATTCCTGACGTGAGGATGTTCGGCAGGGATACGCGACTTTCTAGGAATTCACACCCGTTTGTTATCGATTGGCCAGTTGACCGCACTATACACTACAGATCAAATTCGTTTTTCGCTCGTACAGTCCGTATGTGGAATCGACTTCCGGCAAATGTATTTCCCACTAATTGCGACATCCAGAAGTTCAAGGCAAGCGTCAACAAACATTACTCCCTCTCTCCCCCCTCCGATCCATTAATTTCCACTCGCCAACGCAATGCACCGCATGCATAGGGTGCAAAATAGTACTATTGTTACATTTCAACTATATTAACATTGCAGCAATTATACTATAGTCAAAACGTATTTGTGTTACCAAAGCTATGGTTGTGACGAAAATACATTTATTGCGGAGAACATATTATTATTGCCGTGACCATGTAGTAACCATGTTTTTCTCTGCGTGCAATATTAAAATATTTACCGATCGAGCCCATTGTCAATACCAACCAACACATATTTTTCCACAATTTAAGCTATCTATTTTCAATAAAGCGACTTGCATTTTGACAGACAGATATGGCTAGATCATCTTAGAGTATTACTACGATTGCGAATATATATACTTTATGGGGTCTTCGAACAGTTTTTCAAGGAGTAGCAAGCGCTATGACAAAGTGAATATACCCTCATGCTATGCTGCCACTTTTATTACCTTATCAAAGAAAAAGCACACACACACCTAATATATAGATTTCAAGGTGTTATCGATCAATAGTTTAAAATTAATAAACTCGAATATCTTACGCTGAAGTCTATAAACATTTTACTTGATGGCAAAATTTGTGGATTTTATTAAAAAATTATAAATTTATATCCTATTGTGTTTCAGTAATATTAGTATAAAAAAACATTGTTAGAGGTCTATTAATCACAGTAAAATTATATCAATTGATACCCAATATTGTCTTTAACAATTTTGTTTATCAATGGTATTAGTTTTTGTTTTTATATTTTTATCAAATCCAATTTAATTCTAATTTCAAAGGATAATTATTGTGATTAATTTAAAAAATATTTGATTAAATAACTTATCAAACAGGTAATTATTTTTATTTTTAGCATACTCTGTCAATTTTGACATCAATCTGATTAAAATTTTTGTTGAGTTTTTAATTTTTTTATCTAACGCTTATTGAGCAGAAAAATGCTTATCTAGTAAGGCAGATGCTATTTCTAGCATCCTAGTTAGAGTATTTTATTTTTAAGCTTCTATCTGCTCAATCTCAAGCATTTTTAATAATAAATTGATTCCATTGTTATGGTACAGCAAAACAACAGCAGGTGTCTTTTGTGCCACCCTCTAAGTGTTCTCGTGGTGGTTCCGTGGTTGAGTTTGTCACAGCTCCTGTAAAATCTTATAAAAATTATGAAGGTATTAGTGTGGGATTTCAAGGTTTATAACATTTTAAAACCATCACATTAATAACAAGCTCTCGCTCTCTATTTCCCCCTCTCTTAGGTTTTTTTCGATGGCATGACATGTTTTCGTCGCTTTGGTTGTTGATGAAAACTTTGGTTGCTGGAACGAAAACGCTTTTCCGCACCGAAAACAAATGTTAATTTAAGTCTAAAATCTCCTTTTTCACCATGGGAGATAAATGTATGTATGTGTATATATTTGAGTAAACGTGTTTATGTACACACTTACAGACATACATACGTATCTTATACATCAGCCCAGGTCATGTCTTCATCTTGGCGCTAATCCTCTTGAACTGTGCAAATGCAAAAGCAGAAATGTTTGTGCTTTAACAATATTTGAGCAAACTTGAGCTAAACTAGCTGTATGTATGTCAGTCAAACAACAGCTTCAACTTGGCGAACTTGTTAGCCTTAGGCAAGTTTTACACCCGGTAGCCGTGGAGGTGGTGGTTTATTTTAATGAATTTTTTCCTTAACAAAATTAAAAGCAACATAAAGTTTTTCTAATCTTTTTATGAAACATGACACTGTTGCATTTTCAGTTTTTTTTTGTAAGAATTTTGAAAAATATGATGATATTTTTTTAGAAATAAACACGAAAGGCTCAGTCCCTGAACATAAGGTATAAATTAATAGGATGGGATTTAAACTTGGGATTATACTTAAGGCTACAGTATCATCGTGCTTTATAAAAACATGTGCCAAAGATGCTGCTCATTTGACTTTTAAACAAAAAACTGTTTCATCATTAAATTCTATTTGGACTATTTTAGCTACATTCACAATTCAAATTCCACTTTCAACAATCTACAATATCTTTCAAGTCATTTCAAATGCTACCTTTTATGAACCAGAAAATTATTTTGTTCCATTTTCGTTGTACATACTTTGTTATAGCTCTCTCTAGGCGGGAGGATTTCGCAAAGGGCCTGTCAAAATTTGTACGTAGCTAACAGAAAACCCACTGTCTGAAAGTAAATACCACATGAATCGGCCGCAATCTGTATCACGGCAAAAAGCACACAATAACGTTTGTTTTTAAGCCTACAAGCATCTAGCATTAACATTTAAAAGGATTTCGGGGATTTGTACGTTTTAGGGCTCTAAAAATTAAGAAATCGTCTATTATTTCCGCAAGTTAAAGACTGCATTTGGGGGCTCCAATAACAAATATTTGGCCGACGTTTCAGTGTGACATTAATATTGTTCTGCAGGATTTTAATGACGAAGTAGGATGGAAAAGCATCTTTGAACTTATGTTAAAAATGCATTCTTTTTAAAAATGTAACCTGAAAATAAATTGAGTAGGTTAATGTTCAATCTAGCCACTGTCGAAAAACGTAGCCACCATGAAACCTCCTCCGAAAATGTAATGTTGTAGATTGATTTTAATGCAACATATAATGAAGAAGTAATGTCCGGTTTAGACGAATGGATTTCACTCAAACTCCCTCACTCACGAGTGCCCCATCGTTTGAAAATAAGCGACGTTTTTGGGATCATATAGCCAATGCGTCCCTTTATAGATACAAAGCAAAATTTGGTTAAATATGTTGTTCAAATTGACTATTGATAAGTCAATACATCCAAGAACGATGTACTTCTTGAGATATTGACTGCGTCTCAAAAAATTTGACACAAAACATTTGGACCATATCAGTACTTGCTTTCCTATAGCCATGGAAAAAAATTACATTTTACTTCCGATTATGCTCAAAGTGTGATTTTTATGGAGCCCCATTTAAACTTTCAAATTAAACTAGGGTGTTTTTTATTGAGGTATAGAACTTCGAATTGAAATAAAACACAAGAAAATCGTTTTAATGCCCATCAATTTGGCTTTATTGGAAGGATAATTTTATGCCATTAATGTTTAAATATGATTTCGGGCATGTGGCCGCTGCGGCTGGCTCGAATAAAGCCAATTCTACAGGTCCAATTTTCAACCACTTTTTCGAGCATATGGGGCCGTATGTTGGCAATAACGCCAAGTCCCCTAACGTGTTTCTGGTTTGTTGGCGTAGACGAGCGACTTCACATATCCCCAAAGAAAATAATCCAATGGTCCATGTTAACCGATCCATGGTTAACCGAATTAATTGCTCTGATGGACGATTATGTCGACCATAAAATGGACGGAGCTTGCGGTGAACTTCGCGAACTGAACCATTACTTTCGAAATAAATTTGCACGATTTGCAAGCGTTGTTCTTTTGTCAACCTGATGATGATGAAATGGCAAACCAAACTAAATATTAATCACTTGACAGCTGACAAAATGGCCGCCAGTTAAAAAAGTGATGCCAACTTAAAGTTCTATACCCCAATAAAAAACACCCCTTATTAGTTGTCCTTTTACAATAAAGTAAGGATTCTGAAGTCGATAAGCTTATTAAGAAATCCAACACATACGGATTAAAGTGATCAGTGTAGCGCAAACTATATACAAATAGAATGATCCTGTTAAACATATCCTTATTTTCCCAAGACATCTTATATTAGCCACTGAATAAACCTCTCAGCTATATACATATATGCAACATAAACAGTGCCGTATCAACTAGCTTTCGATGGGAAGAGAGAAACCGGAGAAGAGAGGAACCGGATTCTAAAGTCCCCAATAGTTAATGTGATTCTGCATATTAACCTGTGTTAGTACACAGCAAGTTTCAGTCGATCGTCAATAAAGAATCGAAATGCGTTCATAAAAGCAACATTTCGTATATCTATTATCCAAGCAACCAAAATAAAATGCAATGATACAGACGATGTCGAGTTGAGCACAGAGAAACCAAAACCTAAAATAGACATTCCGGTATTTATGTTCAAAAAACCGACTGTCGGTTTCTCAAAAAAAAAGTCATTTTAACGACTTTTTACTGTCGGATATTCCGGCTTTCGGTTTTCTGGTTGTTGTATGTAAAACAACTAAAATTCATAATATTTAAAAATGAAATACGTAAGTATCAAAACTTATTTATGCTACAACCCAATTGATTCGATTTTACGATATGTGTCTGTCCGTCCAAATGTCCGTCTGCTGTCTTTCTAAATGCTTCTTTTTAAAGAAATTTTTGGAAGACAGATCTTCATGAAATTATCAAAACTAAATGTTTTTAATGAAGGCTGTTGGATTTTATGAAAATCGGTTAAAATTTAGATACAGCTCCCATACATACACTCCCCGTCACATGAATAGGACCCCCACGATGGGTTTTTTAAAACTTAATATTTTCAGCAGAAAAACGGTATGAATTAAATCTATATTTATTTGTATGAAAGGTGCATCACTTCTGAAAGGAATGGGGTATAAATGGATTTGATATGTATACTGGTAAATTTTATAAAATCAATTTATTAAAACAACTGAAAAACAGAGCTTTTGCCACTTGAATAGGACCCCCTCATCAAATAATAGCTTTTGTAAAGTTTGAAAGCAAAATAATACATTTTATTAAGTTTTAAATAAGTAATTATGAATTTTATGCATTTTATGCATTTTAAAGGAAGTTCAGTAGTGTGTAGAGCCTCCTTTGTTAAGGATAGCTTCGAAAAGTCTACAGGGAATCGAATAATACAATGTTTTAATGTAGTCAAGTGAAATCGTACACCAGGTTTCCTTAATTGCTTCAATTAGTTCGCCTTTGTTGCTGTATTACTTACCATAAAACATACACTCTGCGGACGAGCCATCCCCAAACATTTTCTATAATGTTCCAATTTGGCGAATAGGGAGGCCAGTCAAGAACTTTGACATTTTGATGCCGAATCCACGCCTTCACCCCTTCACCCCACGCCTTCACCCCTCCATTGTAAGTATCCGAATAGATTGTTAAAGTAAGGAAAAGCTTGCTGAAGTACGCCATTATAGCAACATGCGTTCATTGTGGTGGACAACAATTTTAATTCGCAGGTACCATAATAGGATATGGCCCCCCACACCATGGCACCAGATGGAGCTCCTCTTTGCGAAGATCATTGAATTAATAGTTAAATCCATCTGGGCCCTCGAAATAAAATTTATTTTCGTCTGAGAAAACGACGCGATGCCACTCGTTATTCCATGTCATGTGACTGCGGCAAAACCCCAAGCGTATCTTTCTGCGGTCATCGTTAAGGGGTGGTTTTTTTCTTTAGTTTTAGGCGCTTTAAATGCTTAGCTTTAGAAATAACGCGATGTTCCGTTCTTACACTATCTTTAACGCTAGTTTAAGCCTTAATTTGTGATGATGAATCGTGCGAATTTGATGCTGACCTTAGTATAGCTCGCTTATCAGTAGCAGAAAACACACATTTTGTTCGTCCTTTCATATTATTGCCATAGCTTGACTCATTTCGCAAAAACGTAGACACGACATTTCAGCTTCTTTCGATTTTATGAGCGATTTTATGGATTGAGTGCCCGGATTCTTTATAAATTTTTATTTTTAACTTTTCCTCGTTAGATAAAGATTTTCCTCTTCCCATTTTAATTTAATTTTGGTTGAAATCGACTAAATTGCAACAGAAAATATTTTAATTTACTACACGCAGCCACTTCCATAAGAAAACTAAAGGTTATGATGGGGGTTCATGTGTCGTAAGAAATTTCACAAATTTAGGTTATGGTAAAGCAAATTAGAAAAAAAACTTATAACGGTACATTTCCAGTACACAATTTTTTTCTCATAGAGAGTAAATATGAAGATCTCAAAAACAAACAAAAATATCCCGCTCAATGATCTCAAATATTTAAGAGAATCACAAATAAGGTAAATCGTAAAGGGGGTCCTCTTCATGTGGCGGGGAGTGTATGTTTTTAAGCTCTAGAAGCCACACAGTACATCCATGTTACCAAAGGGGCGGTAGTCAAAAATACTTTCCGACAACTATGGCACAGGTCGAAATTCGCATTTCATCACATTCAATGGCAATCGACTTTCTATTGCGAACTGCTTTTCAGACTTCATGTACGTAATTTTTCCTTAAAGAGAAACCATAACACTACTCAACAAAATGAAAAAAATTTCATGCACTCCGGATGCGATAATTTTTTCTGTGATAACCTTGACATGAGCTCGAAAAACGCAATAAAAAATTTTTTTTTCGTTTGGTTTTTGTTTTATTTTTTTTTTTTAAATTTTAAAACAGTTTCCAAGTTAAAAATGAATATGGGTGAATAATCTTAAATGACTCCTTTCTGTGTCCGGCTGTTTAAAATTCTGTTGTATTAACTAATTTTTTTTATAAATATGTTCTAAGCAGCTTATTATATTTGTTAAAATAACCCACGTATTAGTTTTTAAAAATTTTAATTTGTTAATATCGAAAAAAAGAAAACAGTACATGTAGTCTCAGTCCCGTGGCGTGTCCAAAACCGACGCAGCAAAATAAACCGTACTTATTATGTATGTAAATATTAAAAATCTGTAATTGCATTCAAATGAATTTATGCACTATCACTTCAAGTCACATATACTCTTTTTTTTGATTTAATTAAATTAATTTTAAGAAATTATAAAAATCATTGACTCTTGTTCGGAACATTTTCTCTCAGTCCCGTGCCTGGTGTGGTTTTCTGCTTAAAAAAAAGGTAACGGCCGTTAAGTTCAATTTGTAGTGTTTCTCTCGCGCTGAAGTATTGTTCTCTTCGAAGGTTCTCGAAGAAACTCTACTTCTATTTTAGTTTGCGAATTATTTTCGTTTGGTTTTTATTTGATTATAAAGACTGTCCCCTTTTTCGCAAAGAAAAGGAGTCATTTCAGATTATTCACACATATATAAAGGAAAAACTTATTTTTTGCCTAAAGATTTAAATTTTTTTTTTTAAAAAAATCCATAAAAAATCCAAAATAAAAAAAAGTCAAATCTTATTACTTTTACGTAAAGTCACATAACCTATGAGCAAAATGAGACAAAGATCATGAAAATCGATGCACGCGTTTCGCTTTTATTCGCAATTGAGTAAAGGTATGAATTTCAAAAATTTGCTAAAGTCATATATTTTTGTCACCCAACAAATTTTAATTTTTTTTGTAATAAAAAAGAAAAAACCTCACCATAGACAAAGTTGTGCATATGTCGAGCAAATTTTTGAAATTCATACCTTTACTCAATTGCGAATAAAAGCGAAATGCGTGCATTGATTTTCATGATCTTTGTCTCATTTTGCTCATAGGTTATGTGACTTTACGTAAAAGTAATAAGATTTGACATATTTTTCATTTTGGATTTTTTATGGATTTTTTAAAAAAAAAAAATTTAAATCTTTAGGCAAAAAATAAGTTTTTTCCTTTATATATTCATTTTTAACTTGGAAACTGTTGCTTGTATAGGAAAACAATATATGAACAGATTAAGGGAATTGTAATTTTAAATTTTTTAAAATTTAATTCAATTAAATCGGGCTAGTGGTTCCCGAGTTATGTTGGACGAAACAAATTAACCAAAAAAAAATTTTTAAAATTTAAAAAAAAAAAATAAAACAAAAACCAAACGAAAAAAATTTTTTTATTGCGTTTTTCGAGCTCATGTCAAGGTTATCTACACAGAAAAAATTATCGCATCCCGAGTACATTTTGACTGTTGACTAGTGTAATTAATACCAGGATTGGAGCCTTCCATTGCCATGGATTTCTAATCAACCAGTTGTTACAATATTAAAGAGACTTTATACTCATTGACTTTTAAGCCGGTAACAGCTGGCGTTTCAACTAAATAACCAAGGTTCTGAAGTTTACTTCACATAGGTTTTTGCGACATAGCAGAGAACAATCGGTGGTAGCGTGTTGCCCTCTTCCTTCAAACCGTCCTCTTTCACGATTCGTATATTACAAAATTTTGTCCAGTTCTCGTTACTGCGGTCCTCCAAATAAGCCATAACTCGAAAATATAGAGAAGACACAATGTGTTGATAACTTTACCAGTCAGAAGATGTTTTACGGACTGAGGTTTTAGTGGCCACGTTGCAGTCAAACAATTGAATAACAACTTTGTTAAACAACTGTATTTGAAAATTGAGATCATTAGAACTATAAATCGAATCGAGTTCAGAGTTCCGAAAGTCCATAAAAATGTTATCTACACCAAGACGAGAATTATTTCCGAATCGCCTTACCGTACAGACTTCGCAATATTATAAGATATATAAGTAGATTGTGTTGTGAGTTCAATGCCGGGTTTATTAATTGGCCACTTAGTTGAACAAGACTGCAATAACAAACCAAAAAGTTATCAATCAAAGAGTTATCTCCGAACGGGGCCTGATATAAGTTGTGATTGAGTAATGGATTACATCAAGGCCACAAGAATTAGAAAATCCTTTCATTTTCTTATTCCGCCAAATTAATATTAAAATCGCCTACAATAGCTATGTACCTATATCTATAAGAGTAATCACACAACCACCTGGTACAACAACTTCTATAAAAATTCCTTTACAAACTCTATCGTTAGTAATCCTCAAGCCAATTCTCGACCTAAAAGAACTTCGCACAAAAAATAGACACTTCACTTACACGTGCCATAACCCATTCAAAATTTCATGACACGTATTATGACGGTGTCATAATAATTGAAGAATATTTTGAAATATTTTGATGATATTTAAGGATATCTGTTGAAAGATACTATAGTTCAATGAGAACATAATGAGAACCCTTTGACGCCTGAAGACTCTGCTAATGACCAATTTCCAATCGTAAGTGACAGCGTATAATGTCAACTATTCAGGATTAGCGCACTGAACTGTTCAATGCTAAAGATCAAAAGTTGGTGTAGCCATAAATCCTCATTAGAATTTGGTATAAAAACAGGGACCACAATGTTTGCACCAACTTCCATGGCATTGTAGACTCTTCGTCCCTTACACCCCACTTTACAACCACATTATTGACCTTTGTTACGGTGGCTTTACGTGTACTCGATCCAGAAAGGATCAGATATTCATATTGTTTATATTGTCATAGAAAACTAAAGCAACATGCACATTGACACATAACATCTCATACGAGGGCGGTTCGGAAACTTTTTAGCCCAGCACAAAAAGCGCGGTATAAACAGAAAAAGTGTTTTGGAAACTTCCATCTCTGCTATGAACAAGTGTTAAATTTTGTTTCAATCTTCATATAGAAACAGGTGTTCACAAAAGACGCATCCGCGATTTTTTTACAATGGAAAAATTAGAAATGCGTGGTGTCATTAAATATTTACAAAAAAAAAGGTTTATCGGGGCAAGAAATTCATAATGATATGGTGAATGTGTTAGGTGAAAGAGCTCCTTCATATGCAACAGTAAAAAATTGGGTTGCTGAATTTAAACGTGGTCGTACAAGCATTGAAGGTGAACCACGTAGTGGACGTCCAAAAACAGCAACAACAACAGAAATTGTAGCCAAAGTGCATGATATGGTATTAAATGATCGCCGAATAAAAGTGCGTGAAATAGCTAATATCATGGGCATCTCAAATGATCGAGTCCATTTAATTTTGCATGAAGAACTACAGATGAAAAAGCTTTCTGCAACATGGGTGACGCACTTGTTAACAGTCGACCAAAAACGCATAAGAATGAATCGTTTTCAGCGAAATAAAATCGATTTTAAGCGTCGTTTCATAACTGTTGATGAGACATGGATCCACCACTATACTCCAGAGACAAAAGAACAATCCAAACAATGGACTGAAGCTGGAGGAAGTGCCCCAAAGATGGCAAAAACAATTCAATCGGCCGGTAAGGTTATGGCAACGGTTTCTTGGGACTTCAAAGGTATTTTAGTGATTGACTATCTGCAAAAGGGTAAAACAATAAATTCAGAGTACTATTGCAACCTTTTAGATCAATTAAATGTAAAAATTCGAGAAAAACGTCGCGCACAAGAGCGTTCTAACAATGGCTAAAATCAACGAATTAAAGTACGAGTTGCTTGACCACCCACCTTATTCTCCTGATTTAGCTACCAGTGACTTTTACCTGTTCCCAAATCTAAAAAAAATCCTTCCGTTTTACCTCAAATGAAGATGCAATTACAGTTGTAAACCACTATTTTGAAGACCTTGAGGAAAACTATTTTAATCAAGGGATAGAATTGCTAGATAAGCGTTGGACTAAGTGTATTGAAGTTTCAGGAGATTATATTGAAAAATAAAAATATTTTTGAAAAACAAACTATTCTCTTTCATTGATAGGCTAAAAACTTTCCGAAACGCCCTCGTATTTCATATGAGCCTTGTTTTTAATAAACCAACACCTTTGGGAATGCCTCCTTTATCGGCCCTTTCGTGCATGACCTAACAATTCATAAATGGTATAGTTAAACTAAATACTACAAAATAGTCGCCTTGACCAGCTCTTTCGTATGATTGAAAGCAATTCTAATTCTAATTTTTGCATTGCATGCCTTAACAAATCCATACTTTAAAGTCGTTCTAAAGTCATTTGGTGAATTGTGACGGTCTGGCACGAAATGTTCGTTAGATGAAATGGATGGGAATAATGATAGAGGGAAGGAGCAAAGAAGGTATAGAGTTTGTTTGTTTTTAATTTGGATGAAAAATCCACTGTAGGCATATCATTTATATTCGTAGCGTCCGGCGCTCCGTTCAAAAAGGTCTAGCAACTCCAATCAGTGTCGTTTTACTTTAGGTCAGATTTATGTCGTCTAGATATACAAAATTCGATGGAGTGATTATTTCCATATTCCGTTTCAATAAGCCAAAGCACTTTAAAGCTTTTTTGGACACTTATTTTGCGCTCAGACTGTACCAACCCATTGTAATGATATGCTCATAACATTAAAAGCGTCTGATCTTTCTACCGGTTGCTCCATCTAGGATATGTTCGAATCATTGCGAAAGATTGGAAAGAATTTTCTCGAACTTGTTATGTAAGGCAGAAAATCGTGTATAGTAAATTTATTATTCCGCTGTTGACTATAACTTGATCTGATGCGTAGATCTTGTGATGAAAATGCTGCTCAGTAATTTTCTTCCGATAATAATTACAAGTACTGGCACTAAAGTGTTTCTTTATCAATGCAAAAACTTGAGGAAGATAGTAAAGAATTTTCTCGAACTTGTTATGTAAGGTTGAAACTTCTGTGCAGAGAATTTGGTATTCTAATGTATTCTATAACTTGATTTGATACTCAATATTTTTTTTCTAATATTAATTACAAGTACTGAAACTAAAGTATTCCTTTGTCGATTAAAGTTGAGATAACACTTTGGCACCTAGGCCTATTACAGGCACAACAAAGACCTGTTTAAAGAAATCTGTAATCGAAGCACATTTTCCGATTAAACAGAATCTGTATTTAATTTGGCAATTACATTTAAAGGGATTCCATTACTAGTTTCAGCATACAGAACAATAAACGTCTACGGACGGACTTCCTTGTGACAACCCACTGCTTCATCAGCATTGCTGTAATACAAGTTCATTGCAAGGGAGTCACCTCCTCCAATTACAGAACAGACAGGGATTGTCTCATTTTGTCATATGAACAGAGACGTGTTGGGGAATTCAGTGTCTGTAAAGTGTCATAATTGCGTTGGAATTTGTCTGTGTTCTGTGTGCTTCTAATAGTGGGGCAAAATGCTCAGTTTTAATAACATTTGGCAAACAATTATCGTAATACTCATGTGTCTTTAATTTCATGATAATTGCAAAGACTTGAGCAAATTATGTATATGTATACTAGGGTGGAGTGAAATTCAAAAAAAAAGTTAACCTCGGAAAGAGATGTAGTCTGGGGTCCTAAAGAGGGGAAAAATAAAGAAAAAAATTTAAAAAAATTTTTAGGGGTCGCGCCACTCCCTCGAAATTTGGAAATTATCGCTATTTTGGCGTTGATTTTAGAAAAATCCTAAAAAGTTTTATGTCAATAAATGTTTGCAATAGCGTAAACAATGAAATAAGGGCATGAAAAAATTTAAAAAAAATTTTCTCATTGTTCAAAAATTTCAAAAAGTAAAATAAGTCAAATCGTCCCTTCTTCAGAAAATTGACTGAACAATAAAATCGCCACCAAAGCTACAAATATTAGTCGATTATCCTCATATTTGCCTCAAATACTTTTGTTTGGGCACTGAACAAGCTCAAACTTTTAAATTTCGAATAAGTTAAGTCGTTAATTTTTAGGATTTTTCTAAAATCAACGCCAAAATAGCGATAATTTCCAAATTTCTAGGGAGAGGCGCGACCCCTAAAAATTTTTTTAAATTTTTTTCTTTATTTTTCCCCTCTTTAGGACCCCAGACTACATCTCTTTCCGAGGTTAACTTTTTCAAATTATAAAAAAAGCATGTTTTCACTCCACTCTAATGTATACATCTAAGTGTCATTAGATTAACATTAAACTACACCGAATGTCATTTAAAGCGATTGTAACAAATTCTATGGAATATTCGAAATATTGTGACATACTTGAAAACAAATATACATTACACGCATATCCCCTAGGAATTCGGAACCTTTGGTTTCAAAAAATGAGTGTGAGATTTCGAATTGGGATACCAAAACTTATATTTCATCAATCGTAATGGAAACCAAATAAAAAAAATAATTATTTTTTAAAGATAGAAACCAGTTTCTGCCAAGACCAAAACTTATTTACCCAAGAGTTCACGCTACTGACTACTAGTTGTGGTAGTCAAATGAATTATTATTGTGTTCCATTATTAAATGACAAAGTTCAATGTTTCCCATACCAGAAATTTGAATAAAATAATTATTACTTTTTTACAGGCTATCAAAATGTCATAGACACAGAGTTTTTACATAACACTGAAAAAACATAATTAACATATGTGACGCGCAAAACAGAAAGGGACCTAAGGTTAAAAACCAGTTTTGTTCAGGAGAGCCATTTTAATGACAAGGTCCCTTTCTATTTGCGCTTAGAATCGCCGACTTCACTTTCAAAAAACGCGCATATCTCTGGGAGGGAACACTTTTGGGGCATGGGATCGGTCTCATTCGACGCTCAGTTGTTGTCCACATCAGAAAAGAAAAAAAAAATAAAATTGATGTTTTTACCCTTAGGTACCTTTCTCTATGCGCTGTCACATATTTGGATTTAGTGAGAAATTTTCTAATTTTAAAATTTTGTATAATTTGGACCATTTGGTTTCAAACGTAGTACAATCTTAAAAATAAATTCGTTAATGGATTCCCTAGAAACGTCCTGCCCTGAAATGGTAGGTACTCCGAAGCAGTTGAATTTTATGAAAAATTTGACTTAAATTTTATGATTTGACTGAATTGGGATCCTTGACCTATACTCGTTCTTGGTCTATGGGCCATGGGGCCTATAAACCGACCGCTTATTGACGATTTGAAGAAATTTGTGGCCTTAACCAATGGGGCCAAATTCACAAGGGACCAAAAAAACCGGTCAAACAAACCGAAACATTTACTTTTCTCCACAAATGAGAAAATCATTTTAGTTAAATGATTTGATGAAATGCAGTGTCTTAACCCATGGGTCTAAGGTTCAAAGGGCACCGAAAAATAGGTAATTTCAAACATTTATAGGTACTCAGAAACAGTAAAATTGTCTGAATACTCTGAATATTTTTTTTTGTATTTATAAGTATTAAAAAAAGTTTTCTGTCCTTAAATAATCTTCATGCTGATCCACGCATATGCGATAGTTGAAGTTGGGATCGCTTCAATTATTGTTTTAACGGACTGCTTCAATTCAGTTAAATGCCTTAGTATGATTTGTACACCACTTGCTTGATATAACCCCATAGAAAAGGCTAGTGCAGTCCGGTCCGGTGACCTTGGGGGCCAGCGGAAAGTGGAATTTCTGTATATTTATTTGTTTGGAAATTTTTGTTGGAGCTCTGCCATAACCGGCCTGGCTTTATATAGCTGTTGAATTGAGTACGTCTTCAGCGCTGTACTGGATAAAAAAATCCTTCAATATCTTAAAATAACGATCCCCATTGACAATCACCCTATCAACTTTTTCTTTAAAGAACTATGGACCCTTAATGCAGCCTGATGAAACTGTGCACCATACAGTAACTCGTTCTGGGCGCAGTTCCGGCTCATGGAGTATTTGTGGATCAGATTCATTCTATATACTGCAATTTTGCTTGCTTACATTGCGGTTTAGATATAAATGGGCCTCATCAGAAAAGCAATTTAACACACTGTTGTATTCTTCGGTTATGTCAATATTTTTTTGACAATATTTCATTTCAATAGGTAAATTCGGAGGATTAAACCGGCTTGTAGTTTGGACTTTGTAAGGATATTTGTTTAAGTCGTCATGAATTATCCATTGTAATGACCGTCTGCTAACGGCAATTTGCGCCGATAAGTTTCAAGTTGAAACGTTTCGATTAACCTATATTGGCTATACTACAGCAGCGATGGTGTCTTGAACCCGAACATATTCATCTCGATGGAACGGTCTTCTCGTTGAACGGATGTATGTACACCGATCCGATTGCAAATCAACCTTTTCTCTGTATGTAGATATAAAGTATTAGCTGACCAGACAGATCTAGCAAATATTATTTTATCTCTAATGCTGTTTAACGTATCAACTCGCAATACATAGTTAAGACTTATTCAAAGGGTCAGAAAATAATGAACTCGAAAATCGTTTTTGCTCGCTCACTATTTTTCTTTCTTTTCAATAAAAGTTCAATAATAACGATGGTCGCAAATCGAACTATATATTTCTTAAAAACTAACAAAAATAAACAAAGAGGAGAACATAACAACTGACTGATATTATCTGCTATAAGATAGCTGTTGTTATTTTCTTTTTCCTTTAAGGTGAACTGAACTGTATTATTTGCAGAAAATCTCTGGTGTATGTTCCATAACGAACTCGACCAGAAAAGGAAACATAAAGCTTAAAACAAACAATCAAGAAAATCCCCAAACTAAAAGTGATTATTTAAAAAAATAAAAAAACACACCAGGCGTACACACAAACAGTCCAGGGCACTATAGGACCAATGTTAAGGACAACGAGGATTCGTACAATTTATTAAAAATGGAGAGTTGCTACGAAAACCGAAAGAAAGCACCAACTTAAATCTGATACTGATCCGAGGGCAACACAAAAAATGACAAGACAAAGATAAAAGACCGAGAGATTCATTTACATTTCAGGATTCGGTTGTAACAACCAGTTTTAACGTTGTAGTTAAACGAGTGGACAGACAGTGGAGGGGGAAAGGGCAGGCTGTTTCATCATTCGACTGCCACCGGAGTCACAAGCAGGATACGAAAGCAATAAGCTGAGGAATAAGCAATAAGCGTTGTTGCTCGTAACGAGGGTGGTGTACTTAATGTATGTAAAAAGAATTCAGCGAAATTTGAAACTAGTTCGATCTCCCTTGTTCTTTTGGATATACGTAACAGTTCGTATGTTTTATTCATTTAGCTCTTTGTACCTTAAAGTTTTTTAATCTCGTTCAGCTGTTTGTATTTTCTACAGGACGATGATAAATGTCCAATTAACAGGATCAACTTAAATTAAATTCGAGGAGATTCTTAGATAAAACGTTATTGCAAAAACAAAACCTTATGTTGAAAGTTTCATCTTTCACTATTTATTCTAGAGTTTCTTTAAAACTCTTAACTGGCAATTCAAATGATTTCGTTTAATAAGGAAAAATATTAATTTTAAACAATACACCAAAAATAAATTGAAACATAAGGTGGAAGGACCCCGCGGGAAATGGGACTACTATTGAACCCGGTGCCGATACCGACCCAACTATACGAAAAGAACCAGTAACTTTTATATGGCTTTGTCATTGGAGGAAGTCAACTTACATTGCTTAGATACCATTTGAAGTATCACGGGACTGATACGAAAGGACAGGTACCGTACTTGGCATTATAGTACCCATTATGAAAAAGCTTCCAGTTGTACCCATCCCAACTGAAATATCGGTGTATTGGTGCTAATTTCGAAGCCAAATTTATAACAAATGGAGGAGACGCTTATTAGTACAATTAAACCGCATTCATAAACGCACGCAAAATCTGCGAAATTAAGCTGTCAATTTCCATACAAATTATAATAAGTTTCTAAACAAACCCCTCTTTAAGCGGACTTTGTTTAAAACCCAGCTTAAACCCGCGGTTTGTAAAATCCTCGGATTTTGTGTGAATATCGGTATCGGTATGGCGACCTTAAATATTTCAAGTAGTTGACACCATTTTATCCATGCCAAGCCAGTTAAGAAAAAGTTTCTGTTTTACCTGTCCTCGGTTCGTTACATTCAGGTCTTTTGACTCTGCATTCCCCGCATCGACATAAGATTATTTTATGACCTCCAACTCCAAAGTTATATTTCTCCTTTGTATATTTAGCAGTTATCATTGATCAGTTTATTTAACATTAATCGTTTATTTATAAGTTATCACTTTTGTAAATTGCCATCTTCGTCTTTCGAGGGATTGCTCTACTCTGCTTACTGATTGTCTCAATGGTCCTCTGTGATATTCAGTGCTGATAGCTTTCATTTGGCTTACGATAGATACTAGGTATATTATTACATTTGCTCCTCGATGTCGCATTTCATTTGTGGTGGCACCTCTCTAGCTTTTGGAGAACAATTTAGATCAGATCTGTTTTAAACGTACCTAATTACATTCAATAAGCTTCAGTTTTACCTCTTTCTGTTCTCAGAAATATTTCTTTTTAATCGGCATATGCAAGAAAGATTTTTTTCTAAAACAAAAAATTAAACATTTTTTGTTAAATTTGTGGCTAGAAATTGAAAAGGTAGAAATAAAGCATGGTTTTCAATCCAGCAATGATGTGAATTATTCTTTTTTAGCTACTCTCATTCCCTGGATAATTTATTAATTGATTATTGAATAAGATATATTTTATCTATGACAACAAATTAAACATTTTCGTTTAATTTTTGACTAATTTAGTAGCTATAAAAATGTTATTACATTCTCAATGAAGACCAAAGCAGACCCATATGGTTACGAGCATTGATCTCTCCTACTACTCTATTTTATGGTCTCCACTCTAATATATAAGTAACTCCCGTATGCAACTTTCTAACTTAAAAGCCAACAAAAACAAATTAAAATTTGTCGTCTTACAAAACACGAAATATCTCAAAAAATATTGAAAAGGGACTCTTTTTTATGAATATATTATTTCAAACGACCTATAAAATTATTATTTTAGAAGATCATTTTAAAATAAGAAAGACAATTTTCTTCGCACTTTTATACAATTTTTGTAACATAGCGTTATGTCAACGCAACCTCAAACATTTTTAATGATCTTTCAGTCAAAACCTTAGTCAAAATAACCTTTTTATCATGGTAAAGTTCAGTTACGATTAACGTTTGGAAATCATTAAAAATTACTACAGAAATTCTGAGTCTGTCGTCGCAACTTTAAGAGCGCTTACTCCAATTTTAGGAAGTATTAGTCGTCACACCCGACATAATGAGCGATGAAGCTTATTTCTGGCTGAGTAGTTTAGACTGTAAACAAAATATGCATTATTCGACAGCAACAGACCGACATGAGCTTCAAAAGACATATTTTCATCTGCAAAATTTTACTGTGTGGTGTGGTTTTCACGCCGGAGGTGTGATTGGGCCGTATTGCCGTCTATCGTGCCTTGTCGAAAATATTAATTTGACCAGAATTGGGTGAGCTTGACATCGCCGATATGTGGTTTCAACGAGACGGTGCATCAGCCACACACAACGCGTTTCAATCGATTTACTGAAAGCCAAATTCGGTTAACGTGTTATCTAGAGAAATGGTCCGGTCGAATGGCCACCTCGTTCATGTGATTTAACGCCATTGGATTCCTTTTATGAGGCCACATCAAGTTATTGGTCTATGACAACAAGCCAACAACTTTAGACGACAAACATCAAACGCGAAATTGCCAACGTCCCGGTCAAAATGTGTGCAAGAGAGGAGGAAAATTGGTGGTCATATGACCAAAATCGAATTTCATGCTTAAAATGTAACATTTTCACTACACCTTTAATAAATTTGAACTTTGTATCTTAAATAGTCTGTGTGTTATTAACATGTAAAAATGTTATGTTCTTAATGGAAAACCCTGTAGAGCAAATGCAAACTCCCGTTAAAATATAATTTTTTCACTTGTTTTGACAAAGGACACGCCAAACTTAAAGATAGGATGTTAAATTATTTTACGAAAATAAACTCAACACGATTTTACTTAAGCATCTCATCACAATTTGTTTTTACTTAATTTATACGATATTGCATTGAAAAATAAAGATTTCCACGGCCTATAAAAATAAATGAGATCAAGTCATATATTTTCCAAAGTAATTCAAACACCCAAAAACTTTCAAACAGTTTTGAAAGAATGAATGTTTCGATTTCCTTCTCGTCTGTTCCATTTATTTTCCAGGTTTTAACCCTAAGGAATCAAATTATTGGGGGATCGGAGATTGCCAAACTCGTCGAACATTCCGATCTTCATTTAGGCTCAACCAGTAGTACTGATTTGTCTCATTCTCCAGCAATTCTAACTTTGCCGTCTTTTTTTCTATACTAGCAGTTTTATATCGTATCGTTATCCCTGTGCACGCAGAGTTAAAATGTGGTTACTATATGGTCACGGCAATAATAATATGTACACCGCAATAAAATTATGTTCGTCGCAACCATAGGTATGTTTTTTGAATTTAATTTTGACAATAGTATGATTGCCGCTATATTAATATTGTTGAAATGTAACAATAGTATTATTGCCAAATTTAAAAATGAAATTTAAAAATGAAAATTTAAATATTTAACAATTTAGGTAGTGTTTTTTGGGTTTTATGTTACCAATAATGTAATTACGGCAAGCAAACTGTGTATTTGTTATTTTTCTTTATTCGAATATTATGGATGTAGCAATAATAGTACTTTTAATGTGGAAATTAAGATTTTTCAAACAAACTGCTTTATCTTTGTTTAACTGAAATATTTTTAATAAAACGTTGACGTTTTTAAATTAATCACTCTACTTTTTTGATTTTCATAATTCAAATCTATTGTTGACAATTTTACCCAATTCTTATTAATAATTTTGGGGATCAAAGTATAATTGTGTGTGATCATACTATGGTTGTTGTTGTAGTGGCACACCGTACGGGAGTGACAGCCCTTAACCGAAGAATTGCTGCTTCGGGTCGATCCGGTGCATAGAACCGGCTGTCGTGGGATCGTCGTACTATTATTGTAGGGATCACAACATGGTAACGTGTAAATTATACTACGGTTCAGAGAATTATACTATGGTAGTATGTGAAACATACTATGGTTGTGAGGATCATAGTATGGTTATGTGTGAATCATACTATTGTTGTGAGGATCATAGTATGATTGTGAGGATCATAGTATGGTTGTATTTGCACCATACTATTGTTGTGAGGATCATAATATTGTTGTACCACAACCATATACCCAACAATAGTATGATTCTCTTCGAATATTGTTGTTGCAACGATACTTTTTTCTACGTGTGGTGTTCATATCATCTGAGTTTACAAGAAGCATGCATTGATATGCTGATATTGTGGTCCACTATTTATATAGAATATTGAAAACGTTGACACATTATCTTCTTGCCTGTGGCATCTTATCGTTTTAAATAATTTAGGGGAGATAGTCTCCTGATTTAATTACACTGTGGAACATTTTTGGGGTTATTGTCTGGGGGGTGAGAAATTCCAAGTCAGGGTGATGGTACTAGGTCAGTATATTAAAACCCTCAAAGGGTTTTGCGTTCGTATGTGCCAGTTTTTTTTATGACCTTTTACATTTTTTCCTTAACTTGATGTTTTTTCGCTTAGTTGTAAAATGTTGGCAAAAACGTAGTTTGACATAACTCGAGAACGACTAGTTCGATTTTGCTGAAATAAATTGAGAAAAATTAATAATTACATTTTCTTTAATCCATTAATATACTGTTTCTCTACCAAATCAACATTTTTGCAATTAGAAATAATTTTATGAAGAAAATTTTGCCAAAAAACGGAAAAACGTGTAGAGTCTTATAACTTTCACGTAAAGTCACATAACCTATAAACAAAATGCGACATAGATCACTGGCACATACGAACGCAAAACCCTTTGAGGGTTTTAATATACTGACCTAGTACCATCACCCTGACTAGGAATTTCTCACCCCCCAGATTGGCTGTTGTACTGTGTTATTGGTTCATTTTAATAGGTTCGTTGACCGCTTTTATTTCAAACTGACGCGAAACGATTTTCTATAATTTTTCACATTCAATCTCGGAGCTTCTCGAGGTAGGTGGTTTTAAGAGCTTCTGATGCCATTCCTCCTCGCACTTATTTGGCAATAACATATATTAACCACACACAAAGTAAAATTTGTAACATTTTTGAGCATGCCATGGGCTTGCCAGACGCTAGCCTTATTGTAACAAACATGCCGATTAACAGTAACTGAGGATGTGGAGGTAAGCGGAGAATTTTCCCACAACCTAAAAGACATTCCCTACCAGTTAGAAAAAGCACCATTTCAGCAACTACAAAATTTTACGGTGGGATGCTCCCTTTATAAGTGTTAGAAAAATGTACACCTACACATGTATACAGTACATTATATGTATGTATGTGTGTACATCCGCACATACAACGTCGACAATTTCGCATTGACTACACACACGTCCGCTTTATCTGAATTGGCGTCTAACACTTACGACACAGCGTCAAACATTACAGTATTCACTTCGCTTGCTTCGAAAATCCCGATGTGGGGGAGTCGTGGTGGGACCACGTGATAAAGTGGTGCTGGAGATTAAGGTATGTAAGCAATGCAAACAATTAGATGAGTTGTGGATGATTAATCCTCAAGGAGAATAATTAGCGATTCTTCTGGCGATCATAGGCGCCAACATTTCTGGGGTAGAAGAATCCGCGATGTATTCGCGGTTCGCTGATAACTTCGTGCCAACATAGCTTTGGTAGAAGAATACGCAGTTCATCCAGGACGAACATTATACGAGGGCTGCAATGTATATATTATATTATATATATAATGAAAATGCGAATATTTATCATCAAAAATGGTTTTATTGTTTTTCAAAGTATTCTCCAGCATGATTTATATATGCACTTTTGCATGCGCTCAAAACCAATTGTCGAAGCACTTTTTCCACTCCGATCGAGACACCTCCAAAACATGGTTTTGAAACGCTTCAACAGCATCTTCTGGCGATGAAAATCGTTGACCACGCATTTTTTTCTAATGTGCACTAATTAAAAGAAGTCATTAGTTGCCAAGTCAGGGCTGTACGGCGGAGGACCCATCAACGTTTTGGCCGGTCGAAAGGTGCTGGTTTGTGCCGATGTGTGAGAGCTCGCATTGTCATGGTACACAATGTTTCGTCTTCTTTTGTTCGTTTTTCGAATTTCTCCGAAGACTTCAGGCAAACAAATTGTGGTGTACCACTCAGAATTGACCGTCCTACGTTGCTCAAGCGGAACAGTCGCCACATGAGCAGTTTTGCCGAAGTAGGCGACCATTTGCTTCGAAGTGCTTCTTCCACGAACAACTTGCGTTCAATTTGGCTTGTCTTCGAAGACCCACACGGTCGATTGCTATATTGTTTCGGGCTCATACGCATAGATCCATGATTCATCCCCTGTGAAGATCTCATGAACGTCTTTTGAAGCACCGCGATCTATTTTTTCAAAAATTCTTTGCACCAATCGACACGAGCCTTTTTTTGAGCGATTTTCAAATTGTGCTAGATCCAACATGAACAAGCCGTTTTTACGGCCAGGTGTTCACGCAATATCGAATGTATGGTGTTGAAAGAAATGCCGATCTATGTTTTTATCTCACGGTATGTCACATGACGATCTTAGATTATCAGTTCACGCAAGGCATCAATGTTCTCTGGCACAACGGCCTTTTTTGGAGGACCTTCGTCTTTGAGCAAGAGTCGGCCACGATTGAATTTTTAAACCAGTTTTTCACAATGCTATAGGATTGTGCTTCATTGCCATACAAATATTTAAGTTCATCGATGCACTCTTGTAGCGATAATCCACGCCCAAAGTTGTGAAAAGTGATCGCACGAAAATGTTCACGAGTTAATATATTTTTACCAAACTGATTTTTTCAAGTCACTGTATACAACACAAATAATGGTCGTACGTCAAAACGTCCTGAGTACGTTTATGCTAAAAAATGTCAAACTTTATAATGGAAATGTCAAATTGCGCCAGGCAACACTTAGTGTTGCCTAGGCCAGAAATATATATAGCAACCCACGTAATGTGATGGCGTGGGTAAAAGAATTCACGATGCATTTGCGGTTCGTCGCAAAGAAGATGCCATACATGGAACCACATGATTCAATTGATTTAAGGAAGATTGGGCCATTTTAAATTTGAATCGGCTGAAAAAAAGTACTCACAAGTTTCTCAAATTTCTGGTTTTATTGAAAAGGTTAAACTTTGTCATTTAAAAATGGAACACCATCTGATGTGCTTTCGCCTCGCCCAATGGACTGAAGACTGTTTGGGAGGATATTAAAAATTAAGAGAAATCACACGTGACTATTTCGAAGCCAAAGCATCCACAACGAGTCACTTTGGTTTGGTGTGGATTTTGGGCTGGCTGTATTATTGAGCCATTTTTCGTCGAAAATGAGCATTAACTGCTTTATTTCAATAAATTCAATTATATTGTATAAAATCTTACAAACTAAATACGAATTCAATTAATTTTAATACGTATTTTAATATTTTTAGTTTTACATAAATCAGTTTAGCACAACTAGAACAAAAATTGTTATTGTAATTGTTAACAATTTCGGATTTGCCGAAATTTATTAAATCATTTTGTTCTCGCGAATACCCTTACGAAAGTTTTTAAAACTTGACCATAAATAGTTTAAAGTTTTAAGGTAGTGAAGAGTTGCGAGCATTTCACTTGTTACGGCTCAAACCTTAAGTTTAGACCGTTTTATGGGATCATGGCTCATAGAGCAGAGGCCTGACACTTGTTTTGAAAGAAATGTTAGATCTTACGCCAAGACTCGTAATAGGCCTTTTGCTTGTCTTACGACATGTTGCTGTCTTCCCTCAAAAGGTTGGCGCCGAAACATTGAGTAGCAATAAGTACTGTATGCGAAAATAATGTCACACACGGGACAGAAGTAGCAACGAATGACAACGTTTTTTCTTCGCTACTCTTGCAATAAGTAGGTAATCGCTCTCTTTTGTTCTCCACGTAAGTATTCGATTGCGGTTTGTCGTTGGACTAACAGACGGTGTCGTCAGAAAGTATTTCAATTGTATTGTTATACCATGATGGTAAATAATGACCCTTTTCGCACCTAGTTATAACAATTTTGTCAAGAAACCCCCATATGTAATCCTCGTCGTTGGTCTTGAAACACACAATCTCTTAGGCCACTTCAACGTCGCCTACATGGGTATCAAAAGTTATTGAAGAATTTCTGATTTCGGTGTTTATCGGTTCGCCTTTAAACATAATAAAAATGAACTTGTTACAGCGCTGAATATAATTTCAGTGTTACCGACTTGATTAGTTGCTCTGGATGAATCTGGAATACTTTTGAAGGCATAGCATAAAACTTATGTGTATTTCTTAATCGCCAAAAAATGAAATCGCATCATAAATGTAAGCAATTCGCATTGTTCGAAAGACAATTAAAAATCTTTTATTCTTTCTTAAAAACAAAAAGTAGACTTACGGACTTTGACTTTTTTATACCCAAAAGTCGATTAATCAATAAGTCCAAAATCGAACCCAAGGGCATAAGAATGTGAAATTCATACTCAATTCATTGTACGATCTCCGGCCAAATTAATCGCATGTTATTCTTCTAGATGAATCGCCAGAAAATCACATGAGGATCATATGTGACAGCGCATAGAGAAAGGGTCCTAAAGGTAAAAAAATCAATTTTCATTTTTTTTCTTTTTTTTGATGTGGACAACATCTGAGCATCGAATGAGACCGATCCCATGCCCCAAAAGTGTTTCCTCCCAGAGATATGCTCATTTTATGAAAGTGAAGTCGACGATTCTAAGCGCAAATAGAAAGGAAAATAATCTTTAAAATGGCTCTCCTGAACAAAACAGGTTTTAACCTTAGGTCCCTTTCTATTTTGCGCGTCACATATGAACATTTGCTTGTTAATCTTTTTAGCGAGACTCTTTGCACTGGATAGCCACACACGAATGGGAATTCTCATATTGTTTGCCAAAGATAATCGCCGCGATTCAATTAATCGTCCTGTTGATGCACCGATGGTTCAAACGCGATCAAAAATGTTTGTCGGGATTTAACGTGTACATGTGTGTACTCTCTTCCCCACCACTAACCCACACCGGCGTACAAATCGGGTAGTCAGCAAAGCGGAAATGATTGTACATCACACACTCACACACACGCATACACTTACGAGTATTTATGTGTACATTGACAATTTCTTAAATTTTTTTGCCTCGTGTTTTCCAATTTGTTGGGAAAATCGTTGGTTTGTGCTTTTTTTTGGCGCTGCCGGAATGAGAACTGAAATCAAAGAAAAAAAAATATTATCGGTTTTTAGTTAATAAATGTGTGGGGAGTGGTTTTCGTTTGCTCCACATCAGCGTAATTTACAAAACCATTGGTTTCCGAAATTCCTTTTGTCGTTTTTTTTCTCTGCGTGTGTGTGTCGTTATAAGGATATCAAATGTGTATTATGCTGGTAGCTTGTGGGGAAAATAACACATGTGCCGTAGTGAATGACATACGCAAGGTCGACATGGAGATGTGGAGGGAAAAGTTATGAAAATGTTAAAGTAGCTATGTCAGCTGTTCGGTATGTTTAATTTTTGATTTCTCTACTTGTATCGGGAGAGTTGTTTCTTAAATGGTTGTTAAGGAAATGCTCTCCATATCGTCTTTAATTCTACCCCTGGTAAGGTTGTTGCTACTTAAAGTGATATAATCGCTGTCATAGTCTTATTTAAACATGTTCTTTGGTATGTAAGTGATTCTGGGGCCATACAAGACTTTAGCTTTAATATTAGTAGTAAAAAGTATATATTATTCTTTGTCAAAAAGGGGTATTTTTTATCTCGATCCAAACAAAGGATTTATTAAATTATTGCTTTATCCAAATTTGCATTTTACTCGTTTCTTTAATCTGTAAACCTCACCTTAAAGCATATACAGCGATCTAGCGTTGTCCTTCTATGTGTTGACAATATGATGGAGTCCAAACAAGAAAAGTTAACATCTTTAAACCAACCAGCTTAATAGCTCATTGATTTACATCGGTCGGTATTGAATAGGGACTAAACCAGGGGAAAGAAGGTATAGCTAGATATCCTTGGATATTCAATATTCATAGATCTGATATAGTAAAACTGTATTGTCGATAGTAAAACTGTATTGATTCACTATTGACTTTGTCACCAGTATTACTGACCAATTATACCCCAGGAAATGCTTTCCAATATAGACATTTAACATGTGTTTGTCCACTAATGACATTGGAATCAGTGATTCACTACTTCTTTGTCATAATTGTTGTCTACATTTGAAGTTTTTAATCAATTGTCACATTATGGACTATGTAGTTCTTATGCGATCATATGGAGACATTGGAACTGAAGATTCGGTGTTACATTTTAATTAACATAGTCAACACTTTTGGCTTTTTTTACTAGATGTCCAAACTAGAATAATTAGAAAGGATATTAGTTAAAACAGGTTTAATTGTTTGGATAAAGTTATATATTTTATGAAAGATGATTCTCATCAAAGCGGCCAGCCAACTATATTTATATGTACTGTACTAATCTAGTTTTCGGACATAGCTCCCACCTTTTTTGTTTTTTAGGGAATAGGGTATTCAATTTGGAGAAAAACATTTTGTGAACAATTTTAAAATACCCCCAAAAAGTGTGATTTTTACAACTGTTGCCTGAGCCTTTGTATAGAAAACCTTTTTTCCCCTAAATGGTTGGTTTATTATAAATCGCAAACAACTTGCAACAACAGTACATTTATCTGCGAAGTTTGGACTTTCTAGGTTGATTATTGTGACCGCTATCGTGCTTTCAACAGACACACTGACGGACTGATGGTCGAACATTGTTAGAGCGTCTTAAAATTGTACGCTGATCAAAAACATATATATTCTTTAGGGTATCAGATCAATATTTTAAGGTGACCCAAACAAAATGCCAAATTTGGTGCACCCTCATCCTATGGTGTAGGATATTAAAATACCAATGTCGGAAATAACCTTTTTTCTAATTTTATGCGGAAAAGGCAATACTAAAAAGGTCTAAGTAACATTTTTGTCTATATTGTTTTTTACAAACCGACTGCAATTACTAATTTTTAGAAATTCCGCGAAATGAATAAATGCAGCAGTTTTTGGCTCTTCTGAAAAGTATTGGAAAAACACAGAGGCCTTCTGCTGGGAACACCGACGATATGATAAATTTTTCTGCAGAAGCCCAAAATTCCTAAGAAGAATGAATTTAGGGATTAAAAACAAGAGGTTAAATACATTTATATACATATAATGAAATCTACCAACCTACTGCCATATCCCCTTTTGCAGCTATTGCTAAATTAGAAGTCGATCCACGGGAGATGAACTTGACGAATGGTCTACTTGTTTTGTTTATAATCAATATCATCCTTCTTTAATAAAACTTTTGGTATTCGACTATGTTTTGAAGGGATTTACTTATCTCTGTTTGGCGCATTTGTGTTTTCTGTAAATAGATGGACGGTCAAAGGATTCCCAGTAACTGGAAAACTTAGCTCTACATAGAAACCTGTTTTACAATTAAACGCCATTTCACTTATGTCCCTTAAGTAAGCATCAGCATAATCGGTTGAAATAAACTGTATAAGAGGTCATTCTTAAGGAGCTTATGTATTTTCAAAAATGCTCCTATGAATCACTGAATTCAGATTTAACTTCTAGAGCTTTAAATTTGTTAAGTCCTTTAGGTCTGGTTCCACAACAAAGTGCAATTATTTCTGATAAATAAAAGAATATTGTTTTCCAAACGATTTTCCAATAATTTCATAAGGATCTGCTTAGACGTATTGAGATTCACAAGAGTGTAAACTTCTTCTTTCAGAAATACATCTTTCATTGTCAGTCAAGAACTTCAACTGGGCCATTCATTCGTTGTTCGCCGGAAACCCTCTTCATCAATTCGTCTTGAATGAAACTCAAATGCACTCCTTTATATAGGATGGATGGATGAAGAATGGGACGGATGGACGGATGCGATTGCCACTGTCTTTGGGGTTTGTTTAGAATTGTCTTTTTAGACAAATAGACATTCACACGCATCCGCACTAACTGGAGGGAATACTTATATGTGCATTCCAAGTAAATGTACATCTGTACTCCCTTACAGGAGTTTGTCCGTCCGTACATACATATATGTACAATATGTACATGTAATTGCATGTGTTCGTATATGTTTGGGTGTATGGATCTGGATGCAAGTCCTCCGTGGAGTATTTACTTGAGACATTTTGCAACGCCAATCAAGTTGCACTTGGCTTGCAACGGTTTGAGTGTGTTATAAGCACAACTGCATACAAACCCACTTACACACGCACTGGAATTTCTCTCACTGCATCGCTCGCCCTTTGAACAAATACAAATACGGGCTCAACTGCTAAAAGAAAGATACGAGTTTGATGTAAAGAATTCATTTCTAAGCAGCAGGAGGGGGTAGAGGCAATGGCAATGGCATGTCTTGCCAGCCGATCACTTTTTGTTGGAGACATTTTGAGACATTGGACAAACAGTGAAGCATACTCTCAACACATGTGTTACAACAATAACAGACGACAACTGCACTCTCTCTCTCTCTGCACACACATCCCCTTAGCTAACAAACACATGTATACAACTTGCACACGACTTGCTTAAATCCTTTGAGTATTACTTCTGCATTTTCCTTTTTCTTTTTGTTGTAATGACAAGTAAAAGTGGTATGTGGTTACTTTTGGGTCTTTTTTCTTTCCTCCTTTCCCTATTTTGGGAAGAACGAGTAAGAGGGAAAGTCAATTCTTAGGGGTTTCATTTCATTAAAAATTGAATGTCTTCATATTTGTTATGGATGATTTGTTGCCACCCCCTGTCAAAAACGAGAAGCATGACATTTTGCAAAACATGCACAACATGTTCCTCAAGTGTTTTTGTCTACAAACGTACTTGAGATTTTGGATATGTCGTTGTCTTCTTGAAGATTAAATTGATTTTGAAGTGTTTTTGTTACTTTTACTGTTAAGAAAAATAGAGGAAAAAGTTTAAACCTTACTCAAGGACTTGGGTAGGAGAATAATATTAAATTGGAAATTATCACTACTCGCAGCAATTATTTTCAGCCAAAGGCGGTAAATGGCCACTTACAAAATTGTGGGTATTTCATATTGTAAGTCCGCATGAGAAGGCTGTGCTACTGCGGCAGTTATAATTGCATTACAAGATTGGGAAGAGCAACTCTTTATCGACGATTTTTTTTAAATTTTATCGGAATCAACATAAGGCTAGGCGGTAAGGCATTCGAGGTGTTAATATATTAAGATTCGGAATCGTGGTCTTCGAGAAAGTGAATTGTTTAGTGAAAAGTCTGGTCTTGTGCAAATTAAATAGCATGGACTCTATTGCTTGATGCATACACATATACGTGTAGTTGTGTTGTTTCCAACGCCAATATTTTGTCAACCAAATATTATTTGGTGCAAACCAATTTTTAATACATGGAACTATTTTTATTGTTACAGGTATTAATGAAATATTGGATACAATTTTACTCAGTATAAGTATATGTAATAAATATACTGCACATTTTGTGTTTATGGTTGGGTTATCAAAAAAAATGTAATTCACTCACTTCAATTTTTGTAATGACTACAAGCAATTCGTTAAGTGCAATAAAAACCGGTACTTCGTTGCGCTAATAAACGACCATCTCTGATATTTTGACGAATTTATTTGTTATCATTACCCACAATTTTACTAACATATCTTTACATACAGGGTGACTGATGAATATTTCTACATTATGAAACACAAATAACTTTTTTTCAGTGTATGGAATTTATTTTATATTCATGTTAAAGCTCATTAAATTTTTCAAGTTTAATTAGTTTTCAAAATAATGGAATTTAAAATTTTTTTGTCGCAATTCTGTCATAACAGGCCGGGCAATGTGAGAGTTGAAAGAGTTGAAAGAAATTCTTATTCGGCGTTATTCTGTATAGAAAAACTCTTTTAACATGCTCAAGTAATTGTAAAGGTGTGACCGTTTTCTTCAAAGAAGTAGGGCTCGACAATACAGCGTGATGAAACTGCACACCACACTGTACCACAAAGTGGATGCAATTCCTTCTCATGGAGTATCTGTGGGTTGGAAGCAGTCCATATTCGACAATTTTGTTTGTTTATGTTGTCGTTTAGATCGAAATGGGTCTTGTCAGTCTTCAAAAGACAGTTCAACATGTTTCCATATTCGTCTACCGTATGAAGCATCTTCTGGCAAAATTCCAAGCGAATCGAGAAGTCTGCTGCGTTCAGTTTATTGGTCATTTGAATTTTATATGGGAATTTGTGCATAATTGACTGCAATGATTGTCTGCTTATACCCATTTGAGCAGATACTCTTCTTGTCAAAACTCTTGGATTGTTTTGTATTACAGCAGCTATATCGACGATTTTTTCCTCCATCCTAACTGAAGGTTTCGATGGTTAGGTCTTCTGTTGACTGTCCCTTTCTCAGCAAAATTGTTAACAAATCTCATTATGGTCCATCTGCTCATAGGATTGCCACCAAACGTGCGCATATACTCTCTTTAAGCCGAAACTACAGACACCAGTGAGTGATAGCGGCGGACAAGCCAAATTCTTGTTTCAGTGTCCCATTTATCCATTTTTGTTAAAACTAAAAATCAATATTGAAAATAAAAAAAAAATTAACCAGATTCATTAAATAGAAAAAAGTTATTACATTTTTTTTTGGTAGCGGCTTTCATCAGCCACCCTGTATATAAAAGAGACATGTACGTACGCGGTAAACTAAAAAAAAACTACTGCACCGATGGAGCCCAAATTCAATACATGTGTTCTATGAGCTCTAACGTTATTTTAGCGGGTTCTAAAAAGCACATTATTTTAGCGGTATTTGTGAACCTAGCTTTATGAAATATCTACTATGTACTTTATATGTTACTGTTTACCGGAAAATTGTTGTGAGCAAAATGAATACTCTATTTTACTCTACAGTCGGTCAAGGTACGACTTAAAATTCCAAGTGGCAAAGTCAATACTGAACTTAGCTATCAGTAAAGAATCCGGTCTGCGACACTGACCCTAAGATTAACGAAGCTGTGAAAAAAATCCTTTTATCTTAAATTAATATTGTCGTTCAAAATGAGATTTTTAAGAAAACTAGATCATAGAAATCTATCGATAGTGTTATGGATGCAGATGATATTGTGAATTATCCAACTGAATTTTTAAATTCTCTTTTTTCTATTAACTCCACCTCATAGTCTGCAATTAAAAATTGATGCACTTATAATTCTGTTACTCAACCTCAATTAATCACGACCTTGTAATGGAAAAAGGTTGGCCGTCAAAATTTTGAAATTTTGAAAATTTTGAGAAATACAAATCAAATTACCCGGATAAGTGAGAAACTGTAGTGGTAAACCTCTTTATGTGAGAATAAACAGGTTGTCCCTTACTATCCTACTTATCTAGGTTCTACTGTATTACTTACTGTATTACTGTATTACTTAATCTTATATATTAAAGAGAATTAAAACGTTTTTAAAGCACGAGCTTGCTAACTGGGAAACCTTGCTAGGCGACATCTACACTAGCTAGAATTCTACAAACTTTCCTGTTAACTTGAACAAATGCATCTTAGTTATTTCTGTATGAGACTTTAAGAGGTTAAGGTAAATAAATCGGAAATTACATAATTATTTAGAGATTTTTTTTACGGAGCACAGTGCTTGTTCGTACGAAAGATTTTGGATAGATCCGATGTAATGTGTGTCTTCCAAAGCGGCCGACATCGAATTTGGAGGAATGTTTTTATGAAGGATAAAACATGTACGGGATGGAGCGCGAAGTTTTGCTTTTTTGCACTACAAGCTGTGGCGGTACTGTTTGTCGAAGAGAGTGGAGAGTGTACGTGGCTTATAGTGGCTGACGGGAGATCAGTATTCATCTGCCTTTCAGTTGCCATCATGTATTAGAGACGTGCGTATTTTTGAAATGCGCAGTCGATCATTGCAGTGCAGCGAGCTTCACCTCAGTGGGTGAGGAAACAAACAAAATATGCGATAATTGAGTGACACAAACCCCAGAGAACTTCACCAGAGACCTCTATATTCGGAATGCGATACTGTGTGGTGCGCCATATAACGAGTAGGCATCATTGGCTCTTACTTTTTCCAGGATGACAGTCTTGCCGTAACTGTGAACTCTGAACGGTTCTTGACTATGATACAGAATTTTTTTCAGCCGGCTCTTGAGGCAATGCAATTAGAGCATACGTGGCTTTTGAGCCAATGCAATTTGAGGATACATGGTTCTAATAGCATGGTGCAACTGCACATACAGCGAGGGTGACCATGAATTGTGTGAGACAAATATTTCCTGGACGGCTTATCTCCTTGAGGGGTGATGTGAACTGGACTTATCACCATGCCACTTTTTCCTTAAGGGTTATCTGGAGTCGAAGGTGTATATCAACCGTCCCAACACCTTGGAAGACCTAATTAACAATATTGAAGCTGAAATTGGCAGAGTCGACATTTTGCTAGATACACTAGTTAAAACATGTGATTTAAAAATTCCCTTACTGTGAAAGATGTCCAAACGTGCAAATCACATAATTGCGTTGGCCAATAAACAGAGCCACGGAGATAACGCTTTTGGCGCAAAAGAGCGATTCTTTCCTTGACTGTGTGGCAAGTGGTACCATCCTGTTCGAACCACATATCGTCCAGGTCCATATCCTCAATTTCTGGCCACAAGAAGTCCATTTTCATCTCGCGGTTACTACAGGGTGGCCCAAATGAGACCTAGTGATGTTAAACACGTATAACTCTTGTAATAACGGTTTTTTTAATGATTTATTTTATATGTTAAATACATTTTATGGAAATTTAACGTGACTATGTGTGAAATATGACATCAGACAAATGTCCACCATTTTGCTACAGGCATTGGCTCTTTTCAGCGCCAAGCTGCTGCACAGCTGCCAAGCTGCTGCACAGCTTCAACGTTCTCTTCAGTACGGATATTTCGATGAGCACCTCTTCCTGGACGGTCGGCAACTGAACCCAGTTCCTCAAAACGGCGAACTAAACTTGTAATCATGGAAGATGTGGGCGCTGATCGTACGTTAAAAAATCGGCGATAATTTCGCTGCGTCAGAACAATTGATCCTTGAGAAGAATAATAAAAATAGATAAATTTAATGCGTTGTTGTGCACTGTACGTATTCATTTAAAATTTCCAAGAGTTCAGTTATAATCTGCAAAAAGAAAAAATAAATTATGTTGAAATATAAAAAAGTGATATGTATTTCACATCAGCTGGTCTTATTTGGGCCACCCGTTATAATTAAAATATAAAATAAATTTTTCTAAGTTTCATAATTTTTTTATTTCATTCCCAAAAAATAAAATTTATGGGCTTCACCCATTAGTAGGAGACCTTAAGTGAGAGTATTAATTATATCATGTCAACCTTTCAGAGTTCAGAGATATTCCCCGTTTGCCCGTAATTTGGATGTGAATTGAAATACGTTTACTTAACGATGTTTTTTGAGTTAAAGGTAAATTGATATTGTTCCCATAAGATAACACCCTATTTAATTAATGCTTACAAATGGCTAATTATTTTAGAATAACTTAGGGATTAAAGTGGTACTTCCTGAATTGGATAATATTCTCTAAAATGAAATGGTGGGGATTATCACCATTGGATTAATTTCCTCTTTTATTTATTTGTTCTGACCACTTTGCCTTTCAGAACCATTAAAATATCTACAAATACCATTAATGCTATTGAAATTGGTTCCTGTTCCTCAAAAAAAGGGCACTAAGTACATTCCACAAGCAATGTTTATATATATTGCCCTTCGAAGAAACACATCACTAAATTATTCTGTTTACAATTTAAAATTACAAATGGCATTACGGACAAAAATTCAATTATATTTCATTGAAATTTACAGCCATTACAAAATTAAAATCTTCTTAAGTTTTATAACACCAAGGCACACGCTCACGCTTAATTCTGAATTCCTCTTTGTTGAATAACAGCAACAGCCAAGACAAAAACGAAATTAATGCGGAGAACCCCCGAATTTCATGGCTCCCGTAGCCTTGAACTTGTTACTTATTGTGCGGTGCCGCTTTGGCTTTAATGACATAACTCCAGCAATATAGAGTGAACATTTCTAAATAAGAAATTAATTTGCTATAACAGAGAAAACAATACGAAAGGCATTCGACCGCATCCACATTGCCCTCCTCGGATGCGAGTAGCCAAAGTGGAAGACGTTTGGCAGGACATGCTTACTAAGACTTACAGGAAATTAAACATAGAAACGGTCATAACTTTTCTTAACGATCTGTGCGGTGGAACATGAAAGCCGCCCAAGACAAAAAAAAAGAAATTTAAGTATATTTTCTATTATATTTGGTAAAGATATGGCAAAATTGCAAAGGATGTTATAATTTGGGCTGAATTCAGTGGAATGTTGTTGACGGTTTTTATGGGACATCTAAGAAGTAGTGAGATGAGAAATCTATTTGAAAAAATGCGAGAGAAAAATTACGTTTCAAGAGAGAGAGAGAGAGAGAGAGATAGAGAGAGAGAGAGAACGAGATGTAGGCTTGACAAGATTGGGACTTTTTATAAGAGTCATTGGTACTTTCCGTAAACACAAGCAAAGGTCCACTTTCCCATTTCTGCTAATAATTTTTTTATTTTTGGTTTTTCAATTTACTTTATATTGCCTTGTAAAACTAGTTACACTTCAAAAGACGCCTACCACTGAAGATTTTTTGTTAAAAACAAATTTAAAAGAATATCGGTAGTATTTTTTCCGTTATATTTTGTACTTTTATCCATAGTTGTCCAATCCAACAGCAATAGTTGTCATTACGAGAATACGAACGATTCTCTCGAAGAAGTCACGTTTATAGGAAAGTTTGAGAAACTAAAAAAGTTGAAATAAAACGTGATAAAAATTATGCTCTAAGAACAATCTAAAAATGCATGTTATAATTTTTTTTTACCTGCACTGTATGTTTTGACCAAATCCCTTTCATGACTTTTCAAGGCCTTTGAATATGATAACTAATGAAAGGAGCTACCAATAAGTTTTTAAATTTTGCATGTTATACTTTTTTTTTACCAAAATATCGCCACGGCCCTTGTGGTACCTTCCACACAAATTTGCCACTGTTGGTATTCTTGTAATATCGTTAATCCAACTCATGCTCTCTTACCCACAATCATTACTTAAGATCAGAATTATAAGCTAAGTGACAAATATTTGTATTCGTGGCCTCGCCACGAAAAAGTAGACTATCAGACGAAAATTTGTAGCCTATTCTTGAGCATTATTGTATATGTTTGCGCTAAGGTGCTCCATTTTTTAAGATCATGTTGCTGTAGAAGCCACATATATTTGATCTATTGCTGAAGATCTGACGAGTATTCTGTTTAACAGAATAAAGAAGAAAAAGATACCGCAGTCCCTTCCCGACTTTACCATATTTTTACGACTAAAAGTCAGGCATCACTTTCAGGTACCCATACCTTGTCACTCTATTTCTCGAGGTTGCTCTGGGGGAGCTTCAAAGGCAAGCCCTCTGGCGGTGATGGTGTATGTAAGTTGGTACATTTTAAAGGTCTTCTTTTTAAATTTTGTTGTGCTATTTATAGTTTATTGAGCATGTTGTCTGCGATATGTTCTCTCCTATCTAACTTAAATGCCGGAAGTCACTCAGCCTGTTCATTCTAAGCTTTCGATTTTGCTCATCTTCATCTCAAACTATTAACACCCTTTCAGCGACAAGACAAATCATCCTTACGACGCACAGTGGCGTAGAAACCCAGTGGCGTAGAGAAACCCAGGTTGCAAAAATCAAAATACGATATTTTGAATAAACCCATTTTATATAGAAATGTTTAACAATTTCCGATATGCTAGCCTTAATAAAGGCTAGGCCATGTTTAATTTTAAATTTGAATCGGCTGTAAAAAAATACTTTAATTTTTTTTTTGGGATATCTGGTTTTAGTGGATAGGTTGAACATTGTCATTTAATAATGGAACAGCATCCGATGCGTTATGGTATCTTCAATAAAACAGGAATTCGAAAAAAAGTATTTTTTTAACATCCAATTCACATTTAAAATGTTAAATGACCGTCCCGGAATTATGAAATTTTTAGCTTAGAAGATATAAACGTTAAAATTTGACCGCTTTTCGGTCTGATTTCAGTTTTAATACGACAACGACTTGACAAATTGTTTTTCTTGTTTCTGTTGATTGATGTGTTTATTAAATGTCTCCAGGATAATCACTATTTGAAAACCATCCTTTTTTCTCTATTTTTTAACTTTGGCGGAAAATAAAAAAAACATATATTTTCTATATTTGCCTTGTTTTCAATAAATGTTCTTTAATTATTCCTTCTCATTACTTCAATGGCTTAATCTGTTCAGGCAACACTTTGGCTTCTAGAGATAGAAAATGTAAAAAGATATGGTTCCAGAAATTGTGCGGCGTGTAATTATTCAAGACATTTATACATTCAACGCCATTGAAACGTTTTTAAAGGTACAAGGGTTGCTATATATATTTCGGGTTCTGACAATACTATTTTTCCCAAATGCAAACTGGAATTGCCATTGAAAACTTTAACATTTTTTAGCATAACTTTACTCAGAACGTTTTGTCATCTGAAGGCGAATTGTTTTGTTGACGGTGTGTTGAAAAATTCATCTCAGTCAACAAATGGAATTATCACGTAAACATTTCCGTGCGATGATTTTTTACGAGAGTGTTTAAGTATACTTTTTTCGACTTGAAACACCTCAAAAACCACTGTTAATCGCTGGTACCAAGAGTTCAGTCTCGGACGCCGTTCGCTCCAGGATGAATTTCGTGAAGGAGTATAAGTTCGGTGACTTTGCCAGAAACCATCGATGCTGTGCGTGAACGGATTAAACAAGACCGACATGTGACATACCGTGAGATTGAGGCATCCTTGGACATTAGAATGTAAGCATCAATAAGACATTGCATGTTCATTTGTCCGTGAAAGAAATTCGTTCTCGTTGGATCCCACATAATTTGACGAATGCTCAAAAAAGGCACGTATGGATTGGTGTAAAAAGATGTTGAAAAAGTATAATTGCGGTAGCTCAAAGGCAGTGAATAATATTGTCACAGTGCATATGAACCCGAAACAAAACAGCAATCGACCGTATGGGTCTTTCAAGACGAGCCAAATCCAACAAAAGTTGTTCGTGGAAGAAATACATCGAAGCAAATGATTGTTTTTTTTCGGTATAACTGGCCATGTAGCCACAGTGCCTTACACATCAGCTGAAACGATGAACTATTTGACCACTAAAGATGTCGAATTGATGGGCCATCCACACTACAGCCTTGATTTGGCACCCAATAACTTTTTCTTATTCCCTAGCATCAAGAAAAAAATGCGTGGTTAACGTTTTTCATCGCCAAAGCAGATGTTGAAGCGTTCAAAAATCATGTTTTGGAGGTGTCTCAATCGGAGTGGAAAACGTGCTTCAAAAATTGGTTTGTGCGCATACAAAAGTGTATTGATCTTAAAGGGGAATATTTTGAAAAACAATAAAACCATTTCCAATGATAAATTATTGTGTTTTTATTGGTGGACCCGAAATATAAATAGCAATCCTCACGTAATGTTTTAACTGACAATAAGTGTTTTCTAATAATTTAAAATTGCATTTCAAGTCGGTTGCTTACCTGAGAGCCTCTGCCAAAACTCACAATACTGTTACAGACCCGGGGTGCTCAAAAAACTACTCTTTGAAATTAGTGGTTATATACCTCACTTAAAAATTACGTTTGCCTACAAATAGCCAAGCATCAATTCAAAGGTAGACACAAATCTTATTCTGACACTTGTATAACGTAAAAATTGAATAATTCATCCTAAATTCATATGTGACAGCGTATAGAGAAAGGGACCAAAGGGTAAAAAATCAATTTTCATTTTTTTTCCTTTTTGATGTGGACAACATCTGAGCATCGAATGAGACCGATCCCATGCCCCAAAAGTGTTGCCTCCCAGAGATATGCGCGTTTTATGAAAGTGAAGTCGACGATTCTAAGCGCAAATAGAAAGGGACCTAATCTTTAAAATGACTCTCCTGAACAAAACTGGTTTTTAACCTTAGGTCCCTTTCTATTTTGCGCGTCACATATTTAGATTTGTGAGAAAGCTTTACAGCTCAAGGTTACCATTATATTTTTGAACATTACGAGACAGTGCATCCCAAAATACTGTGGCCATTACTTTTCCTGCTGACTTAACAGTTTTCGCCTCCTTGGGACCACTTTTACCAGCTTCTATCCATTGTTTTGACTGTTCTTTGCATTCTGGGATGTAGTGATGGATCCGTGTTTCATCAACAGTTGTGAATCGGCTCAAGAACTCTATTGGATTACGCTGATAAATCGCTAAAAGTTCCTCGGAATTGGTCCAACGGACGATTTTTTGGGGCAAAGTCAACAAACGCGGCACACATCTTGCGGATAGCTTTTTCATGTAGAGTTCATCAAAATACTCCAAACTTATTTTTCGTGTATTTTAAACAATATCAGCAAGTTCTCTGAGCTTTATTCGTCTATCTTTAGTCACTTGATTAAATATTTTTCTAATGTTTTCAATAGTAGTAGCAGTTTTCAGTCTTCCAGAGCGTTGTTCATCTTCCGTACTTGAACGACCCATTTTAAATTGTTGAACCCAGGATTTCACGGTGGAGTATGATGGTGCGTTATCACCATGAACAGAATCCAATTCACTTTTGATTAATTGTGGCGTATAACCTTTCATATAAAAGTGTTTAATTAACGCACGAAACTCTTTATTTTCCATTTTTCAAAAATTATAAAACTTGTTTACTTCAATCACCTGTAACAAAGAAAATAATCATTAAATATTTCGGTAATTTTGACAGATGGCTTATAAAAGATTGCTTTAAAAAAAAAAAAAAAAGTTGCTAGTAAAACAGAAAATGTGCCAGGTCAGTTAGTTTTGCGGTCGCCATCGTATGTATGCATGTATCTTGTAAATATTTAGGCATAGTAGCATAACCCTATTTAGGTAATAGGTAAGATATTATATTGCACAATAAGCACTATGCCCGGATTAGTCTAGGACTGCAAGTTGGCGCAACAAGTACTGAAACTTTAAAATGACCTAAAAAAATCTAAAATTGGTAAAAATATTTTTTTTTAGTTACCATAAAATAGATTTTTACACAAAGTTTAACTTTGATAAACCAGAAGTACGGACCTTAAAGGTAAAACAATCATCTATCATATGCCATTATTCGATTATATTATTCGGCTCAAAAGATATGCAACGAAAAAACTCAAACGGCACCACTGTGCAACGGCTGAAGTACGCGTACGACAGCATAAGAAAAACGAACGCAAAAATACATATTAACAACAATAACCAGAAACTGACAGTAAAAACAGCAAATCCAATAAAAAATGAATAAAGAAACAGGAGAAGAAGAATACGATGAAAATAGAAAGGCAATGGTGGCAACAAAACAGACTTATTCACGGAATGATAAGTGAGGCGTGGGGTCTCCTTGTAGTAGGCGCCTACAAAGCAACGCTCGACGGAAGACCATAGAAAAGACACCAAAAAGAAAAGACAAAATAATCACAAACCATTAATCAAATAAAACGCCAACTACAAATGGCTCCTATTTTTGCTTCTTCCAATTCTTTTTAGTTTCCAAAAAAAATGATTCAAGTTTCGTATTCTTCCAAAGGAAAAATTTTTGATATAAAAAATTTAAGAAAACTTTTCGAAGTTGTGTGTTTAACAAAAGTTCAGGCGACTATTAAATTGTTAATGTGAAAAATTACATGAGATGCCAACTATAAATTAAACGTTATGTTCTATAACTCATATGGTGTTACAGGTGTTACGTGTAAACAAGTTGTAGGCGATTAGTTTGTCAAGATAATTGTTTGACTAACTAGTCTTTATTTGGTAGACTGGATAGAGATGTTTTTATGCCCACCAAAGTCGAGGTACGATTGTGTCTTTGATTGGTTGGCATCAGATTCAAACCAAATGATTAGCTTTGCCGCTTCTTAAAGTTAACCTGAACGACTTAGAAGATAGCCTATTATATAGTCTAGAAGCTATGTGCCGCCGTGGTTTGGTGGAACTGTACACGACTATCATGCAATATCAAACCAGTAAATGCCGGTTCTATGTACCCGAAGCAAACTCCCTTCGGCCAGGGGCTACCACTTCAACAATATGAGTACGTGTTTTTGTTCGTCCATTTTTCGTTGTGAGAGCAGCACTGCTCCGGAATGCCTGCTCCTAGTATTACTGGTCCAAGACGGGATCGAACAAAAGCCCGAACCTTGGATCAGCTCGGTTTGTCAGAACGTATACACCATCGTGCTACGTCTGTAAGGTGTAATCATTGCATGTAGTGTGTGCCCTTCAGGAGCTGTTCAGGTCTGAACCACATCATGGAGTATAGCGAAGCGGACTTTGTTGCCTCGTGCTGTATAAGTATCAACGAAGTTAGCAATGGGTCTGTTTATTTGATATCAAAGCCGTCTACATTTTCGTCGTCGTCATCGTCATCATCATGCAACTATGAGACTCCCTCGCAGTCTCCCTCGCAACAGCATCAAGATATACAACATTTTACACCACAGATTGCTGTTGCCTCCCCTGACCGTGCATCAATTTTGCAATTTAATTGAAAAATGGCCTACGCAACAAAATTTAGGGATGAATTTAGGAGTCGGAGAAACATCATAGTCGCTGCGATCCAAGGAACTAAGCTGAATGGCACCTGCAGCCAGCGCAGTTCTGACGGATACTACGTGCTACGTAAGGATCTTACCAGAAGTAGAGGTGGAGGACTTGCTTTCCTGTTACAGCATACTGTGCAGTACAGTCCTATTTCGCCTGAGCTTGACTCTAGAGTTCCATACATGGAATGTATGGGGGTAGCAGTCAATTCCGGAACTGTCGTGAGTACTTGGACAGACGACAAAGAAACCTTGTTGAGCGATAGGTCAGTCTGTAGCGAACTACGCAGCACTGGTGTGGTTAGCGAACGTGATTATGACGCAGTGAAACAAAATTCAGACTTACCAGAATACCGCCCCTCAGAACATCGACAGGGTGTCTTCTTATGTCTTCTGAGGACATTAGGAGACGAAGGTGCGCAGACACAATTTCCTATTGTTTAAGCAATACCTGCTAGGGTGTAGTCATCCTAACCACCATCTTTTAGACCGGGCGCCTCCACCCAGGCAGATCAGGTACGATTTTCATGATCTAGGGAGAAAGGTCCAGCGGTACTAGCAAAAAATTTTAGATCATCGAAGCTATTAGCTAGGTCTGATCAACATTCTCGCTGATGAAGTCGCAGCAGCAGTATCCAGGTACAGTGTGAATGTAGTGCTAGGGGAACATCCCCCGGAGATGTTACCTATTGGAAAGGAACTACCTCGGAAGACCCGCGTGGTTCTGGCTCAGCTGAGATTTGGATAGAGTAGCCGCTTTAATTCTTATTGGGCACGAATTGATGCTAACGTTTGTCCTGCCTGCCATGAGGGACCACATGATGTGCTGCACCTCTTCAATTGTCCGGCCAAGCCCACTTAGCTGACTCTCAGGTCTCTGTGGACTTATTCAGTTCAAATGGATATCGAAGCAGATCGCCTATAGACGAACAAGACTTCAAAATAACTTATATTGTTGTTACTACAACAACAACACCTATCATGTCACTTAAACCCGGTTCAATTCCGGGTAAGAACATTTTACGATTCTTAAGCTGCGGTTTCCACGTCGTAAACGCCTGCGACTTTGCGAGTAAGAGACTTATCTCTATGCCATGTAAAAACTTCTTTATAAAATGCATTAGCAGTTCGGAGCTGGCATTAAACAGAAGGTTTTGGTCAGTGAGTAAAAGCATTGAATCGTGCATAGCTCACTGATTTCAAAGAAGTTTCCCCTTGCTGTCTAGGCACACGGGGACATACTTACTTCGAAAAATAAAATATGTGACAGCGCATACAGAAAGGGACCTAAGGGTAAAAAAAAATCATTTTTCACTTTTTTTTTATGTGGACAACATCAGAGCATCGAATGAGACCGATTCCATGCCCCAAAAGTGTTACCTCCCAGAAATATGCGCGTTTTATGAAAGTGATGGTACACCAAAGATACACGTATTTAAATCATTAAAATGGTTCTCCTGAACAAAACTATAGATAGTTATAGATAGATAGGAGATAGTTATTGAACTTACCCTATACTTACAATATAGTTCCTCGACACAACAACGCCTGTGTGAATCGAAATATAAAGAGTACTCACTCAATTGAGCCATAATAGCAATCTACCCAAAATATCTGGTCATGTGTGGCACCCAGACTCCATGCTTCAATGCCATATAATGGACATCTTAAATTTGTCATAACACAATTTATTGTCAGTCGTTCATCACCCTTATTGCCATGCTTTGCCAAATGACAAATGCCCCGTTTCCCGCTTATTTATCAAGCGCCTTCCCCCAGTACACAAATAACACGCGCAATTTAATGCCCTATTAACCAACTCACTTAATAAAATGTTTTGCGGGGTTTCTTGTGGGGCTGTAATCAAAAGTTACAACTTGTACATGCATAAGTAATAACTAAAATAACTGCATAAATTACACGCGGGTGGTTTGGGTTTAGTGGCCAGAAACTCCCACCCAGCGGAACACGAAACTGAAACTGGAACTGAAACTCGAACTTAAATGAAACCGACAAAACGACTGCTGTACGCAGCATAAAAATAATCATAAACCTAAATGCTTTTATAAATTATGAGTGTGTTCTGTAGTACCATAACATGTTTTGTTATTTGTCGTATTTCGCCAAATTGCTTTATACCCCCGTGACTGTCACACTGACGAAGGTAAATAGTTGAGCGCGCTCTCTCTTTCTCTACGAACGTGTAATCGTAGCGGATTTTTTTGTTTTGGGGAACGGAAATGAAACAATGACTGTTAGAATTTCCGGTGCAATAAAGCTGCTTGAAATAGTTTTCGAAACTCTGTGCCACAAAACGTGAAAATATGACACCGGATGCGAACGTTTTTTTGAGGATTTCTAGAAAACCTTTTTTGAGGGTATAGTTTTTAATAATTGGCATAAATCACTTTAGGCTTGCTGCAAGTTTGGTAAATTGGATGAAATACTGTCAACTCGTGCACTGTTGTTTTCAAAATTTGTGACTCCATTCGTAGTATATTTTTTAATGATGGTGTTGTAAAGATAATTTTTAACAACGCATTAAAATTGAAAGCCAACATGCATAAAGCGTTAATTAGAAGGTTATGAAAGTTGTGTTATATATTTTGCCCAAGTTATGACGTAGATTATATGTATTACCAGCTGGGTTGCCAGAATTTGAAAAGAATTTTCTTGAGAAAAGTTTAATTAACAAGAAAATCCCTTATTTTTATAAATATTGGCTGATTAATATGTTTGACAGCGCATAGAGAAAGGGACCTAAGGGTAACAAAAAACAATTTTCATTTTTTTCTTTTTTTGATGTGGACAACATCTGAGCATCGAATGAGACCGACCCATGCCCTAAAAGTGTTCCCTCCCATAGATATGCGCGTTTTATGAAAGTGAAGTCGACGATTTTAAGCGCAAATAGAAGGGGACCTAATCTTTAAAATGGCTCTCCTGAACAAAACTTTTCATCAACTTTTCACTTTTTTTTTGATGTGGACAACATCTGAGCATCGAATGAGACCGATACCATGCCCTCCCAGAGATATGCGCGTTTTATGAAGCGAAGTCGGAGATTCTAAGCGCAAATAGAGAGGGACATAATTTTTGAAATGGCCCTCCTAAACAAAACTGGTTTTTAACCTTAGGTCCCTTTCTATTTTGCTCGTCACATATAGGCATATTTTTGTGGAGGGTTTTTTCACAGATAACGCGTGAGTTGTGTTAAGCTTTTTTTTAGTATTGTTTGCCGATCCTGTGCGCGATCTTCCTGCGCGTCGCCGTTTTAGTGTTTGGGCTCTTCAACAGCTCGAAGAAGATCCGCTGTTTTCGACCAAAATGTTGTAAAGTGCTGAGGACCATTTCTATACCAACGGCACCGCCAATAAACAAAATTGCCGCATTTGGGCTGAAGAGCAACCAGAAGAGGTTCAAGGGGTGCCATTATACACAAAGAAAATCACGAGTTGGTGCGGTTTCTGGGCTAGTGGAATCATCGGTACCTATTTTGGCCGGAACACAACCGTGAATGGTGCTCGCTATCGCGCCTTTATACCGAACTTTTTGCTATCTAAAATGGAATCCCGTAATCTGACGGCATTTGGTTTCAACAGGACAGTACCCCTTGCCATACAGAAGCTCAAGCAAAACATTCACTCATAAAATAAATAGTTATGGTAAGAGCGATAAACTCTAAAACAAAGTCAATACGGCAAAGATATGGAAAGTTATAATCAAATTTTTGCCATGACATATTTTGACATTTAATTATTTAAATTAAAGTGTACGAAAAATTGTGGCGCTGCTGCTACTTTCGCTACTGTTCTGTTCTATTCTATTTGATGCTCTTATTATTGTCGTGGTCATAGACCGGAAATTGGCGAGACAATTCAACGAAATTAGGTTAAACTGTGTCAGTGGCCTAGTGTGTGTGAAGTTTTAAATAAATGTTATTGAATTCAAAATAAAAGACCTTTAGTTAAGATGAAAAGATTTTTTTCCCACAAATAAGGAGCTCTTATTCGGCATATGTGTATAATTAAAATAAAAAGAGGTATAAGCTATTGAAATAAATGTAAGCACGAATGTATTTTTGTTGTAGTTCAAATAACATTCAACCATCTTAAGTTTAAATTTTGTCCTGCTGAATATAATTTTTAAAAAATAGTAGCAAGGTCTAGGACTATAGTCAACTCGTCGTAGCTTTGTAGGATATAACAATTCCCAGATAAGTTGGTTTGGTTAAAAGAGAAGGAAACGTCTCTGCTGTTTAAAAAACTTCCCATCTCTGTCCGGAGTTTAAGCGATGTCGTTCTAACTATTTTCTGAATGTTCTGAATTGAGAAGAACATATTCGTTGCGAGTTTATAAAACCTAAAACTAATATGGTCCAATTTAATACGAGTTATTTTATAGGGTGATCAATAAAGCGACATTTTTTTTAAATAACAAATATTCAAATCAAGTGTGAAATCTTTATTGTTCATTCGAAATTATATTTTATGCCATTAATTTTTTGAATATAATTTCCTTAAAATTTTTGCCGCAACTACGCTTCAGGGTTTCCAATCTGACGGTCTAATTTTGGACGACTCGTTTTAGAATTTCGACCAATATGGCGTTAATGACGTGCACAGGCGTTTTCGCCGTATGAGTCTTTCCACGATAAAATGGCAAACAACACTGATAAGAAAAAAAAAATAAATTTTAACGCAACTCACGCGTAATCTGTGAAAAAAACTTATTGATCACCCGTTACAAATTTTAAAAAATATGAACCCATAATTAAAACAGCCCTTAAGCTGCACCAAACCGTGGTGTAAATCTTTCCCTGATTAAATGGCAAACAATACTGAAATGAAAAAAGGTGCTATGCAACTCACGCAAAAAAACGCAACTAATTTGAAAAAAGCCCTATTGAAAAAAACCTATAGATTGGTCACCTATTAGTTTACGTAGATTTAAGGGCTCTACAATACAAAAGGAATTACAATATGGTGTAGCTTTGTAAGGTAGCGTATATTCCGCCTATAATGTACAAGGCTTAATTTAACAAAGATCGAATTTGATATGTTACTTCTTAAAAGACAAAGCATATGTGGCGCGCAAAATAGAAAGGGTCCTAAGGTTAAAACCCAGTTTTGTTCAGGAGAGCCATTTCGAAGATTAGGTCCCTTTCTATTTGCGCATTGAATCGTCGACTTCAATTTCATAAAACGCGCATATCTCTGGAAGGGAACACTTTTGGGGCATGGGATCGGTCTCATTCGATGCTCAGATGTTGTCCACACCAAGAAAAAAGTGAAAAACTGATGAAAAGTTTTGTTCAGGAGAGCCATTTTAAAGATTAGGTCCTTTTTTATTTGCGCTTAGAATCGTCGACTTCACTTTCATAAAACGCGCATATCTATGGGAGGGAACACTTTTGGGGCATGGGATCGGTCTTATTCGATGCTCAGATGTTGTCCACATCAAAAAAAGAAAAAAAAAATGAAAATTGATTTTTCTATCCTTAGGTCCCTTTTTCTAAGCGCTGTCAGATATATTGAAAGACAACGCATGTGGGTACGAACCTATATATAAACATGGAGAGCGACATACGGCGCCATTTTACTAGGATTTGTTAAGATATACAACTACATACATTGCTATATTTGAAGAAGATGAGATTTAAAATATGGGTTGTAAATCAGAAGGAACTTAAACAAGGAGATACATCTGTCGAACCCTAAAGTCGGGAGTGTCATTTGCATAGGCCTTTCGGATTTCTAGAGAAGAACAGCCACAGCTTGTCAGGGATCTTTATGAGGTGACTTTATGAACACATAAACCTATTTGATTAAATCTTACCGGGGTAGTTTCTGCGAAATATGGCCTCGAATGGAACGAGTTTGTGACTCCTAGGGTGACAGTACCTTTAATCAGAAATGACATTTGTTTGGGGACTAAATGAGAACCGAGAGCACTATGTTTTAATATTTTTAGGCTTATTTTTAGAACTCTTATAGCTTAGATTGGTAGGAAATGTTGCTTGTGGAGTGGCATGATCTCAAATTGGGATGGCTCTTTGTAGGGGGCCGCACAATATATAGACCGAAACATTCATATTTCACAAGAGTTAGTAGCTGGCCACTTAAAAATTCTATACAAAATTGGGTTAAAATCAAACTAAAACTCACGATGTTAATTGTTAAACAAGAAAAAGTTTTTAGAGAATTATCATAATAATAATACTCGTAATATTATAATATTTTTTTATTATTGAAGGATCTATGACTATTATGTGTGAAACAAAATATCGGCCAAATCCTCGCCACCAATTCAGTGACATACTTCTATCCGATGGTCCATTTTTTAAATGACTCTGAGACATAATGGAGGTTCAATTTCAATAAAGTGCCAAATCATCTCATATTTTAGCTCTTGAATTATTCTTGGCTTATTGCCGTAACTTTTTCTTTTAAATATCTCAAAAGAAAGAAGTCCAATGGTTTCATAACGGTTTCGCATCGCGTGAGATAACGTGGGCCTTGAGTGTGGCAAAAACCACATATCGTCCAGGTCTGTATCCTCAATTTCTGACCGCAAGAAGTCCGTTATCTTCTTGCGATAACGAACACCCTTTACGGAAACTGTTTGGCCGACAACTATTGTTGTATGTGAAACATACTATGGTTGCGAGGATCATAATATGGTTGTGGTGGTCATAGTATGGTTGAGTGTGAATCAAACTATGGTTGTGGGGATCTTATAATGGTTATGTGTGAATCATTCTATTGTTGTGAGGATCAAAGTATGGATGTGAGGATCATAGTATGGTTGTAGTTGAATCATACTATTGTTGTGAGGATCATATTATTGTTGTACCACAACCATACACCCAACAATATTATTATCCTCTCGATATTAATTCGCAGTACTGTCATTTGATTTACAGTCATATATGTGACTGATACCACCGAATGCTTCAAACTAAGCTTGACTTTTCAAGAACACCAACTAAAGCCTTTCCACCAATGTGAATAAAACTTGTTGTTTTCTTTATTAACCTTTTCATTTTTTTTGCTAACCAAATTAGATTATGTACCTCTTAAATACCCCCTGTCAAATTAGCATTATAGTCATTTCGATACTGTTTTGTGGGCTTAGTTATTCAATTATTACTCATACGACCAGTGGGGGAGGTTTTATTTACACACGCTACATAAACTTTCAATTACTGACACCACATTGATCGACCCTTAATTTTATACCATATACACCCGTATACCCGTAATTTAAATAATATATTTTTTTTAAAACAACGTCCTTCACTGCTGTACACACACAATTTAAATGTCATGCCGAAAGCAACTGGAAGAAGATGGAGTAAAGTACGACAGTGAAAACAAAAAACTTTGCTTTGTGTACCATTAACATTTATGCCGGAAATGCTTTTAAAAGTATTTAATGGTTGACCTAAAGTACCTCACGGATTTCGACAAAATCAAACAAAACAATGAGGACAGCAAAAGAAAAAAAAACTCTATGCGTTTTGTTTTACAAAATTCCACACAGCCAATAAAAAAGAAGTCAAACCGAAAAAAAACAAAAACATTTTTTAAATGCAAATTTTCTGTATACCGATGGCTGCTGCTTTGTAACGCTCGCTTAACATACACCCAGTGTCGCTTAATGTAGCTTGATGCCAAGCAACAGTACCTGCTAAATGTTGGGTGGAGGTGTACAGTGATTTACAAACGGAGATGGTTGCTGTCTTAACTTGTGTTTGGAAATTCAGAGTGTTTTCTTAGTGTTTTTAGCTCCGAACGATCTATACTATCAAAAAGATATTGCTCTTAAAAGCAACTAATGACATAGACGAATTGAGACGACTTGTACCGGGTGGCCAAAAGTTATCATGGGCTTAAAAACTTTAATAACTTCTTCGTATATTATTTTATTTTTATTTTTTTCTCAGATTATATAATATACAAAATGGATATTTGTTTAAACTAAGTGTGAAAAATAATGAAAAATATATATCGCAATGATGGGCTCGTTTTAGAGCACAACATCTTTCAAAATTTGTCGCTGTAACGTTCGAATTTCAGGCACAATGTTGGCTTTGTGTTGAAGGATTGTCTCGGGCTTGTTCACATATGCTCGCTCTTTTAAATAACCCCAAAGAAAAAAGTCGGGTGCTGATAAATGTGGCTATCGCGCTGCCAAATAATTTCCTAATTTCTGGACATTATTCGCTCTCCGAAAGTTTGAATTTAAAGGTGCTATTGTGTCTCGGGCTCCGTTCTGACGAAACCACATCTCAAGAGCAGGAAGTAAACAATTTCCTATCATAAACCCTTACCGCTCTCCATTTACGGCAACAGCACTTCCATCTTCATTCTCGAAGAAGTAAGGCCCAATGATATTTGAAGCTGTGATGCCACACCATACTGTACATCTAATGGGGTGCAATTGGCGTTGATGAATGGCTCTTGAATTTTCAGAACACCAGAAACTACATTTCTGCTTATTAACAAAGCCATTCAAATGAAAATGATCTTCATCACTCATGCGTTAAAATAATTGATCGGTGATTTAAATAATAAAATCCTATTAATGTGGTACTTCGTTCAGTTGTGAATCTCTCCAATATATATTCTCCAAGTGTTATATTATAATCTGAAAAAAAAATAAAAAAAATATATAAACAAAAAAGTGATTAAATTTTTAAACCCCATGGTAACTTTTGGCCCATCCTGTAAATGACGTCAATAACAAATGTGGCTTTGACCGTAGTAAATGTCGAAGGGCGCCGCCTAGCCTTTTATTTACTCTGCAATAAATATTTGTACGCGGTATTTATAGAACCCCTTCAGCTTACAAGACATACAAATTCCTTAATACAGATTGGTCCAACCATAATGCACGATTTTTGTTGTGAGTCACACCTTAACGACAAGTTTTTGGCCAACTTAATTTTACATTTCTTGTTTCAGTATTTAAAAAAATTAGCTATGGAAAGGTACACATTGACCAACGTAATAATAGAGTCGAAGCCTGTTACGAATATGGGCGTTCAAATCAAAATGCATTACGCGCATTCTTGATTTTTTTGGTCAGCATAAAAACCCACTGTGGATTCGTAAACCAGCAGAATTGGCAAATAAGAATTCAGCAATTTAGGCAAATACGAATTCATGAGTGATTGTTAAAAATCGTATGCATCCTCTATGAGTGACTGTTTAGTGTGCGTTATGGGTTGGGGGCTTCATCGGATCGTACTTCTTCGAAAATTAGTCAGCCAAGCAGTTACCGTGAATGCTGTTCGCTATCGCGCGATGAGAGTTCTTGTGACCAGAAAAAGAGACAATGGACCTAGGCGATATGTGGTTCCAACAGGATGGTGACACTTACCACACAGCCAACGAAACAATGGCTCTTTTGCGCGAGAAATACAAAAGCCGTGTCATCTAATGTCGTGACGATGTGAACTGGCCGCCACGATCATGTGATTTGACAAACTTGAGATAATTAGAAAATTCTTTGTAGGCTTTGGAGTGGTGGTGTCAAGACTAAACGCAATATAATTTCATTTGCTGTGTTCACAATTGTCAGCAGACATTAGCGCGGAAGAAGATTTTATGAAAACTCAAAAAAAAATTTATAAAATTTTTAAAATTAAATAAAGCAAAGCTTTCTGAAGAGGGTTGTCTCGAACCCGAAATCACGGTAAAATCAGTGTTTAGCCACGAAAATCAATGTCAATTGGCCAATTTGTTAAAAATTTGTCTTCTATTTAAATATAGATGCAAGAGGTCTTGAGCCGCTTAATCTCTGTTCAAATAAAAATCTTATACAAGACATGGCCAGAGATCATGACAAAGAGCTTATTTTGAAGGAGAGGTTTGTGCTTAATGCTATGTGAATGGTATTTGGCGAATAAGTTCTTGTTCTTGTCAAACTACTCTTGCTATTGGGATTGCCGCTACATTGGTAGAAGGACGTCAAAATGCTCCAAATTCCATTAAATTTTGTGATGGCCAAGGGTCCGCGGAATTGAATTACATTGAAGGAACTCGATTGAACAATAAAAAATTTGCACAATAATTAAGACACCAACGACAACCTTTAAAGGCAAGGATTTTCTGTTTTCAACAAACTTGGCATTCAAGCTCGTCTATATAAACTCTCTGGTTGAAAATGCATTCAAAATGAAGATTTAAAAATCCATGATGTCACTAAGCGACATCAATTTACCTTAAATTGTGAGGTGATACAACAACTTGGGACCTGCAAAGCACTGGGTGCACCTTGTATCTTAGAATTGAATAGAAAAAAGTTTAGACAGTGGGAATTTTGTTTTTACTTTGCACATGTAAATGTTATTGTTTTTTAGAAAATCTTTACTTAGGTCTGAAGTTGTGTGCATGGTCGCATTAAAGTATTAATTGGGCAAAATCTAAAAGTCTTTTATAAAACTTGCTTTATTTTTACTAAATTTTTTGGTTCCTTTGCCATCTTATGAAAGTTGATGTTTGCTCATTTCGTTGAAAAATTCAGAAGGAAAAATGGCTTTATTGATTGTTCAGAGCTATTATCGTTCATTCAATTTTGGATGCCATCTTGTTCATTAATTCGTTATAAACCATTTCATTTACAGGATGGGCCATTACAAAATTGAACCGCTTGTAAATAAAAGTACTGATATATTTTTTTTAAATTTCTGGTTTTATGGTTGAACTTTGTCATTTCATAATGAAACACAATGTCATTCATATGACAACCCCAACTAACATTACCTCATCCGATCAACCCAATTTGTATACCCTCCACCATACAATGGAGGGTATATTAGTTTTGTCATTCTGTCTGTAACACCTTGAAATAATCATCGGAGACCCAACAAAGTATATATATTCTTGATCCTCGTAAAATTCTAAGACGATCTAGCCATGTTGTCTGGCTGTCCGTCTGTCCGTCTGTCCGTCTGTTGACAACAAGATAGAGCCAGCATGAAAACAGCTAGGGAGCTGCAATTTTGCACAAACATGTGTAGTTAACCTAGCATGGTTGGTGTTGAAAATGGGCTACACAGCTCTACGGGAAGTTGGTGTTAGAGACCCTCAACCGACACTACCTCATAAAAATTAGTTTTTTATTTGGAAATATCCGTCCAGTTTCTTGAACAAAATCACTGAAATTTTACAATTAATAATCTCTATATAGGCGCAATCATTTATGTAAAAATGGTTTAGATTGGGCCACCATTTTTTGTATCTCCCATATAAACGGCCTTATGGGCCTTGAGAAATAATATGACTATAATTCACCACAAACTTGACCTATCGAAATGAAATTTTACACATCAAGATTTCTATATACAACACACTTCTACGCTGAATTCGGTTGATATCTGAAAAGTCATACTGGTACCTCCCACACTAACGGTCGCATGGGCCTTGATAAATAATATGACAATAACTCACTACAAACTTGACCTATCGAGATGAACTTTTCTACGTAAAGATTTTTGTATAGAACACACCTCTGCCCCAAATTCTATTGAGATCGGAAAAGTCCTACTGGTACCTCCCACACAATCGGTCCCATGGGCTTTGAGAAATAATATGACGATAACTCACCACAAGCTTGACCTATCGAAATGAAATTTTGCACATAAAGATTTCTATATAGAACACACTTCCGCACCAAATTTGGTTTTATTTGGGAATCTGGTGGAGGGTATTCAAAGTTCGGCACAGCCAAACTTAACATTTTTTACTTGTTATATTTTCGATTGTTTCTGGTCAAATCTCTTCAATGGCAACTTCGATTTCATGTCTCATTGCTACAATTGTTTTTGGATACTTTGCTTAACATTTATCCTTATAATAATCTAGAAAATAATCAAAAGGACTCAAATCACAGCTCCGAGGCGGCCAATTGACATCACAATTTAGGCTGATTATTTGATTTCAAGAAACAGTGCGGTGGCTGTGTGACATGTGGCCCCGTCTTGTTTAAACCAAATGTCGTCTATGTCATTCTTTTGAATTTTTGGTAACAGAAATTCGTTAAGTATGGCGTGGTAATGGTTTCCACGTTGATGGTTACGGCGGCTCATTTTCTAAGATATATGGCCCAATGATGCCGCCAGCCCAAAATCCGCTTCAAACAGTGACACGTTCTGGATGCATTGGCTTCCAAAAAGCCACGTGTATGTACTCTACCCACGATAGCCACCGAGGTGAAAATAAGCTTCATATAAAAACACGACTTTTCGATACAATTCTTCATCTCCTGCCAAACAATCTTCAGCCCATTGGGCGAAGCGAAAACTAATCGGAATGTCATAAGGCTTCAGTACTTCTTACAATTGAACTTTGTTGGCCTTCCTACTGACTTTTGTATGCAAGGTTCTTCTCAAAGAAGTGGGAGAAATGTTCAATTGCTTAGAACGAGTTGATGTTGACGGATATTCTTGGAATTTCTCAGCCAGAGCAGCAATGTTTTCGATTGAACGTACTTGACAAAACGTACTGGGGTTAGTTAGTCTAATGAAAATAAATTCCCAAATTGACGTACAAACTGCACTGAAGGCCAATTTTTTCTCGAAAATTGTACACGTAATAAAATATAGTTTGCGTTAAAGACTTACTACTTTTGAAGTAATTCAATTCTCATTATTGCCAATAATACCTGAACAAGTAATAAGCCAACCAAGGGATAAGCCAACACAAAATAAACTACTTAAACATATAACAAAGAAATATCTAAATATGACATTAATAAATTTACTACTTTGGAAGTACGTTTTTTAATATTTTGACCATTTTGAAAATGCCAAACATAAACCTCAAAACAGAAAGCAAATTTATGTTTTTCTACCTTTCAAATTCAAAGTAATCGGTAGTCGAATTTAAAATTTTAAATGGCTCAATCTTTTGCTTCCTAAAACCCAAGAAATATCGATCAATGGGTACTGTAATTAAAATAAACTTCTACAAAATCTTAAACAACAATTATTTCGTTGGTTTGGATTAAAAGATTGAAAGGTTCCTTCAAGTTCACATCCTTGAAGGAGAACAAAAAAAAATAGTTCGGATTCGAATTGACAGTTGCTGCAAGAAGGAAAAGAAGAAGAAGGAGGAAGAACCCGAAGAATCTGACGATGATATGGGCTTCGCTCACTTCGACTAAATCGACAAATGTTTGTTTTAATGCCTCTGACAGTTGGCATAGGGAGAAGGACGACAAATATATATCAGTTCATAGTAGCAGCTTGTTCGTTTTGTCTTGCGGGTATCCGTTATGGTTTTCAGCAGCACGAGACCAGAATAATTTCGGAGGCACATCTGTCAGATCTAGCAGGCGTTCGAAATTTCTATGACTTCAAATGCAAGATTCTTTTTATTTAAAAAATATCTCTGTATAAACCATGAACTTGTCACTGCCCAAGCACCAGAATCCGTTTCTCAGAAATAAATGCTTGTAATTTTATTTGATTCAGAACCACTGTGCAATGTTTCGTATATTAACCATTGCCCCTGCAGTCCGTTGTCCTGGTAAATGACCCCCATCATACAACACTCTAAAAATTATGCAACAAATAAAGTTTTTGGTCGTAAAACACCATGAGAAAGTTGTAACAACTGAACGGAAAAAACCACAAAAAATACACGCACACACACACACAAAACAGGCACTTTCGTGTAAAATGTATGAATGTTTTTTTTGTGTACATAAAAATTTCATAGATTATATACACGTTATTTATTTATAAATAAAACAGCAAAAATAACCCCCGAAAATGTTGCACATACATTTTGGGACTCCCGCCGAACAATAGACACAATAGCGGCAGCCGACTACAATGGACATTGCGGCGAAGTAAGAAAAAACAAATGCAAAAAAAAGAATCAATAAACATAAAGTTTATTATGCTGAATTATGACACTAAAAACGTAACCAGAAAAATAAAAAAAAAATAAAATATTCTCAGAGATAATTTTAAGAGTCACGTCGTCGGCCGAGACAGACAAATGAAAAAATGGTCTACAGAATGTAGACGAGCAAGAATTTACAAGGCTAAATTTATTTTAAAAACAAAGGGTAATAGATTGAAAAATTTATTATTGCATAAATTTAAATTCCACATAATAAGACACTCTCTTCGTGAAATGTCTTAAATTTGAACGCAGTGATCAAGAGGTATTCTGTTAAGATGAAAATCTTTAATTACCCAAGCGCTAACTAAGCGGGTCTTCGGTCGGAATAGAATTCCTCACGTTTTGGTCTTGTGAGTCGAGTAAGGTACATCTAGCAACTCCTTAGTTCTTGGACTATGTCCTTCCATTGGAACTTTAGATAGCTAAACGCAACTAATGCCTTCTTTAATTATTTGAACTAGACTGTATTTAAATTGTAGACTATCGCTAGGTTGTAGAGTTTTGTAATGATGTAGTTTATGCTGGAATCAAAAAAATAAAATTAAACAACTCACGATGTAAATATTTTAATTTAAATAAAAATATTAAGAAGTTTAAAGAAACTTTAATTATAAAATGTTGTTGTACGTTACTCATTTGGGTCCGATTTTCTTAAAACCTTTAGCTTTTATCAACACTAACCTGCTTGTATATATATGCCTTGGCCCTTTTGGCACGACCAATGTCAATATTTTGCTGTTTTGAGTTAATCATTGCATTTGATTTCTTTAATTGTTCTCTTTAATAATGTCAAAACAGAAAATGTCAAATTTAAGCAAGTAGAGGTTAATACATGTATGGCCAGCACTGTCATTATGAACTCATCCATAAAATTTAAAGCTAAAAGGGCCAATGCCAACTCTTGCTATTTATATTTCGGGTCCGGCAATAAATACACAATAATTTATCATTGGAAACGTTTCTATTGCTTTTCTAAATATTCTCCTTTAAGATCAATACACTTTTGTATGCGCAGAAACCAATTTTCGAAGCACTTTTTCCACTCCGATTGAGACACCTCCAGAATACGGTTTCAGAACGCTTCAACAGCTGATGAAAAGCGTTGACCTCGCATTAGTTTGTTGATGCTAGGGAATAAGAAGAAGTCATTACGTTCCAAATCAGGCTGTACAGTGGATAGCCCATCAATTCGACATCTTGAGTGGTCAAATAGCTCATCGTTTCAGCTGATGTGTGAGAGCTCGCATTATCGTGATGCAAGGTAGTCGGTCTGCATTTATTACCTTTCCTCATTTCTTCGAACACTATTGGCAAACAGATGGTTGAATACCACTCAGAATAGACCGTCCTATGTTCCACCAAAGGCACTGTGGCAACATGGCCGGTTATACCGAACAAACGCAATTATTTGCTTCGGTATACTTCTTCCACGAACAACTTTTGTCGGATTTGGCTCGTCTTGAAAATCCCATACGGTCGATTGCTGCTTTGTTTCGGGTTCGTATGCATAGATCCATGATTCGTTCTCTGTGGCAATGTTATACACTGCCTCTGAGCTACCGCAGTTATACTTTCTCAACATCTCGTTGCACCTATCCAAACGAGCCTTTTTTTGAGCATTCGTCAAATTATGTGGAATCCAACGAAAATATTTTTTTTTCATGGCCAAATGAACATGTTATATCCTATTGATGCTTGTCATACTAATGTCCATGGATGCCTTAAACACACGGTACGGCACATGCTGATCAGTTCACGCACAGAATCGATGGCTTCTGGCAAAGTGACCGAAGTTGGACGTGCTTCACGAAATTTATCCTGGAGCAAACGGCGTCCGAGACTGAACTCTTCGTACCAGCCATTATCAGTGGTTTTCGATGGTGCTTCATCGCCAAAAGTCGAAACAAGTTGAATTAAACACTCTAGTCTCGATAACCCACGCCGAAAATCGTAAAAATTCATCGCACGAAAATGTTCACGGGATAATTCCTTTTTTTGACTGAGATGAATTTTTCAACACTCTGTAAATAAAACAATTCTCCCACAAATGACAAAAATGTCAAAGTTTCCAATGGAAGTTCCAGTTTGCATGTGGGAACACTTGTATTATTAGGACCCGAAATATAAACAGCAACCCTTGTACAACGTACAAATTGAAACTATTTAGAACCATCTGAAGCAAGGGGTGATGAATATGTATCGATAGACAAGAATTCGTAAACTGACATAACCAAACAACTCACGCAGAATAAGAAAAAAAATGATGCTATACGCAAACGAAGCTCTTAAATCTCCCTCCTTTTCGGTGTTACGGTAATTTGGGAACCCTAACATTACGTTAAGTTCATGCCACAGCGCCAATTCTGCTTACCAAAAGTTGTCCATTTAAAACAATTTTTGGTAAAAACATTCAAGTACAATTATCTCAGAAGTGAATATTTTGACATTGTCCTTTTTAGCATTAAGCCACAGATTTAACTGTGGTCCTATTTATAGCAGAAGTAAACCACCTTTTTTTAATGTAGATTTAAAAAACGTAAATTGGAGCTTCCAAGATTTTGAAATGCATATGTGAAATTTTTAAGTGGTATCAAGTTCAATAAGAGATTCAATATCCAACAACTTTTAACTTAAAAAATATTTTCCAAAACGATCTGCTTGGGAAACGATCACTCCTATTATAACTGAAATATAATTACTTGTCTAGCTCGTTTGTTTTGACGCTGACGTAAAATTATCGCTTGTAATGTATTTCAATCAATTTTTTTTCTTTTTGTTTAAAAGTCACTCCTATTATTTTGTATTCAAAGTACTGAATTACAACATAACCCAATCCTAATACGTACTACGGCTGTGGGGACCACAACATGGTTGCGATTTAATCACCTTATAGTTGTCGGCATTATAATATGGTTGTATCTGAGTCATACTATGGTTGTATCTAAATCACACTATGGTTTGGTGGGTTTTATATTGGGGTTGTGAATCATATGTGAATCAGAACATGAATGCGAGGGATCACAATATGGTATGTGAAATCAATATATGGTAGCATGTAATCATACTTTGGGAGTCATAGAATGGTTGTGCGGAATCATAGTTTTGTTATTTTTTGATCATAATATGGTTATGCTGGATAATAAATTAATAGTTTTATGGTTACTAGATCCATACTACGATAATAGTAGGAAGTTTCTATATGGTTGCCATATATGGTTAATGCTCTTAGAACAATTGTCTTTTCTTCGAGTAAAGTTGAAACGATTTCCCTTAACTCCATAACTTTCGTCCTTTGTGTAAACATCTGAATTGTACCAAAAACTAACAAGACACATATTATATAATGTGGCTTCTAGAGCTAAAGACACAAAAGATTAACTTGTGAAGTTTAGCTGTAATATGCTCCTTCTAGAGCTTAACATATTTCATCGCTTATACATATTGTGTGTTGGATCAATATCTACATCTGAAGCGAAATTTCTTTAAACTCAAAAACGGCCTTCTTTGTTCCAAAAAATGAGCCATCCAAAATTGTACCCTCAAAATTGACACACTGAGGCATATTTGCGGCAATTGAAGGAAATTGTATTCAAAAAATAAATCTCGTAAAATATCCTTTTGAAAGAACTATTAAGATATCGCACTTGATTTAAATTTGTGTATTTTTTTGTTTTGAAAACAATACTGTTAGAGTGATCACCTGTTCCCATGCCGTCATTTACATTTTTGCCACTTTCAAATGCTTTACAACCCCCTTTGTACTTTCAACCATTTAAAAAACTTTACCGCCTGTATCTTTATCGTTTAGTCATTAGCATTTTGTGGTGGACATCATCGATACAGAGCTAGCCTATCACCTGGTTTTCATACGAGTATTTGATAGCTTATACTGGAAAAATATGCTTTTATACTTATTTGTATGCTAATTGCGTATGCTAATTGCGTATTCTCCCTAACCGAATAATATGAACATATTTTTTAGAATATTCCTAAACTACTCTTTTATTAAGCGATTTTTAAGGCAAACCATTATTATATTCTGAGATTGTTTGGACAAACCTTATACAACTTTCCAAAGACAGGTAGTTAAAAAGCAATTTGGCTTTAAGTAAAAAACACCTGCTTCCGGCAAATGGGAGATGAGTTTTCCACACATTCATTAGCATTTTTATGTAGGATTATAAACTATTTATACATTAAGTCACGTAAGTTAAACTGTATCGAAACCACTTTGATATGTCGTGTATGTTCCCGCCATTAGCTTCTTTGATAGATTGATATATAATTTGATGAAAGTCTATTTGTGAACAGAATGATAAACTGCTAGAGTAAGTATTAAGTCTGCCAGGAGGGAGATGCTCTGTCCCATTCCACTGTTTGCATTCGAGCAGCATAGCACAACTTCTATCCCTCGTTTGTCCTCCTTATGCTATTGACGTATGAGCAATATTTTAATATCCATATCAAAAATTGCGTATACGTCAACACAAAATAAGTTTAAAATGATTTTTATAAAAATGCCATAAATCATTGGTGCTGCTTTGATTTTACAAATACACTGCATACGCAGAAAATATTTACTAACTTTTCTTTTCCATGATGTTGTTGTTTTATGCAACGTCTTTTGAGCGAGTGTGTATGTGTGTGTTTGTGTGTCATACAAGAAACTTTGTCAATATTAAAAGTTAGTTGCACTAGTTTTCATTTTCTATCATCTGTTTTAAACATTCTGAAGTTTAAATACTTTTCAACAACTTGGCTGGTGTATTTTGCGATGATGTTGCCAATAAATTTCGAACAGCATGAAGTAGCAGTCCAACAAAACGGCATTGATCAATAAGGCTAACAAATGCCACAACGGAAAAAAGCTAAAGGGTCCGAAGAAAAACTTCGTTGGCTTCTTCTTTGGCAGTTTGTAACCTTAAAAAAAAGTATATAATAGTTCCTGGGCAGAAAATCCTTTACAGCAATTTTCTACCAAAGTTCACTTAACATTTTCATGGTTCGCAAAGTGCTTTTGCAGACGAAGGGCGGTGACTTAATGTATTTTAACACTAGTCCAGAAATTTAGTACAAGAAAAAAATATGGTGACTTCATAAAAATTAAAAACAATGTTGTTATAAATATAAAACTTAATGAAAAGTTGTTTTCTTCGCTAGCGGAAAAAACAATAAGACCTTGAGAAAAGTTTAAGCAGGACCTTCACACATGAAGAGTTTTTGTTTTTCGTGAACGTTGTTTTCGTTTGGATGACAGTATTATGATTATGGCGAATATTTGCAGTGAAGCAAAAAGAGCTGAGATGTAAATTTCATAAAAAGAAAATAGAACATTGATTTTTTAATAGTTACTGACAAAGTTTAGAAACGATTGTTAGTGCATATGTCTTGGAAAACAAATGAAAATCTAGGTTAAGACTAGGCAAATTAATGCTAATGCGATAAGAAATAAATATTAGATACTTCCCTGCTTGACAAAACAGGCGAACCTACACAAGTCAGTTATTTTGTTTATTAATAACGATACTTTTTTCCCGCTCAAAATACTTACTGTCAGTCGAAAATTAAGAAACTATGAAACTATTTACATTACAATTTAATCAATGTAAATAGTTTCAAATTACGAGATTTTGGCGATTTCTTTGGGTTATTTAAACTATGTTGTCACACAAGTCTATTGGATAATTTTTAACAAATTTATTATAAGTATTTAAATATAGTTGACCTTATTTTTTATATATATTTTCTGCATTGGTTTTTTCAATTAATATTGTTTTTTTAATTTTTTTCCTTTTCCATATTTGAACTGCACTGTGTAACTAGAATACCTGGAACAGCGATCGTCTCAGTAGGACCTTACAATTAGAGTTAAAGCAGATGGCCTGCCCATATAGCAAAGCCTTTGATATAGAAAAACCCTTTCGAATCAAATAAAAGCACTTCCGATAGCTGGCCATGTTGAAGAAGTTTTTGTTATGATAAATACGGGGTCAACCTCATGATGAATTTCGAAATTTTTTGATGATTTAGAGGAAGGTTACATTCTCTTTTGGGTCTAACACTCACTAAGTGCAGTTTGTACCTAAGCTCCAGGAGGTTTTTTCAAGGTTAAACGTTCGAAATTAATGGAGAATGTGTCATTTTTTATATTAAATAAAAGTATTCAATGCCAATGGTCATTAAGACACTATCTTCGTTATCAAAAACTGCATAGACATAATAGCCATAGACAACATGACAGGACACACTGTATGACACAGTGTATTATGACTTAAACAAATATTTTTATCGGATCAGCACACAGTCCTTCGTTTCCATACTAGCATTGGACAAAAATGGAAGGAGTTTTCAGAAAACAATGAAAATTCATTTTTAAATGGATTTTGATACGGTAATTTCAAAAATGCTATCGACTTTTATGCTCTATTCGCGGTTTACGTAAAATTTAATGTTTTAATTGGTTTTTACTGAAACTGAAACCTAACCTAAAAAAATAAAAAATTATTTTAAAAATTAAAATAAAAAAATTGGCGAAGATTTCGTTTTTTTTTCAATAGACGAAAATTTAATTTAATTTACGCTGAAAATAAATTTCACCGAATTTTTTGGTGTTTTTTGCTTTTGGCATCGAAAATTGAGAATTTTTGGAATAAACAATTTATCATAGACACACTAAAGTCAAAAAGTATCCGAACTAATCGGCTAAGATTTCGTTATTTTCTAATAGAAGAAAGTCAAAACTAATTTATTGTGCAAAAAAAATTCACCGAATGTTTTCTAATAAAAAATTCATCACAAACACTTTTTAAAAAATGATAACCAAAAAAGGTCTGCGAAGAATTCCTTTTTTCTAATAGACAAAAGTCCAAACTGTCACCGAATTTTATGATGTTTTTTTTATTTAACCAACAAAAATTTAAATTTTATAAGCCAATTTGATTCTGTCTAAAAATTTTTCGTTGACGAATATTCTCAGGAACGAGGCTACAATACGTGTTGCTAAATATATTTCTAATATTTCCATTGGAAAGTTTGACATTTTTTAGCATAAACGTACTCACGACGTTTTGACGTACGACCATCATTTGTGTTGCTTACAGTGACTTGAAAAAATCGATTTGACAAAAAAATGGAATTAACTTGTGAACATTTTCGTGCGAATATTTTTCGACGTGGATTCTCACGACAAGAGTGCATCGATGAACTTAAGTCTTTGTATGGCGATGAAGCACAATGCTAAAGCACTGTGAAAAACTGATTTAATGAATTCAATCGTGGCCGATGCTCGCTCAAAAAACACGAAGGTCGTCCAAAAACATCCGTTGTGCCAGAGAACATTGATACCGTGCGTGAACTGATATTGCAAAATGTGACATACTGTGAGATAGAGGCATCCTTAGACATTTTTTCCACCAGCATACATTCGATATTGCATGAACATCTGGCCGTAAAAAAGGTTTGTTCTCGTTGGATCCCGCACAATTTGTCAATCGCTCAAAAAAAGGCTCCTGTCGATTCGTGCAATGAAATTTTAAAAAAATACGATCGCGATGCTTCAAATGTCTTTTATAAGATCGATACAGGTGACGTATCATGGATCTATGCGTATGAGCCCGAAACAAATCAGCAATCGGCGGTGTGGGTCTTCGAAGACGAGTTAAATCCAATGAAAGTTGTTCGTGGAAGAAGCACTTCGAAGCAAATGGTCGCTTGTTTCTTCGGCAAAACTGGTCAAGTGGCGACTGTTCCGCTTGAGCAACGTAGAACGCTCAATTTTGAGTGGTACACCACAATTTGTTTGCCTGAAGTTTTCGGAGAAACTCGAAAAACGAACAAGAGAAGACGAATCATTGTGCACCATGACAATGCTTACTCTGACACATCTGCTCAAACCAGTGCCTTTCTGACCGGCCAAAACGTCTAGTTGATGGGTCATCCGCCGATCAGCTCTGACTTGGCACCCAATGAATTATTTTTATTCCCTATTAACAAGTGCGAGGTCAACGATTTTCATCCCCAGAAGATGCTGTTAAGCGTTCAAAACCCATGTTTTGAAGGTGTCTCAATCGGAGTGGAAAAAAGTGCTTCGACAATTGATTTGAGCGCATGCAAAAGTGTATAAATCATGAACGCTTTGAAAAACAATAAAACCATTTTTGATGATAAATATTCGCATTTTCATTATTAGGTCAGATATATATATAGCAGCCCTCGTACTACTTTTTTGCTCATTGCAGACGGTATTGTATTATAAAATAGAAACTCCCTCGGCCCATTCAAAAAACCTAAGGCCTACGAAAACCTCGTCCCTTTGGATATTCACTTTTCTCATCTTAGGCATTCGTTTCTGAAAGGAATCGCCTTCCCAAAAACATGCTGGACAGCATAATCAACCCTGATTATGCTGTCCAGCATCCACATAAAGGTTCATTAGCGATTAAAGGTTTCGCCAGTTAAAAACCAATAATTAAATTTTATTGGGGTCAAACGTAACCTGCGACCTGTCAATTTATCGCCATAGCGATTCCATGCAAATGACATTCCTTATTTTAGTCCCAGCCGAGAAACTTGCCACATTTAATTCAATCATTTTGCTGAAATTTAGAATGGTGAATCACCGTAAATCCACAACCAAAATTCTGAACGTTTTTTTAATGCAAGATCTGGCCCAAATATGGGCCTGCCGCCCTCCAATCCTTGCATCCGATGTAGCTCGAATAAGGCATATCACATTGTATTGATCTATAACTAAAGCTGGTGTAATGGGATAGTATCAAAATAAGTTTTTTTTTTATATTTTTTTTTGTTTTGTGTAGCAGAGTAGTGAAACATATATTATAGTCGCTTTCCTTCTACGTTAGAATATTTTGTTGGTTTTTTAATTTGTTATGGAGTTATTAATCTAAGTCACATTTAGCAGAAGCTCTTTAGATTTTTGAATAATGAATTTTATTTTGAGAACGCTTGGGCGTAGACCGGTATTGATTAAAGAATTATTAAAAAATTGTAAAACGTGGAAATCACCAAAAGCTAAATTTTATTTATGTTCAAAGTTTCTTTTTATGTTTGGCTACCTTTTTGTTTGGAAGGTGCAGCGAACCGTGGTATTAAATTCTCTTTACTGACTGACGCTAGATAAATTGAGATGCAAACAACTTACTTACTTAATTCCCACAACATCCCATTAAGAAGCAAGGCAAAACCTCTCTTAACTTGAGATTTAGACAAATCAATGTCAAACTTTGAATTGGTGGTGTAAAAAACGGTGTCACGAAAAATTTCGTAACTATTATATTTTTTATAACTGTACCAAGGTTTTAAAGTACGTGACGTTTTAATCGCGCATACACAACCAGGGCTATTCATCCATCACTTCTAGCAGTGACAATTTCAAAAAAATATGATTTTAAGGTTTTTCTTTAGACTTATGAGTATTAACTATGTTCAAAGTTTGCTTTGTAATTGGTCTCATCATTGTCTATGAATAGCACTTAATTTTTATTCTAATCAAACTAACACCCTCGGTGACGAATCTACGAAAATATCTGTTAATCCTATTGGAAACTAAATAGAAGGAAAAACTTCGGAAATAATGACCGCAACATTTTGTCTTATTTTGAAACCCTTACACTAACTCTCATGTATATTGCTCCATAAACTCTTATGATAATTAATCTGAAGAGCCACATGATAACTGTCATTATCTTAAACATCCTCCATTACAAGTGACCTTGATCTCTCGAATAATTTGTCAATACAGCAAATTTAATTATCCCATAAATTCTATTACATCTACGCCTATGTAGGACATTTATGAAGCAGAACACTTAAAATACTTGCACGCTAGAATGTCCGTATGTTGTGTACCAAAAACATTTCTTCTTTCGTCACTTGACCATTTCAATTACTCGTCCCACCACATGGCGTATGATTAATATTGAGAAACTCTGAAACATCACTCATACGCCATGGCAACCATAATGATTTAATCTTAGATATTGATTTCTAGATTTAATGAAGCAATCTTTTACTCACTCCTTTTATTTTTTGTCTATTCTCTCATTCTCATTTTAGGTAAGCAGCGCTTGCAATCACGATGTGTGAGTGATTTTTTCAATCAGCACTTTCTATACGAAGATAATCAAAAAGGTAACATAAACTTGTTTTATTTGCCAAACGTGTTAAACACAATTCTAGTTATATTTTACGTCTTTTGTTCAGTCTTCGCACACAAACACAGAGACACACTCTCGTTACAGTATCCATTAAATTGCATGAACTAATGTTTGCGCTGAGATCGGACAGAAGAAAGGCGAACTGCTGGATGAATGGTGTAAAAACGGAAGACTTGGAGTGTTGTTTATCACCGAAAGTGTTGATGTATTAAATGTACACAAAATAGCGCTAGAAATTGTAGCCGAAGCGAAGACCATTAAATTAGTATACGACCAAGTGTTAAGGTCTAATGGTTCGTCTAAAAATTAAATTTCGTTTAAGGACTGACAAGGACACTAGGTGAATTACATTATGATCTGTTTTATTAGACCAGCCTAATGATTGGAAAATGGTGAGCTAAATTCAAACGGAAGTTCCCCAAATAACCCAACCAAAAAAAAATCATTTCATATGAAGAACAGACATTAAGAAAAAAATAATTGCTACGCAATGTTTTTAGTATATCTGAAAAGAAGAACATTTCGTTGAGATTTTTCTTTCAGGGTTAAATAAGAATGATCAACTATTTCGTTATACTTAACCTGAATTGCACCAAATCTGACCACCACAACTTAAAATCGCATCACGGAATATTGGTTATAGAATGGATTTAACTACATTTGTCACTTACATTGAAGGCAAGCGAAGCACATATAAGTTTCCACGACTTTGCATAAATTTATTGTTTTATGTTATACGGAACCAAGTTGCCAACACTTGTAAAAACGGGTCATACGAGGGCTGCTATATATATTTCTGGCCTAATAATGAAAATGCGAATATTTATCATCAAAAATGGTTTTATTGTTTTTCAAAGTACTCTCCAGCATGATTTATACACTTTTGCATGCGCTCAAACCAATTGTCGAAGCACTTTTTCCACTCCGATTGAGACACCTCCAAAACATAGTATTTGAACGTTTTAACAGCATCTTGTGGAGACGAAAATCGTTGACCACGCATTGTTTTCTTGATGTCCGGGAATAAAAAGAAGTCATTGGGTGCCAAGTCAGGGCTGTTCGGCTGATGACCCATCAATTCGATGTTTTGGTCGGTCAAAAAGGCACTGGCGTGAGCCGATGTGTGAGAACTCTCATTGTTGTGGTGCACAATGATTCGTCTTCTCTTGTTCGTTTTTCGAATTTCTCCGAAACTCCATTTGACACTTACTTTGAAGGCAGACAAATCACATATAAATTTAAATTTATTGTTTTATGTTATACGGAATCAAGTTGCCAACACTTGTTAAATCGGGTCATACATACTATATATATTTCTTGGCTAATAATGAAAATGCGAATATATATCATTAAAAATAGTTTTATTGTTTTTCGAAGTACTCTCCTGTCTGATTTATGAACTTTTGCATGCGCTCAAACCAATTGTCGAAGCACTTTTTCCACTCCGATTGAGACACCTCCAAAATATTGTTTTTGAACGCTTTAACAGAATTTTCTGGCGACGAATATCGTTGACCACGCATTGGTTTCTTGATATCATCGGCTGCCAAGTCAGGGCTGTTCGGCGGATGATCCATCAATTTCACGTTTTGGCCGTCAAAAAGGCACTGGTGTGAGCCGATGTGTGAGAGCTTTCATTGTCATACTGTTGCACAATGAATCGTCTTTTCTTGTTCGTTTTTCGAATTTCTCCGAAGACTTCAGGCAAACAAATTATGGTGTACCACTCAGAACTCACCGTCCTATGTTGCTCAAGCGGAACAGTCGCCACTTGACCACTTTTGCCGAAGACACAGGCGACCATTTGCTTCAAAGTGTTTCTTCCACGACCAACTGTCGTTGGATTTGGCTCGTCTTCAAAGACCCACACGATCGATTGCTGTTTTGTTTCGGTCTCATACGCATTGATCCATGATTCGTCAATTGTGACGATCTTATGAACGTCTTTTGAAGCACTGTGATCGTATTTTTTCTAAATTTCTTTGCAGCAATCGACATGAGCCTTGTTTTGAGCGATAGTCAAATTGTGCGGGATCCAACGAGATCAAACCTTTTTTACGGCCAGGCGTTCATGCAATATCAAATGTATGCTGGTAGAAGAAATGCCCAGGAATGCACACGGTATGTCACATGACGATCTTGCATTATCAAATCACGCACGGCATCAATTTTCTCTGGCACAACGGCCGTTTTTGGACGACCTTCGTCTTTGAGTGACCGTCGGCCACAATTGAATTCATTAAATCAGTTTTCCACACTGATATAGGATGGTGCTTCATCGCCATACAGACATTTAAGTTCATCGATGCACTTTTGTCGTGATAATCCACGTCGAAATTTGTGAAAAATGATCGCACGAAAATGTTCACGAGTTAATTCCATTTGTTTGCCAAATTGATTTTTTCAAGTCACTGTAAACAACACAAATGATGGTCGTACGTCAAAACGTTCTGAGTACGTTTATGCTTAACATGTTAAACTTTCCAATGGAAATGTCAGAAAGCGCCAGGCAACACTAAGAGTTGTCTAGGCCAGAAATATATATAGCAAGAGTGACACATTTAATCTGATATAATTTTATTTGACTAATATATTACTCATTATAAATCTATAGAAGTACAGAATTAAAAAAAAAAATGGGCTGATTCTAGCATAAAATCCTTCAAATGCACTCAGGAAATAAAAGAGGACCCATTTCTTAATGTAACCTAGTAGAACCTGAAGAGGATGACAGAACATTTAAGGCAGTTTATAAAGCTGTTGCAGATGATACCAGAGAAAGTTTTAACATCCATTGTAGATGAATGGAGTCGAGCATTCCGTTCAGTCACTGTAAAGTAATACACTGGTTAAGGCAACCTCCACGCAGCTGCACCCATCAGCTGGATCAATATGATTTCTTTTTCGAAGGTTTAAATGTGTTGTGAGAAAAGATGGAGGCCTTTGCTTTGTATATCTCGCCATTGGCGATATAGAGTAGAAGAAAGGGCTGCTAATTTTACCAAAGGAAAACACAGTAAAATTAGCGTTATAATTCAGGTATTATCGACCTAAAACCACATTTTCAACAGATCTTATTTTGATTATCCACATATAAAATTGTACTATGATTGGTTACAAGCCCTTAAATTGTCCCAAGAAGTGTTTCAATTTAATATACATAAAGCGCATTTACATTTTTCATGTCAACCTTTTAGCGTCTGAATCACTCCAAAATATAAACTGTTTCGCTGCCCAGATGTGGCATTTTTTGCTTTTTCCAGAAAAACCATTGTTCATTAAAAACAGCTTTAAGTCCAAATATTCAAGTGGTAATGAATTGGGTTGTAATAAAAGCTTGAGTCAATTGGCCCTTAAAAGCGAATCAATAGTATTAATGTAAAATTTTGTATTGGCCTGATGTGTCAAATGTTGACTTGTTAAGATCGAGGGCCCTGTGATGTTCCATGAATGAATCGCAAACTCTCGGCTATGGCTGCGGAGTTTTCGTCAGTATACATCTAACGGGGTTGTGGGTGTTCACTAGAATATCAGTTCCATTTGCTGTGTTTAAGAAACAAGTTTACACTATCACCTAAAATCATTCAAGCATAAAGAATTAATTTTCACTGATATAATTTACTGATTTCGTTATACAGAATTATTAAAAAAAATAAGAAAGTCATAAGGTTCTCATCTAACGAGTCTAAAATTTCTTATTGCAATCTTAGCATTTGATGACAGTCTATAATATATGAATATACTGTGGGTCTCCGACTAGGAGTAGGTGTGTTATATAAATTGATAGACAAGTGTGGTCGATCTTCCGTAACTATGCTAAGTTCGAGCACAGGTGGATTTAATCTATGACTTTTAGAGCAGCTGAACCTTAATTTGGGGTCAACCTTTGTGTGGGAGCTATTTGAAAACATGAACCAATAAACTCTAATTTTTCCGCGAAAGGATATTATTTGCTCCAATACATTTAGCGAAATTTGGTAAAAATAGAATGAAATTTGTGGCTGCTAGGGAGACAGGACCCCAAATTAGAAGGAGTTTATGTGCAGAATCTATTTTAAACCATGGACTATGAATATAGTTTCGAAAAAATTATTTTCAGAAAAATTATTTTCAGAAAATTATTGTTAAAAAACTCAGCGGGCTTCATTTGTGGCTTATTAATTCTAAGATGACATATAACACCCTTCCGACTTTAACTACTGTAGTTACTACTCAGTCCAAACAAAAAGAGCTACTGCTTTCTAGCATACTAGATAACAGGGCGAGATTCCAAATTTGAAATTTTGATCAGCTGTAAAAAAGGGCCGATAATTTTTTCAAAATTCTGCTTTTGTTAGAAGGGTGGAACGTTGTCATTTCATAACGGAACACAACTGGCCACAACTAGCTCGGCAGTACCTTATCCGATCAAATTTTCAGTACACTTTCGTTTGTTTCGGGTCGAAACTCTTCAACGGTAACTTTAATTTCAAGTTTTAACGATTTAGTTAAAACATGGTCATTACGATGCGATGACTCCAAAACGTACGCCAAATTGCCAAAACGTATTACGCTAAAAATAAAGTTTTGATATGTACTTTCAGCCGACATTGACAAAACATATGGCCTAGACGATGACCCAAAAATATGGCACTGTGTTATCTTCATTTAATTAAAGATTCAAAATAATAATATGCGATCTATTTTGTGATAGCAAATATAAGAAAGTATTTGTCACATTACGTCGGTTCACGTGGCGTTTTAGGGTCTGTAAAAAAACTTTCATTTCGCTGCCACGAATATTGAGTACCACAACTCTACCTCATATTTAGAAGAGTCTCATCAAAGAATTTTATCGCTTTTGGCAGACTTTTAAGATGCATGCAAAACCCACCTATATTTCATTCAACGTGAAGAAGTGTGTATGTCTCATACCACTTAGATTTCATTGACTCACAACTTTTACTTAAAATATTGTGCTACAAAAAAACATTTTGAAAATAAAAAAGGATAAAATGATTGTCTGTGGTTTTGTGAACCGAATGTGTACGAATGTCATTTGCATGCCCATGGAAACGGCCGTATTTAGTTTGATTCCTTGGTTGAGGGTATAACAAAATCGTACCACAGTGCGTATGAGCAATATAATTTAGTTGTCTTTGAATTGCTGTTTGATGGTCCGGCACTTTGCGGAGTATCTTAGTGGCTGCGGTTTAATCCCAAATCGCGAGGAGAGCTTCGGTTTACAGTGGAGATGCTCTGAAACCGGGTTCTGTGGCCCATATATCAGCAGAGGTTTATATAGGTCTCGGCTACTTACCACCGGCTACTTACCACGGACATGATTTTCGCTGTTACAGCGAAAATCATGTCAAACACTTGGTCGCTGCCGTTTGATGGCGTCTGACTCTATATGTGCATGGGTCTTTAAGACAAATGCGATGTGGAAAAAAATCTTGTCGTAGTGGAAGAATATGTTTCGAGCTTCTTAATAAAGTGTAGGATAATGTCATATTAAACAAGAAAAATGTGTTGTTCGTTCTTTGTTTTATTTCTTTGTTCCTAAGAAATATTGTGTTTTATAAATATTGTTTCGGTATTAAAAAAAACATACTAGTATCAGCATTTCTTTGTATTATTCCAAATGAAATAAATATTTTCTATGCGTTTTGTTTTTATTGGTCTTCCCTTTACGATAATTTGTTTTTTCTTTACAACCGCAGCATTAAGCCACAATAAATAATTGAAAATAAACAAACAGACATACTACAAATAGACATACTGACATTCTAAGCATGGGTCCTATGGTTAAAATAAGGTATCCAAGCAGGGATACTATTAATATTTTTTTCAATTCTAAAAAAAATGTAGATAAAATACGTTCTTTTCAAGCGGCACGAGACGAAAGGTTCATCCTGAAGCTCTGACCTTGCAAGTAATTTATGTGAAATTGAAAATGTTGATTGGCCTTTTTACCCCCGATAACGTTTTTTTTACAATTCGGAAAAGGTGAATTTACCTTGTTGTTGTTTATCACATGATCTCGTAGACGTCCATTGTGCGCTGGCTGTTACGGGACTTAAGGTCTTTTTGGTTGGTATAACCAGACATGAAATACATTTAGACATAAATACCTACACATATAAACCCGCTGCCTTACCCTCATATGTACACAAATATGTTTTTACTTGAAAATGCTATTAATTGTATGGCTTTTATTTCTGTATAATGTAGGAACGAACAGACTTTGTGCATTTAATTAATTTGTGTTTCCAGCGGTTTAGACGATGTCGGGAAGCTTAAAGAGATTTCATTATTTCTATGGGATTCGTTTTATTAAAGCAACAAATGTTGTTTTTTTTGCTTTTGTATTTGTAGTCAGCTTTATTGTAAATTTCAAATTTTTTGTGTACGTGTAACATTTTCTGCTATTGTAATTTTGGGCCTACACTTAAGCTGGCACCTTTTGTGGACAACTAAGTACACTTAAGGCTTAATCTCGTATATTTTGGGGACAGAATTAAATATGTGGCATTTTAAAGTTGTTTTTACCAACAAATATGTTTAGAAGAAAAACATAATGCCGTTGTAATGGTTTCTTTTTACATGAATGCCTAAGTTTTGCTGCTTTCGTACATTTTAGGTAAGCATTTAGTATAACTCGAGAATGGTTATTTTTAAAAAAAATTGTCTTAAACTTAATGAAAATAATCACTTATATTCTTAAATTGAACGCCATCTTTTGTCATTGACGTTGAACGTTCACAGTTGATCGGTCGCCGATTCAGAGCAGATTTATAAAAAAAATTTAAAGCACTTTGGTTAATTTTAGATAAATTCGGTTAGAAATGTGGTTTGTGGTCTGAAATCCAAAGGTTTTTTACATGGATCTATAGAAAATCAAACCTATGGCCGTTGTCAACCTACAGAAATTATGAACCGATTTAAGGCAATCTAGAGCTTCCAAAACCGAAACCGACATTTCGCTTTTTTATCCAAACCCGACCTTAGGTTTCTCAAAAAAGCTAAAAACCGATATGCCAGTTTTTTGTCGGGTTTTTCGTTTATCGGTTTTTTGGTTGTTGTAAGTAAAAGCAAAGAAAAATCATAATTCTCAAGTACGCATACGTAACTACCAAAAATATTTAAGCTTTTAGTGTACTGATCAACTCAGAATCGCCACTTGATTTGTTTTAGCGATGTCTGCATATCGGTTCCTCTGTCCGTCTGATGTCTATTCATAGCTTGAAATTCAGCAGATGCTCTTTTGGCTTTTCAAAAGTTTAGGTAACAAATTTAGATATAGCTTCTATGTTTTTAGCTCTAGAGGCTACATAATACAAGCAATATTTATGAAATTTGGCACATTTTATTACAATCGATCAATAAGGTAGCAATGTAGCGCAAAATCAATCACCCAGTTTTGATACACACATTTGCTTGTTTCAATGCATTTTCCATTACGTTTGGAAAGATTTCTAATGAAAACTGTTTATATTCCTGTTGATTACTATTCTTAATGTTAGATGGCAAAAATTCGAGACTTCAAGTAGCCCCAAGGTTAGAAGACCGGGAGACCAAAATCGGGGGATCTTGTTGGCCATGCCCAATCGGTAAGACGGAAGATTACCCGACCACTAAAAACTTCCATCGTAAAATCAGTTGTGGCTTTTGCTGTGTGGCTTGTACCGTCTGGTTTAAACTAGATGTTCACTTAGCCCCGTTCATTCATTTCCGGCAGTAAGAAACCGTTTATCATGACACCGTAGCATTTGCCAGTAACAGTGACCGTATTGCCGATGGCGTTTATACAGGACCCTAGCATTCCTCCAGCGTAAATGCAATACCGCCCGGTAGCCTTAAAGGGATATAATGGTTCATCGTGCACCACACTCGGATTTTCAGGTCCTTTAAAACGGAGATTTAGCTCATTGACGTAACCGCACAAGTTGACATCGAAACTTATGCTACTCCAACACCACCGGCCGAATATTGTTAACCCTTAAATGCACAAGGCCACCGATTTTGACCGAAAAAATATATTTTATGTAAATTTGAGTAAAAATAACAACTGCGTTATAAGTTTTTAAGATTTCATTTTTTAAAAGAAGTTATTTAAAAAAAAGTGGTTGTATCTTTTAAGATACAATGTGCATTTGCCCACATATGAAATTCCTATGAAAATATATCAAAATAAAAGAAATGTGTTATGATATTTTTAATAATTCATTTATTTTAAAATTATTTTAATACATTTTTATTAAAAATACACTGAAAATTAAAATTTTATCAAAAGTACACTGAAAAAAAATCATTTTGTAAATTCATTTATATACATATACATATAATAGCAAATAGTACAATAAATTACCCTTTTTACGAACTGTGATAATTATAAAAACAATTTTTTCTGCAGTTAAACATAAATTTACTTTACATTTCGAACAATACATCCGTGTCTGTCCGGATGTATTGTTTGCATCTACCCTTCTTATCAATCGTTGTCCAATGATCAATCCTGTCCAATCTGGTGTCCTTCGGAGGCGGCATATGGTAATTAGGTTTAAGGCGTTTTTCTTGAATTTGAGCTTCAATACGAGGGCGTCCGCGAGCTGGGGGTTGTACCGATTTAAAGGAGAACAAGGTATCAGCTATCTCCAATTTAAAATCAATTAACCTCATAGCCTTAAATCCTTGACGATTTTTGTTTATTCGTTTGTATAAGAGCCAGGAATTTACAACTGTCATATCCAAAAGGTGATAGAACACTCTGTTTGTCCACTTACGGCTTTTCATAGCTATCTTATGCCGGCCCATGGAGCTGTCCATTAAATCGACACCCCCATGTGCCGATTATATTCTTTTATAATTTGAGGACATGGAATCATTTTGACGGTTTTGTCCTTTTTGTCAAATCTCTTAATGGTTAATGGTTCTTCCGTTTCATTTCCTATGATGGATGATATTGGTTTGACTCCAACATAGGTAGATAGTAAGTTTACAACCCTGTTGTCTTTCCAATACAGAGAAGAAACATCAATTCCATGAATATTACAAATAAACTCATGACTTGTTCCACGCTCGAACTTTTGCATTACTTTTTCGTCGGGAAGCTTACAGTTTTTTATTCTGTTACGTCGAATAGTACCAACTGAAAGTATGCCTATTGTTCGCAAATACACTACTAATGCCACGGTAGTGTAATAATTGTCGAAATATATTATGTGGTTTTGAAATTTCGGTACTTCTCTAACCAGTCGGACAACTTTATTGGCCGAAGGTTGAAGATCCGGTTCACCAAGATCTGGTGTTTCCGGCGCTCCACTATATATTTCAAATTTATAACCGTATCCTGTAGTATCACACATTACGAAAAGCTTAAAGCCCCATTTTTTCGGTTTGTTAGGCAAATACTGCTCCTAATTTTGGTTGAACACATTTGTTCATCAACACACAATCTATCTAATTTTGGCACGCTGCCAAATGTAGTATTTAGGGTGTCAACAACAGGCCTCGATTAGGATCATCACGGGATGGCTGATTTCTTTTATCATTGAAATGAAGAAATTTTCGAGTTTTTTCAAAACGCCCAACGCTCATTTGCTTTTTGACTACATTTACGGAATGGTCGATTTTTTCCGACCAATAATCTCTTACGTTTGGAAGGTTATGATATGTCATGTAAAAGAGTATTCCGATATATTTTCGTAATTCAAATATATCGAAATGAAATGCCTCCTCAAGTCCAGCATATCTAATTGTTTCGTCAACTATATGTTGTTCCAAGGTCTCGGGAAACAAAAAGCTCCAAACTTGATATGGTGTTTCCAAATCCATTATGTTTTGTGGTAAACTACTGTCACCTCTAAATCTAACTTGCTGGTCATTAAACTGCAAATGACATTTCTTCCATATAACTTTCTCGAATTCAGAAGACTTATAATTTATTTCCAAATTTCGAAATTCTGAGGGAAATTCATTCCAAGTATTTGTGAGTCTGGTAGATGGAATATTACTTGATGAAGTAGATGGCTCAGAATCAAACTGTCCGATATTATTCGGTTCCACGTCAATCAAATCTCCCTGATCAGTATCATCATTGATCATGCTAAGAAAGCTATCCTGAATGGATCCATTCAGGTCAATTTCATTCTGATTCATATCATCTTTATCAGTAACTATCTCTACAAGTCCTGCCTTTTGAGAATTATCCCCCATCCCTTTCCACGCCTCCCCATATAAATCGTCGCCTTCGACATCAATGTCATCGACGCTGTCGTCACCTACATCTTCGCTATTACAAATTAATTCACAGACGTCATCTTCAGTCATCATAACTCTTCCAACTCGAATGAATGACGCCATAACTATCAATTTATCAAATGGTTATAATGGATTTTATTTAAAAACTGTAATAAAAACAGTTTATGCCCGTAGCTGCTTCAAATAAGTAAATTTGCTCTTGCAAAGCAAAAATATATATGAAAATGTACTAAAGCTTAGCACAAAAAGTAATGTTAAACGGAAATCAAAAACATGCAGGGAGTGCACACTGTATCTTTAAAGATACAACCAACAACAGTGACCCAGTGAGTTGAAAAATGATCGAAATTTTTTCGAACCACTTAAAATCACTAAAGGACATGTTTCGAAAGCAGTCAGTATTTTTTCCTTATTAAAATTATTTACCTGTTCCTAGAAGCTACACTGTTAAAAATCATGTTTATTTAATTTTTCAAAAAAAAAAAAAATTGACTTTGTATACAATTTTTTTTAAAAAATATGACAAATAGAAGTATGAAATATTTTTTGTTGGAAGACCTATAATATTCTAAATAATATAAAACTGATTTAAAAATGATTTAACCAAAACTTTAATAATAGGAATTTTTTGAATGGTTGTATCTTTAAAGATACACGGTGCATTTAAGGGTTAAAAAGCTGACACCATTTGCAAAGTTTATTGCATCTTCATATAGGGTTATCAATTTTGAGTTGTCTTCTTCATAGACATATGGCAACTATTTTTTCATTAAGCTAAAAATACAGTTTTTGAAACTATGGCTAAATTTCGATGACGGATCCTATGTCCGAAAATCTCACCCATTTAAATGTGGGCATATGGGTACCACAAACAATGAGATTTGCACACAAATTCACATATGACCCTATTTTTAAAATCAGTGTACATTTATAACTCGTTGAACAGCACAATTCGCTTCAGATTTGAAAAATATTTTCCATTCTTAGGCAAAAGCCTCAACCGGAATGTCGGTAAATGCCGGTTTTTTTCTTTTAAATACGGTTTAAAAAAAACCCGAAATGCCGGTTTTTTTAAACATTCGTTTTTTTGGACACATCAGACACAGTCTCACCTTTTGGACTTGGATCAATATGGAATGACTATCCAAAGGTTCGTTGCAGATTAATGACAACGTTTTAAAATGTGTGATCAATCTAGAGGAAATTTGTTAGTTTTTTTGGACACACAAGACCCAGTCTCACCTTTTGGACTTGGATCAATATGGACTGACTGTCCAAAGGTTCGTTGTAGATTTATGACAACGCTTTGTTCGATAGTGGTATTATCACAGATTGCGCTCGAGTTGCGTTAAACTTTATTTTTTTTCTTTAAGTATTTTTTGTCATTTCATCATGGAAAGACTTACACCGCGAAAACCACGGTTGTGGTAAGATTTATGGGCTTTGTGGACTCATTGGTCCATATATTTTAAAATTTGTAACGGGGGTTTTACAGGTTACGCGTGAGTTTTGTTAAATTATCTTTTTTTCTTTTCAGTATTGTTTGCCATTTCAGAATGGAAACACTTACACCGCGAAAACCACGGTTTTCGAGTATTTCGCCATACCTTTTACAAATTCCCGAACGAGTCGTCCGAAATTGGACCCACAGAATGTACACAGAAGGAAAATTTATTCAAACATTTGAAGGAAATTATATTAAAAAAAATGGCATATAATGTCCTTTCGAATTAACAATAAACACTCGATTTGAATAATCACCCCATACTTTATTTGAGTAATATATACTTTATCGGTTGGAATCTTTGTACGAGTATGTGAGTTATGAAGGAGCATATACCTATGGGGTGCAGGTAAACAGATCAGTCATAACACTCTGAGCAAAGTTACAGCAAGATCGGATGTTTATTGTGGTGTTTAGAGCGATCTTTCCTTCCTTACTTTGCATGATATTTATAGGAAGTAAAAAATAATGTGCTACAATTCAACGAGAGCTGGTTACAGGTAGCCCGTTTTCTGTGGACTTTGAGACATTTGCATTGCATAAAATTTTAAAATTAATTTTTGAGCTTTAATAATGTTCTGAAAGGGACTAAATCATTTGTATGAAATGTAAGGCCATATGAAAAAAAATCTACCTATTTTATCTACACACAAAGAAAACATGAACAGAAAATCGGTCCGGACTATAAAAATTCGGTTTGGATAAACAGACTTTCGGTTGCAAACATCATCATTCCATTTATTTGATAGTTACATGGCTCGAAATATCATAAAAGGGTAGCTATGATCATATCATAGTACGCACAGCCAATAAATCCTTTATACCAACTGAATTCAGTAGAGATATTGGTTGTCACAACTGAATGTTACAAGCAACAATCAATTTTTTTTTTGGCGGCGACCAGTATTTCCCGATTTTGGCAAGAGTTTTCCAAAGTTTGACAATAACTATTGGTATAAATTTTATAATTCTTTACAATATGACATATTTTTTAATCTTATTAGAAAATTGATCAAATACGTATATTTTACTTATACTCGTACGTTGAGCCTTTGAAGGGATTTTTAATTATTTTTCCATTAATATTTTTAAACGACCCACAGTGTCAAATATGACCGATATGAAAATTTATATTCTTTCATTTCGGATCCTGTGTTAAATATACCCTTTTGAGTACGAAAATAAATAGGTTTTAAATTCTTACCTAAATAAATCAATACGAGTAACATGTCATAATCAGCTTTATCTTTAAATTGCTGTTGACACTTTTTAACCGAAATTAATTTTTTGACCAACTATAGCAAACAGAAAATTGTTCCAATTGTGCAGTAAATACCAAGTTTCACAAAAAAACAGCTCATAATTCAAATAAAAGAATCAGTAAAATAAATAAAAAACTAATTTTATTTCGGTCAGATAACAGAATACAAATAATTTAACCATGTGCTGGTCTAGTTAACTATTCGCGTTATCGATAGTAAATGCAACAAATTCAAATATAGCTTATAAGCATTAATCTAAAACAACAACCAATACCTGTATAAATTCAGTTCCGATATTCATCTAAATTAGTCAGGATTAGGAATGTTTTTTCTCTTACTCAATAGTGTCAGTTCCCTCTACTAAAAATTGATGTGTACCCAATCAACATTTGGTTGTAGCGATGGAATACGTGAACAGCACGTGCAATAGGGCTGTTAAACATACATTTTGAATTCGATTATGCACAGTAGCTTATTTTGTTCCTTTTTCAAAATACTTTTTTATTAAATTTTAAGACATATACGAGTAATGTAAACAAAATGTATGCTTTTTATTTTTAATTTTTTTTCATTAAAAGAAACCAACTGGCAAGTGATCGGCATAAGTACTTCTATTCTTTTATTTCCAATTCAGAACCAAAAAAAACCAAAACCGGGTCAAAATAGAAATTCAGAGGATATATACACAGGACGTTATGTATAAGTGGCAAATCTTTAAGAGTGTTGAGTAGCCTCTAAATGTTGTTCGATTGAAAATAGTTTTTGCAGGTATATTTCGCTATCCAGTTGGTTAAAAATATGCTATAAGATCCTACCGTAAACAGCCCTTCCGTGCAACCACAAACATTCAGTTGACAAAAAATAATTTAATTTTAATTAGCTCAATATTTTTTGTTTTTTTTAAATATTTTTTTAAATTTTAATGCATTTTTCGACCATTTCAAATTTTCAAACCCAAAACTATGTAACATATCTTATGTAAGACGTATTTTTATTATTTGGATTGATAAATATTTTGAATTGAATTGAAGCAGCGTTTTTTAACATCTAAGCAAAAAAAAATTGTTTAGGTTTTAAATATCCTGAGCCGGGTGCCTGCCAATAATTTTTGCGATGAACAAATGATATTTCACCTGCAAAGGTCTATATTAGCAAACGTGATTCAGACATTAAAAATAAATTATTAATCAGTAGACAAGTTTTTTTTCGTTTATAATTTAACAATCTGGAATAAAAAACCTAGTAAGCCACCATTCGGGCTTCAAAATACGGCTCTTATTCTTTCTCGATTCCCATTATTGCTTCAACACAGCTTGCATTACTTTGATATTAAGTTATGTTTTGATCCTCTGTGGCAACGCCACATGCCTCTTCTAATTATTGGGTTGACGCTTGCTGTAACGGAGTCTTATGAAATGCTGAGTGGTAACTGGAGCAGAATAGTCAACCACGTCCTACTTTAGTTTATATTACTTTATGGAAAGTTAAATTTAGGGTCATTTAGTAATGAAATCTAATATAATTGACCCTTTTAATTCCTGTACACAGACAAAGGAAACCAGCTGTCAATGCTTTTGCACCCAAAAGAAATTCATCAGAGAAAGATAAAAAACGGGTTGCCACCTACTTCATGCTGATGACCTTGACAGAAAAAGAGCTTAGGATTAAAAACCGAAAATAATTAAAAACACAAAACACACTCACATTTAGCACTGCCTGCTCCGCTCGGTTGATTAACGACTTGTTGTCACTCTAAGTTAAGATACGAATTTTTTGACATTTTGCCTAACCAAACTTTGGGAAATTAACAATTTCTTTAGAACATTTAACACATTCAAACAAGATAAGAAACTTTAAATTTCCTGTGATAAAAAATTTCCATTTTACCAACAACAACGACAAAAAGAATAAAATTGTAATCCCTCAAAAGACTGAGCGAGAGAAACAAAATGAAACAACTGAAAATCTCTTAAATCTTCGAGGACGCCCCCAAAAAAAAAAAACCTTTAAACCACTTTAATGGGCAACAGCATAAGAAATCAGCCAAAAACAAAAAAGAAAAACACTTCGTAACAAAAAGAGAGAAATAAGAAACCCAGTTAAAAACTTGAAGCAAATCTTATAAAATGTCTACGAAAGCAAACAAAGCCATTCATTAAGATGAAATACATATCATCCGTCCTAACCAAGAGAAGTGAACAAAAAATGAAAAAAATGCTGCAAAAACCGAGAGGAAGGAAAAAACAAACCAAATCACACATAAACTCAACCAAAATATTTAGCCAAAACTAACACAAATTGTTGGCCTTAACTTTGGCATGGTTGGAAATAAAACAGAAAAAAAGAAGCACCAACAAATAAATGATAACAAGTACGGCAACAAAAATAAAAGGAATTCTCTCCAGCCGACCAAACCAAACAAAGGAAAAAAGGTTTTGATTAATTAATCACTCGGGCCACAAGCGAAAGAAGAGCAGACTCCAGATATGTCGGGGTGGAGTGCTAAAGAGGGAGATGTGCAGAGAGAAGAACACTGCAGTCATGTGTGAGTAAGGACACAATCAGCCATCACCAATACAAAGAACAACAAAAAGCGTCAGTTACATTAGTCTTGGCAACACATGTAACGGGCATCATCCATCCCAGCCACTCGTTCGTTTACGCTATCCCGGCTAAAGCAATTTCAATGTTGGTCTTTTTCCTATGGCCCGTTTTATTATGCAGCGTTGCACAGTAGCTTCTAATACGCGTATGTTTCCCTTGACATTCTTCGTAGGGGCAGACGGGATAATTCTCCAACCGAGAAATGCAGCTTAAAGCAGGGTATTTTTTAGAGAGGTGCCAACATGATTTTTTGTTCTGGAAATGTCGTAGATACCACCTGTTGAACGTCTGCTGTAAAATCGAATAGTATTTAATTGTGCTACTTACTTGGATTTGTTTCTTTAGTCTGGTCAGTAGGGAGGAGCTGTGGTATTTAAAGTTTTTTTGATGTTTTGAGTTTTCAAACCCTTTTTAAGAAAACGATTCACTGTGGTCATCTCTATTCACTGAAAAAGTCTTAATTCGATTTCTCCCCTCTTTTATAAAAATAACTCATTGACTGTCAATGTTTTAAATAACCTTTAACGAAAAAGCAAACAGTTAATCGCCTCTACCGAAGAATTAAAAATGATGAGTTTTTACTCGTTATACGAGGGTTGCTATATATATTTCTGGCATAGGCATCACTAAGTGTTTCCTGGCGCCATTCCATTGGAAAGTTTGACATTTTTTAGTAGAACGTACTCAGACGTTTTGACGTACGACCTTCATTTGTGATGTTTACAGTGACTTGAAAAAATCAAGTTGACAAAAAAATGGAATTAACTCGTGAACATTTTCGTGCGATCATTTTTCACAACTTTAGACGTGAATTATCACGAGAAGAGTACATTGATGAACTCAAATCTTTGTATGGCGATGAAGCACCATCCTATAGCTCTGTGAGAAACTGGTTTAATGAATTCAGTAGGGGCCGACGCTTGCTCAAAGAAGAAGGTCGTGAAGGTTGTCCAAAAACCGCCGTTGTGCCAAAGAACATTGAGGTCGTACGTGACCTTATAATGCGAGATCATCACGTGACATACCGTGAGAAAGAGGTATTCTTGGGCATTTCTTCAACCAGCATACATTCTATATTGCATAAGCACCTGGCCGTAATAAAGGTTTGTTCTCGTTGGATGCCGGACAATTTGACAATCGCTCAAACAAAGGCTCGTGTCGATTGGTGCAAAGAAAATTTTAAACAATACTATCGCGGTGTTTCAAAAGACGTTTATAAAATCGTCACAAGTGACGAATCATGGATCTATGCGTATGAGCCCGAAACAAGACAGCAATCGATCTTCGAAGACTAGCCAAATCCAAAGAAAGTTGTTGTTGAAGAAGCTCTTCAAACCATATGGTCGCCTGTTTCTTCGGCAAAACTGGTCATGTGGCGACTGTTTCGCTTAAGCAACGTAGTACGGTCTATTCTGAGTGGTACACCTTAATTAGAAAAATAAACAAGAGAAGACGAATCATTGTACACCACGACAATGCGAGCTCTCACACGTCGGCTCAAACCAGCGCCATTTTGACTGGTCAAAACGTCGAATAGAAGGGTCTGCCGCCGTACAGGCCTGACTTGTCACCCAATGATTTTTTTTTTATTCCCACACATCAAGAAAAAAATGCATTGTGAACGATTTTCGTAGCCTGAAGATGCTGTTGAAGTGTTCAAAAACCATGTTTTAGGGTTTATCAATCGGAGTGGCAAAAGTGCTTCGACAATTAGTTTCAGGGCACGCAAAAGTGTATAAGTCATGCTGAAGAATACTTTGAAAAACAATAAAACCATTTTTGGTGATAATTATTCGCATTTTCATTACAAGACCAGAATTTTATATAGCAGCCCCCGTGTGAATAGGTGCGATATGCTCGTAGAGAAATGGTAGGTTTTTTTTTTGTATTTTCACTTAAAAGAAGCCCTTTACAAAAATAAAAATTGTCTTTTTTTTTTAAAAAAAAAAAAATAGGTTTGGTAAAAAAATAGGTTTTGCTTAGAT